>CM046943.1:137841321-139054536 GCA_025698515.1 Gossypium sturtianum
CAGTAATACTTCGTTCAATTGTATTGCTATCTGTAAATTAAATACCTCGCTTACGAGAGGAGTTGAACTTAAGGCAGTGGATAGATAGCCATGAAAAGATTATGACTTCTCAATCCGAATATCACCAGTAAAAAGCTAACGTAGTAGGCGATGCGTTGAATTAAATGAGTGATATCGGATTTGAGGAGGCAATGTTTGCTCATCTTAGCGCTTTATGAAGATGGTAGCTTCTTACGGCGAACTTGAGGTGAAACTGCACATGGGTAAGTCGAGTTAAGGAAAAGCAATTGTTAGATGAAAGGTTGGGTTCTCGGCTTTACAACAAGAGTGGAAGGTGGTGAGATAGGGGGATTTTGGGTTGAATAGTGATGGAGTATTGTGTTTCGCGGAAGAGTTTGTATGCCGGGGATTCGGAGTTGAGGCAAATGATTACTGCGTGAGGTGCATAGTAGCCATATGCTATGCATCCCCGGGAAATAAGATGTCTGGCGAGACTTAGTAGCGGGGTGGTGGCCAAGGTTGAAGCGGGAGGTTCTGAGGCTTACCGTGAGCAAGTGCTTGACATGTCGATAGGTGAAGGCGAGAACATCAGCGCCTGAAGTCGGGGTTGCTTACAGCAGGGTGAAAATTCCATATGGAAATGGGGAAAGGATAATGATGGATTTTGTTAGTGGGTTGCCATAGCAGCCTACTAAGAAAGATTACGGTATGGGTTATAGTAGATCGGTTATGAAAGCTTTCATTTCTACACAGTACGTGCCCAGTTATTTGTTGCAGAAGTTGGCAAAGTTGTATGTAGCGAGAAGATGGGTGAGGTTACATAGAGTGCGGATTAATACAAAATATCAAGCGGGGATCCTGGGTTTACATCACGGTTACGGAAAGGCTTTGCATGAAGCTTTAGGTGCACAAGGCTAAATTCTGACATGGCGTTTCATCCATGAGCCCGATGGTCAATCGGAGAGGGTTATCAGTTCTAGGAACCATGTTGAAGTTTGTGTGATGCGACTCCCGAAGGGTGCCAGGAAGATTTTTCTGCCATTAGCGAGTTTGCATACAACACTGACTATCAATCCAGATATCGAGATGGCACCCTACGAGGCGTTGTATGGTGCGTGGGTGTCCGTACTCCTACTTGCTTTGAGACTAAAAGCTAGGAAACAACTTGATTATTGAGTCTGAGTTGATCTCGGAGGCGGAGAAAAAAAGTTAAGGTAATTTGGGCGCCGTTTAAAAGAAGTTGAGGACATATAAAAATCGTGCAGCGGATCTAAAGCGTAAGTATATAGAGTTTCTGGTGGGAGATTAATTCTTTACGAAAGGTCTCACCTTGGAAGAAGATCTTAAGATTTGGGCGGAAAAGCAAGTTGAGTCTAGATTCCTTCCGGACCATGCGGTGTCTTGCGAGCGTGTTGGGCGGTGGCTTATCGGCAAAGTTACCTTAGAGATAGGGAGCGGATACATAGTGTATTCCATGTCTCTATGTTAAGGCGTTGCTCGTTCGGATCATCTCATGTTTTGCAGTGGAAGAAATTGAGTTAAGACCTGACTTGTCTTTTGAAGAGGGCCGGTCTGATTTTAGATCGGGATGTTAAGTTACTAAGAAGGAAGTCGATTAGTTAGTTAAAGTATTATGGCGCAATCACGGATCGACGAAGCTACATGGGAGCAGGAGGACACTGTCACGGTAGCAATATCCTCATCTCTTCTAATCGAGTAGAATTTTGGCGGAATTTCTTTAAGGGGGTAGAATTGTAACATCTTGAAATTTAGAATTTTATGTTTTGCATTATACTATGCGATAAATTTAAGTTAAGAATGTTAATTGTGTATGTTTAGGGGGTTCTAGAAGGCTCGAGTTGAGTTGGGCCTTAGCAAAGTTTTTTGTGTTTAAGCAACTTTGGAGAGAAGGTAAGTGGCATCAATGCTTAAGAAATAAGTGTGTATTTTGCTAGCATAAGTGAGCATATGGCAAGGGAGGTTATGGCGTCACATGAAGGGCTTTTGGGGAGGAGTTCGAATCCTACCTAGTGCAAAAATTTTGATTAAATTTTTGTGTTTCCTTTCAAGTGTCGGCCATGGTTCTAATTATGGTAAGGGAGACTTTTATTGATGGAAAGATGGCTAAGGAAATAAGGTAAGGAGGAGAATAAGGAAAGAAGTAAAAAGAAAGGAGTAAGAATGGGGATATGTTGGCAAATTTTGGGAAGATGTTTTGGAAAGAATTTTTGGTCAACTTTGATCCTTTTGGTAAAATGCCTGATTTTGGGAGGAGGGTCTTGGGAAGTAGAATTTTCCTAGACATTTTGCTAGTTTTAGTGCTTGAGAGGCTTATTTTTCTTTTAACATTTTCTTGGTGCTTTCTTTTTCAATTTTTTTCTTTTGCTGAAACTCTAAAAAGCCAAATTGTGCACTTCTTTTCTCTTGTTGTACTTGAAACACACTAGCCATTTGTTCATCTTTCTTTTCCTTTGTTTCTTAAGTAACCCTCAACTCATTTTTGGTTCATCTTCTTTTGTTGTTAAGCCAGAAATTACCTAGCATTCTTTTCTCCATCCATTCTTTTCTTTTGACCATTTCATCAACCATTCTCCTATCTCTTTAATGCACTTACTTTGTTTGTGTAGAATCTTTCTTTATTTTTTTCATCAATAAGCCGAATTTTTATCATCTTCTCTTCTCCATCTTGCGGAGTCGAGTATCTCTTCTTTGATCGAATCGGTAAGTGGCTCTATTCTATCCTTGTATTTTCTTTTTGCTTAGAATATGTACCTTCTCTTTGGATTGTTCTCTAAATCCGAAACATTCCTCTCTTCTACTCCTCATTTGTGATCATCTTCTATTTTGTGGTATTCTTGTGGGGTTGGCCAAATCTTTCATTTAGTCAAATCATCATGAGTAGTGCGTAAGCTCAATCGGTGGAAATTGAATTTATCATCATAAGGTAAGAAGTTTCTTTATGGATTATAAAATCTAAGCTCATTGTTTGAGTAGTTTCTGCTAAGCGGAATGATGGTTGTGACTAATCGGTTATTATAGGGATCATATCTATCATTTTATTCACTTGTTGATCCTACGGAAATGTTGGTAAGCCGAACCTTTCCTTAAACAATCGATTTATATCATCGTAAATATCGTTTTGATTAAGACTTTTTCCAATGGAGGCAAGTGGTACCGATTTGAAAGGAAGCGATTGGAGAATACAAAAAGGTGGATTTGCGATTCCTACTCGTGAGTTCAAGCGATGGGCGGTATCGGCGGTTCGGATTTTCCACGGTTTGTGGACCATCGTGGGTGAAAATAGACAAAATCATTAATTAAGTTCACGATACTAAGGTAAGCATTTCGATAGATCGTTTTGATTTAGATTTAGAATAATAAAATCTCGTTTGTTGGATTAATCGAGAGTAATGGTGATTTAGGTCTTGAAGCGATCAAGAAGGATTAATTCTTCCTTTGCATGTCGGTTGTGTAATCTCACAATTAAAGTCAGTAGATTCATGATTAGTTATCACGTTGGAAAATAGATCGTTATTATTTATATGGCTAAAAATCGTAATATGGCTCAAATCGAGAAATTTGCTTAAATTACATTATTTCTATAGACTTGTCATAATCGGTGTTGAAATTGATAAAATTACGAAAATACCTCATGGGCGATTCTGAAAAAATGCCCATATGGGTGAATATGAAAATGCCCACAATGGTGGAGTTCTGAAAATGTCCATATGGTAGATTTTAAAAATGCCCCTATTGGCGAATTGCTTAGAATGCCTTAGTGGGCCGAGTTACAAAGTTCTATAATATCTTGGAGATTCACCATAATAAATTATTGGATTAATGCTTGTTGAATATATATGTGGATATTATGCTTGATTATGTATGTTGCATGTTACATATCGCATGGGTTGGGAAAAATGTATGAAGAAGCGGTGTAGCTTTGGTGGCATTGCCATATAATATTCATTATAATGTTTACTTATAATTTACGGTGGCTTGACCACGAAAATATTATGAAAAGCAACTTAGCTGGCGGTGATTGAGTGTGGCGGGGGTGGGTTGACTTGATCCCATAGGTGTGATTGGGTACAGTCGAGTGCGATGGATGGTTGGATTGGGTTGCATACATATGCTTCATTTTAATTATTACTATGTAAATGGGCTTAGGCCCAAGATTATGCTATGCGGGTTCGGAGCCCAATGGATGACGGTAAGAGGATTATACTGCCGAGTTCTTGTGACTCACCCCTTCTTTCTTAACCCTTGCGGTAATGCTTTCGATGTGAGGACTTGGGCCCATGGATGACTCGGTGGAGGCCATACTTTGGAAATAATATTTTCAAATATTAGTAAACTACTTTCCCGCTTTATTTCACTATTTTTACTATTTTGGGTTTTAAGTTGTAATAAGGCCTCTGGAACATTTTTATTTTTGTTTTATGTTTAGTCGTACTTATTATCTTGCTTGAATTGTTTTAAAATGGGGATTTTTCTAAAATCATAAATAACGGTTTCCAAAATTGATTAACAAATGGTTTTCATAATAAATATGCACTAATAATTTAACTTTCGGCTTCTATTTCAAATTATCAACGTCATTTCTCAAAAGTCAACTTTGTTTTAAAGTTCACTAGTTCGATTTTCGATTCATCAATCAACCTCTCGAAATTGGTAGTGTTTTATATCAAATACTTACATCCAAACTCGTTTTATTAAACCATAACCAAATAACACATATATTTTAGTACAAATCACAAGGACTTTATACGTTTTCCTCATGTGACATGTCGAGATCAAATTAAGTAACGCATGGGTCGGGTTTGGGGTGTTCTGATCTTAGTTATTTAACTTCTACGCACACTTAGTGCTAAATAACCAATTTCGCACACTTAGTGCCGGTATTTAATTTTGCACACTTAGTGCTCATTGACCGATTACGCACACTTAGTGCTTTCGATTTTTAATTTCGCACACATAATGCTCATTGTGGATTTCGCACACTTAGTGCTCGATATACAATTTCGCACATTATTGCAATTCCAGAACTTAATCCTTATTATATATACATAAACTTAAACCTCAATTGCATATATACAAATTAAACTTTTTCATTTCTAAGATCAATATCACATTCAATTATATCATTGCCATACATATGCATCACATTCGGTTATATTCATTCCTCAATTTCATGTCACATTCGATTATATCATTGACATATATGTATACATCACATTCGACCATATATTCATCTCATAACCAACATCACATTCGGCAATGTCATTAAAATACATGTACAACATTATAGATACAAATTCAATTTAACTCAATTGCTTAAAAAACTTACCTCGGGTATCGACGGGCTATGTTTCCGAAGCTATTCGATTAGCTTCGTTTTTCCCTAATCCAATCCCGATCCTTTTTGTTCTTGATCCAATTAAGCCTCCAAAGTGCCGAACCTTATAAAGCTTTTATTCTTTTATTTTTCTCTTAGTTTCGGCAATGGAAAGATGAACATCAAGCTTTTTATGTTTTATTTAAAATAATAACTTTATAATATGTTATTTATTATTATAACTTTTATGTTTAATATAAAAACCATATAACGTAACCTTAGTGCCATCCATTCAATAATTAAAGGGTAAAATTGCATCATAAAACCTTCATATTAAAAGAACAACTATTATTCAGCCCTCTTTGAATATAACCACTAATTTTTCATTTTACGCGATTAAGCCCTTTTATTTAATTAAGCACACAAACAATCAAATTTTCATACGAAACTTTCACACATACTAATTCACATATAATTAACACGGAAAATAATATTTAAATATTTTTATGACTCGGATTCGTGGTCCCGAAACCACCTTTCCGATTAGGGCCAAAATCAGACTGTTACATGCGAAGACATCCTTAAATTCTTGGAGTAATTCAATGAGGTCTTGCTTCGTCTCTGCGGTAATGCAAGCACCTATCTTCACCTCTTTTTTTCCTCTCCTAGGCTCACAATTTCCATGACTCTTTATAAGGCAAGATTTTTTCTCATCTTGTTCTACCATCCTCAACAAATTAGGAGATAGATTCTGATCTCGATCATCTTCAAAATCACGAGAATCCTCCATACACATATCACCTGCTCAAAAAGGAGATTCTGCGTCGATGGCAGCGTCACTTATATCATTGATATCACGGAGACCTATTATAGGGATGAAGAAAAATCCAAATAAAAAAAAGAATCTAAGAATAATTATTTGTATGGTATGATTATGAATGAAATGAAAAGAATAAAAGAATATTTGCTCAAGATGATACATAAAGATGCATTTTATTGAAATAAAAATATTGGACATAAGCCTATTTCACAAAGGATTCTTATTGCTCTTAGGCTTAGAGCAATAAACGTGTTTTGAACATTATTGAATTAGCTCTAAAAACTATAGGAATCTCTTCCATGATCCAGTTGTTTAAAACATTTCCAGTACATAAGGCGGATGTCCGATAAATTTTCTCCTCGAGTTCCTTCTTGAGATATGGCATTGATGTTCGGGTTTCCCAACATTTCTTCGGCGATCTCTTCTCTCGGCATCTCTCTTTCGGGGTGAATATATCTTTACGTCTGAAAGTCTTGGATATATGGGGAAAGGTCATTGGTTCCCACTTGACATCTTCCCAGCTCTGTCAGCGTTCTTCTCCTTTCTTGTTTCTTCTCCATCTCCTTCTTCCCTTTGCCTCACATTTGGCTTAAATCCTAAACCAAAGCGATCTCGTTTGTCCTTCAACATAGGTGCCTCAACTTTTCCTTGTAGGCATTTTCCAAGTCCTCTCTCAGAGGCAAGGCTCATTTCTGATCGTATGCCGGTTCTGGACCCATTCTTGTAATTTTGGAGATTTTGGGCATCGGGATCTTATTCCCTTCAACGATGAAGGTTGCATTCACAAATTCCAACAATCTAAAAGAACATTCTATCGCTTCATCGTCTGTCCCTCCACGTATGGCACATCAGTTTCGGATGCAAAAATGTCTTCTTCCGCATTTATCGTTACCACCCGACCCTCGCCATTACAAACTTTAGCTTCGTAGTGTAGTGATGGCGGCATTGCCCTGTACCGTGTGTGAATCCAAGGCCTCATCAACAAACAATTATAATAAGGCTTAATGTCCATCACCAAGAAATCTACTAAATGCGTGTTTGGACCAATCAAGAGGGTATCTCAATCCTTCTCATCACCCTTCTTTCGGTTCTATCGAATACTCTCACTATGTTTTGACATGTCTTCATATGAGAGCTACCCCTGAGCAACCTATTCAGCGTGGATAGGGGTAAGACGTTTAGCACAGATCCATTATCAATTAACACCCTTGGTAATGTATACCCTTTGTAGCGGGTGGTGATGTGCAGAGCTTTTGTAGATCCCATGCCCCCTAGCGGTATTTCATCATCGTTAAAGAAGATGAAGTTGTCGGCACTTATATTGTTAACTAGGTGGTCTAGCTTGTTTACAGAGATATCGTTAGCGAGATAAGTTTTGTTTAGCACTTTCATTAACGCGTCACGATGTGTCTCCAAACTTAAGAGTAAAGCTAGCACTGAGATGCGAGTCGGTTGCTTGTGTAGTTGTTCTACAACGTTGTACTCGCTATGCTTTAAGAATTTCAGAAATTCCCTAGCCTCGTTCTCAGTTACTGACTCGTTAACTGGTGACTTGAGCCTGGCCGTCTTTTCCTTCTTTTGTTCAACTATTGGGGTCTTTCTTTTAACAGGCTCATCTCCTACATTTGATGGATCATAGCGCCTCCCACTGCGAGTGTAGAAACCCACCTCTTGGTTTTCTTCTGAAGCACTAATCGGGTTCTCTTCTCCTGGGATCGTCACGTTGCAATCATAATTCCAGGGAACCTTCTTGCTATCCTTGTAGGGAAAAGCTACAGGTTTCTGGATTATGACCATTGGTGCAATTTGTACTCCGGCTTCATTGCTCCTAGGTCATGAAATAATAACCACAGGGTGGTTGACTCTATAGACCTTCTCCATTGACCCCTCTTCCGAGGCACACACCTCATCTCTTTCGGAGCCCATAGCATATTCAAAGAATTCTAGCTCCTTATTGTCCATCAAATTTGGCACTAAGGCCCTGAGTTTAACACACTCCTGGATTTTATGACCCTCCTTAGCATGGAACTCACAGTAGTTCCTTATCCCTTCAACTCTCTCTTCTGAATCTTGTTTGATTAATCCTCCATCTACTATTTTCTTCCAAACCCATTTCAGTGGGGTTTTTACTTTTGCTACATCCATCTTGGTTCTTTTCCCTCCATTCTCGATTATCGCATTTACTCATTTATCAGAATGACTGGGTAACAGATTTTCGGCCATATTAGGTCCTGATGGGTCGTCAAACTTTACAATTCCCATTTTAATGAACCTTTCGATCAACTTTTAAATGCGATCTGATTTTTCGATTGAATGTCCCGTGATTCCCGTGATATTCGCATTGAGCATTTGCGTCATACCATTTGGGGAATGGAGGTTGCATAGGTTTCAAGTAGAAAAAGGGATACTACATGTACATCAAATAGACTTTGATCTGACTCCTATACGTCAACGGGATAGGTGTGAACTAAAACCTTTCTCAGTATTTAGCCTTTGGTTGGATTCTTGCCTTGGAGGCCCCACGATGGCTAGTAGTTCTTTTTGTCATTGGTGGGCCAACAATGATTGGTTTTGAATAACCCTTGTTGTATGTGCTCACATTATTCACCTCATTTTCCTTCTTCCTTGGGGCCGATCTTTTAGATTTTTCCCCCGCGTCTATCTTACCACTTCTCACTGTGTTTTCAATCATTTCACCGGACATCACTATATCCGAGAAGCTCTTAGTAGCGCTCCCCAACATATGGTTGATGAACGCGGCTTTTAAAGTGTTGATGAAAAGTATTGTGGTTTCTTTTTCCAGAAGAGGTGGCTGGACTTGCGTTGCCACCTCTCTCCATCTTTGGGCATATTACCTGAAGCTCTCATTTTACTTTTTCTCCATGTTCTGCAATGTGATTCTGTCGGGTGTCATGTCCGTCACATGGCTATATTATTTCATAAAAGCTTGTGCTAAGTCTTTCCATGAATTAATTTTGGCACGACTTAGTTGGTTGTACTATTTAGCTACTGACCCGATCAGACTGTCTTGGATGCAGTGGATCAACAATTGATCATTATTGACATATCCTGTCATCCTTCGACAGAACATAGTGATGTGAGCTTCAGGGAAACTAGTCCCGTTGTACTTTTCAAACTCTGGAGTTTTGAACTTGGGAGGGAGTACTAAATCTGGGACCAAACTCAAGTCCTTGGCATCGATTTCGTAATGGTAATCAACGTTTTCCATTACTCACGAATTTTCTTCTAGCCATCCGCATCGATCCTCAAGTTGCTTTGGCGGCTCCACTCTTGTTTTTCTATTTCTTCCATATCATCTAGATCGAACAACAGTTGGTTGGGTTATCCCCGGATTGGAACTGAGCTCTGTTTGGTAGTTCGTCGTACACGAGGTACTAGTTTGATCTTTGTTGAGGTCTAATTGTGACGGGTACCCTTCGTGGGTACACCTCCGGTGTTGCCTGGGTGTTTATCGGGGCAAAACCTGGGGGTAAATAGGATCTTCATTATCGTCCCCGAGTTGATCGCGATGCTTTTCCTTTTTCACGTTCTCTGCAGCCAAGAATGCGTCAATTGGCTTATCATACTTCTTTGGGATTCCGATGCTCGATCCCTCATCTCTGTTGTACTTTTTTGCTAATTTGTTCTTGCGATTGCGCTTGCAACCGGTCTTGCATCTTCTTTTGAATTTGCTCTAGCCTTTTCAATCTTTGAGTCCATTACTTTGGTTTTGGCGCGACTCATCGTAACGATGTTCGGTTGGTTGATTCTTGTTGTTTCTTTCAGTTAAGCGAAATAATTTCATTTAATTAGGGTCTTTTTGTGAAATTTAATGCATATGATGCAATGTAATGCATATGCATGAATGCAAAAAGAGGCATTGATTATGATTCAATTACATTAGAACAAATTTACTAGAAAACATTTTTTTACATAAAATGAATTACATATACTGGCTTTGCCCTAATCTTGAAAGCCTTAACCTTCCTAAGAAGCCAAGCCAACTCTTGACCCCGATCCATTCGATTCATACTTCAAGCTTAGCATGCCGGCTGAACTACTAGGGTTTGCAAATGATCGGCCACCTCTCGAATTTGAGCCACGACTTCCCCCATGATATAGTCTCTATCACGACTGACCTTGAGAATGGTGAAGTTGCTCTTTCCACTTGCTCGTTGTTTGCTTCAAGGAGTTCAACTCGGAGTTCACAATTTTGTAATGCGATCTCGAGCTCTTCTATTTTCCTTTTCAGCTCTTCAATCTTGTTTAAGATCACTTTCAACTCAATTGTGGAGTTGCGATTACGATACTGATGAAGTGACTTTTCTAGTTCTGCTACCTTAGCTTTTAATTTGAACTTTCCATTTTGACATTTCGATAGGTCTCTTTCTAGAGCATTTTCTCGAACCTGAGCATCTTGGCATTTTCTTTCCCATTGATCGGCTCTATTCTTTTCTTCTTTGATCTCCTACCGCCATTGTTCTGATGCCTTTCCCAACCCGATAGTCCTTATTGATAAGTGCAGCTTCTTATAATCCGTTTTTAAACTGTCCAAATCTTCTTCGGCCTTATTCTTTCCTTTTCTTAGCTTATTGGCCTGTAACTTCTGAACATCAACGTCTAGTCCTAATTGCATCTTTTGCTCTTCTAATTGCTCTATCTTCTTTCCTAGCTCCAAATTTCTCTTTTCAAAATCCCGCTTGATGATCTCTAGCTCAGATGGAACCACTTACAGGTGTTCTTCCAATGGTCGAATGGTTTCTTGATTTGGCACAAGGATGTTGTCATTGACTCTTTGATACCACCACCAACTATATTCAGGGGTCGCCATCGGACCTGCAGCCAATCTTTTCATTCGGTGGGTTTGATTCCAAGCGTTAGACATTTCTCGAACATTTTTCTCTTAGTTATCACCATTATACGAAAACTCACACTGGGCTAGCCCTTGCGTTGCTGGTATGAATTGCCTCGATCTATATTACCTTAACAAGAGTAGAGGAGCATATCCAACAGCTCCCCAAATCCCAAGTAGAGGAACCTAGTCGAAATCTCCACACCGGTACAGAATCTTATCTGGGATCATCCAAAGGGCTCTCCATTTGACGTCCTCATCTTGGAGATTCTAAAGCATAGCCATCCATTTTTCTTCCGAAATGTCATCTCGCCTTGGTGTAGCCACTAATTCTTTTAATGGAGAGTAATTCTCGGAGAATACTCGATAAGAAAATTTTTCTACCCTCCAAAAATGGCTATAAAACCATGCCAACAAGAGTTGCACGCATCCAACGAATCTTTCTTCACCCGCTCTTCGGCATGCATTCAAAGATCAGAATGTTTCGGCCAAAATTGCAGGGACGGGCGTGACCATCTTACCAAGTCTGTCAAACAAATCTGAAACTGCCTCGTCCATGTGCCCTAGTGCTTTAGGGAAAACAACCAACCCGTAAATACTCAAAGCAAAGACATCGACCCTTTTCTTCATATCCGGGTGTGCTAAGATCAAATATCGCAAACTATTCCAATGGATACATTTACCATCCCCCTTTTACTTGATCCGGGCTGCAACCCATTGCTTACTCATCCCCGTGATGTTCATTAGTTTCTTTAGGAAGGTCGGTACATTAGCGGCTCTGGAATAAACCTTGTCGGGCCGAATTTTTGGGGAACGAAGTAAGGTCGTGTATTCTTCCACAGTAGGTACTAGGTCCACTTTTTCAAAAGTAAAGCAGCTATAAAGTTTGGATTCCAAAATTGAGCTGAGCTCAAACAAGTGCTTGTCCACTTTGATATCGAGTAGATAGGGCAAATCACCATAATTACAGATAAAATAAGCGCTTGATTTCTTCATCCCATTGGACCCTTATCTCTTTCAATTCCTAGAGATTGTTTTGGGTGAAGTCCCACAATTTTGATACGTCGTACCTCTGTCAAACTATCGCCTTTCTCTAGTCGCGCTTTCTCGCACCATATTTGGACAAAACAGCGTTATCTTCCACTTTATCAAGAAATTGTTCTCCATGGCAAGCTCTCTATTTAGTAACTGAATATGAATCAACACCTTTTTTATGATGAAAGTGCCATGCAATCACAATCAAAGCAAAACAAAACAAGTCAGTATACAAAGCTAGAATTCAAAGTAAGCGAAAAATAATAAATAAAGCACCTATCCGGGTAACCACTAGGGTTTGGTACGGTTCTACCTAGGGTAGGTTCTTAGGGATCATTATATGCGGTTCGATTCTAAAGTAAGGGTACCTGAACCGGCAGATTCCTCGATCCTCACCCATTATAGGCTCATACGGACCGAGTACAGTTAAGGGGAATACATTTCCCTATGGCTATATGGAGATGAAAATCTCACGAAGACATAGGTACGGATGTATCCCGAAAGCGATCCGCTATCCTATACGGAGGTGAAGACCTCACGAAGGAATAGTTTCTCACTCCTACTTAAAAGGGCAAAATCGACCGGTTATGCGATGCAATATGCGGAGGTATATTAAAAGACTCGAACCAATAAGACAAATTTATCAATATGATGCAGACCACAAAAATGAAATGCAACGAAAGGATCGTAAATTTAAACCAAATTATCAATTTTCGACAAAAAGACAAGAAATAATCAAATCGTGGCTTGACTCTCTTATTTTTTCCCCAGTGGAGTCGCCAAGCTGTCGAAACCATTTTTTCGAAAGGTTGACTTTTATTTAGAAAACGAAAATGGGGAGTCGTCACCAATCCTTTTTTATGAGGTGTGATCGGATCACCTCGTAATTTGATCATTTTAATAAAATGTTTTAATTTTACTAAAACAACGATTTTGATCTACGAAATTCGAGAAAACGGGTTCGGGAGTCGATTACATGCGATGAAGGATTAGCACCCTCGTAATGCCCAAAATTGGTACCTAATTGATTAATTAATGTCTTAACATCGAAAGTTGAAAATTTGAAAAGAATTTAAAATATGATCCTCTTTTTATTAAGGCTGATCTAAAAAAAAGACTCTTGAATAAAATGAAACGAGCATTAAGTTCCCTCTCATCTCGAGATAACAAAATGTCACATCCCGTAAGTTAGGACACGACATTTGAACTTTCAAAAATGAGCTTGCCTTTTAATTGTTTTATATTTTAAAACTTGTATGTTTTAATTCTAAAGGATATTCGGCCATTTAGGTCTAACGAGAAAATCGAAACCCCGTAAGTTAGGATACAACTTCTCGAAGTTCCAAATACGAAATATTGCCTTTATTTCCAAAATTTTCCCCCTTTTTTTACGAATTTGGGTGAAAACTAATATAATATTTAAAATGATATGTGAAAAAAATATTATGTTAATGAATAATAACAATATAGATGTACTAATAAGCAATTTATAGTACCTATAATGACAACCATCACATAATACGTATCACTTTGATACCAACAATAACAATCAAGGAAAAATAAAATAAATAATAAAATAAATAACAACAATGATAACAACAATAATAACGAGAAAACAATGCATACAAAAAGAAAATACAAAATTTTTAAATGTAATGAGGACAAAGAAATAAATATATGCATAAATAAATATTGAGAAAAATAATTTACAAAATATTGAAAATAAAATACCAAATTAAAATATAACGAGAGTTGAGGTGAAATTTGTAATAAAATACATAAATATAATAATGATGATGATGATAATAATAATAATAATAGAAAAATAAAATGGAATAAACGGACAAATGCGCGAAAAAAAAGAAAAGAAAAAATTAAATAAAGTAAAATATAAACAAAAATAAAGAAATAATAAATAAGCAATTAAATGAATAAATAAATAAACTAAATTAAATGAGGGACTAAATTGATGTTTAGACTAAACTACAAGTATAAAACATAATAAAAAATAAATTGATTGAATGATAAAACAAATACAAGGACCAGTTTGAAACGCGCGGAAAAGGTAAGGGACTGACAGGGAAAATATCCATGGTCCTTTATGCGCAGCGTTTTTTGGGCCAAATCGAGGGATTAAATTGAAAACACAATAAAACTAAAGGGGTAAAAATTAAAAAGGAAAAGGGACTTGATTGAAAACCACTAAAAAAGAGGAAGGACCAAAAGCGCAATAGAAAACTTTTCAAAAACACGCGGATCCCCTGGAGCGGGCCGGGTCGACGCGCGAGTTAGCTTCAAAACGACGTCGTTTTGAAGTCTATGCGCACTGGCCCAAAACGACGCCGTTTTATTCGCTTATATAAGTCAAATTTTTCACAAAAAGAATCATTTTTACCCTCAAAACAAAAAAAAAAACTTAAGAAAGCTCTTCCTTTCTCTCTCAAAACTCTCCCATCCGGCCTAGGCTCCGGTCGCCGGTGACGGCGCCGCCATACGCGGTGGCCGAAAAAAAAAAGTTTCCCTTTTCTTTTCTTTTTTTGAGTTTTCAAGCCCCTGAGAGGTCGCTTTTGATCGGAAGCGACGAACCTCTGCCCCCAGATGGCGACAGAATGCGAAGGGTCAGGTAAGTTTGCCCTCCCTTTTTATTTTTTATTTTTAAAAAAATAATGGCAAAAATAAAGTGAAAAGGAAAAATAAAAAACAAAAAGGCAACCTTTTTTTTTCTTTGAATGATTCTGTTTCTGTTTTGTATGTTGTTTCTTTTTCTTCTATTTTCGTCTCCAAAAAAATAATACAAACATTTTGGCTTTTTATAGCCGAAAATATTACAATATATATATATATATATATATTTTTTTGCTTTTCTTTCTCTGTTGTTCGTCTCTTGCTTTTTGCTTTTTTGTTTCTGTTTTTTTTTTTGCAGGCAAGGTCAACGGAGGAGGAAACTCCAGCTTTTTTCCGTTTTGGGTCAAGGGAGGTAGACCTCGGGTGGTGGGCGCGCTGAAGCGGCACGTGGAGGAGCGACGGCGGCTAGGGTTTTTCTGTCTCTTTTTTTTTGGTGAAGATAGTTTAGTTTTTGGGCCATTAGGGCCATTAGGGTATTAATTTATTTTGGGCCATTTGGGCCTCTTTTGTAATTGGACTTGGACTTTTAATTTATTTTTATTATTATTTGCTTGTCTAATTTGGGCCTGAGCCGGGCAAAATAGGCCTATTACAAGCCGTATCAGCAGGCTTCTTGCCTTCTGCTTGATTGACTACTCCTGACATCTTCTTCTATCTATGGGCTATATGGGATTAGTAGGGTTTAAAATAGCAGTGGCATAGTGGTTGTAACATCCTAGGAAGGGCCTATGCATTTTTCAGATCAATTGTATGAAATGACAAGTCTTAAGTATTATGAATAAATTTTTGATACTTTTGGAAACCTAGAAATGAATGAAAATGGAAATGAAAATGAAAATGGAAATGAAAATGGAGATGGAAATGAAAATGGAAATGGAAATGGACATTTTGGAAACTTAGACATTTTGAAAACCTAAACATTTTTGGAAATGATCCAAAAATGGAAACTTGAACATTTCGGGAAACTTGGATATATGAGAGAAATAAAGGAGTTTTATTCACATAAATATGTGAATAATAAGAGATAAATAAAGGAGTTTTATTCACATAAATATGTGAATAATAAGAGAGAAATAAAGGAGTTTTATTCACATAAATATGTGAATAATAAGAGATAAATAAAGGAGTTTTATTCACATAAATATGTGAATAATAAGAGATAAATAAAGGATTATTTTCTAATGAGATAATTGAGGAGATAATTGATGGATTAAAGGCTTTTATCTTTTAAATAAAAGAGATAATATTATCAAAAAGAGGAGTGGTGGCCAAGTAAAGGACTCCTAGGCTGATAACTTTGGCTATAAAAGGAGGACAGGAGGGCTACTCATCAACATTTGCTCCTCTTCCTCTCTGCCCAGAATTCTCCCTAGGCAAAACCTCATCTGCGAATTTTCATTAAGCAAAAATCCTCTCTTTTTTCTTCTATTTTCTTCTCCGTTCTCATCATTAAGCTTGAATCTTTGTGGATTCTAAGAAAGAGGGCAATCATCCACAACATCAAAAGGGGATCTTTCGGGAAATCTAAGGATCTAAGGTAAGGATTATAAATATAAATATGTGGTTAAAGATTATGATTCACGTTTTCAAAGTTAGATCTAATCTAACACGGTTATAGGATTTCAACAGGCTTATAAAGGAATCCTCTTGATTTGGAATCCCATCATAAGGTAAGGGATATTCGGCCAAGGCATAATTTGTTTAAGTGTTTTCCATTATTTCAAAAACCGAAAACCGACATGGTTACATACCTAGTATTAGCCGATTTCAAGGAAGAGGAATTCTAGCAATCTGTTGGGACTTGATTAAATCAATTCGGCAACTAGGTAAGTAATTCTACTTCTAGTAGGATTTGGTTTTAAGACCAAATAGGTTTATTTATATGTTTTAATTAATGGCCGAATATAGGAGTGAAAGATCTAGATCGGTAGATCGCTTCTACAGAAATTCACGGAAACTATTAAGCGAAAAAGGTGTGTACTCTTACTAACTTTCAATAAATTGCATGGCAATCATTAGATATGTAAATATGTAACAAATGTGAATGTGGCTAAGCACCACAAATGTGGTAAGGAGTACCTGTGCACGTTTCCTACTTTTGATAGGATTGTGAATGTGATATATTTTGAACATGTGATTAGTAACATGAATGAAAATTTAGTATGTGAAATATGTTATGAAATAATTGGGGCATTCGGGATATTTGTGGAGGAAGAAAGTGAAGGTGATGACTACGGTCTCACCAACGTAAAGTGGTGACTACGGTCACATAAAGTGAAAAGTGGTAACTTCGGTTACATCTAGTGAATACAGATGTCTAATGACACAACATAAGTGGGCGATGAGCACGCCGATCGCAGCCCGATCGCCTTCGATGGTGTGTAGCGGATGGAGGGTCGACTTAGTAGTCCCCGCGGTGTGCAGTTGGTACGGGTGGTGTGTAGCGGATGGACAAATAGGTTTGGATTTGGGTTGCATCATCCTTTATTTTGTATGAACATGATATTGATATGACTTGTATGCCTGATTTGTTGGAAATTAGTACTATGTACACATTGAGTCTGTTGACTCACTTCGTTGGGGAATTATTTTTCGGTGATGAGCAGTAATGGACCGGCTCAGCAGGAGCTAAAGGTGGCCATGCATCGCTTGAAGAAATTATTTGGAATTTGGACTTTATGAAATTTTAGTACTTTAAACTTTATTTTGGGTTTGAATGATGTAATAAGGCCATAAGGCCCAATTGGATTTTCTTTATTCCTGTTTATTTTTATTTAAATATGATAAAAATTATGTTTGATTAAAGATAAGTAAATTTATTTCTTTTAAAATAATAAACCCAAAAATTATTTTGTCACCTTATTTAAGTTGGATTTCGGAATTTATTAAATAGGTTTCAAATTAAGCCCAACCCAAAACAATTTTTTTAAAATTACACAAATTTTCTCTAAGTCATTTAGAACATTGAAAACCGATTTATTTAAGGAACATACCAGATCCGGTTCAAGCTCGTGGGCCGGGTGTGGGGTGTTTCAGTGGTGTCGCGGCCGCTATTTCGCAGTAGCGGCGCCCCCGACACCACTAAACACAGTTCAACAAATTTAACATGCAGCGAATGGCAGCCGCAAGTAGTAGTGTAACGGGAAATAGCGGCGATAACAAGTCCGCTATTTCAGCTAAATCGATAGGTTAAAGTAAACAGAGCAGTGCAGCAGACACAGAGACGAGAAACAGAAACCGAGCCAGCCATAACTCAAAATCTGATGACTCAAGTAGAAATCAATGTTTAAATTAAGTTTAGGGTATCAAAAATTACCTTAACTAAATTCCTGGTCTCTCGACAACTTGAAGGCGCTTGGGTCTTGAAGAGGAGGGTGGCTCGGGAATTTTCAAAGGAAAGTTTATTCGGACTAAGAATTTTAATTGAATTTTAATTTGTATACATATATACTATTTTTGTAAATATCTGGAATGGGTTGAATCGGATTGGTCTCGAAACTAATTTTTTTAAAAAAATTCAAACTTTAATAAATTGGATTGGATCAAGTATGCTTTGGATTCAAGTTTTTTTCATCCCTAATTTAAAGGTTGAATTAATTTTAAATATAATGTGTCTAATTATTATTATTCAAAAATTATTTGCTATATTATTATTGGAGTTTTTGAACTCATCACCTAGGGTTGAAAATGAATTATATATTATTTAGGCTTTAGTAAAACAATTAAAAATAGAAATTGTGGTATTATTTTGGAGTCAATTTTTTTCATTAATGGTGTATTTTGATAATTGTTTTATAATTCAATATAATTTAATATTTATATTGCTTTTTATTTGACTGGGTTTGTATTTATTATTTATGTGTAATTGAATAATAATGAAAATGTTTTATATGTTGACATTTTATATTTAAAGAATAGGAAATGGCCATCATTTCGTCATAAGGATTAAAAAAAAAAAAGGTAATAAAAACAATATATTAACTAGTAGAAAAAGAATATAATGAAAATTTAAGTGATTAATCTTATAAATATGGGTGTTTGACGTTTAAATACTACTCGAGTTTATTGGCTTTTAAAACAAAAGAAATTAACTAATTAAAAATAAGTTTTAAATAATATTGTTTCAAAAAGAAACAAGCTATATAAAAATTCAAGCTTATATAATTATTTATAATCGTATTCAATACAATATATTATTTATATTTTTTTAAATATATTAAATATTATTGTTTAATATATATATATATATATGCTTGTAAGCATAAGATAAATCTATTTTCCAGGAGTGAGGTGGGGGCAAATATTATTAAATTCACTATCATTTTATAGTTGGTACATGCTGTTTCATCACTTGCACCGCTCCACTATCGATGCATAATCTTAAAAACTATTACCACCAAGGCTTCAAGTAGTGAGTTTCTCCATATGTTACACAAATTAAGCTGGTTCAAGTGGATTATATAAGTTATATTTGACTAGTTAACCTCCATGAGACGGTTTGTTTGCATTTGTCATGGGCTTCGATCCGCGACCGTGAAACTCGCTCCACTCTCGATGCTTAATCTTGAAAACCGCTATCACCTCCGTAGATGTTGGATACATCCATCCCCGTCTCACTCCGTTTCGCTTCAATTTAATTTTTGACACTTGTCTTTAATATTTTCAATTTTTTAAAGTCAAATAAATATTTAAACATAAAATATATGAATTTTTCTATGTTATGTTATTACATTTTTACTTTTTTAATAGTTTATATATACAAGGATAAAATAGTAATTTCATATAGTGGAGCAAGTCAGGGTGGGGCAAATAATTATCATAATCATTCCATACCCACTATTCAAAAGAAAAAATCCACCCCGTGATAAATGCCAAAAGTAACATGTTTTAGCTTCTTTCTTAATGTGTTTTTGGATGATTATTCAATTTAAAATGGTGAATTTTATGCTTCTAATATTTTAAATTCATGTTTCTATACTCAGGAGAGCATTTGGGAGCAAAAGAAGCGAAAACTGGAGTAAGTTTTAGGAGCCACACGGGCTGGGTCATTCCACACGGGCTGGACACACAGCCGTGTGAGCCACACGGGCTGCCACACGACCGTGTGAGCCACACGGGCTGCCACACGGCCGTGTGAGCCACACGGGCTGCCACACGCCGTGTGAGCCACACGGCCATGTGCCAAACCGTGTGAAAATCACGAATCGTGTTCCAAATACGCGAAAAAACGCAATTTTTAGGTTTTTTGAGCATTTTAAGACCTATATACGACAAAGATAAGAAGAGAGGAGTGAGCCGTCATAGAATACTCAAGAGAACAACTTGGAAAACACCATTGAAGCCGACTCTGAAGCAGATTTCCATCAAGATTGAAGATCTCCTTTTGATTGCTTTGAAGTTTATTATGAGTTTCTTAATTTCTTGTGGTTATACTGTTTTCTGGATGTTTTTATTTGCGATTATGAACTAACTTTCTAAATACCTAGAGGAGATAAACCCTATGATGAATTCTGTCTTTTGATTTTTGTTTTACACAATAAATACTTGAATCTTGTTCTCAATTATGTGTTTTTAATTCTTGGTTTAATATTTTCGGACTATTTATCCTTGTGCTTAAATCAAAGAAGGAAAAGTTTCTGTTTAAGAGTAGATCTAGCATAATTGAGTGGAGTTGCATGCAATCCTAGAAATAGGGCAACATAAATCTACAGGATTAGAGTCAAATCTAATAGGGAGATTCATAGATCGAGTTAATGCGATAATAGGGGTTTTAATTAGAAAGAAATTTTAATTAATCAACGTATAGTTAGTTGCTCTTACTCTCGAAAGAGATATTAGCATAATTTAGGGATTTCTACTGATCAAGATACTAAGTGAAGAAATTGTTTAATTGATTGATAATGATGTATGAAATTTAGGTAGATTCTTTCCTGGTATTGTCTCGCTTCTTGGTTGTTAATCGATTATTTTCTTGATTTATTTTTTCCGTGTTCTTTAGTTAATTAATTTAGTTTTAATCAATCACTCTAATTTGTCGGTTAAATAATAGAAAGATGGTAATTACTAGTACTTTTAGTCTTCCAGGAACGATATTTGTGCTCACCGTAGCTATACTATTAATTGATATGTGAATTTACCTTTGTTGAATTTTTAGTTGATTTTGTGGACATCACCTCGTATCCACTTTTCAAAAGAAAAAATCCACTCCATTCGAAATGGATCAATTCAAAATCTATCAGATAGTGTGGGTTTTGTTATCCCTAAATCTACTAAATAATAATCTCAACACATATTTAGCAAAGTGGCCCAGATTATCGAGCAAAATCATTTGGATATATGCATGTGTATAGAGCAAAGATCCGGTAAATAGGCATAGAAGTTCATTATTAATAGGGTAAACTACATTAGTAGTCGGTTAATTACTGGTAAGGTTTTTTTTTGTCACTCAATTATAAAATGTTATAAAAATGATCACTCAACTATTTTATTTTGGTTTCTTTTTATTTTGTCATCTGTCGCTAAAAGGCTAATGGAAAGATGATGTAATAATTTTTAAAATTGGCATTTAAATCAAGTACAAATTTTAAAGTTGTCATTGTTGAGACTTGAGGAAGATTATATTTGAATATTATCTTTGATCTGAATAAAATTATCCGACTCGTAAAATTAATGAAGATAGATATGACTATGAAATAACATTTCCGACATCCACAATCATGATAAACACAAATACAATAAAATTGTGATTACAACCTCATTTTAAACCCCGCGGATTAGGACATTGATCACAATCGGGAATTGATTTCGAGTTTTCAGGGTCCGACTTAACGATTAACGATGTCGTTTTCAAAAGTTTTGGGTTGGAAAAAATGAGTTTTCTTGTCCGATAGACAAAACGTGAAAGGAAACAAATTCCAAATGTAGACTAAACCCTTACCTCAAAATATATTTGGGCTCCCCACTAAAATCGGGCTTCTAATGGAAAATTTTAGTTTATATTTGATTGGCTAAATTGTCAAATAAGCCATCCGAAAATAATTAAAAAATCAATTAAGTTTCTTGTTGAAAAGTATACCCAATTGAACCATTTGAATCATGATTTGTATTCAATTAAGCCCTTTGAATTCATATATCTCCCACATTGTATATATGGATAACAGTGTTTATTGAACTGGTATCATAACTGGATATCAACTCAAGAAAAATGACAATACCATAATAAACAATTGATGATGTATTTACTAATTTAAATTTCCTTTTTTTCACAATTAATTTTTCATTTTAATTATATACATATTTCATTTATGTTATTGTTAATAGGTTCAAATCAGTAAAGCGGCTTTAATAATTTTAGGGGCGGATAAAATTTTAATTTTTATAGTTTATATCTTTATAATTTGTAAAGGATTAAATTGACTTTTTATAATTTTAGGGGGGCAAAGTGTAATTTTACCTTTACTAATTTAAAATTTTTAAAAAATTCTAAGGGCCTAAATAGTAATTTTACATTTTAAAGGGCCAGAGCCCATGCCAGCCCCCCTGGCTTCACCCCTGGTTCAAATTGTACGTCTTATCATTTGTGATATGCTATTTTAAACATATATCCATATTCTAAATATATAGTTTTAACACGTGATAAAAATTTTAATATAAATTGTTGCTACAAATGCTTAGAAAAATAAAGGTTACAAATTACCATATGTTGTTGGGCACCATGTTCCCATGGAGTTATTATATCCCTTGTACGGAAACAAAAAATGTGAATAAGGGCAAATGTCAAACCTTCAATTTTCCTTCTTCCATAAGAAATAAGAAGTAGGGTAGCAACCTCATTGGGTCTAATAAAAGCCTTGTTAGGGGTGGGATTGTTGTCTACCACAAAAATCCCTTTCCTTTGCCATCTTGTAATTAATTGTACCAACACCACTTGTAGGAAACTACAATCTTTTTGCACCATTAATTGCAATCAAGAAAATTGCTTTCCATATTAAATTTTAATTACTTAATTAATTTGAGTTAATTGTTTTGTTAATCCTTCAGTTTTATTTTTATACTCTAATTACAATAAAAAAAAATTAAAAGAACACAAATATAAATAAATTTTATAAAAATAAAAAGGTTGACGACTCAAGCAATGAAGAAGACCTATTGACTTTGTTAGTATTACATTTTTATACAATTATTAAATTATTTATAATATTCAAATTCTTAAATTGGAGGATATTATGCATTTAAACACGCTTGGATTCACTATATTCAACTTGCTATAACATTAGTAATACTAACTATACTTTTATTTAACTGACTTAAATGATTCGTTTTTAGAATAAATTCATCTTGAATTAAGTTTAATCTATTTTTATATTTTTTTTAAATGAAATTATTTTATATACATCATCCATAAAAGTTTTCTAAATTTATTAGTGAAGTTTAATGAATAGGAGGGGTTTGTTTAACTTAGGGTCTGTTTGTTTGGTGGAAAATGTTTTCCTGAAAACATTTTCTCGGATTTTCCGCGTTTGGTTGATGGAAAATGAATTCCTCAAGGAAAACATTTTACAAACACGGGTAAAATCTCTTCTTTATTTCTGTAAAACATCTTACCAATTTTTTTTTCGTAAGACATTTTCCGAGCTTTCCCCTTCATCCAGTACATTCTCCTTCTTCCCTTCTCCTTCCTTCTTTCTTTCTCACCAACAAATCGCTTTCTCTCTTTCTCGACTTTTCCGGTTCCTCCTTTCGTTGGGTCTTGGAATCTCTCCTTTATTGGTCTTGAAATTTTGGAAAATTTCATCTCTGATCTCCTCCGGTATGTGCATATTTCTCTAATGTTTCATCATTGATTACTCTCTGTTTATTCTCTCAATTTTTTCCTTTTATTTTTCATGCACCCAAAATAATGATAGCTTTGTAACTGGGATATGACCGGATTTTCATTCGTTTGCTTCCTCGATACTTCAAGCACGTAAATTTCTCTTCTTTCATCAGGCAACTCAATATTTATGTCAAGATCTCTACCCTCCTCCTCCTCCTCCTTCCTTTTTAAAACACGTCGAAATTGGTTTCTTTCTTTCTTTCCTTTTTGTGTGTGTGTGTTTTGGGTTCTTGGAGTTCTAATCGGGTTCTTTGGTACATATCTGTCTTGGGAATTTTTATTGTTTTGAATATTTGAGATTTTGTTAATATTGTTTTATTTGTAGTTTTGAGTTTGGTTCTTTGCTTGTGAGAGCTGGATTTTGGTGTTCACTTTGCGCCTTGGGGTTATATTCTAAGTAGTGGGAATTCAAGTTTGAATTTAAATTTGTAGAGATTCTTGGCTTGGTTTCAATACGTAGCAATGATGGGGAAAGGACTATAGGCTACCACTAGCGAGCTAGGTTGAATGTTTGCTCAATTTTTTTGTTTGATTGATTGGATTTATGAGAGTAAAATGGTTGGCTTCGTTGGACTTCTTTATTTTTTCTTTATCTTAGGCCTAACAAAGCTTGACTATGACTAAGTTTTGTTAGATTGATCCTTTCATTTTCATGGGGATGATTCGATTCAATCGAAATCACGATGTAAAAAATTTCTTGTTGGTACCAAAAGGGGGAATTATTTGCTTTGGATCCCGATATTGTGTGCCTAATTCGGGACTACATGTTAAAAGAGATAGTAAATGTCGGCTTTCGGTGGAACTCTAAAGTTCTTGCCTTGTATTCATCATCATTATGATTCTCTATACCGTTTTTAAAAGTTCATAGACTAACTGTTAGGAAGAATACACTCGACAATACACCTCAAGTGCAATTCGCGAGTTGCAGAGTGATAAATGGTGATTAAGCATAATTCAAATTAGGAATTTCTTTGTGTTGATAGGGCACTTTAGTGCCATTCATAACTAATATCATAGTTCTAACAATGAGCAACATCTAAATGTTGTCTAATGCCCTTTTAGTTAGATTTCGGAAAAAGTTGTTGAAATTATTTTATCCAATCGCTATTTTCCAACGATCATCTGCCCTCGTGTTTTCTGCTCTATTTGGTTCTTATTTGTGTTAGCGAGAATGAAACGATAGCGAATGAAACGATTTGCTTATGATAGAATGAAATGAAAAATAATAAGAGTCAAAGCAACATAGATGGATGCAATATCATTAGATAATTAGAGGCACAGTTGAACTATATTATGTACCTCTTGTCATTTCACAACCTAACAAGCAATACTAGTGGATTAATAAACCAGAAATCTTGATACTCAGGATACATTTGCTTATGATAGAAATGAAGCAGTTTGATTTAGTGAGCAATTATAGCATCTTTGTATGTGTGTATTGTACATGCCCGTATATCTGTCCGATTGCATTAGAATACAATTTTTTTTTTTTTTTTTGGGAGGAGGGTGTGTAATGCCTGGCTGTTTTCTATTTGAATTACTAACCATTATTGAAGACATTGACAAGTAGTAACACTCGAAAGTTTTTCCAGGGTTTTAGAAAAATTGATACCGATCGTTGGGAATTTGCAAATGATGGATTTGTCAGAGGTCGAAAAGACTAATAAATAGATGATCATATATATAAAATAAAATCACTTTGCATGTACGGACAATGTTAGATTCTTTTCTTCGTTTGCATTTGAAGATTCCTACGACTTTGTTCTCTGTTTCTTACATGGATTAGTTTTAATATAAAATGGTTGTTCTTTGGGTCTAGTGTTGGAAGGTTCATTGTTAATTGTAGTAAAGAGAAGGGCACATTTTATTTTTAATTTACAAGTGGTTGAGTCAATTGGAAGTCGCTTTTTTTCTACATCATATAATAGAAAAACGAATTTGTATTCTCCATATCTGACTTTGCTATCCACGTGCCAGGATACCCCATCTCTATTCTTTTTTTTTTTTATTTCCTAAATATATCATTTATGGAAATTATTTTAACATATTTAATTAACAGCCAACATTTCAGCATTTATATCATTTATATTTTATTTATACTTACCTTTATATCAGGAATCGAATTGTATTTTGTTTCTTCTATCAAAAAATGAATAAAATATTTGTGTGGCATTGTTTTGTGTAGATGGATCGTAGTCAAAATCAAAATGCAATTGTCGGAGTCGTGGCTTCAGTTTTAGCTTTTGGGGCTCTTTGGATTAAAAAATTAAAAACTAGGAAGGAAATTAAATAATATACATTATACAAAAAAATTTAAAATATAAAATAATATAGAATTTAATATAAATAAATTAATTTCACAAAATGCTAAAGTAATTAAAAAATATATAAATAAATAAAAAGGTTAAAAATCAAAGAAACGGGGATTAAATCGAAATAAAACAAAATCCAGGGTAAAAAATGTAAAAGGACCAGGTTAGAACGCGCGTCACATTATAGGGACCTATTAGGCAATTATGCCTCATCTCCTAAATGACGTTGTTCTCCCTTTCTGCCTTAAAATAGCCCTAGGATCAGATTGCAAGAAAATATAAATTTTAGGGCTGAAATAAAAAAAAAGGAAAATTTAAATTGAAAAAAATTAAAAATAATAAAATTGCGGAATGACCAAAGAGGCAAATTGCCCCCTTTATAAAAACACGCGGATCCTCCCCGGGTATCGGGTCAACGCGCGGGTCTGGCCTTTAAACGACGCCGTTTTGGGGTCACCCCCAAAACGGCGTCGTATAGACGGCTTATATAAGCTAAAAAATAACCCAAAAAAATCATTTTAAACACTTCTTTAAAAAAAAAACTCAAAGGCTCCGAAAAACTCTCTCCCCCTCGGCTTAAGGCCAGAATCCGGCCTGGGCTCCGGTGACGGACCACCGTACGCGCCACCTCAGACGGCGGTCGGAAAGCCAAATTTTCCCATTTCGAAGCCGAATCGAAGGTAGTCTCTTTACTTGTTATTTTTTTAAACAGTATTTGTATATGTATATAAAAAAATAGCATAAATCGAAAAGAAAAATAAAAAATTAAACGAAATAGAATAAATGAAAATCACCTCTGCTATTGGGTTTTTTATTATTTAATCTCTGTATTCTTTCTATCTATTTTTACGTGTATCCTATTTTACTGATTTTATTAGGGTTTTATAACCCAAAAATAAATACAAAATCAATATTTTGTCCATATTTGTTGATTTTGCTATGTTCTTCTTTCCTCTTTTTCTGAGTGCTGACGATGAGAAATCGGCGTGAGCACTATCATGCGCTGATTGCGCGCGCGAGGAAAGGTCGGTGTTGGGGCTATTGGGTGCTTGCGCGCAATGGAAACCTAGGGTTTCTGCGTCACGAAAATTATTTGGGCCATTTGGGCGGCTTAATTGGTTTTTGGGCTAATGTTAATTGGGCTCTTTGTAATGGATAAGTAATCTGGGTTTGAGTTTGAATTTTGGTTTTGTAAATGGACTGTAACTGGATATTGGTTTATTTTATTTTATTATTTTTTATTTATTCAAGCCCGGCATAAATGGGCTACTACAGCTGCCCCTCTTTGCTCATTGTCGTGTAACGAGAATAGAGCAAAGACGATAAAAGGACCCATTTTGCCAGGTCTTGTCAAATGGCTGTATCTTCAGGGAGATTGGCTAGTATCTTCAATCTGCTTCACTGCAACTTCAGGAAGACGAGATTTACTATCTTTAGTCTGCTCCACTACCACTTCAAGGAGGTCAGACTAGTATCTTCGATCTGCTTCATCACAATCTCGGAAAAACAAGATCTGTTATCTTGATGCGCTCACGCAACTTCAAGGATGCCGGACTAGTATCTTCGATCCGCTTCATTGCAATATTCAGGAAGACAAGATCTGCTATTTTCAGTCTGCTCCGCTGCAAACTCAGGGAGGCAAGCTAATATCTTCGATCTGCTTCGCAATTTTAGGAAGATAAGATCTCTCATTATCGATCGCTGCCACTTGCCGCACTTTTAGGGAGGCGAAGCTAATATCTTCAATCTGCTTCTGCAACTTTAGGAATATAAGATCTGCTTGCTTTTCCGATGCGCTCTGCTTATTTTGATGCTGCTCATTGCAAACTCGGGAGGTAGGCTAATATCTTCGACCGCTTCCTGCAACTTCGGAAGATAAGATCTCGCTTGTCTTTAGTCTGCTCATTGCAACTTCGGGGAGGCGAAGCTAATATCTTGATCGCTTCGCAACCGGGAAGATAAGATCTGTTGTCTTCGATGCCGCTCTGCTGCAACTTCGAGGAGGCGAGGCTAATATCTTCGATCGCTTCCTGCAACTTCGGAAGATAAGATCTGCTGTCTTCAGTCTACTCCACTGTAAACTCGGGGATGCGGTCGATGTTTTCGATCCGCTTCACTGCAACCTCAGGAAGGCAGGATCTGCTATCTTTTAGCCTGCTCCACTGCAAACTCAGGGAGACAAGGCTGATGTCTTCGATCTGCTTCACTGCAACCTCAGGAAGGCCAGATCTGCTATTTTAGTCTGCTCCACTTTGCAACTTCAGGGAGGTCAGGCTAAAAGCGTCAATCTACCCTACTACATTGTCCTATAGAGGACATGACCTGTAGAATGAGTATATGCTTATGCCGAATGATTAGGATGCCCTGATCGAAATGAATCAAATGCTCCTAATTAGACGCGCTATGATATATGAATGCAGAAATGTTATGAGTATGATTCCTATTTAAGGTGTCATCACTCATTTGTTCTTCATCCTCGTTCCTCTCGAAGTATCAATCATATTCTGCTCAAATAATTTGCCCCATGGTAATTCTGAGTCCACTCCACTTGAACCTTGGGACATAAAGTTTGTACCTCCTACTGCAACTTCAGGGGAATAACATTTGGTTTTTTCCATCCATCTTGCTACCACTCAGAGAATTTGTATCATCTTCAATCAATTTGATCTGTTACACCATTCCCTGGGTGTAATGACCAGATGTATATGCCTGAAATTTGCATGAATGTAGAGTATCATTTTTATTTTCCCAAAAATGATCCAATTTTACACTTGGGTTGACATTGCTCGTTATTTTTCGAGAAGGTATCACTGACGAAATGTCTTACCTTTTTGTTCAACCAATAAAAATCCAAAGAGATAATCATCTTTCAATATTTCCAACCCTTAGGCTTGGTGAGTTCTAAACAATAGTCCTGTTTGATTCTCATATTATTTAGAAGCTTCCGGAGTAATATCTGAAACTCCTTTTATGAAAGTATTATTAGTCCATTAATCGTTATTTCAATATAAAATGCTTGAAAAGATCACAACAATGGACGAGAAAGAAATTAATCAAGAGCATAGCTCGAAACAAATAAGTTAATCAAAGATAACCAAGGCAATAAAAGAAAATTGATTGGGGTGTATCTTGAAAAGAATAAAGTAATCAAAGATAGCCAAGGCCATAAAATAAAATTGATGGGGTGTATATTGAAAAGAATAAAGTAATCAAAGATAGCAAATTCAAAATGGGTAAGATAGAAGCTAGGTGCCCCAGATATCGCAGCCTGAGCTTCTCTGTACAAACTTCTTGAGGACCATTTTGAGCTCAATACATGTTTAGAGGATACGGAGTACTTTATCAATGCCCCAAGACGTAGCATACTTCCTCATTGTTAATTCAGGCCTAGCAAGACTACCACATGCCCTATCTTTGATCAAAATTTGAGCGCGCCCTTTTCCCGGGTTTTTGGCTCAAAAACCCTTTTGGTCTCAAAACGCCGCTGCGGGTTTTCACCTTGGCCTCTCTTTTTTTTTTTCAAGGCGCCCTTTGTGGGTTTTCACCTTGGCCTTTCCCTTTTCAGGTAAAATACTTCTTGACCCGAACTGAATTATTGGATTGGGCAAGTCTTCGCCATCCGTCTCGGTTAATAACAATGCTCCTCTAGAACAAGCCTTTTTTTACTACATAAGGTCCTTCCCAGTTTGGCATCTGCTTTCCTCAGAAATCCTTTTGTATAAGAAGGATCTTCCTCAATACCAGTCCCCATCATGAAATTCCCTTGGGTGGACCATTTTCGACATAAATCAGCATCATCTATTTTTTGAATATGATGAATACTTTCAAACCCTTTTCTTCAGCCAAGTTCACTAGAGACATTCTACATCATCCAATTCTTGACTCAATCAAAGCTTGGAGCAAAGGAATCTTGATTTTCATGGGAAAAACCACTTCTATTCCATAAACCAATGGGAAAAGTATTGCCCAAAATGAAAGTCCTGGTCGACGTTTGATAAGCATAGAGAGTAAATGGTAGCTTCTTATGCCAATCTTTACAAGTCTCGGTCATCTTTCCTACAATCCTTGTTTTATTTTTTCTTTTTGGCTGCCTTTGTTGCTTTATGATATGGCGTCTGATCTTTGAACAGACTACAAACTTTTGACATTGTCCTTTTTGGCATTCTTTATTGGTGCACGATCTTTTTTTTTATCGACCTTGTAAAATTGACATGTGAAGCTACTTTCTCCTCTTAGTGAAGTAATCGACGACCACCAAGATAAATCGACGTATATTAGAAATTTTGCCGAGATTGGCCTGCCCCACATAGAGAAAGTCTGTGAAAAAATTAATGAGGCATATGAATCTTGTCTCCTTAAATACGGCATAACTGATGCCATCCCCTTCTATGTAGATTAGCAGTACCCAAACCTCATGATTAGCTTGGCTATTGTAAAACCATTACATGTGTCCTTCTGACATCCTTATGGACCTCTTTTAAGATTTCAATATACCCGCATCTCAGTAGCCTAGGCATGTTCTGATATGATCGTGCAAAAACATCTTTGAATTCTTGAAAATAACTCAATGATGTCTCACCTTATTTCTGTGGTGAGCTAGGCTACAATCTTCACCTCTTTTCTATGCTCATAATATCCACTGACCCTTTGTAGAGTAGGGTCTGTTTTTCATCTTGTTCTACCATTCTTAATAAATCAGAAGATAGGTTACAATCCCTGTCATCTTCAAAGTCCTGAGATCCTTCTAGACACATATCTTACTTGAAGGGAGACTCTGAGTCAGTAACAGCGTTGCTCACATCGTTGATATCTGGAGACCTATTGTAGGTTCGAAGGAAGATTCCAAAGAATAAATGATTCAAAGAATGATTATTTGTATGGTCATGAATGAAGAATGAAAGAATACTTGAAAGAAAGTCTAAAGAACAAACAAAAGAAAAAAACTAATAATAATTGTTTGTACAGTATGAAATGGAAAAAATAAAAGAATATTTGCTCAAAAAGATGCATTTTATTGAAATAAAAATTCCGGACACAAGCCTATTTCACAAAAGGGTTCTTATTTCCTCTAGGCTTAAGGCAACAAGCGTGTTTTGAATATTACTCTAGATTAGCTCTAAAAATACAGGGATCTCTTCCACAGTCCCATTATTTAAAACACTCCCAATTATGCAAGGGTTTGGAAACTTCGTTCCCCGGTTCCCTCTTCGCTTTTGACTTCTTCAAGGAGTCGCAACTTTCTTATCTCCTCCTTCAGTTATCGCATTTACTGCCTTGTCAAAGTGATCAGGTTCTGATGAAACGTCGAATTTCACAATTCCCATTTTAATGAACCTTTCGACCAACTTTTTAAACGTAGTACAATTTTCAATTGAGTGACCCGTTATTCCCACGTGGTACTCGCATTGGGCATTCTCATTATACCATTTTGGGAACGGAGGTTGCACGGGTTTCGAGTAGGAAAGAGACACCACATGCACATCAAAAAGATTCTGGTACAACTCCTTATATGTCATCGGGATGGGTGTGAACTGGAGCTTTTCTGTATTTGGCCTCGAATTGGATTCCTGCCTTGAAGAGCCTTGATAGCTAGTGGTTACTTTTGGTTGACTGATAGTAATTGACTTCGAGTACCCTTTGTTATATGTACTCGTATTATTCACCTCGTTCTCCTTTTTCCTTGGAGCTGACCTTTTGGTGTTTTCCCCTGTTTCTATCTTGCCACCCCTTATGGCATTTTCAATAATTTCTCCCACTATTACTATATCCGCAAAGCTCTTTGCGGTACTTCCTATCATGTGAGTAATGAATGGGGCCCTTAAAGTATTGATAAAAAGCATTGTTGTTTCCTTTTCTAGAAGCGGTGGCTGAACTTGCATGGCAACCTCCCTCCGTCTTTGCGCATACTGTCTGAAGCTTTCATTTGACTTCTTCACCATATTTTGCAAAGTGATTCTATCAGGCGTCATGTCTGTGACATGATTGTATTTCTTCATAAAAGCTTGGGCCAAGTCCCTCCAAGAGCTAATCTTAGCACGACTGAGTTGATTGTACCACCTGACGCTGCCCCCATCAAACTGTCTTGGAAACAATGAATTAAGAGTTGATCATTATTAACATAGCCGGTCATCCGTCTACAGAACATGGTAATATGGGCTTCAGGGCAACTGGTCCCATTGTACTTCTCAAATTCTGGCATTTTAAACTTATGAGGAAGCACCAAATCTGGAACTAAGCTCAAGTCTTTAGCATCAATTCCATGGTGATTATCAGCATTTTCTAAGGCCTTGAACTTTTCTTCCAACCATCTACAACGATCCTCTAACTGCCTTGAGGATTCAATTCTTGTCCTTTCCCCCTCTGTTATATCTAGGTCGGGGATAACAAGATTAGCAGGGTTATCTCCTGGGTTGGATCCTGCGCCAACTTGGAAATTCATGGGCACTCCAGTATTAGTTCGCCCTTGTTGAGGCCTAATCGTGACAGATGGCCTTCAGGGATGTTATTCAGATTGTGTTTGTGCATGTGGTAGGGTAAAACTTGGAGGAAAGTCCTCATTATCTTCTCCAGCATTAGTCATGGGGCCTTTTCCTTTGTCCATTGCTCCATTCAGTAGCTGAGTCATTTGAGCCACCATGTTCCTTTGAGCTTCCATCATTTGTTCCCTCATATCTTGCTGGATTTTTGCCAACTGCTCTTGCAGCTGGTCTTGCATGTCTCTCTGAAACTGTTCGAGTCTTTGATCCATATTCTTTGTCTTAGCACGTGTACCGTAACGGTGTTTAGTTTTCAAATTTTTCTTTCTTTCTCTCTCTCTCTCTCTCTCTCTCTCTCTGTAATAATTTCAACTAATTAGGATCTTTCTATGGACTTAAATGTATATGATGTGATGTAATGCAAATGCATGAATGCAAAAGAGAAGGCATCGATTTAGATTCAATTTCATTTAGAAAAATTTATTAGAAAACAAAATCCTTTACATAAAACAGACTACAAATATGCTTTCGCCCTAATGCCCAAAGTCTTAACTTTCCTAAATAACAAGTCTAGCTCTTGACCACGATCTGACTGTAGCTCATATTTCATGCTCAATGTATCAGCCTGTACTGCCAAAGTCTGTAAATGATCAGCCACCTCTCGAATCTGAACTATTGCTTCACCCATGAGATAATCCCAATTTCTAACTTGATCATGGGAATGGTGGAGCTCTTACTTCCAGAAGCCCGATCCAGAGTTCACAATTTTGCAATGCCGATTCTAATTTTTCGATCTTGCCCTTCATTTCCTCAATCTTGTTCAGACTCGACTTCAGCTCGATTGCAGCATTACAGCTTCGATGGTGGTGAAGAGACCGTCCCAGTTCAGCCACTCTAGCTTTTAATCCACATTTATCCTTTTGGCTCTCTGCCAAACTCCTTTTTAAGGCCTCATTTCACATCTGCCAAACTCCTTTTCCTCTTAAATCTCCTGTTGCCACTGTTCCAAAGTCTTCCCCAACCCGGCATTTTTCATTGATAGACGTAGCTTCTTATATTCTGTCTTTAGACTATCCAAATCTTTCTCGACCCTTTTCTTCCCTTTTCTCAATTTTTTGGCCTCCAATTTCTGAACATCCACATCTAATCTCAAGTACATTTTTTCTTCTTCTAACTTTTCCATCCTCTTTCCGAGCTCTGAACTCATCCTTTCAAAATCTTGTTTTATAATCTCCAATTCTGATGGGACCACTTGCAAGTATTCCTCTCTTTACCGGGCGTCTTCTGGATTCAGCTCAGGGATGTTGTCATTAATCCTTCTAACCCTCCATCCGCTGTATTCTGGGGTCGTCATTGGGCCTGCGGATAATCTCCTCATCCTGCGAATCTAATTCCAAGCACTAGAAATCTTATTAACCTTCTTCTTATAGTTATCCCCTCTATATGAGAACTTACATTGAGCCAGCCCATATGTTCTTTGTCTGGTGTCTTGATCCATATTGCCTTAGTATGAGCAAAGGGGCATACCCAACGGCTCCCCAAATTCCAAGTAAAGGAACCCAGTCAAAACTCCCACACCGGTAAAAAATTTTATTGGGAATCATCCAAGAAGCTCTCCACTCGATGTCTTCCTCTTGAAGGTTTTGAAGGAGCACCATCCAATTTTCCTCGAACACGTCTTCTCTCATTGGTATAGCCACTATCTTTTTTAATGGAGAATAATTCTCAGAGAAAACCCGATAAGAAACTTTTTCCACTTTCCAGAAATGAATGTGAAACCAAGCTAATAACAACTGCACGCATCCAATGAACCTACCTTCACCTGCTCTACGACATGCATTCAAAGATCTGAACGTCTCGGCTAAGATCGCAGGTACAGGCGTGACACCTTTGTCAAGTCGATCGAATAAATCAGTAACTACTTCATCTACATGTCTTAGAGCTTTAGGGAAAATTACCAAACCATAAATACACAAGGCAAAGACGTCAATCTACTTCTTTACATCTGTATGTGCTAAGATCAGGTCTCTTAAACTCACCAAAGGAATGCATTTACCCTCACCTTTCTTACGAATTACATTTGCAACCTTTGTTCACTCATCCCCGTGATATTCATTAACTTCTTCACAAAAGTTGGGACATTAGCCGCCCTAGAATAAGCTTTGTCGACTTGGACCCTTGGACAACGAAGCAAGGTTGTATATTCCTCCACCGTGGGCACTAAATCTACTTTCCCAAAAGTGAAAAAACTATAGGCGAGTTCCAAAACGAGTCATAGCCGGAACAAATGCTTATCTACCTTGATGTCGAGCAAGTAGGGTAGATCTCCATAATTATGATAGAACAAATTTGCTTAGCCTCATCATCCCACTTGGGTCCAAATTTCTTTCAACTCTTGGAATTCATTTTGCGTGATACTAATACGAGTGAAATCCCATAGTCCGACACATACCCGTCAGCTAAGCTATTCCCTTTTTCTAATTGCGTTTGCTCTGACCACATGCGGACGGTTGCATTGTCTTTCACTTTATCAAGGAATTCGTTCTTCATAACCAGCTTTCTAACTTAGAAACTGACCGTGAATCGATACTTCTTAAAATATGAAATGACATGCACCAAAATAAAGCACAACAAGTTAGTATCATCAAATAAAACTTAAAGCAAATAAAATAAACAAACATCTATCTGGGTAACCACTAAGGTTTAGCATAGTTCTACTTAGGGTAAGTCCTTACGTTTTCTACGTGTGGTTTAGCTCTAAAGTTGAGGTACCTGAACCAGCAGAATCCTCAATCCTCACCCATTATAGGCTCATATGGACCGAGTTCAGTTCAGGGGAATACATTTCCCTATGGCTATGCGGTAGTGAAAACTTTACGAATACATAGGTACAGATGTATCCCAGAAGCAATCCACTAGCCCATGCGGAGGTGAAAACCTCACGAAGGCATAGTTTTTCACTCCTACTTAAAGGTACGACCATAACGGTCATGCAATGCAATGCGCACAAGAAAATGACACAAACAAATGTGACAAAAGGATCGTAATTTTCAAATTAAGTTTTCAAATCGAATTTTAAATTTCCGACAAAGGACATAAAATAATCAATTTTAACGGCTTGACTCTCTTATTGTGTCCCCAGTGGAGTCGCCAAGCTTTCGAAACCATTTTTATATTTAAAAAAAATGGGGATCGACTTTAAAACGAAAATGGGAGTCGCCACCGATCTTTTTACTTAGGTGTGATCGGATCAACTTATAAAACATTTTCTATTTTATTTAAAATATTGATTTTGGCTTACGAAATTCAAGAAAACGGGTTCGGGAGTCGGTTACGTACGAGGAAAGGTTAGCACCCTCGTAAAGCCCAAAAATTGGTACCTAATTGATAAACTCATGTCCTAATGTCGAAAATTTAAAATGTGATCCTTTTTTTTTGAAAGAAAACCAAAACTTTCTTAGCTCAAAGAAATAAAATACCACACCCAATGAGTTAGGATGTAACATTTCAAAGCTTCGAAACTAAGCTTGCTTTTATTTGTAGAAAATCCATATCTCGAGACACAAAACATCATATCCAATAAGTTAGGATACAATATTTTGAATTCCCGAGAATAAGTTTTGATTTGAAGTTTATGGGTTTCAAAATTTTTAAAAAAGGATACTTGATATTTTAAGTTCAACGAGAAAAAAATCGAACCCAGTGAGTTAGGGTACAATTTTTCTCATAGCCCTCCAAATATTATGTATCATCGTATAAAAAAACTTTTAAGTAAAATGCGACAATTTTAAAATGATTTGAATAAAATATTGTATTAATTCATTACAAAACATAAATTCCATATAGCAATTCACCATAATTACAAGTCATATTAACACTTAATATTAATATAAACAATTAAAGAAAGAATAATATAAAATAACGAATGACATAAATAATAAAATAGTTATACTAAATTAAACATAAAAAATCATAAACAAATAAATTAGCATGGCTAAACAAATAAAAGATATAAAGCGAAAGATAAGAACTATTAAATAAATATGAAGCTTTACATGCTAGAAAAATAAAAAAATAACAATATAAAATGAATGACATATACCAAATAATAAATAGATATTTGCAAATAAAAAAAACATATATATAAAAATGATATGGCAAATTCTAAAAATAGATATATATATATATACGTAATAAAATAAATGTATATTTAAAATGAATAGTATATAAAAACTTGAATATATAAAATCTAAGTGTAAAGGATAAATTGAATATAACAACTTAATATATATATATATATATATAATAATACATATTCAAAATAAATAACACATAGAAAACTTCACATTAATTAATAGATCAATTTAAATAATATACATTATACAAAAAAAATTAAAATATAAAATAATATAGAATTTAATATAAATAAATTAATTTCACAAAATGCTAAAGTAATTAAAAAATATATAAATAAATAAAAAGGTTAAAAATCAAAGAAACGGGGATTAAATCGAAATAAAACAAAATCCAGGGTAAAAAATGTAAAAGGACCAGGTTAGAACGCGCGTCACATTATAGGGACCTATTAGGCAATTATGCCTCATCTCCTAAACGGTGCCGTTCTCCCTTTCTGCCTTAAAATAGCCCTAGGATCAGATTGCAAGAAAATATAAATTTCAGGGCTGAAATAATAAAAAAGAAAATTTAAATTGAACAAAATTAAAAATAATAAAATTGCGGAAGGACCAAAGAGGCAAATTGCCCCCTTTATAAAAACACGCGGATCCTCCCCGGGTATCGGGTCAACAGCAGTGCGGCCTTTAAGCGACGTCGTTTTGGCCTTTCTTTGGTGACCCCAAAGCGGCGTCGTATAGAGCGGCTTATATAAGCTAAAAAATAACCCCAAAAAATCATTTTAAACACTTCTTTAAAAAAAAAAAAAACTCAAAGGCTCTCTCCCCCTCGGCTTGAGGCCAGAATCCGGCCTGGGCTCCGGTGACGGACCACTGCACGCGCCACCTCAGACGGCGATTGGAAAGCCAAATTTTCCCATTTCGAAGCTGAATCGAAGGTAGTCTCTTTACTTGTTATTTTTTTAAACAGTATTTGTATATGTATATAAAAAAATAGCATAAATCGAAAAGAAAAATAAAAAATTAAACGAAATAGAATAAATGAAAATCACCTCTGCTATTGGGTTTTTTTATTTAATCTCTGTATTCTTTCTGTCTATTTTTCGTGTATCCCATTTTACAGATTTTATTAGGATTTTTATAACCCAAAAAATAAATACAAAATCAATATTCTGTCCATATTTGTTGATTTTGCTGTGTTCTTCTTTCCTTTTTTGCAGGCGGACGATGAGAAATTCGGCGGCGGAGCACTATCCGCGCGTTGATTGCGACACGAGGAAAGGCTGGTGTTGGGCTGCGCTAGGTGCTTGCGGCGCAATGGAAACATAGGGTTTCCTGCGTCTGAAAATTATTTGGGCCACTGGGCCAGCTTAATTGGTTTTTGGGCTAATGTTAATTGGAGCTCTTTGTAATGGATAAATGTCTGGGTTTGAGTTTGAATTTTGGTTTTGTAAATGGACTGTAACTGGACATTGGTTTATTTTATTTTATTATTTTTTATTTATTCAAGCCCGGGCATAAATGGGCTACTACAGACGTGACACTCGATATCTCAACGATGTCTCGACGAAGGATGTATGACGTTGCGACGTGTTTCCCAATTCAACTGTGTTTTTCTTCCCCTAGTTAAACTCTGTTATTGTTTCTCAGTTAAACTCCAATTAGTTTAGGATTTATTTTAGTCATGTTTAACCTACGAATTTAGCCTAAAAAAAGGCTGTTGTAACCTAGATTAATCATTTTAATCAAATTTGAAATTGAGAGAGTCGAGAGTTTTAGGAAATTTCGGTTTTAGCCAAAGTGCTTTGTTCTTTCGGGATTTAAGGTTATTTGTTGAGATTATCTCAATCTTGTACTTTTTCAATTTTTGCTCATTTAGTGAAGTCTCATTTGCCCGTAGTTTTTTGTCATCTTCTTTGAAGGAATTTTCCCACGTAAATATTTGTGTGTTTGATATTCTCTACTTTTACTTTTATTTTCTTGTAGCATATACAAGTTGATCCCCAACAAACTGGTATTAAAGCTACAGTTCAACTTCCGTAGATCGATACATTCAATGATGGCAATGAGGTTCGATATTAAGAGATTCAACAAGTACATAAATTTCAACTTATGGCAAGTTCGGATGACAGTAATTCTAGTTCAGAATGGCCTGAAAAAATCATTATCGGGAAAAAGCCCGAAAATCTAGATCTGTCAAAATGGGATGAGCGTGATTCAGTTGTACCTCACGAACAATTTGTTGCAAGAGGTACTTTCAGAGAAAACAACAACAATCTTATGAAGAAAGTTAGAAACCATATATATTACAAAGTCTCTGGTTAAACTGTAACACCCCTAACCTGAATCCATTGTCGGACTAGGGTTAAGAGGCATTACCTAACAAATCGGAACATTACACAAGCATACATTTCACATCAACAAAATATCATCATTCATAATCACTTTGTCCCTTGAGGAGGTCTACGAGACCTTAAATGTAACAGCCCGATTTTGAACCTAATCGGAATAGTAGTTTCGGGACCACAAATCCGAGTCCAAAAAATATTTTAATATTATTTTATGTGTTAATTATGTGTGAATTTAATTGTGTGAAATTTTCGTGCTTTAATTTTGTCGTTTAGGTACCCGATTAAATAAAAGGATTTAATCGCGTACAATGTAAAAGTTACAAATTAAAGTGTAAAATGCTTATTTGATAGTGGCTTTTTAATATGAGGTCCTTAAAGGGCAATTAGCCTATTTAAGGAGATAGTGGACGGCACTAGGCTTATATTATATAGTTTTAATAATAATTATAAAGGTTATAATAATAAATAATATATTATAATATTGTTATAATAAAACAAACATGAAATAATTAAAAGCCATGTTCATCTCTTTTTTTTTTCTTATGACCGAAACAAAAATAAAAGAAAAAGAAATAAAGAAGCTTAGGGTTCGGCACTTTTGAAGCTTTATTCAAGGTGAGTTCTAGTTCGGTTTTTGATAATTTTTACGTTTTTGAGATCGTTGCTAAGTTATCTACAAGACCCATGCTTGAATTTTTTATTTTGGTGAATATTTTGAGTTATGCTATTGTTGAAAGTTTTTATTTTGTTGTTTAATGGTATAAAATAAAAGATATGTGTTAGATTAACATGTTTTGTCTTTGGATTTTTGATGAATTTGAGTAATTTGGACCAAAATGTGAAAATAAATTTTTGAGGACTAAAATGTGAAATAAATGAAATGTGTAGGATTGTATGGACACTAGGAATATTCGGCCCTTAAGGAGTATAGTCAAATTTTGTGTATTTTGTGTTTTGAGCAAAAGGACTAAATTGTAAAAAGTGTGAAATGTTAGGGGCAAAATTGTAATTTTCCCATTTATGTTTTTAGGCTAAATTAAATAGAATGGTGTTTAAATAAGCTTAATTTGAATATGTTTAGATCAAGAATTAAAGAAATCGAATTTGGATCGGAAAAAGACAAAAGTGGTCGAGTAAGCGGTTTACTTGATCGACGACATCAGAGTAAGTCAATAAGCATTTAAATGTTGAAATAACCATGGATATGTATTTGTTATGTATCAAAATGAATTATTTGAATTTATATATGCTATAATCGAATGTGGGTTTTGTGATTTGGCTAACTTTCGAGCTTGATTAAACCGAGGTTCGGCGTCTGTAAGCCCGTATGAACTTTAAGAATAGATAGGATACATATGTCATGACATAGGATATCGATATGTGTTATCATGTAAGACCATGTGCAGGGACATTGGCATCATATTTGATTAAGTGTAAGACCACATGCGGGACGGTGGCATCGATATGTGATTACATGTAAGACCACGTGCGGGGCGTTGGCATTATCTGAGCTTCCGACTATCCGCGTATCCTTTTTAATTCCGAACGGTTCAACGGGCATGTGTAAGTGAAGGCCAATGTGGAATTTGAACTAAAAAAATTCAGTTACGTATATAAATTGTGTTATGAAGAGAAAGGTAAGTTATATGTTTAGTTCACTGTACAAAGGTTAATGTATAAACATGTGAAATATGTATAAGTTTTCAACTATGTGTATTCGGCCAAAGGGTATATTGTGTGACTTTGATATTGAAATTTGAGCAATTATTTTTGATTGTATATAATTTACTACTTGATATAACTTTGTATATTTGATTTTGCTAAGCTGGTTGATATTACTTCGCTTTTGACTTACTAAGCTTAAATAGCTTACTTTGTGTTTTTCTGTCTATCTTTGTTTTATAGATTTTGGTTACGTTACGTGCTCGGGGATCGTCAGTAGGGCTATCACACTATCGACAGCTTTCTTTGGTATTTTTCTATGATAATTTTGAATATATTGCATGTATAGCATAGTAAAAGGTTGAATACAAATTATGTATTTTTGAATGTAATTAATAGCCATGCGAAAATGGCTTATCTTCTTTTGGTTGAATTGGTTTACATGCTTGAGGTTGGAGATGGTCTTTGGAATTAGGTTTATACTTATGCATATTGATTATGGTATAAGTTCATAATAAGTAAGTATATGTTATGTTTTAAAGCTAGACATATTGAATTTGGGTATGTGATTGATACATGTTTATTGGCTATACTTTGTATGATGGATTGAATTTAGTTAAGAGATGTCACAAAATCGAATGTATACATATAGATATTTTGGTAGTGGTTAAGTGATACGTAAATGTATATAGGTTGCGAAATATGTGATGGTTTGATTTGTTTATTTAAATGGACTAAGATTGAAAGTGCATATACGTATTGTGGTTGATATTATTTGGTACGATGACACATATGTTCGAATGTAACAGATAAGTATGAGGTTATAATAGTCAATAAGCTCTTGATAATGGTGTTTGAATTGATAGTGTTAAGAGTATGGGTATTCGGCTATGACATGAAATTATGATAGGTGTTTTAAATGTGTTATAAATGAATTTGGTTTTATAATTAGTTTATGAAATTGGTGATTGTTAGATGTAATTGTGGTAAAATTTTCATGTAGGCATGTGTATGTGCAATCGAAACTACAATTTGAATAAGGTATTATGTATGTGTTTGCATATATTCGGCTATGGTTAATTGAAAAAAAATGGTATATTTTATTAAGGGGTTTGTTTATGGTTAATCATGGATTTTATAAGTATATGATTTGTAAATTTGAAATATATTTGGAGTTAAGTCTTAAATTATAAGTTAATGATGAATATAATTGAAGTAGTTTGTATGGAAGATAATATGATTGGCCGAATGTGTATTTGTGATTACTTGAGTGATTTGATATGTATATATATATATTGGCTTATTAGTTAGTAAGTGATTTGATTGATTTCTTGATAGCCATTTGTATTTAAAATGATTGAAATGATATGTTTACATGTGCATATAATTTTAATAAAAGGGATAGTATATTGGTTGTGAAAGGGTGTAGGACTATGATTAATGTTTAATTATTTAAATGTTAGAATATTATGTGGATAATTAAGCATGGTTGGACTCTTAGTAGATTTAGATATTTATTTGAATAAAATTCTATATAAATGTGCTATGATTAATAAGTTGTGTGAGATTATTTATATATATATATATATAAAACAAATATATATATATGCCTGTTCTGAGTGATGTCTTATTCGGTAATACCTCGTAACCCTAGTCCGGCGACGGATACGGGTTAAGGGTGTTACATTAAACATGCATTGGGAAGGAATCGGGACTAAACCAAGCACTTACAATTTCTTCCAAAAATTTAAACATTTATCAAAGTTCACAGAGGTCACACGCCCGTGTGGAGCGGTAGTGTGCCTCACACGGCCACAAGACACACCCATGTCTAAGGCCCGTGTGAAGCAGGGCATACATTCTAACTTGCACCACACGGCGAAGACACGCCGCGTGTGCTTGACCCGTGCAACATCGACTTAAATCACACGGCTGTCTGCGCCGTGTGTCTAGCCCGATGTGCAAATCTGCATTTTATGTCGAATTAAGACTATAAAGAACACGATCGGGACACACGCGCGTGTGTGCTCAATCGTAATGGGTAATTATAGGCCATTTGCAAGGTCAAATTACCACCCATTAAGGGTCATACCTACAAATACCAAACAATCATCATTTCATACTCCAAAAGCAACCAAAACATACCAGAATGACCATCTTTTTAACCATTCATGAACATATCAAAACATATCAACACTTACTTCACATAACTTTCGGACTAAATTCACTCATAATCTCATTCATTAATAAACCATATCACATGGCTTTATATACACAAACATGTACCAAAACTTATCTTAACATTTCTAGCCTATACATGCCATACTTCAAAATATACATTTTCAAAGGTACCAAAGTATAGTTTGATAGTGTGGTGATGATCCTCGACGATCCCCAGAGCTTCCAATAGCTTCGATAATCTATAAAACAATGTAAACACACACAAAGTAAGCTTTCAGAAGCTTAGTAAGCCATATACAAATAAACTCATTACATATAACATATATAATAATTCCATTCATATAAACTATGGCATATCACAATAGCAATTTTCATATTTCTCACTTAGTTGAGTTGTTCCTAACCATTTGCTTTCAAACATACCACATCACCATGTAGTTCATTTGATCATAACACAATTTATTTCATTGTTCTCAAACATGTATCTCAACTCCACATTTTCCACATATACTTACTTTTCATACTCATACTTTGTATACATTTCAAGCGTACTGCATCGGATGCACATTTCATATAACCATTCATTTCTCGAAATGCCCGTTGAACCATTCGAATTAAATAGGATACGGATAGCTCGAAAAACTTCGTACAATGCCAACGTCCACGGCGTGGTCTTACATGTAATCAATATCGATGCCCTTTGTCCCACGACGGTCTTACAAAATCATATATGATCTTTGATGTCCCGGACATGGTCTTACATGTAAATCTCAAATCGATGCCAACTTCCCGGGCGTGGTCTTACGATAACACATATCGGAAACCTATGTCATGACATATGTATCCTAACTATTCCTAAGGTTAAATGCAGGACTTTTTACTTTGACACATTGTCCGGAGCTTTCTCGGATTTCATATATACATCTTCCACAATCATTCATCATAATTCAATTATTATAGACATGAATAAATCAACTCAAACACATTTATTTGTATATAGACTTACCTCGTACGGATATGAACGGATGGAAACGACTACTCGACCACTTTCGACTTCCCCCGATCTAATTATGTTTTCTTTGGTTCTTGCTCTATACATATTCAAATTTAACTTATTCACTCACCAAATCATTCAATTCAATCCAAATACACACATTTAGGGCATTTTACAAATTAGCCCTCACATTTTCACATTTTGACATTTAAGTCCTTATTTCATAAATTCACAAAATACACATAATTTCTTTGTACCCATGCTTAGCCGAATATTACTATACTTCATATAAGCCCATATATTTCATTTATTTCACATTTTAGTCCTTCAAAATATCATTTTCATAATTTAGCCCAAAATAGTCAAATTCATCAAAAATCCAAAGACAAAACATGTTAATCTTTCACATATCTTTCATATTTCATCAACTATCATCACAAAGCTTACAAAATCATAAATGGCACAACTCAAAATTATCATCAAATTCTAAAATTAAAGCATGGGCTTGATAGAATGCTAAGCAACGATCACAAAAACGTAGAAATTATCAAAAACCGAATAAATCAATACCTTAATCAAAGAAAAACCATGGCCGAACATAGCTTGGTTTCTTTTCTTTCTTTTTCTTTCAAATTTCGGCAAGAACAAGATGATAATGGCCTATTTCATGCTTTTGTTTTATTATAAATAATATTAATACACATTTTACCATTTTAACCCTTTTAATAATATTCAAAATCCACTAACTATGTACATATATGTCCATTCATAAATTAAATGGTCCAATTGCATTATAAAGACCTCATAATTATTAAGACATACAATTCAACACTTTAACAAATAGAAGGCCACTTTTGCATTCTCTACAATTTAGTCCATTTTGCAAATTAAGCACACATTCGATCAGATTAATTCATGGAAATTTCACACATGCTTAATCACATTCTGTAAACACGGAAAATAATATTAAAATATTTTTTAGACTCGGATTTGTGGTCCCAAAACCACTATTCCGACTAGGGTCTAAACCGGACTGTTACATAAACGCTTGGTGTTGAAGCAACGCCTGTATACATTCCATTTGGTAGAAGATGACTCTGTTAGGGCTCACATCAGTGACTTTGTTTCTCTCTTGAATGATTTGAAGAACGTCGAGGTTCAGATTGATGATGAAGATCAAGTTATGCTACTATTGTGCTCTTTGCCCCCTTCATATAAGTCTTTCAGAGAAACCCTAATTTATGGTAGAGATAAACTCTCGTTCGAGGAAGTGAAGGGAAACTTGTTGAGCAAAGAAAAACTCGACAATGAGTTTGGTTCAAGTAATAGTTTAGGTTGGAAACCCTCGGATTTGTTGCGAGAAGCCGAATTGACTTGAGGTCAAGGAATCGAGACAAGGTATGTGACTACTGTAAGAAGAAAGGTCACATTAAGGAAGATTGTTACAAACTACAAAATAAGAACAAGAGAAATTTCTTTGAGAGGAATGAGGATGAAGTAGTTGATGCTAATATGGTTGAAGACAAGGGTGATGATTGGTTGTTGGTGTCTACGACTGAAAGGTGTAAGTCTACGTCCGAGTGGATCCTGGATTCAGGGTGTTCTTTCCACATGTGTCCCAATAGGGACTGATTCTCCACATATAGTTCAGTTGAAGGTAGAGTTGTGCGTATGGGGAATGGATCACTCTGTAAGATAATCAGTATTGGTACCATTTAGATCAGGACACTGTCAGATGTCAGGTGTGTGTCTGATTTAGAGAAAAACCTTATCTCCTTAAGTATGTTGGACTCGAAAAATTGCAAAATCGTTATCGAGTCAAGTGGTATTAATGTATCCTATGGAGCTTTCATTTTGATGAGATGTCGAAAGACTGGTAGTCTATATGTTCTTCAAGGTTCAATCCTGACTGGTGTAGCAGCAATTTCCTTGACAATTACGAAGTTGGAGTTGACTCGACGTCAATTTAAGAAATTTGACTCTTTCAGGTTAGGCGATGATTCTGCAATTAAGAGTCTTCTAGTTTTCAAGTTTAAACACCAGTTTGGACTTGGTGAGTATCCTGCAAAGGTTTAGATAGGCTCATGATAGGCTCAAAAAAGGAGGTATGAGAAAATACGAGTCAATGTGGAAATTTGTGGAGTGTGCCTCGTATTTACGAATTGACGTTGCGACAAGGAAGAGTCGACGTCTTGACGAGAAGAAAATGACGTCCCGATAAGGGACATACGATGTGGCGACGTGTTTCCCAATTCAATTGGGTTTTTCTTCCCCTAGTTAAACTTTGCTATTGTTTCCCAATTAAACTCTGATCAGTATATGGTTATTTAGTTGTGTTTAACCTATGAATTTAGCCTATAAAAGGGGTTGTTGTAACCTAGATTAATCATCTTTATCATATTTGAGGTTGAAAGAGTTTTGTGAGTTTTAGGGAATTTCGAGTTTTAGCTTGAGTGCTTTGTTCTTTCGGGATCTAGGGTTATTTGTTGAGATTATCTTTATCTTGTACTTTTTCAGTTTGCTTATTTAGTGAAGTCTCTTTTACTTGTGGTTTTTTTTCTCTTCTTTGGAGGAAATTTTCCACGTAAATATTTGTGTATTTGATCTTCTCTACTTTTACTTTTATTTTCTCATTGCATATACAGGTTGATCCCCAACCGCACATATGTTGATTGAGTCTTAGCTAAGTCAGCATCGTTTTTATTGCAACAATTAAGGAGGATATAGATTCGAATGCGCTTAAACACGTTTTCCTTTCGATTTAAAAGTTGAGTAGAAATTATGAGTTAAACCAATTTAACTCACATAGAATAATATATTAAAATATTCAACTATATTCTAAATTTGATTCTTAAACAACTCCTACCTTCAACCCTTATATATAAAAAAAATTTATAAGTAACAAAAAAAAAAAAAAAACTTTAATACCAATAAATTGGACAAAGTCTTAGGGAAAAAGTTTTCAAAAACCTATCAATTAATACACTCAATTTAACCAATAAACACCCCCTACAAATATTTTCACGCCGAAAGTGGAGTGCTACATGCAAATTGCAGCTCTTATCTTATCTTAATCCTTTCCATATTGGAAATTTGATATTCTACAAACTTGAAGACGAAATTGAAAACATACTCTCTCTTTTTTATTATTTTAAAATTTTTTTATCCAAATTCATTCTCTCTATTATGGCAGTTAAGATGGGAATTGGGTTGCCAAAATTTTGAACTCTTGTAAAAAAACAAGTTTAAATTTTGGATTTAAATTTAAAATTAAAAGAGAAGTTACATTGAATTTAAAACATATATCCTTTATTTAAAAATATATTTCTAAAAAATTATTTTTATATATTTACAACCGAAATAAATGGTTGAATCAATCATGTGAAATTGGAAGACTTGTTAGCTAGTGGGATAGTATAAACCCATTAATGGATACAAAGTCTACCAAATATATATATATATATATATATAGGTAATGGGGCAGGCAATAAATCATGATATTATCTTCCTATACTACCAATGGCTTGACCTGTAATTTTTCACCTTTTTGCAATATGTATGGTAAAACATAATCTTTATGATTATGGTATAAACTCCATTAAACTTATTTTAAGTATATATATAAGATGAAACTTTGGTTAGACTCTTGCTTTAATTAATAGTACATTTTACACCTAAATCAAAATGAAGGAAAACGTTATAAAACAAACATGATTTTCAAGTGAAATCTTTGTGACTAAGAAAAGTTACAATCATCTTGTAGTATGGAAACTAAATTTGTACCTACGTAAAATTTCACATTGAATATTCTTCATAAAAATTGATTTCATTTCCTTATCAACTAACCCACCCAACATGGTTGGTTTTTTTATTGGGAATGAAGATAGGCAAAATAGTTAACTTGGAATAGCAAAAACATGTCAATTCCCAACCACATTAATGATTTTTAGAGGAATTTACTCCAATTTGATCCTATAACAAAACCAAACATCAATTGGTTGTCAACTCAACCTACGAATTTAAGAGGAGAGCTAGCTTTTAAGTAAAATTCCTAACTTCCATAATCATCAATGTAAAACATGAGGTTAACAATCTTGTAATTGGCTTATGATGTATGGCTATGATCATATGTCCTTGCTGCTAATGGGAGCTAACTTAACTTCCACAATTCATGGATGAGATCCGACGTAAGTGAACTACTATTACTGATGTAAAATGAAACGGAGAAACAGTATGTCGACTCATGTAAAACTAACCTAAAAATAGTAGCGAGAAAAGGGTTAGATTGGTGGCTTCCATTGGATTTCAATCCCAACTCTTTTCCTTTTCCCACTAACCCTCTAAATATATATATAACTACGTTTAAACTCCCCATTTTCTCTATCATTAGATTTGGTATTCCTTCCCAAGAACAGGGCATGGCTTCCCTATCTTTTTTCTCCTTTCTCATTCTTTTCCTTTCAGCCATTGCTGTTTCAGGTATATATATATATATATATGAACTTCAAAGTTCAATCCCTGTAGATTAACTATGGAGCTCAATGTTTTGTCTTTTCATTTTTGCAGATGCTGGTTCGGTTGGGATTAACTATGGTCGAGTGGCCGACAACTTGCCACCACCGGACAAAGTCGTGCAACTGTTGAAATCACAGGGCGTGGTGAAAGTGAAGATATTCGATAGCGACTCTGCGGTCTTAACAGCTTTGGCAAACTCGGGGATCAGCGTGGTTGTCTGTCTTCCAAACGAACAGCTCGCCTCGGCGGCCAATGATCAGTCATTTTCCGACGGTTGGGTTCAAGCCAACATAGCTAAGTACTACCCTGCAACGAAGATCGAAGCCATAGCTATCGGAAACGAAGTTATCGCAGAGAATATAACTGACACGACAAAATTCGTTGTACCCGCCATGAAAACCATCCAGGCTTCACTGGTTAAACTAAAGTTGGATTCCAACATCAAAGTCTCATCCCCTGTTGCTATCAGTTGCTTGGGAAACTCGTACCCTGCTTCGGCCGGTTCGTTCAAACCGAACCAGGTACAATCTACGATTATACCCATGTTGGATTTCTTGAGAGAAACCGGGTCCTACCTCATGGTCAATGTTTATCCTTTCTTCGCATACAAAGATAACAGTAAAACAATCTCACTCGACTACTCTTTGTTCAAAGACAATCCCGGGGTGGTTGATTCGGGTAACGGGTTGAGATACAAAAGCCTTTTCGAAGCTCAAGTCGACGCCGTTTATGCCGCCATGTCGGCTCTTACATATGATGACTTAAAGTTGGTGGTGACGGAGACAGGGTGGCCTTCCGCCGGGGATGCGGGTGAAGTTGGTGCAAGCCAAGACAACGCGGCGGCGTATAATGGTAACTTAGTACGAAGAGTTTTGACCGGAAATGGAACCCCTTTGAGACCCAACGATCCACTCAATGTATACATATTTGCTTTGTTTAACGAGAACCAAAAACCAGGTCCGACATCAGAGAGAAACTATGGGTTATTTTACCTAATGAACAAAGGGTATATAATATACCGTTATCACAAAAGGGGCTGAATGGTAACCAGTCACCACCGGCGAGCAACGTGAATCAGACGGCGCCTGTGAACAACGGGGAGGAGTGTCAAAGGCGACGTCAGGGCAGACATGGTGCATGGCGAGCCCCAACGCTGAGGCGGAGGAGCTGCAGGAGGGGTTGGATTATGCTTGTGGTGAGGAGGGGCTGATTGTGGGCCAATTCAACCAAATGGTGCTTGTTATAATCCAAATTCACTCGTCGCACATGCCTCGTATGCTTACAATAGTTACTATCAAAAGAAGGCACGTGTGAGTGGGTCATGCTTTTCAGCGGTACCGCTTACGTCTCACCCAACCTCCTTGTACGTATTTCTTCTATCCTTTTTCTTATTTACCTTCAAATTAATTCACTCATGCAGTTTTTCATGTCTTGGTTTTTGCAGCATTTGGGAACTGTCAATTTCCCACAGGATATTAATGTGAGCGACCAATTTGGTGAATTTCAGCAATAGCTTTCTTTGGCCAGCACTTGTAGTTTATAATAGACAAGGATGAGAGCTGTAATCATATCTTATGATTTCTCATAATCAAAATCCTAGATTTCTACAAATTTTAAAATATATGGTTAACTAAATTGAAAATGGTTACTTTTATGGTCAACCATCACGAGAAATGATTGTATGAAATTGTGATTCTACGTCATCTCTACCCATTTCTAATAAGAGAAAAAGTTGAAAATTCTCCATTAGAAAAAAATAAAGATAATATGGAATCACAATTTTATACAATCCCTCACCTAACTCACACCATTGAAAAAGTATTAAAGCTTTGTTGGAACGTTTGAGGAATATTAGGTTGATAGGGTTTGGAGTTGTATCAATGAAGAAGACCCAATGGGAAAGTGTAATACCAAATTTATTCCATTAACCATTTGGGCTCCCAATTTTATACTTTTTTACTAAATAAACAATAAAATGGGCTAGTAGTTGGGTTGGACCAATTTACAAAACAAACCTATCCATAACCTTTTCTTTTAAATTATAATATATAGGCTCGTGAATTGGACTTTACAAGTCTTAATAAGTAGCTTCTTCTTCACCGCTTGAGACCAAAACAATATTTTTATAATAAAACCATTTTACCAACATTTTATTGCCTACTCATTAGTTAATTCACAAAATGGACATAATACATATTATAAAATCTAGAATGGGACCCCATGCCTCAAATGTTGAAGGCATTCATTCAGTAAAAAATTGGTTGCCATGATCATGACTTTGTTCATATTAAAATCATGCATCAGAATATGTTAGAAGAGAATAATCTTTTTTGTTGCTGTTATTATTGCGTAAATAAATGAAAATCGAAAGAAATCACTTTCTCCTATCAACAATAATACACCAAACAAATTATAATAAAATAAACAAAGCAAGACATGAAAAAGGGAAAAAGAAATTTTAATTTATCTCACAATTTATTTATATGGTAATATTTTCCAAAATTAGAAAAGAGAATCTAAATTAAGCAAGGTTTGATTTAAGATATACAAAATAAGAGAAGGTTACCTACTTACTAAATTTAAAACTTAAAATTCTCACCAAATTTGTTCACTAAGATTTAATTTGGTATAAGATGTATACATATAAAGAGAGTTTTACAAGTCACCACCAATTCTAATAAGTTTGGTCTACATAAAATTCTTACAAACATCACATGAAGATTATTTAAAATGCACATGAAAAAGTTAAGACAAATATGAAACATGATAAAATTAAAATCAAAACTTTGCCCTCAAAGTCAGGGTCTTTGAACCCTCTACAACACATATCCTCCAAGATTTGATCTTTTTGGTGTCTATACTAGAAAACTATTTCTGGGTTTTGCAAGCTTTTGGTTACGCTTGCTTATTTTGTTCATTTGTTGAACTTCATGGATTATTGAAGCATATAAAATCATGATGCTTCTTGGTTTTTTAAGATTGGACTTCTCTATTAGCATTTCAATCTTTATCAGCCATGATGGCATCATCTAGCAGTCTTCAACCGTCATTCCAAGCCGAATGGAGCTCCTACAGGGCTGCTTATAGACATGACTCTCCAGGAACGTACTCACCATGTCATCAGCTCTTACATATATTAGAATTGGAAAGCTTTTCCTAGAAATTTTTTCTGGAATAATAATCGTTTCGCCTTAAAAAATGATTTGCACTTTTTCTTTCTTATACTTTAAAGGTTGGAGGTTTGTATCAAATCTTTTATGATTAATAATTAATTTGTGATTAAAACCAAAGTTAAACTTGGTCCACCCCATTGTAAACATAACCGTCAAAGTAGGTTCGAACTAGAAAACCCATCAGTGTTGATTCGAGCTTAAGAAAACCTGAGTTCAAGAAGATCCAAACCGAGATCGTTCTAAGCTTAAGCCGAGATAGATCCTACTTAAAACCCAAAAGTTCGAATTTATGAAAATATATTTTAAATATTATATAATTATATTAAAAATTATAAATTAAATAAAATTTAAAAACATTAATTATGAATATAAAACAAAAATTATTGCAATTATTATATATATAATAAATATTCAAAGTTAATGAATATTCAAATTTACAAAATTTAAATTTAATGATTATATAATATATACAATGATGTAATATGTTAATTTAATGATATGTAAATCAAATTAAGCCTAAAAACTTACATAACAAATTTATGGGCAATTGACCCATAAATGCCAAAAAATAAAAAATTTACGGAAAAGGGCGGAATTGGGAAAAATTACGGAAAAGGGCGAATCCCCAAAAGCGCGCCCACGTAAAGCGCGTTTTGGGGAAGGGAACCAAGCGCCTGTTTTAGGCGTTTTTGTCCGTCATCCAAAAACGCTCCCACGTGGGCGCGCTTGCGGCGTGGACAAAAGCGCTTCGGCGAATATGCGCGTTGATCGCCTACCGATGTTGAAGTTTTTGGCCCAATAGTCTCGGCAAAATAATTTTGAGAGCGTTTACGAACAAACACCGGCCAAAAAGCGGCATGCGTTAGAAACCGCTTGGGTGGGCGGCGTTTTGCTCTGATGATCTCTGGAGAAATAATTTTGAGGGGCGTTTACGAACAAACACGGCCCAAAAACAGCATGCGTTACGGAAAGCGCTTGCGCGTGGGCGCGTTTTTGCTCTGATGATCTGGAGAAATAATTTTGAGGGGCGTTTACGAATAAGCGATGTGCGCTTCGGCCGTAGGCGCGCCGACATCGTAATGTGTAACGCGCTCCCGCGTGGGCGCGCGCCTTTGCTCTGATAGCCTCGGCAAAATTAGGCTATAAATCGGTGAAAATTCATTCTCGGTTGGCGAAGCGGAAATTGAGGCAAAGGAAAAAATTGAAAATGAGTGAGCGTATTAATCTTGTTATTTACTACGACGGTGAAGTTAGTGACACAGAAAATGGCGTTGTTTTCTTATCGGAGAACACAAGTAGCGGCGAGTTTTAATCGAACATCGATTTGGTTGAACCGCCAAAAGAATTAGGCGTAAAATATTTGGAACAACGCCAATGAAAGTTCGGTGTATTAAGTATAGGTTTTGCGCTTGGTTGATCCGGTGAGATATGAGTCGTTCGACATCAAAGGTGCTCGGGGCTTTGAGGCAATGGTGGAGACTCATATTGCCGGTGGATCACCTATATGGAGAATATGTAGAATTTTCATCTCTAAGTGATCTTGCTGCGACCTGCGACATGTACTGCCTGTTCGAGGGGGAATACACGACCCCAAGCCGACACTGTAGGCAAGTGGGAGGCCAAACACAGAAAGTGCCGTGTGCGGTCGTAGTATGGAAAACATAACCCCTGCACGACACTCTCGGTTGGTGGATGGGACATGCATATCCGTCGGTCGGACGTCCGATGATAGAAATGCGTCTTTGGGGGCGTCGGCAAGTTCTAGTGGTTGGCAATCCACATACGATTGGAATCATGCGAAAGATGTTTAGGAGGATGATGAACTCCCGGCGACATCCAGCACCGGCGAGGGCCTCGTTTTGTTGCGAGTTATGGAGGGCTCGGACGATGAATCCGATGTGGATCCACCTCGAGAGGCGGGCCCGACGGTCGCGAGAGATTGGATTATTTTCTGAACGGAGCCCGTTCCAATTGTACTGAAGGCGTTGAGGCGGTTCGGGCGAAGAAGAAGAAGATCCGCTATTCGGCGTACTTTCGCCTCGGCCCACATGCATAATGTCGATCTATCTCATGATGATGCATTGGAGTTTCTGAACTAACACACCGGACGCGTGACCGTACAGATACATCGTTTGATTCCGGCAGAATTAGAAGTTGGTAACCAGTTTGCGAACAAGAATAATTTTCTTGTTGCATTGAAACAAGATCTGACATTAAGAGCGGGGTTAACTACCACGGTGGATTAAATCAAGCTCGATAAGTTCGAGGATGATGCCGGTGGGGAACCGGTGCCACCACGAGGCGGTCGACGATTCTGCGCTGAATTCCTCCTTCTTCGGCTTCCGGCGGGGTTTGTGGAACCTCGGGCGGGAATCGATTCCTCGGCGGTGGAGTGCAGTTGCAGATGTTGCGATGGTGACCCACTCGATAAAATATTGGCGTAGGAGGTGTTTGCATAAACCACGGCGGGGGACCAGATCCCATCGAGCGGCCGGGCTGGCGCAGAAGTGCTTCCCGATGCCGCCTCCTCACGAACCACATGCGACGCCGGCCTCACCATCGGATGGCCCGTGGCGTAGTCGATAACGAGCTCGAACCCGCCATGCACTCCAACACAGGCTAGGAATAGGAAAGCGAAACATATATGGGTTAGGAGGATACATATAAAGGAAGGGTAATGCCTTTTTTGGCATGAACGGTAGATGTGATGGGCCTGGTGTTGTCGGTTGAACTGATGGGCCCGGTGATCGTGTAGGCGCTCGTTCTCGGGCCCGGTGATTGTGTCGGCGGTGATGATTGCCCGCCTCATCACCCCCTTCTCCTTGGGTGTAAAGGGCCTCGACGTTCCCTTCGCTCTCGAAGTTGTGTCGCCTCTCTTCTTCCGACAATAGATATGGCTTGCCATGGATCCTAAACCATGGCATGTACTCCTATGACGCATGCTAACTCCGGAGCGACTATCGGTTCTCGGTCGGTATATAGTCATATCGGTTCTCCGCGTGCCTCGATATGTTCTGACCAAAATCTTGCCCAGATGGCATGTGTTTGCGTAAAGTCTACTTTGTGCTCATCATCGAGCACCTCGGTGGTCACGGGAATCCGTTGCAAAATCCAAATTGCCGCATAACCCGATCTGCTCGGTGCATCTCCACGGTCGAGTAGGTGATCAATGGGACACTTACGTGCCAGCCGTTCGGTTTTGGAGGAACTCCTCCGGACTTACGCGCAATTTCTCTGGTAAATGTCACGTGACGGTGTCCATTCAAACTATATTCACATTACTAAAATTTTAGACATATACCTCATATTAGACACTCGGCATACGAAATACTAAATTATAATAACAAATTTCAAACTTACTTCTCTGATTCCGACCTTTGGGTCAACAGAGCTGAAGTATCCTCAAGCCATTTATCGGGCATTCCAACATGATTCATCCGGATGGTTCCACCTAATTAAATAAACTTTTAGCATACAATTATACTATAAATATACGACTATAATTGTAAAATATAATGTTAAATTTACTCCGCTATCGCTGGAATGAATATGGTCTGTCGAGTCGGTGACGAAAAATGGAAATCGAAACCATGCTTCCAAGTATTGCAGAGTGATAGGCAACTTCCGATTTTTGTTTCATACTCGGCAGCGTGCCGGCCAAGCACATCTCTCATTATAACTCGATAGCACGGCAGCGGCACTTCTAACTCACTCCTACCACGCTGCAGGAAGTCAACAAGTTTCGTGAGCCATCTCGGTGGATTCGAGGTTTCTAGAGAGTCCGGTGATCGTATAGCCTCCAATTATTTGAAGAATGTATGCTCGAGCATACCTGTGTATTCTTTCTACTTCAGTGAATCGTCGTTAGCTCATGGAATGTGTCTTCGTAACCACGCTTATATCGATCCGAGCCCAACAAATTTATTATACTTTTAGTTAATGAAAAATCAAATTTGTATGTATTCATTGTACTCATAATTCATATAAAAAATGAACACAATAACCTCTTAAAACAATTTTTCTTATTACTTTGAGATATTTTGATGAATGCCAGCTTGAATAACTTGACTTTTGTGTTTATTTTAGCAATTTCAAAAATTCTATAGCAAGGCAAAATGGGGTACATAAGAGCACATGACATAGACAAAATTTTGATAATATTTTTATATTTTATAATACTTTATTCACATTTTAACATTTAAAACATTTATATGATATTTTGTAGTTTGTTAGAATTTTTTTATGAATTACTGTGAATTATTATAATTTTATAATATTTTACAACTTTTTAAAATAATATATAATTTTTTATAATATTCTGAACTAGATTTAGAATGAACTTGACAAATAGATCTCCAAATTCAAATAAACTTAAATGTTCATTTGTCCAACTTCATTCTAGATGTGTATTTTAAATATATTTTTATAACTTTTAGGATTTTAATTTTTTAAAATATATGGTACGTATATTTGTCCAAGTGGCATGTCATGTATTAGTTTCTCATTCATTTTGTTAGTCCCGTATGTGTCTATTAACAGTCAAATCGTTTAATGAAGATTTTAATTATCAGATAGACCTAGTTGATTTTTTTTTGTCATTAAGGGTTCGATTGAGTGCATTCTTAAGAGCTTAATTGAGAGTTTAATTGTTTTTTTATAAGGACCTTTTTTACCCTTAAACCTAAATATAATAAATATTTTTCAATATTCAAATTTTAATAATAAAATAAAAGGTTGAATGGTATTTTTGGCCTCAAACTTTCTCAAAAAAAAATCAATTAAGCTCTTATGAACTTTTTGCACCCAATTGAGCCCCTAAATTAACAAAACTGGCCAAATAAGCCCTTTGACTAACATTGACCATTCCTAGTTAACAATAATCTTGGCGTGACCATTAACAGACGCCACGCCAACATTGTTTGATGATGTGGTAGTGTCATATCATCACTAATCGTTAAAGTGGCAGTTCCACATCATTACTGAAGGCTAATGTGATAGTGCCACGTCAACAAAAATAAAAAATTTCAAAAAAATAAAAAATTATTCTTAAAATAAGTATACAAAGAATCTAGACAAATGGTTATCCAAGCTCATTTGAATCTAGACATACATTTGTCTAGTTTCATTCTGGAATCACAAAAAATTAAAACTTAAAAAATAATTAAATTTCAAAATAATCATTATAAATTAATTAAAAACAATAAAATTTTATAAAAATAAATTAAATATTTTATAAAATTTTATAAAAAAATTTTATTTTATTAAAGTACAATAATTGATCATTAATTTTTTAAAAAAATCCATTCATCATTAACAAGGCCTAACATTTTAGGACTTTAAATAGTTTGCATGAGAAAAAAAAAGGATTTCAATGTTAGAGATTCTCTTCTCTTTTGAAAAGCAGGGAGACACTCTCCGGGAGGAACGGCAGATGGAGAAATTTCAATCTGTCTTGGCGGATTGTCAGTTGGACGATCTGGGGTATACTGGACCGTGGTTTACATGGGAACGGGGTAACTTTACTGATAATAACATAAGGGAGCGACTGGATAGAGGGATAACAAACTCGACTTGGTGGGATCTTTTTCCATCTTACTCTCTATAGCATCTTCCAAACTCTTTTTCGGACCATTGTCATTTGCTTATTGACACTGCCCAACTTTTGGGACCAATTGTGCGCCCTTTTCATTTTGAATCTTGGTGGGTTTTGGAAGACTCATGTGAATTGAAAGCTTTTCAGCTTTGGGCATGTAGTATGGGTAGTTATCTGATGCGTCTTGGGTTTCTTTGCTGCGGCTTACAACGTTGGGCTGTTGGTTTGCGACATGGGCAGCGAGTCTGGCTGGGGCATCTACATAACCGTCTTTCGAATCTTCAGCAAGGGACATCTCTAATAAGACTTTGATGAAGAAGTTGACTACTAAGCTTGATATGAACTTAGAGATCGATAAGAAGGAAATCTACTGGGAACAACGGGCGCGGGTAAATTTGTAACAGTCCGGTTTAGACCTTAGTCAGAATAGTGGTTTTGGGACCACAAATTCGAGTCTGAAAAATATTTTAATATTATTTTCTGAGTTTACAACATGTGAATTGGTGTGTGTGAAATTTCTGTGATTTAATTTGATCGTTTGTGTGCTTAATTTGCAAAAAGGATTAAATTGCAGAAAATGCAAAAGTGACTTGCTATTTGTTAAAGTGCTATATTGACATGGCTTCTTAAGCATGAGGTCCATATGTTGTAATTAGACCATTTGAAATTTGGATGGACATAAATGCCTAAGGATAGTGGATTTTAAATGATATTATAAAGGTTAAAATTGGTAATTGATAATTATGTTAATATAATTAAAACAAAGACAAAATGGTTGTCATTTTATTGTTTATCCATTGAAAATAGAAGAAAGAAGAAGTCATTTTCTTGTTTTAGGGTTCGGCATTTTGTGTTTGTGAATAAGGTATGTATTTTGATCGGTTTTTGATGATTTTTATGTTTTTGTGATCGTTGCTTAATAATCTATCAAGCCCATGCCTCAATTTTAGAATTTTATTATGATTTTGAGATGTGCCATTGATGATTTTGTAAGCTTTGTGATGATAGTTGATGAAATATGAAAGATATGTGATAGATAAATATGTTTTGTATTTGGATTTTTGATGGATTTAAGCATTATGGGCTAAATTGTGAAAATGAGAAATTAAGGGGTTAAAATGTGAAATAAATGAAATATATGGGTTTATATGAGCTAAGGGAATTTTCGGCTAAGCATGAGTTATATTGAATTATGTGTATTTTGTGATTTTATGAAATAGGGACTAAGATGTCAAAATGTGAAAATGTGAGGGCTAATTTGTAAAATGCTATAAATATGTGTATATGGATTGAATTGAATGGTTTGGTGAATAAAAGAGTTAAATTTGAATGTGTATAGATCAAGAACCAAAGAAAACAGAATTAGGTCGAGGGAAATCGAAAGTAGTTGAATAGCCGCTCGCTTTAGTTCTTTCTCGCATTTAGGTAAGTCGATATACAAATAAATGTGTTTGAATTGAATTATTACTGTTTTTTATGTGAATGAATTCTGATATATGGCTAATTGAGTTGAATATGTGAAATTCGGAAAAGTTCCGATAATGTGACGACGTCCGAGAAGTCCCTTATGAACCTTAGGAAGTAGTTAGGATACGTATGTCATGACATAGGTTTATGATATGAGTTATCGTGTAAGACCACGTATGTGACGTTGGCATCGATTTGTGATTTACGTGTAAGACCATGTCTGGGACATTGACATCGTATATGATTTCGTGTAAGACATTGTCTGGGACAGAGGCATCGATATATAATTACATGTAAGACCACTTCTGGGACGTTGGCATTGTACGAGCTTTCCGAGCTATCCGAGTATCCTTATTGGTTCCGAACGGTTCAACTGGCATTCCAAAATATGAATGTGTATACGAATGTGTATACGAATGTGCATCCAAATTCCAGTACGTACGTATGTATGTATATGAAATTTGGCAATGGAAGATTAGTATGAATATGATCATTTGATATGTGAGCTATATGAAAATGTGATATGTTTATAAGCAGGTGGTTATAATCAATTGAGTTAAATGAGAAATATGAATTTGCTATTGTGTTATGCCATAGTTCATATGAATGAAATAGTTATAATTGTTTATGTGATAAGTTTATTTGTATATGGCTTACTAAGCTTTTGAAAGCTTACTTTGTGTGTGTTTGCATGATTTTATAGATTATCGAAGCTACTAGAAGCTCAGGGATCGTCGAGGATCATCACCACACTATCAAACTATATTTTGCTACCTTTTGAAAATGTATATATTGAAGTATGACATGTATAGGCTAGAAATGTTAAGATATGTTGGGACATGTATATATAGCTATGTGATATGGCTTGATAATGAATGTGAATATAAGTGAATGTAGTCAATGCTATGTGATGCAAAAGTTGGTATGTTTTGATGTGTTCATGAATGGTCAATTTAGTACGTTTTTGGTTGCCTTTGGGTCATGGATTGATGCTTGTTGGATGTTTGTAGGTATGACTCAAAATGAGTGGCAATTTGGCCTTGCAAATGGCCTATAATTTCCCACACGGTTGAGCACACAGGCGTGTGTTTCGACATTGTCCTTTACTGCTTTAATTTGAAATAAGTCAGGTTTGCATACGGGCCAGACACACGGGCGTGTGATAGGCCGTGTGATTCAAGTCAGTTTACCACATAGACATGAAGCACGGGTGTGTTACAGACCGTGTGACCCAAGACAGAGTTGCACACGGGCTGAGACATGGTCCAAGACACGGTCGTGTTAGTCACACGGCCTAGCTATACGGGCGTGTGCCCTGTTTTGAAAGAAAAATTTTCTAGGTTTCGCAAAGTTTTCGTATGAGACCGGTTTAGTCCCGACCCCTTTCCAATATATGTTTAAGGTCTCGTAGACTTTTTAAAGGGACTATATGACTATGAATGCTTATGAAATGATATTGTATGATTAATGTTGTGAAATGAGCGTAAAATGTCCAATATGTCCGGTAATGCCTCTTAACCCTAGTCCGATGTCAGATACGGGTTAGGAGTGTTACATTTTATTGGTATCAGAGCTACGGTTTAGTCAATTCTAGGACTAACGTAGCGTATGTGAGTCCAGCTATACATGCCATATATTTTAAACTGTGATAGTGTGATGAATCCTGACAGATAAAATGTGTTTTTCATATAGTAAATGGATCCCGAACGAGTCGTAGATGATGATGTCAAAAGTAATACGCCTGCTCCCGCTCAAGGGACAGCGCCGTCTGATTTTAGACCGGTTATTAGCGGTCAGGAATGAGAGGCTAAACAAGCCTTCTTCCAAATGATGAATGAGTGGTTCACTCAGTATATTAGATCAAATCCGTCTATTCCTCAACCTCCGCCCCCGCAAGTTCCTGTAGCTCCTCAAGTTATAGATCCAATTCGTCTGAATAAACCTCCAGTTGATAAGATTAGAAAGTATGGGGCTAAAGAATTTCGTGCTACCACAGATGATGATGCTGAGAAAGTTGAGTTCTGGCTTGAGAATACGATTCGGGTATTGGATGAGTTGTCATGTACCCCTGATGAATGTGTTAAATGTGACGATTCCTTGTTAAGAGATATAGTTTACCAATGGTGGAAAACTCTGACTTCTGTTGTTCCGAGAGAACGAATCACTTGGGATTTCTTCCGCATCGACTACAAAAGAAATAAATCAATGAGAGATTTATTGATCAAAAGCGAAAAGAGTTTCTTGAATTGAAACAGGGCCGTATGTCTATTACATAATACGAGCGAGAATTTGTGAGACTGAGCCAATATGCACGAGAATGTGTTTCGACCGAGGTAATAATGTGTAAAAGGTTCGAAGACGGCTTGAATGAAGATATCAGTTTGTTAGTCGAAATTCTAGAAATAAAAGAATTCGTTGTGCTTGTTGATCGAGCATGTAAAGGCGAAGAACTCGAAAAAGATAAAAGAAAAGCTGAGTTAGAAGCTAGAGATGTGAGAAAGAGATCCTCAAGTAAATCATTTCAGTCTGTATCAAAGAAATTTCGTGATGAGTATAGCCGTTCAAAGGCTAATGTGGGACATTCGAATAGAGATCGTGTTAGATCGCATTCGAGCTTTAGAGCTCCAGCTACTTCGATAGCTAGTGTTGGAAATGTCAGATCTGAGTGACCTGAGTGTAAACATTGTGGTAAATGACATCCGGGAAATTGTCGATTAAATGACTGAGCTTGCTTTAAATATGGATCTTTATATCACTTTATCCAATACTGTCCCGAGTCTGTTGAGCAAGAGGTTGTACGGAATTTGAAGTCGAATAACGCTTCAGCTAGGGGTAGACCTGCCAGAAACACGGGAAATGTGAGTGGTAGCCAGAGAGCTACGAAAGATACGGCTGCGAGATCTGAGGCGAGAGCACCTGCCAGAGCTTATGCTATTCGCGCTTGCGAAGAAGCTTCGTCTCCAAATGTCATTACATGTACTTTTACTCTTTGTGATACTTTTGTGATTGCATTGATAGATCCAGGGTCTACTCATTCATATATATGCATGAACTTAGTATCCAGTAAGACTTTGCCTATAGAGTCTACTGAATTTGTAATTAGAGTATCGAACCTCTTAGGCAAGTGTGTTCTGGTTGACAAACTGTGCAAGAATTGTCCGTTGATGTTTTGAGATATCTGCTTTCCTACCGATCTAATGTTATTACCCTTTGATGAGTTTGATATAATTCTGGGTATGGATTGGCTAACATTACATGATGCTGTTGTGAATTGTAGACGGAAGATTATTGATTTGAGAAGTCAGAATGATGAAATAATTCGGATTGAATCCAGTGATTTAAATGGGTTACCGGCCGTAATATCTTTGATGAAAGCTCTGAATTATATGAAGAAGGGATGTGAAGCTTATTTTGCGTATGTGATTGATACGAAAGTGACAGAAACGAAAGTTGAATCTGTGCCAGTCGTTTGTGAGTTTTCTGATGTGTTTCCTGAAAAATTATCGGGATTACCTCCGATAAGAAAAGTTGAGTTTGGTATTGAGTTAGTGTCGGGGACGACCCCTATCTCAATAGCTTCGTATAGAATGGCTCCGACAGAATTGAAAGAATTAAAGTCTCAGTTGTAAGAGTTGATTAATAGAGGATTTGCACGACCAAGTTTCTTACCTTGGGATGCTCCTGTTCTGTTTGTGAAAAAGAAAGATGGCACGATAAGAATGTGCATTGATTATCGTCAGTTAAACAAAGTGACTATTAAGAACAAATATCCTCTGCCTAGAATCGATGATTTGTTTGATCAGCTGAAAGGAGCTTCTGTGTTTTCACAGATAGATCTGAGATCGGGATATTATCAGTTGAGAGTAAAAGATTCATACATTCCGAAAACAGCTTTTCGAACGAGGTACGGACATTATGAATTCTTAGTTATACCTTTTGGACTAACAAATACTTCTGCTGTCTTTATGGACTTGATGAACAGAATATTCAAACCGTATCTAGATTGATTTGTTGTTGTATTCATTGACAACATTTTGATTTATTCGCATGATGAAATTGAGCATGCTAAACATTTGAGAATTTTGCTACAAACTCTGCGTGATAAGCAATTGTATGCAAAGTTTAGTAAATGTGAGTTATGGTTACGCGAAGTTGGCTTTTTGGGGCATATTGTGTCAGCATCCGGTATACGAGTTGATCCGAGCAAGGTTTCAGCTATTTTAGAGTGGAAGCCTCCGAGAAATATGTCCGGAGTCCGCAGCTTTCTGGGACTTGCTGGTTATTACTGACGCTTTGTAAAAGGCTTTTCGATGATTGAAACTCTATTGACGAGATTACTTCAGAAAGATGTGAAATTCGAATGGTCCGAAAATTGTCAAAAAGCTTTGATCGGTTGAAAGCCCTATTGATCAAGCTCCAAAGCCGTAAAGAATAGTGACATATAGTAATCGGTAAAGAATTTGTGATATATAGCTTATGCCTCGAGACAATTGAAACCGCATGAAAAGAACTATCCGACACACGATCTAGAATTGGAAACTATTGTGTTTGCTTTGAAGATTTGGCGCCATTATCCGTTTTCGGTGAGAAATGTCACGATATTCGGATCATAAAGCCTAAAATATCCGATGACTCGTAAAGATTTGAATTTGTGACAGGAAGATGGTTAGAATCATTAAAAGACTACGAGCTAGTTATAGATTATCATCTGGGGAAAGAAAATGTTGTTGCTGATGCTTTGAGCCGAAAGTCTTTATTCGTTTTATGAGCAATGAATACTCGGATAGATTTGTGTGATGATGGTGCAATTTTAGCTGAGATGAAAGCGAGACCGTTGTTTTTACAGCAGATTTGTGATGTTCAGAAAGTTGATAATGAAATGTTAGCGAAACGAGCTCAGTGTGATTTAAACTCTAATTCTGAAATTCGGGTTGATGTTGGTGATTTTCTAAGATTCCGATATCAGATTTGTGCTCCGAAAAATCCAGAGTTGATTCAGTTGATTTTGAAAGAAGCACATAGTAGTCGCTTATCTGTTCATCCGGGAAGTACAAAAATGTACAATGATCTGAAATAGTTTTATTAGTGGCCTGGAATGAAAAGAGATATCTCTAATTTTATTTCGAAATGTTTGATCTGTCAGCAAGTTAAAGCTGAACATCAGGTGCCATCTGGTTTGTTACAACCGATTATGATTCCCGAGTGGAAATGGGATAGAGTGACGAAGATTGCCTTTAACTCCAAGGAAGAAAGATGCAGTCTGGGTTATAGTTGATAGGTTGACAAAATCAGCTAATTTTATTCGGTGAGAACGGATTATTCGCTTAATAAGTTAGATGAGTTATACATTTCTGATATTGTGATATTGCACGGGTTGCCATTATCTATTGTGTCTGACAGAGATCCGAGGTTTACTTCGCGATTTTGGAAGAAACTACAAGAGGCTTTAGGTACGAAATTGTATTTTAGTACTGCTTTTCACCCATAGACGGATGGTCAATCCGAACGAATTATTCAGATACTTGAGGATATGTTGATATGTTGCATTCTTGAGTTTGAAGGTACGTGGGAACAGTAATTGCCATTGATTGAATTCGCGTATAATAATGGTTTTCAGTCGAGTTTAAAAATGGCACCTTACGAAGCTTTGTATGGTCGCAAATACCGAACACCTTTGTATTAGACTGAGCTTAGTGAGAATAAGATATACGGGGTTGATTTGATCAAAGAAACTGAACAAAAAGTGACAATGATTCGCGATAATCTGAAAGCAGCGTCAGATCGTCAAAAATCGTATGCAGACTTGAAACGGAAAAATATTGAGTTTTAGATCGGAGATAAAGTGTTTTTGAAAGTGTCTCCATGGAAGAAAATACTCCAATTCGGCAAAAAAGGCAAATTGAGTCTGACATTCATCGGGTCATATGAGATTATCGAGCGTATTGGGCTAGTTGCTTATAGACTTTTTCTACTATCTGAGTTAGAAAAGATTCATAATGTATTTCACGTATCGACGCTTCGACGATACAGATCAGATCTCTCGCATGTAATTTCTCCATCTAAGATAGAGATTCAATCCGATATGACTTATGAAGAGAAACCGATCCGTATCATAGCTCGCGAGGTTAAAGAATTGCGAAATAAGAAAATTCTGTTAGTAAAAGTAATGTGGCATCGACACGGGGTTGAAGAAGCTACGTGGGAACCCGAAGATGCTATGAGAGAGCAACATCCGAATCTGTTCAATGGTAGGATTTTCGGGGACGAAAATCCATAAGGGGGGAGAATTTGAACAGTATGGTTTAGACCCTAGTCGAAAAAAAGTTTCGTCAGGACCACAAATCTGAGTCTAAAAATATTTTAATATTATTTTCTCGAGTTTACAAAGATGTGAATTGGTGTGTGTGAAATTTCGTGATTTAATTTGATCGTTTGTGTGCTTAATTTGCAAAAAGGATTAAATTGCGTAAAATGAAAAAGTGACTTGCTATTTGTTAAAGTGCTATATTGACATGGCTTCTTAAATATAAGGTCCTCGTGTTGTAATTAGACCATTTGAAATTTGGATGGACATAAATGCCTAAGGATAGTGGATTTTAAATGATATTATAAAGGTTAAAATTGGTAATTGATAATTATGTTAATATAATTAAAAAAAAAGACAAAATGGTTGTCATTTTTGTGTTCATTCATCGAAAATAGAAGAAAGAAGAAGTCATTTTCTTGTTTTAGGGTTCGACACTTTGTGTTTGTGAATAAGGTATGTATTTTGATCGTTTTTTGATGATTTCTATGTTTTTGTGATTGTTGCTTAATAATCTATCAAGCCCATGCCTCAATTTTAGAATTTGATTATGATTTTGAGATGTGCCATTGATGATTTTGTAAGCTTTGTGATGATAGTTGATGAAATATGAAAGATATGTGATAGATAAATATGTTTTGTATTTGGATTTTTGATGAATTTAAGCATTATGGGCTAAATTGTGAAAATGAGAAATTAAGGGGTTAAAATGTGAAATAAATGAAATATATGGTTTATATGAGCCAAGGGAATTTTCGGCTAAGCATGAGTTATATTGAATTATGTGTATTTTGTGATTTTATGAAATAGGGACTAAGATGTCAAAATGTGAAACTGTGAGGACTAATTTGTAAAATACTATAAATATGTGTATATGGATTGAATTGAATGGTTTGGTGAATAAAATATTTAAATTTGAATGTGTATAGATCAAGAACCAAAGAAAACAGAATTAGATCGGGGGAAATCGAAAGTAGTTGAATAGACGTTCGTTTCCGTTCTTTCTCATACGAGGTAAGTCAATATACAAATAAATATGTTTGAATTGAATTATTACTGTTTTTTATGTGAATGAATTGTGATATATGGCTAATTGAGTTGAATATGTGAAATCCGGAAAAGTTCCGATAATGTGACGACGTCCGAGAAGTCCCGTATGAACCTTAAGAAGTAGTTAAGATACGTATGTCATGACATAGGTTTCTGATATGAGTTATCGTGTAAGACCACGTCTGTGACGTTGGCATCGATTTTTGATTTACGTGTAAGACCATGTTTTAGACATTGGTATCGTATATGATTTCGTGTAAACATTATCTGGGACAGAGGCATCGATATATAATTACATGTAAGACCACGTCTGGGACGTTGGCATTGTACGAGCTTTCCGAGCTATCCGAGTATCCTTATTGGTTCCGAACGGTTCGACGGGCATTCCAAGAAATGAATGTGTATACGAATTTGCGTCCGAATTCCGGTACGTATGTAACATCCTAAATTTATGGGCCTATACATTTAGTGTAGGGATAGGTTTACTATGTTAATTTAATTGATAAGGGTCTAAATTTGGGCTTAGAATTAGGCAAAAAGGCCCAGATTAGAGTGGCATCATTAGCAGTTAAAAAGGAACAAGTTTTGGGTCGCAAGGAGCCCATGTTTTAGGCCAAATTCAGCACTTTAAATGAAGAGAGGGTGATGTCACACACAAGGAATTAGGGGCCCAAGTATTAAGTTTAATGAGGCCCAAATCTTTTAATTTAAGTGAGTTAAATTTGGCATTAGGGATTAGTAGAGGTGGACGGCTACAAGGCTATAAAATAGAGATTTTATGTGGATTTTTAAGTGATAATATCATAGATAAAAAGGAGAAAAGTTAGAGCTTATCTTCAAGGGAAGTGTTGGCCGAAAATCCACCACCTAGAGGAGTGTAAAATTCGCCATCGCATGGCAAGGAGGGTGCCAATTTCTCCTCTCTTTAGCTTGAATTTTAAGGGTGTTTTCGGTTTTTAGCAACAGTGCCAAAATATCTATAAATAGGGGCTAGCTCCTTGATTCTCGACATCTGAAACCTTAAATTTCTCTCCCATTGTGCCGAAATTCCCTAGCCTCTCCCTCTCCAATTTCTTTTCTCCAATTTCTTTAAAAGCCAAAACTCTTCTCCAATTTTTCCTTCTTGTGCCGATTTCTCTAGAAAGCCGAAGCATCCCTAGTTTTTTCTTCTGTTCATCCTATTTGAGAATTAGTTCTGTACTTCCGGCATTTAAATCTTCCATGGGCATTACCGAATCCTCTCTCTAGTGCTAGCCGAATCTCCTATGCTAAGGTAAGTGTTGATTTTTGATTAGTTCTCATGATCTATTCCCGATTTTTGAAAGGCAAAAGCCAAAAGCTAATAGTTTAATGGTTTTATGATGGGCGGCAATTCGGGATTTGAAGGAAGCTTAGTCGACTAGATCTAAAAGCCGAAAATCATAAGTCTTCAATTTCGGGATTTTAAGGTAAGAAGATTTGTTATTCAAATATATAAAATTGGGTAGAACACTAACCATGGCCGAATATAGGAGAGGCCCTAGTTTCGCATCTTTCTGCTTTTTGAGCAAAGTTGTAGCAAGGGTATCGACATTAATCGTGTGTAATTCTCCACACCATCTAGATCTGCTTGATTAATATATGAAAATAAGTATTACATGTTTTGTTAAATGTCAAACCCCCAAGATATTGACGGAACCCAAAGAGGGTAAAGCAAATCACCAAAGTTAGTAAATGATCCGATTAAATGTTATAAGTATACTGATTTTATGTGATTGCATGGGTTGGGTTTGATGAAAGGAGGAAGTTATATGTTGTAGCGGTTTTTACCATGATCTATTGTAGCGGTTCCTCACCGTGATCTATTGTAGCGACTTCCGCCGATTCATTTGTAGTGGCTACGCCATGATCCGATGATGAGCAAAGACGATCGCCATCAAGGCGCAGCGCAAGGTGGGTTGATTGTAGAAATCCCCAATGGTGTGAATGGTCGGTACGGGGCGCAAGCGGATGGACACCTAGGATATGGGTTGGGCTTTGCATATTATTTTTGTTACTTATATTTTGATTATTCTGCTTTATGGGGCTAAAGCCCAAATCTAGTGGTGCATGAGGGTTGCACACCGAGTCTCGCGACTCACCCTTTAATTTTAACCATCTCAGGTGACACTTGGGGCATTGGACCGGCCGGAGAGAGAGAGCAAGGTGGCCATGCGACAGAGCTTTGAGAATTCAAAGAAAAGACTTAGTCTAATATTTGATTTTCATTTAATTAATGGGTTCAAACTTCCTTGTAATAAGGCCATGGGCCACTAGACTACCATTTATGTCTTGGGATTTTGTTGGGCTTTTATTACTGGGTTTTAAGTTTTATGTTTTCAATTAAGTTAAGACCTGCATGAAATCTCGGTTTTTTTTATTTAAAATCTACCAAGATAATTGGTAACTTAATATTTTATACTTTAATGAATTATTAAGCTTTCAAAATAAAGGTGTAAACCTAGTAACTATTTTCCGAAATGCGACATGTTATGTAAAATCTCTTAAGTGACATACCAGATCCGGTTGTAGCGTTTGGGCCGGGTTTGGGGTGTTACAAATTGGTATCAGAGCCCGGTTCAAAACTCGGCTCTGGGGGTTTTTTGGGCTCAAAACGTTTTCTAAAGTTGGGTTTTCGAAACATGCATATTTATACAGGTCTGTTAGCTCAAAGATGGCACTGCGCTCCCTACCAAGTCCGCAAGTATTCTCAACCATTATGTGATATAATATATGTGGGCTTGATGGGCTTTATGGGAAGTAGATTAGTTAGATTAGAACTTGATGGACTCTAGGCCTAGTCTGAAACAACTCTTAAAATCTCATAAGACTTAACTTCACTAAACAAACCCGTGAACGAGCCGCAAGACTAGGGTGTGGTAACAGGCATACGCATGTCTAGGATTGGATCCAGAAGAGCCTGGTATTTAAGCAGTCCTAGTGACTCACCTCCTCTTCACTGAATCCTACCCGGTGCGTGAGTGACTGCTCACCTTAGCCGAGTCGGTGGTGTGGCAATAGGCATACGCATGTCTAGGAGTGGATTCAGGAGAGCCCGGTACTTGCCAGCCCCAGCGACTCACCTCCTCTTCACTAGAATCCTACCTGTGCGTGGTGACTATTCACCCTAGTTATGAGGACTTGTTGATGGGCTAAACCCTATAATTAAAACCCGAAAGGGACCAAACACCCTAGTTCAAAAAAATTCAAGTTTTGCAAAATTTTCAAAATACATTTGATTTGTGAAAACTTCTAACCATCTATGAATTTGTAAAATACCTATGTTTTGAAAATTTACCCAAAATCTCATGTTTATAAGAGTAACCCGGACCATGAAACTAGATTTTCCCCAAAGTACCTCGCTTGAAAAAAAAAACAATAACAACATCGAAATATCCTCGGTTAGAAAAAAATTCCCAACCTACCCTCGTTTTGTCAAATGACCAAAATACCTCTGGTTTGTACAATTACCAAATTACCCCTGATTTGCAAAATTAATAAATTTCCCCGAATTTCAAAATTATCGAAATACCCCCGGATATCAAAATTACCGATATACCCCCGGATTTCAAAATTACCAAAATACCCCCACATTGTAAAATTACCAAAATACCCTCACTTCACGAAATCAACAAGGAACTTTATTATGAAAAATTATGAAAATACCCCTGTAGGATGAAATTACGAAAATACCCCTGTAGAATAAAATTACGAAAATACCCCTGGATAGTGAATCAACGAAAACACCTTTACGTAAAGAATGTAAGTGCTTGGATGAATTTTGTATGATGTATGTGTTTTATTTTAGTTAGAGGTTACAAACTTGAGATCAGATTGTGAATGCGACTTGAAAGAACCACTCTTAAAACTATTATTCATAAGATCATAGTTAGTGGTTAACTAGTGAAAGAAAACTAATAATCCATAAAATAGCCGAGGAAGTGAAACGGGTCGAGAGACAAGAAAGGGATAAGGATAGGAGTAAGAGTAAGAGAGAAGTTTTGAGCGATCCCGGGAGCATCCGGGAATTATCGAGAAAATGCCTAGGATCGATGGGCTACCTCGTGTTCGACGGGTCGAATCGAGCATGTCCTACATGTGGGAGGACGATTATGGGGAGTGCAGAATGAAAACGGTGGATGCTTTAGGTGTGGATCCACATGACATCCGACAAGGACCGCCTCGATGGATCGGGCAGCCACGGACGACGAGGTTCGATCAGTGGGAGAGGTGATCAACAACCACCAAGAGGCCGCAGACAAGCCGTGGGCAATAATTGTAGTGAACGCGGTCGTGGAGCACCGGTAGAGGTGCGAGTTATGCCGAGGCGATGCGCCAACCTTGGTCTATGCAAAGACGTCGCCAAGGGGACGAGGACGCTCTAGATGCTAACACCGGTGCGTACTTCATCATAGTATACTAAGTGTTTCTTTTGGCTTTAGAATCGGAGTGCGCAAATAAAAGCATAGTGGTGAGACTTGGGTAGTACGATTAATAGTTAGTTGGAAATTTCGAGACGAAATTTCTTTAAGGGGGTAGAACTGTAACATCCTAAATTTACGGCTATACATTTAGTGTAGGGATAGGTTTACTATGTTAATTTAATTGATAAGGGTCTAAATTTGGGCTGAGAATTAGGCAAAAAGGCCCAGATTAGAGTGGCATCATTACAGCTTAAAAGGAACAAGTTATGGGTCACAAGGAGCCCATGTTTTAGGCCAAATTCGGCACTTTAAATGAAGAGAGGGTGACGCCACATACAAGGAATTAGGGGCCCAAGTATTAAGTTTAATGAGGCCCAAATCTTTTAATTTAAGTGAGTTAAATTTGGCATTAGGGATTAGTAGAGGTGGATTTTACAAGGCTATAAAATAGAGATTTTATGTGGATTTTTAAGTGATAATATCATAGATAAAAATGAGAAAAGTTAGGAGCTTATCTTCAAGAGAAGTGTTGGCCGAAAATCCACCACCTAGAGGAGTGTAAAATTAGACATTGCATGGCAAGGAGGGTGCCGAATTTCTCCTCTCTTTAGCTTGAATTTTAAGGGTGTTTTCGGTTTTTAGCAAGAGGTGCCAAAATATCTATAAATAGGGGCTAGCTCCTTGATTCTGACACTGAAAACCCTAAATTTCTCTCCCATTATGCCGAAATTCCCTAGCCTCTCCCTCTCCAATTTCTTTTCTCCAATTTCTTTAAAAGCCGAAACTCTTCTCCACTTTTTCCTTCTTGTGCCGATTTCTCTAGAAAGCCGAAGCATCCATAGTCTTTTCTTCTGCTCATCCTATTTAAGAATTAGTTCTGTACTTCCTAAGATTTAAATCTTCCATGGGCATTGCCGAATCCTCTCTCTAGTGCTATCCGAATCTCCTATGCTAAGGTAAGTGTTGATTTTTGATTAGTTCTCATGATCTATTCCCGGTTTTTGAAAGGCAAAAGCCAAAAGCTAATAGTTTAATGGTTTTATGATGGGCGGCAATTCGAGATTTGAAGGAAGCTTAGTCGACTAGATCTAAAAGCCAAAAATCATAAGTCTCCAATTTCGGGATTTTAAGGTAAGAAGATTTGTTATTCAAATATATAAAATTGGGTAGAACACTAACCATGGCCAAATATAGGAGAGGCCCTAGTTTCGCATCTTTTCGAATTTTTGAGCAAAGTTGTAGCAAGGGTATCGACATTAATCAGGTGTGTAATTCTCCACACCATCTAGATCTGTTTGATTAATATATGAAAATAAGTATTACATGTTTTGTTAAATGCCGAAACCCCGGCATATTGACGAGAACCCAAAGAGGGTAAAGCAAATCACCAGGTTAGTAAACTATCTGATTAAATGTTATAAGTATACTGATTTTATATGATTGCATGGGTTGGGTTTGATGAAAGGAGGAAGTTATATGTTGTAGCGATTTTTACCGTGATCTATTATAGCGGTTCCTTACCGTGATCTATTGTAGCGTCTTCACCGTGATTCGTTGTAGTGGCTACGCCATGATCCGATGATGAGCAAAGACGATCGCCATCAAGGCGTGTAAGCGGTGTGGGTTGATTGTAGAAATCCCCAATGATGTGAATGGTCGTGACGCGGGCGTAGCGGATGGACACCTAGGATATGGGTTGGGCTTTGCATATTATTTTTGTTACTTATATTTTGATTATTCTGCATTTTATGGGGCTAAAGCCCAAATCTAGTGGTGCATGAGGGTTGCACACCGAGTCTCACGACTCACCCTTTAATTTTAACCATATCAGTGACACTTAGGGCATCGGACCGGCCGAGAGGAGAGCAAGGTGGCCATGCGACAGAGCTTTGAGAATTCAAAGAAAAGACTTAGTCTAATATTTGATTTTCATTTAATTAATGGGTTCAAATTTCCTTGTAATAAGGCCATGGGCCATTAGACTACCATTTATGTCTTGGGATTTTGTTGGGCTTTTATTACTGGGTTTTAAGTTTTATGTTTTCAATTAAGTTAAGACCTGCATGAAATCTCAGTTTTTTTTATTGAAAATCTACCAAGATAATTGGTAACTTAATATTTTATACTTTAATGAATTATTAAGCTTTTGAAATAAAGGTGTAAACCTAGTAACTATTTTTCGAAATGCGACATGTTATGTAAAATCTCTTAAGTGACATACCAGATCCGGTTGTAGCGTTTGGGCCGGGTTTGGGGTGTTACAACGTATGTATGTATGTATATGAAATTTGGCAGTGGAAGATCAGTATGAATATGATCATTTGATATGTAAGCTATATGAAAATGTGATATGTTTATAAGCAGGTGGTTATAATCAATTGAGTTAAATGAGCAATATGAATTTGCTATTGTGTTATGCCATAGTTCATATGAATGAAATACTTATAATTGTTTATGTGATAAGTTTATTTGTATATGGCTTACTAAGCTTTTGAAAGCTTACTTTGTGTGTGTTTGCATGGTTTTATAGATTATCAAAGCTACTGGAAGCTCGGGGATCGTCGAGGATCATCACCACACTATCGAACTATATTTTGGTACCTTTTTAAAATGTATATATTGAAGTATGGCATGTATAGGCTAGAAATGTTAAGATATGTTAGGACATGTATATATAGCTATGTGATATGGCTTGATAATAAATGTGAATATAGGTGAATGTAGTCCATGCTATGTGATGCAAAAGTTGGTATGTTTTGATGTGTTCATGAATGGTTAATTTAGTACGTTTTTGGTTGCCTTTGGGTCATGGATTGATGCTTGTTGGATGTTTGTGGGTATGACTCAAAATGAGTGGCAATTTGGCCTTGCAAATGGCCTATAATTGCCCACACGGTTGAGCATACGGGCGTGTGTTTTGACAGTGTCCTTTACTGCTTTAATTTGAAACAAGTCAGATTTGCACACGGGCCAGACACACGGGCTTGTGACAGGCCGTGTGATTCAAGTTAGTTTACCACATGAACATGAAGCACGTGTGTGTTCCAGACCGTGTGACCCAAGACACAGTTGCACACGGGCTGAGACATGGTCCAAGTCACGGTCGTGTTAGTCACACGGCCTAGCCACACGAGCGTGTGCCCTGTTTTGAAAGAAAAATTTTCTAGGTTTCGTAAAGTTTTCGTATGAGACCGGTTTAGTCTCGACCCCTTTCTAATGTATGTTTAAGGTCTCGTAGACTTTTTAAAGGGACTATATGACTATGAATGCTTATGAAATGATATTGTATGATTAATGTTGTGAAATGAGCGTAAAATGTCCAATATGTCCGGTAATGCCTTTTAACCCTAGTCCGGCGTCGGATACGGGTTAGGGGTGTTACAAAATTGGCTGAAAATAGGTGACAGGAACACAGGGTTTTTTCATCGTTCAACAGCTCAGAGGAGACAGACAAATCAAATTTGTTGTCTCACGCAGGATAATGGTAGCTTAGTGTGGGACACAGGGGCTCTGTTTGATGTTTCAACTTCGTATTTTGAGGATTTGTTCACCTCTAGAGGTCAAAGAGATCCTAGTCATATTCTTGAGGGGATTGTAGAGTGTATTACGGGGGATATGAATTTGGCCCTTACCGCTAGATTTACAGAAGTAGATGTGTATAAGACTGTAAAATCTATGGCTCCCACAAAAGCCTCGGATCCTGATAGGCTCCTTACTCTTTTTTATTAGAAGTTTTGGCATATTGTGGGTGACAAAATTGGGTCTTATTGTTTGAATATTTTGACCGATGGGATGTCGCTTACATATATTAATAAGACGTATCTTGTGCTTATTTCCAAAGTCACGAACCCTACTAGTATGCAACAATTTCGCCCAATTAGTTTATGTACGGTTTTGTACAAGTTTATTTTGAAGGTTCTGGTTAACCGTTTTTAGGCTATCTTGCATTTGTGTATTGACGAAGCTTAGAGTGTTTTCGTTTCTGGTCGATTGATTATAGAGAATAAATTCTTAATGTATATCGTAGGAATTGTACGGGAAGGAGAGGACATTTTCCTTGAAACTTGATATGAGCATAGCGTATGAAATGGTGGAATGGTCTTTCTTGGAGCTTCTAATGTTACGTATGGGTTTTTCTAGACAATGGGTAAATCTTGTTCTCGGTTGTATAAATCCGGTCTCTTATTCGGTCATTTTGAACGGTGAGGTGGGTCGTGCTTTTTCACTGGGCAGAGGCATTCGCCAAAGGGATCCCTTGAGTCCCTATTTGTTTCTTATTTATAGTGAGGGGCTTTCTTCTCTTATGCGAGAGGCACCTCAGTACAATTTGGTTAGGGGGCTAGGCTTAGTCGTGGGGGTCCTCAGGTTTCCCATTTTATGTTTACGGATGATTGTATTCTTTTTGGAAATGTATTAGTCGAAGGCGCTTTAGCCCTCAATTATGTTTTAGTGAAGTATGAACATGCTTCCGAGCAATGTGTCAATTTTGCAAAGTCTTTGATCTACTTTAGTTTGAAAGTTGTTGATTCTCTCGTAAGTACAATTTCTCATTATTTGGGTGTTTGGATTTGTACGAAACCCGAGTGATATTTGGGACTTCCTAGTATGGTAGGGCGTAACAGTAGACGGGCTTTTTAGGGATTGAAAGATCGTATACAAGCAAAGATTGGTAGTTGGTGTGTCCGCCCTCTTTCTTAGGGGGAAATGAAGTTTTTATCAAGAGCGCCCTACAATCTATTCCTACTTTTGCAATGTCCTACTTTCTTTTACCTGCATCTTTTTATGTCGAGTTGGAGGGTGTTCTTAGTCGTTTTTGGTGGAAGCATCATGGTGGTGGGGGGATATTCATTGGTGTACTTGGGCAGATTTGTGTACGTCAAAAAATACGGGGGGTTTAGGTTTTCGGAACTTGTCAAAGTTTAATATCACTTTATTGGTGAAGCAAGGATGGCGCTTAATGACTTCTCTGAATTCTTTGTTTGCATGTGTTCTTAAAGTAAAATATTTTTCGCGTTGTGATTTTTTGAATGAAAGTTTAGGGACTTATCCTTCTTACCTATGGAAGAGCATTTGGGCCGCGAAGGGCTTACTTCAGTCGAGGGTGTGTTGGCGTGTCGGTACTGGTACCAGGATTCAGGTGTGGGATAATGTCTGGGTTCCCAACCTACCTACGCGACGTTTACAACAAGGGGTCCATCAGACTGTCATGTATGTATCATACCTCATTGATCATTACAGTAGGATTTGGAATTAGCATTTGCTTACCGAGGTGTTGGGTTTTGATGTGGCTGATAGGGTTCTTTGTATTCCTCTCACTTGGGAAGCACACGATGATCTCTTGGTGTGGGGTATGGATGGCTCAGGAGTGTATTTGGTTTGAATAGATACCGTCTTCTTACCGCATCGGCCTCCACTAGTACTATTGACTCTGGCAGGTTTGTCAACAACAAAATTTGGAAACTATAACTACCAACGAAAATTAAAATTACAACTTGGCACATTTACAAAAATTAAATTCCTAGCTACCATAATATCTATAATCGAAGGTTACAATCCTCCGCTTTATGCCCTCGGTGCCTTGTTTCCCCTGAATTTTTGAAGCACATCTTTCGCGACTATCTTTCGGTTACCGGTCTTTGGAATGAACTACAAATTACATAGCCAGATGATTTTTCTAATACTGCTTTTCAAGATTGGCTTTACTATGTTTTGGCTATTTCTAATCCTATTATTTATAAGCAAATGGTATGTGCATTATGGCTCATATGGCATGCTTGTAACCAGCATGTCCATGATAATACTATTGTTCAAGTACATGATATAGTTCGCAAGGTCAGAAATTATCTCTTAGAATTTGATGTTGTACACGAAAAGTTACCTAGTCGTCTCATTGGACCAGAGCACTGGCGGCCATCGCAAGGCACTGTGCTAAAAATAAACTTTGTTGTTGCCTTCAGTGCACCTTCATTGTTATATTGCACGAGAGTTGTTATCAGAAATAGTTTAGGATAGGTTTTCTGATCGATGTCGATCTTACCCCGCATGTTTTAACAGCGTTTGCAGTGAATGTGTTGGCCTGTTATTAGGCTGTTCGGTTGGCTTTGGATCTTGTGTTACAGGATGTGACATTTGAGGGTGATTCACTCTCTGTGATTCGCAAGGTCAACTCTCATTCTCCCTACTTCTCTGCTATTGGGGCTTATATTCGTGATGTGCAGGTGCTGGTTGCTTTTTTCACAGTTGTTCCTTCTCTCATGTCTCGTGTACAGGTAACACCATTTCTCACCTGCTGGCTACCACAAGATTGGGCGCGGGTGGTACTTCCTTTATGCACAGTGGTGTTCCCAGTTTTGTTGTTCTAGTAGTGGACGAGGATCGAAGAGCTTTCGGGACGGCTGCGGTTGACTGACTTTGCATTGGGTTTGATTGGGCTTCCTCGCGTTGTTGTTGACGAGGATCTCTCTAATGGGTTTTGGCTTCGGCGATGAAAGTTGTGTTTGGCTTATCGCCGGGGGATCTCATCGCTCTGAGACCTATGCTAGGGTTGCGTAATCAGTCACTATTGGTATCTGCTGTTTTAGATTTATCTGCTTCATTGTTTTGGACGACTGGCGTCATTCAGGCTGAACCTTTGAAGCTCACTTTTTCTGCTTGCTTTTGGTTTTCAACTCCTCCTAGGGTTTTCATTTCGTTTCTCTATTATGGTGGAAGCTGCCCAGGTTGGGTTTCTCTTGTTTTTGCTTTCTATTTTTGCCCATGTTTTAGGCTGGTTTTCTTTTATTGTTTCTCTTGTTGGATTCTGTTTTGTTTTGTTTAATAAATGCCCAGGTACATTAAAAAATGTTATATTAATCAAATAATTTAATAATAATGATAAAAATATTTTTTATAAAATTTTATAACAAACCATTTATTTTTAATAAAATTTTATGATTTTTAATTAATTTCTTAACAATTTTTATAAATTATTTTTTTATAATTTTTTATGGTTTTTAATAAATTATTATATATATTAAAAATTATGGTTTTTAATCAATTTCTAGTAATTATTATAAATTTTAATGATTTTTTATAATTTTTATAAGTTTTTTATAAATCTAGAATGAATTTAGACAAATTTGGTGTTGATATTCAAATGAACCTAGATAACCATTTGTCTAAATTCATTGTGTATTATTTAAAATAATTTTGAAATAATTTTTTAGTTTTTTTTTATACGTGATGTGGCACTGCCATGTTAACCTTCGGTGATGATGTATTTAACAGCCCGGTTGTATCTAAACCGAAACAGTGGTTTCAGAACCACAATTTCGATGTCGGAAAATTATTTTTATATTATTTTTGGTATTTACAGCATGTTATTTGATATGTGTGAAAATTTCGTGAGCTAATTTTATTGATTGGTTGGTTAATTTGATAAAAAGGATTAAATCGCGTAAAATGCAAAAGTTGCATTCTACTTGTTAAGGGTGTTTAATTGCTATGATTTAATAAATCAAAGGTCCTTATAATGTTATTAGTCCATGATTAGTGTAAGTGGACAATTATGGCCATCCATTATATGTTTTTATATGTTTATAACAAAGGTTATTATGGTAAATTAGTAATTAAGTTATAGTTTAATAAAACAAAGCCAAAATTCATTTCATTCATCTTTGTTAGTAACCGAAAATAGAAAATAAAGAAAGGGTTTGAAGCTTTCTAAGGTTCGGCACACTCTTAGCTTGATTAAGGTACGGTTTTAACTCGGTTTTTGATGATTTCTATGTTTTTGTAATCGTTGCAGCTCAATCTAGCTAGCCCGTACCTTTAATTTTGAAACTGTTAAAGATTTTGAGAGTTGCCATTGTTGAATCTATGTGTTCTTTGATGTTTAATGTTGAAATATGAAAGCTTGATGATAGTTTTACATGTTTTGTTAAGTGATTTTTGACAAAAATGTCAAAAAGGGGATTAAATTGTGAAATGAGTAAATTGTGTGGTTGAAATGTGAAATAAATGGAAGTTTTGGGCTACTAGGAACCTATATATAATTCGGCCAAGCATGGGTTTTGTTGAATTGTGTGAATTTTGTGTATTTGTAAAATAGGGACTAAATTGATTAAATGCGAAAGTTTAGGGGCTAATGTGCAAAAATGCCCAAATGTGTATTTTTGGATTAATTGAATGAGTAGATGAATAAATAAGTTAGTTTTGAATTCATATAGATCAAGAAAGAAAGAATTCGGATTTAGATAGGGGGAAAAGTAAGGTTATCGAGTAGTCGACCCGATCCATCACTTCCGAATACGAGGTAAGTTCGTATGTGATGATTACATTATAAATGTATGTTAATATGCTTTAATATTGCATAAATTATTAAAATGGGATTATGGATAATGTATGAATTGTGAAAACAACTCTACGAATGCATTCGATGATCGAAACGAAAAGTGTGAAAGCCCGATTGAACCTTAAGAATAGTTTTGGATGCTATTGACATGTCGATGAAGTGATACGCTGAGTTGGCTTCGCCATGATATTAACACTTCAAAAGCGTATTTTCATCGATTTAGCTTCGGGCCATGCGTATCAGATGATTTGGCTCCGGGCCATGATAATAGTTCTTCGGATAAGTTACCTTGATTTGGCTACGGGCCATGGTATAGGTACTTATCGTACGAGACTCCTGAGTATCCGATTTCTATTCCGAATGGTTCAACGAGTAAACAAATGATGCGGTTGAGAAAGAGGTTAGTACGAGGCGATACAGGTATGTGCAGAACCTATTCGAGTATTAAATAGTGAAAGTTCAATGAGTTTGTATTTGATCATGTTTTGAGACATGAGAAAGGTTTGTAATTAATGTGTATATGTTTTTGTAATGTGTAATTGGTTGATTTGCATTTATTCGATGAATTAAGTTATTCACATACGAGCTTACTAAGCTATGAAGCTTACTTCGTGTTATTTTTCTATGTTTTATAGAGAATCAAGGCTAGCTCAGATCCGGGAGTCGTCCGGAACATCATCGCACTATCAAACATCTAAGTTGGTACTTTTGAATTATATATATATGGTATATGGCATGTATAGGCTAGATGTGGTATTTTGGTTGTGATCATAGCCATGAGATTTGGCTCGTAAATGATGTTAATATTGATGTGTGTTTGGCTATTAGAAATGGCTTGTAAATGTATATATGTTTTGGTTTGTATATATATATAGCCATGAGTGATGGCTTATTTTCGTTTGTTTTGGCATGATTGTAATCAAGACATTATGGAAGTTAAAATGGTTATGTGAATTATGGTAAATGAACCATATTATTTGATATTGTTTTGGCATGTATTTGGCTAAGTAAATGGTAGTGATTTGAGATTTGGAATAGATGAAATTATAATGGTATGAATTGTGCATTTGGTTGATGATTTTGGCTACCTAATTGTATGATGAAATGGTACCATTTTGCCTTGTGTAGGTACATTGAAGTTGGGGTGGCAAATTGGCCTTGCAAATGACCTACTTTTGTCCACACGGGCAGAGACACGGGAGTGTGTCTCAGCCGTGTGCGATACACGGTCATGTTACACGGCCGTGTGTCCCCTGGTGTCGAAATTGAATTGAAGTCAGTATGCTCCACACGGTCTCACACACGGGCATGTGACTGGCTGTGTGGTACAAGTCAGTATACCTACAGGTTTGACACGGCCTAGCATACAGGCATGTGTGGCCACTTCTAAGGGCACACGGGCTAGACACACGGGCGTGTGGTTGCCCGTGTGACCCAAGTCAGTATGTATGCCCTGTTTCTACACGTCTTGAGACACGGGCGTGTCTGGAGTCGTGTGAGGCACACGGCTTGTTCACACGGGCGTGTGACCCTGTATGGTTGAAATTTTTTTTAGTTTCTAAAATTTTCATATGTTATCGGTTTAGTCCCGAACCACTTCTAAAGCATGTTTAAGGCCTCGTAGGCCCTTATAAGGAATAATGTGTTTGTGATTAAATGGTATTTGAGTATGAATGCATAAATGTATGGGTTATGTATGTTAAATGATGTGTATTGATCGGTAATACCTCGTAACCCTACTCCGGCGACGGATATGGGTTAAGGGCGTTACAATGTAGAATTTCCACGTCAGCGGCCAATGATGACGTGGCACTACTATGTCAACAAATAGTGCTAATGTGGCATCTATTAATGACCATATCATTGTTTTCGTTAACTACTAACGGTTAACATTAGTTAATGGGATTATTCGGGTTGTTTTATTAGTTTAATGGCTTAATTAGGTGTGAAAAGTTTAGAGGGGCTTAATTGATTTTTTTGAAAAAAATTTGAGGGCAAAAATAACCGGAGACAAAGAGGAGAGGGTGGAGGTGTGCTAAAAGGGGTCAATTTACCTAAATAAGCAGAGAGTTAGAGAAAGATAAGAGGAAAAGGTAAATCGTTATGAAGGCTAAGAAGGTTGATTGCGGGGAGTAGTGCTCAAGGTTGCTAATGAGGAAGACGATCCCTTTCTCATTGTCCTAAAATGTATTTACAGGGAAGGTCCTCTTGTCTAGTAGTGGTGACATGGTAGGTTGTTATAAAGACGTTGTCATCATTGAGTAGGTGAGGACATGCAAGGTAGGGCCCATTCTATTATTCCTTTTGAGAGAGTACGAGATCATTATGTTCATTTGGGCCTAATAGTCCCTAAAGAGAGCATTCACACTTAGAGAAGTAGTCACACTAAAAAAGGGGTAGCTTGATGACAGGGGATGTTCCCTCTATTAACGGGTAATCTCATGATGAGTGGCTAGTTTGGGAGACTGAGCAGTTGAGGGCAGCACAGTGGATAGGATGTGGACAATCGTCTCTAGACATCCACCCGGTGCATTCTAAAAGTTCCACGTGTCTAGTTCGGATAAGGGTATAATAATTGTTCTTCCCTTAGTTGCGAGGTAGGTTATAAAGTAGCCTTCCTTGAGACATTTTTTTCTTGTAGATTGTGTGAGAAGTGGAGAAATCGAAAGGTGCAACAAATGGTGGTTTGAGAGGTGCATGCGACATGTTGCAGGTGAAGGGTTGCCTAAAATCTTTTAGAATATTCTCCATAAATGTTGGACTAAATAGACTACGCCTATGGAATAGAGGCAATGATGAGCAATAGTTTATAGGTGACATGTGTTGAGTCGACATTGGTTGCTAGAGAAGATGATGAAACGGTGCGTTTTAGGAGAAAACCTTATATATCCCTTGTCTCTTCGCCCTTAGAATCATTTCTACTGTTGCGACTTTTCAAATCTTTTCTCGTGTCTTGTTTCTACATTGCCCTTCTTGATCGTCAAGTCCTCCACTTTCTGAGTTCTTGTTTGATTTGTGCACTATTTTCTTGTCTTAAAGATCATTGCTTGAGTTTTGGTGTAGCATCACTATTCTTGCCTTTGTTGCCAGCATTTTTAGCGCGATTTCTATAACAAAAGGCCAGATCGAGTGCCAAATCTACTACCGCTTCATCAAAAGGGAAAATATGTAAAATATCAAAACTCAAAACCATTAGAAGCCAAAAAAAAGTTCTCAAAGTAACTAGAAATGATTAAACACGTCCCCTTTTCGTCATTGTATGATTATCCATGACTCTCAACAAACATAGGAACATAATTTACCCATTTACGTTTCGATGCTTGAGTATGAAAATATTTAGAATTTACTTCCTCATAATGCATCTAAAAGATTTTGGTGCGTTGTCTTCAATACATAGATTCTTGAGCTAGTAGATTGTTGAGTTCAAATTTCAACCCAAACAAAGATGTGCCATTACCCGTTAAGCCCATGTCATCGCAATCTTCTTTTTCACATCATTTATCCTAGCAACAAAATTACTACCCAGTGATTTGTACCAAGCTGTTAATCTAAAGCCATAAAATTTAACTTTTGAATAGCACTAGGTAAAAAAAAAATTACCTCAACTTTTAGAAATTACCTCAAGAAAACCATCTTTTGGAAGCCATTTATTTTCGACGTTAAATCAACTAACCTTCTATGCGAGAAACAAAGTTTTGGCCACCAGTTTAATTGTATTGTGATCAGATGTAACACTCATTAGATTGTATAACTTATGAAAAGAAAAAAGTACACATTCTAGGTTGATAAAAGCTCTATTTGATCTATCTAAGACAAACAAGTCTGACTTCTACCCTCTACCAAATGTAACCATAGTATTCAAGGGAACTTTAGTAAAATTATAATATGAAATACATTTACGAAAGCCATCAAACTAGCTAGAAGGGTAAGTTGGTCCACCCCACTTATCATTGACTAAAAGAATATTATTGAAGTCTCTAATACAAACCCAAGGAAGATTATGAAGTGTCAAAAGAGATATCAAAAGCTCCTAGTTAGCTCGCTTTCTAGTAGTCTTAGAATAGCCATTGAGACCTATTAAGCGCCATTTAAATAGTCAGCAACCTTAATTATTAAATCAATGTGATTATTGGAATACCTTGTAATAGCTAACAAGTCCTTTGCCATGACCAAGTCTATCAACATAAAAACAATAGTTAAAATTGAGAGCAATATGTATTTCCTTCTTAGACTACGTTGTTATTAGTCGAAGGAACTTCTTTTTTCGTTTGTTTTGGAGAGGCCAAACACAGCTTTTATCAACCTAGAATGAGCACTTCTTTTTCCTTTTCATAAGTTATACAACCTAGTGAGTGCTACATCTGATCACATTCTAATTAAACTAGTGGCCAAAACTTTGTTTCTTGCACAGAAGGTTAATTGATTCGAGTTTGAAAGTAAATGGCCTCTAAAAGATTCTTGAGATAATTTTTAAAGGTTGGGTTGATTGTTATTGAAAAGCTAAAATTCTATGGCTTGAGGTTAAAAAAAAAGGCTTCAAAGTGACAATTTCAAGGACAATACTACTATCGATAGGATGTGTTCTAGTGGACACACATATGTCTGCACTGAAGTCCCTAACTCAACTCCTTTATTGTTGGTCAACCTTCCATTAGAGACTCATCGAGAGCCATGAATTATCTAATGTGGAACTGGCGAGGCTTGGGCATTCCACTAACGCATGAGTTAAAATCAAGAGCAAAATGTAATTCCTCCGCCATGAATTGTCTAGTGTGGAAGTAAGGGGGCTTGGGCAATCCACGAGCACTCACCAATGTATCCCCTTGTATTTGAATCTCTTTCTTCCACTAAAGGGGTTGTCTAATATCCGACTGAAATATAATTATTCTAAAAGTTCCTTTGACATTGCTAGAATTTGAGAAGCAGAAGCAAATCAAAGAGGTAAGTTGTGAAGTTGAACCTAGAAAACTTGCAATAACCGATAAATAAGCAAGAAGCGGCTTCTCATATATCCACTAATCAAACATCATAACATATATCCTTCTCCAAATTCAGATTTGTGAATAGAATAAAATAAATTAAGAACTGCTACAACTTTGAATTAATCAATTAAGTCTCAAAAGAGAAAAAAGCATAAATTTCCCTCACAAAGTAGAGTATAGTTGGAAGTGGCAGGGATATTTATTATTTATTTACTTTTCGTATCCTACAGGTAAAGCAATAATTACTGTGTGGGGGCAGCAGAACATGTTGTACATGCTTTACACAGCATCTTGTCTCATTTGATCTTTTACGGGCAACATTTTTCATTCAATTTGCAACAAATTTATTTTCTTTTATCAAATACTATAGAGAAGGTAATTATTTCTTCATAAAATTAAATTGAATTCTCAAAATTCACAAATTTATTTATCTTTTTTAATCTAATCCAACACTCCTAGTAATATCTTCTTTTAATAATGCCCAATGTTGGGTGGAGCCAGCTAATTAATCTTTTTTAAATTTCGTTAATTAGCTATGTTATGTACTTCAACCATTTTTTTTGTTCTTTTGTTTGTCATATTCTTATTTTTCTCTTAGCTTCAAGACAAAGAAATAGTATGAATACTATCATTATTTTTGGCAATATTTTATTTATTGCTATGTCAAATTTTACCCCACTAACCTTGTATTTCACACCTTGTTTTTTTTCCTGTAATTTGTAGGCTGGAATTTTATTATTTGAAAATTTTGGAATAAGACGTGTATATTTTTTCATACCCTTCATTTTTTTTAAAAAAAAAATTGTTTTAGAATCTGCAAAGTGGATTGGAATATGCTAATTGTAATAGTTAAACATTTCATTGTTTTAATAATTTTTATATCACAATTTACTATTTTTATCAATTGTATATCTATATTATTAATAAATTCTCTAATTGAGTTAATGTTACGGATTAACTGGATGTCGACTCAGTTAAGACAATATAAAAGTATCATTCCATAATTAAAATAAGTCATATTATTTAATGATATTTTAGTCTTTCCATTTTAATAAAAACCAAAAAAAATTATGCACATGTTAGGATTTAAACACACGCCAATTGAATTAGTAAAACCTTAAATTTACTACTCAATTAAAATTTTATTTTAATGTTTTTCTAATGTTGTTTATTAAGCAAGACAATTACTCACAATTGATGGCAAAACTATAATAAATAAATGTATTTCATTTAGTATTATTTATATGATGTATTTATGTGTTTAAATGTCGTTTTACTCATAATTTAATCTCTTTTTTTATTTTAATATTGTACAAATTTCATGTATTATCTATACTATCATTTAAGCCCCTGACGGAATTGGTGTCACAATTCAGCCGGCCACCAAATCGATTAGGAAAATTACGAAAACGTCATTACATAATTAAAATAAGATACATTATTTAAGGGTACTTTAGTCTTTTTATTTTAACAAAAAGCAATCAAAATAAAAAAATATGCATATGGTGAGATTTGAACCCACACCAGATGGATTGATAAAATATTAAATTATCTTAAATTTACCAAAGCTTCATTTTTATATATTTTATATGCACAAATTATTATCTCCATCAGTTATATATTCATATCTATACTATTAATAAAACCATTAACTAAGTTAGTGCCACGAGTCAACCGAGCACCAACCCAATTAGGAAATATCATTCTGTAATTAAAGTAAGTTATATTATTTGAGAGTATTTTAGTTTTTTCATTTTAAAAAAAAACACCAAAATTTTGCATAGGAGGATTTGAGCCCAAAACAATTACATTAGGAAAATTTTAAATTTACCACTTAACCATAACTTCATTTTAATTTATTTTATACACTTTTATTTTAATATGCACATTATATTATCGCCATCAATTGTATATCTATATATACTTACTATTAATAAAATTTCTAACTGAGTTAGTGTCATGAGTCAACCAAACACCAGCTCTATTAGGGAAATTACAAAAATGTCCTTCCATAATTAAAGTAAGTCATATTATTTGAGGGTATTTTAGAATTTTCATTTTAACAAAAATCAATAAAAATTTGCATAAGGCAGGAATTAAACCCGCACCGATTACATTAGTAAAACTTTAAATTTATCACTCAACCAAAATTTTATTTTAATATATTTTATACATTTTTATTTTAATATTCACAATTTATTATCACTCAATTGTATATCTATAATATTAATAAAATTATTGACTAAGTTGATGTCACGAATCAACTAGACACCAATTCAGTTAAAAAATTAAGAAAATACCTTCCGTAATTAAAGTCATATTATTTGAGAGTAATAATCTTTTTATTTTAACAAAAACCAATAAAAATATGTATATAGTGAAATTTGAACTCACATCAATTATATTAGTAAAACATTAAATTTACCATTGAATCAAAGTTATTTATTGCACATTATTTTTAAATTATTTATTAATATGAAATATATAATAAATTATGTCGTGGCAGCATAAAGTATGTATAGATTAACGGATTATCACCCTAATATTATTAACAATTTAATATTTTAATTAACATTTTCAGTTAAAAAATAATTTTGCTTTTTTTAAAAATTTACGAAAGCTAAATTATTAAAAATTTCAAACGTTTGAATACTAAATTTATTATTATGATAATATTAAATAATAAAGAGTTTAATTAAAGAAAATAAAATATTTTTGAATAATAAATCATTAGTAAAAAAGACTGAAATGATGGTGACATGGCACGGGATTACTGGTCAACTGGTAAACTTATCCTGACTCTTACCCACATAAATTTGGGACCCACTTCCCCACCCACCCCGCCCCAGCCTTTGCTTTCCACAATTCCAAGAAAAATTATTTTATATATAATAATTGAAATTATTTCATTTATTTAAAATAAAAAACAAAATAGAACAGAACAGCACAGCGAGGGCAAAACGGGGTTTTAATGTTCTCATTGAAAAGGCCAAAGAGGGAAGCAGGCAAACTGTCCAATCAAAATATTAAAAAAATAATTGTATACACGTGTCAGATTGCCATGGTTTGACGCCGCCTAAAAGGAAAAGACAGCTGTCGGTTAGCGTGCTCTCGACTCACGAGACGGGTCAGAAGGACGGCCCTATATCCTGCATTCTTGTCTGTCCTATCAACCGGCTACTACTCACCGGGTAACCGCTTGCTGTCGGTTTACCTTTTGAGAAAATTTTGAAAAAATAATTACGGCACACGTCCGAAAATTATAGTTCAAATTGTAAATTAATCCTTAAATTCTAAAAAATCTTAATTAAGTCTTTAAAGTATCAATAGCATAATAATCATGTCCTTCAATCAATCTAACAGCTAACTTAGGCGTTAAATGTTAGTTAAGATCTAACTTTAATATATAATACGTGAATCGAATTTTAAGTACCTCATGTTTATTACATGGATATATTAGATTTGACGTATTAAAATAAAAAATAAGCTTCATAAATTTAATGGCACTGTTATTTTTCTAATACGTTAAATTTAAAATTTTCATGCAATATGTATAGAAATATTTAAAAATTTATACATGTGTTTTTAATATGCTTTATATTATATTCAAGCTAATATTTAATACTCAAGATATATGATTGGCGAAATGGTCTTGTTGTCATAATACCGATATTTTGAAAATTCAATTAGAATGTTTAAAGTTTATGGATCAATGTAAAATACAGACTAAAGTTTAAGGACGAATGCTGAAGTTTAACCCTTTTAATTTTTGTACTTCATGGTTTGCTAATTTTTGTGATTTTTGCCCATTATCATTGCTCTTAAATACCATGTAATTCTAGTTTTTCGTTTATAATTTTTCTAATAGAAGTGCCCCTTAAAATGTAATTATAATTTATAAGTGTATAAATTAAACTAATTGGGGATGATCAAAAAATAATAATGGGGTGCTATTGTAAAAAGCAGAAACTGAGTGGTTAAACTGTAGTTTATGTTCAAAATAAGAAAATAAATTTACTTTTATTTTATTTTATTGGCTTAAGGATGTAAAAAACTTTAAACTTTTTGAAAAATAAAAATAATTAAGTCTCTCTCTTTTTCTCTCTTTTTTTTTCACTAATTTGAGTACTTAAATTGTTAGAATGCTAACTTTAACAGTCAACTATAAAAGTTAACCACACCTAATTTTTTTCAATTAAAGCTACCACGTGCCACAATCATTGTGTGACATGTGGCAAAAATGATAAAAAAATAAAAATGAATAAAAGTTATAAAAATTATTAATATTTAATAAAAAACATAAAAATAATTTTTATTAAAATTAGAAAAACTAAATTATAAAAAATGTAAAAAATTATAAAAATTGTAAGATTTTATAAACTACATAGAAATATATAAAAGAATTATAAACTTTTATACAGTCGTAAGAAAATTATAAAAAATGTAAAAAAAAATAAAATTTGTAAAAAAATTTATAAAAATTATGTAAAAAAATAAAAAAATGTAAAAAAAAATAAAATTTGTAAAAAAATTTATAAAAATTATCGTACTAAAAGAAGCATTTTATAATTTTTCTATAAATTTTATTGATTTTTGTTTTTATCTTTTTTCGCCACATGTCACGCTGTGTTGAAACTGGAAAAAGACAAGGGTCGTTAACTTTAACGGTCAACGGTTAAAGTTAATGGTTAAATGGTCTTTTTTATACATTTTATATTTTTTTATGATTTTTATAAAATTTTACAATTTTTTTTATATTTTTTACAATTTTTATAATTTTCTAATTTTAACAAAAAATTTTAATATACTTTATAGCTTTATTAAAATTTAATAAATTTAATAATTTTTATTGATTTTTATTTTTTATAATTTTTTGCCACATGTCACGCCATGGTTGTGACACGGGGTGGCTTTAACTGAAAAAAATTAAGGGCAGTTAACTTTAACGGTCAACTATTAAAGTTAACAGTCAAATAACCTTTTTGATGCATTTTGACAAATCAAATACCTAATTAAGTGCAAAAAAAAAAAAACATGAGCTTAATTGCTTTTTTTTTTTTAAAGTTTGAGGACCTTTTTTTATACATTTTAAAAATTTAAGTACCCAATTGAGTGGAAAAAAAGAGCATGTGGCTTAATTTTTTTAAAATTTGAGAGCTTTTTTGATACATTTTGAAAGTTCAATTACTCAATTGAGTGCAAAAATAAAAGAAATGGCTTAATTATTTTTTTTGAAAAAAATTAACAGCTTTTTACACCCTTAAACCTATTTTATTTTTTCTTCTTTTCCCCTTTGGAGACACGGCATTTAATAAGTGAACATGACAGCCAGTTGACGTGGTTGAGTAAGTGGGCTCCACAATCACTCATTATTATTATTACTATTATTATTATCTCTCAAATAAGTCGAGATTTGGCTCACACAAGTGATTGCAATCGAATTAGATTGGATTGGGCCATTACGGACTTAATTTTTATATTGGATTCAGTTTTGAGTTCGGATTTATTTTACATATGATATATTTATATATTTATATAAAAATTAAATATTTATATTTCAGTATAAATTATTAAATTATCATATTTTAAGTATTGTAAATTAATATTTTTAATTATACTTTTTTACTGAAAATTATATTTGTTAGTTATTAACATAAAAATGATATAAAATTAAATTGCTATTCAAAATCATTTGAGTTAAATAATTTTATAATAAATATATGATATTGTAAGTTAATTATATTGATTTTGAAAATAATTGTTTAGATATTATTATTCACTATCAAATAAGGAACTTTACCAAATGAAATTGGTTTATATGTGTATCTATATAATGGAAAAAAGTTTTGTTGGAATATAATAAGAATAAGCACGTGAGTAATGAGCACATTTGATTGAACTGTTGCTCAAATTATTGGTATGTTAAAGTTGATAAGTTATTATAGGAGTTGATAGTAGTAGCATAATTGCTCATCTATCAATGTATATATACTAATGTAAATCATGACCTTTGTTGATGGGAATTGAGTTTTATCTCACATATTTTCTTTGCACTCTTATACATCTCTCTGTTATTATTTCTCTATTCTAGTTGTTTAGTTTTTTTAGTTTTCTTACATGGTATTAGAGCCACTGATCTATGGTCATTCTTTGAAATTTCTTGTAACACCCAATTTTGGTGAGTAACTCGAAAGTAGTTTAAGTGAAGAAGTCATATCCGCCCAATTGATGCTTTTGGTGTATAGGTTGGGCACATGGTTGACGTTAGAGTATTATGCAAAGATTGTTCTCTGAATTTGTTGAGTTGTAAAGAAGAAGAGACTGGTAAGAAGGATTTTTGGGTGAATTGGGTTATCGCCAAGGGTATTGTACGCCCAGTTTATTGGGTTATCATGTAACATCTCGCCCGACGAAGTCCAAATGTACGAATACTATTTATGAAAGTAAGGCATATAAAGTAGATTGTGGGAATGTATCGTGTTAAGATTCGACGAAGTATAAGAACCTTATAAGTACGCCTGAAACGTTTCAGTCCTGATGGACACGAGACTTGGAGTACAGTCTTACAGGAGTATAATTGGCAGAGTGGTATTTGCCCAAATACATTTTGGCGCATGGTGTGGGTAGGGGTGTGCAAAATTAAGGTAAAACCGAAAAATTCGGTTAACAACCGAATTTCGATTAATCGGTCGCTTAACCGAATTTTTCGATCGAAAATCGATTAATTATTTTGTGATTTTTCATTTAACGGTTAATTCGGTTCAAACCGATCGGTTAACCGAATTTTTCGTTTAACCAAAAAATTAATAAATAAAATTATAATATATAAATAGGCCCACTATTCACCTAAACCCAATCCAAACCCAATCCAAACCCAAATATCTAACTTAACCCAATTACCCAATCCAACCCAATCATAAAAATTACAAATAATTTAATAAATAAAAATAAAATTCTAAAACTAAAACTAAAATTATGTAATCTTTTTAATTATGTAGTGATTAATTTCGGGTAATTCGGGTAATTCGGTTAATTCGGGTAATTCGAGTAATTCAGTTAATTCAGTTAATTCGGTTAATTCGGTTAATTCGGTTAACATATAATTTTCGGTTAATTCGGTTAACCGACCGAATTAATCGAAAAAAATTCGGTTCGGTTAATTTTTTTAAAAAAAATTCGGTTCGGTTAACGGTTAAAATTTTTAAAAGGTCGGTTAATTCGGTTAATATTATTTCGGATCGGTTAACCGAATGAACACCCCTAGGTGTGGGTGAACCCCAAAATGAGTACAAGAGAATAAAAGTTTCCATGTTAGGTTACTAAGGTTAAAGGAATGGGAATTGTGGCTAAGTAAGATGAATTATTTTTAATTGTGTCACACCAGTGGTATAGTGACCCCGTAATTGTGGTCCCGTACCAGTTAAGTTATAAGGTAAGTTGATTAGGAATTAACCAAACATGAACCAGGATAGTCGAAAGATAAGGGGAAATACTCAATTAGGTTTCTCAGAAGTAGTAGACCTTGATAAGACAGTTCAATAGTGATGTGACATTTTTCAAGTTCCAATGAAAACTTAGATTATATTAATAAGTCTTCAAGTTTGAATAAAAAGAGTTCTCTTTTTCTCTCTTCAAAAAAACTATTGAGATCAAAGGTTTGAGGGAACGACATTATTTCTTTAAGCTGGATCTAAGACCCTGGATTTTATCAGTGATTTCTCCGTGCCAAGGTAAGTCCTATTGCTCTATAAAAGTAGATATGTATGAGTGCAAGAAGAAATAAGGCTCTGTTAAAGAATTATTTGGGTAAGATGATTGTAAAGGTTATTTGGATGAGCGTTAATGGAAAATCTTATGTTTTTACAAGGCAGTGGTCGCTACAGTTCTAAAAAGACCTTAGGCCTGGAGCCCAAGCTGCTAAACATCTTTACCAAGTGAGTCATTAGGCTGACTCTTGCATGTAGTATGTATGTTCTAGGAACTTCTATGCTAAATGACCAAATAGTGAAAATGAAAGGTACATGATCATGCATGTATGAAATGTATGAAGTTTGATGGTCTAAGTATGAGGTATGAGTCTGAATGATTATGTTGTCCATATGAGTCTGAAAGCATGAATATGTCACATCCCGAAAATCGGGTTAGATGAAATTGGGTTAGTGATACCAAGAGTGGTCACGTCTTGATTTTGAGTTATTATTGTGAAAATTTTGAAAAGTGAAGTGATCTAGTTCAGTGGTTAAGTGTAAGGTGTGTAGGTGAGAGGTCTTGTGTTCAAATCACTTTCCTTTAATTTTTAGTAATTTTTTTGTAACCCTTATCCTTGACCATCTGGCATAAATAATATTTTCACTTAATTGATAACAAGAATGAGTCAGCTGGTTTAGTGGTAAGGAGTAAGCTTACTCTTTAGTCCTTTCTTTTTCTTTATTCTTTTTTTATTATTTTTTTCTTTCTTTCTTTCCGCCGTTTAGATTTGTTTTTGGTTTTCAAAATGTCTTTCGCAAATTTGTTTTTCTTCTCAAAGATAGCTATCGTGAAAAGCCTTTCTTTGTATTTCCTTCTCTTTTGATTGAAATGCAGTGCTTTTAAGGTGTAGGATAAGGTTCTAGTTTCTTTTAAATAATGTTTCTTTCGTGTTTATTGAGTTATTTACAAAGAAGGTGATGATAATGTAAGTCTATGTGATTTGGTACAATTAGAAGAAGATGATGAGACAATCGATCCTCCAGCGAATCAAATTCCCTTTTTAAGTTGCTATTTCGTAAAGGGTAAGTAGTTTAGCTGTGGTAGGAGTTGCTTTGTTCTATAAATAAGGTTCGTTTGATGATGGATGTATCGATTTGGTCAATCGGGTTAGCGAGAATCGTGTTAATTAATTTGTGTGAGATGTCGGTTTAGGTTACGGGGTTGTTCGTTCGTGAATCTTCATCAAAACCAACTCATGTGTGTGTTTCTAGTCCAAAAACATTTATTCAAACTCAAAAAATTTGAAAAAATTTGTTTTCGAACTGCAATCTACATCACACGGGCATGTGGTTGGCCGTGTGTCAGGCCGTGTGCGCCATACGGGCGTGTGGTCGATCGTGTGCCAGGTCGTGTGGAGCACACGAGCATGTACGATTACACGGGCAACTTGGGTAGGCCGTGTGGGGCACACGGGCTGGTTAGGTAGGCCGTGTGGGCCCATTTTTTATAATTTTTTATTTAGGTCCATTAGACATAAAAATGTGTAATTAGATCTTTAGTGGGGTCCGTTTAACTTATATAAGACCCGAGATGTGACAGTTGTCAACATGTGTCAGTACGTGATGTGGTTAAGGTACGTGAAAAATGTAAATACGATTTGTGTTCTGGTAACTCTAAAAATGTAATTGTGTTTGATTACGCATGACATCTTTGTGTGGAATAACTGTTAGTATAAGAAATAAGATATGATATGATCTGTATAAGTTATGTTTGTATTATGCTCTGTAAAATATGTGTTTAGATATGCATGGCATACCACCTATGTGTTATGTATGTAAGTTAATATGATTTTGCATTTGCATTGGGGTGGGTTTTGATATAATGGACGAAGTGTTTTTTGGTAGTATTACTGTAATTTTGGCGGTTAAACCGTAATATCTGTCTAGCAACTCAACTGTATTATTATGAGTGGTATACCACCACGAACCGGTGTGATTGGATGGATGGACTCTTGTAGTCCTATTTGGTGTGATTGGTTGGACGGAGTTGGTGTGTAGCGGATGGGGGTAGGATTTGTTCTGTTCTAATATGACATTATGATCCGATATATATATTTCTAAAATTTATGACTGTCCAACACGATATATGTTTTCAAATTTGTTGTGACATTTTAATATGTTATTTGCATATGTGTACGTTATGAGAAAGAAGATACTGGTGTCTGCATTTGTATTTGATTATAAATATATATATTTGATTCTGTATGTGAGTATATGTTAAATCTGTAACTGATAACGTGTCCGTAATTTATGTACATCTGTTTGTGGGTCGAGTCACACATTGGGTTTCTAGCTTACTCATTTGTTTGATTCATTTTAGGTATACTTCCGACTTAGGACTTGGCAGCGACTTCGGAGCTCTGTTCACACAATTTGGTATAAGTTGATTTGGTTTTTAATTTCAGACTTTACGATTTTTCAGATTTTAATTTGTTTTGGAATGTTAAATTCTTGGTTTTGGTATTTGTTTTCGTGGATGTTTTATTTAAAACTTGTAAACTCACCCAAGACGACATAACTAATGGACCTTATGATTTTAAGAGATAATAATTTTAAAAGTATTTTTCCGTTGTAAGGTTTTGAAATTAATTAAGACTTTTTAAAACTCAATCAGTTAAACATTCGGGATTGTTTTTATAAAATTAATAAAACAAGATTTTCGTCTAAGTACTTGCACGCGTTCTTATGAAAACTTGTGCTTTCGATAAATTAATAACTTTATTGCTCTGGAATTAAAACTAAGTTTTTGCGTAAATTAATCGACAATGTTTTTATAAGCGTTGTAACCTCCATAATAATTCGACCTTAGCTTCTAGGCCAGATTTGGGGTGTTACAGAATATGTCTGTCATAAGCAAGTCATTGTATGATGAGTCGATGCATGATGAGTCTATGTCTGCCTTCGAAGTCGTTAAAGGGGTCCGTCGGGACTAAAAACACGAATATCTGAAAGCACAAGTCCATGGCCATGGCACTGAAGACCATATTCTGTAAGATCGTAACTGGTTGGTTATGGAATCATATGGAAAGAAGACAATATAGTGTAAGACCGTAACTGGTGAGTTATCAAATCATATGGAAAGAATACCATATCATGTAAGACCATAATTGGTGGGTTATGACATCATATGGAAAATTTAAGGAAGGTTATTATTTAATGCGGTTCTCTGTGTGTCCCAGAATGATGAGGGGAAAACCTCACCAAGTGTGAGTTTAAGCAAATCCCTATCGTTTAAAACACCAATAAAAGAGCAACCTTTGTGGCAAAACTCTGAAAGGATAAGCCTTCGTGGCGAACCTCTTAAAGGATGCCTTTGTTGCGAGACTCTGGAAGGAAAGCCTTTGTAGCGAGTACTTAATGAAAATGATGCCTTTGTGGCAATCTCTGGATAAGGAAGCCTTTTTGGCTATCTCTGAGAAGGAATGCCTTCGTGGTGCCATCTAAAGAATGACCGTTACGACAACCATTTGAAAGAAATGCCTTTGTGGCCGACTTTGAATAAAAAGAAAAGAACCCATGACGAACTCTGATAAAACGACGTGATAAGTCTTCTAAAGGAACGATAAGTATGGCGAGCTCTGAAAGGAAAGTTCTATATGAAGTGTTAAGGTGAATCCCGTATAGTATCAAGGTAAGAACAGAGAAGCTTGAGTGCACCAATATGAGCGGCGAACCAAAGGTATTATGTCTATAAGATCCTCTGCAACGGGAATGGTTAAGGAATCATGAAAGAATAAGACGAAGAATGCGATATTAGTACAAAAGATATGAAAGGCGAGATATTACCTCAGTGCAAAGCATGACACCCATGGTATAATAAATATACAATTAAGCTTTAGTAATTGCTATTATATCCAAAAGCATCGTTATGATAATTCACAATTTACTTAATTATGGAGTTAGTTCACAAGAAATACCATGATTGAAAACTCCTTATTGTATACTCTTTATGAAAATAATTCATCCAACTACTTTGTCTAATGACTTCGTCATGTGTGTGTTACCCTCATATGATATCCTTGATTCCTTTGAGTTAAATCCGTTCACTCAATACAATCCTATTTTATCTTATTGTCATAATTTTGTCTTATTAATGATTAATATGATCACTGCCAATAAATGACTGTGATAAATTGCTCGTTCGAGAACAAGCAACCAATGACCACGTTCCATATTTATCAATCCACACAATGCCAATAAGAGGATATATTCAACTCTTTAATCGAGTTATGAATTCCATTGTTGCTAGTAAAGTCATGTCATACACAAGTCATATACCCAACATACCAACTATGGGCTCGATCATCTTTAGATCATAAGCCTTCACTTATATCAAAACACATGAGTTACATACGCATAGTCAGTGACTAACTCAGGATTTAGGTAAATCACACCATGAAAGTCACAAGTGAATTAATTTACAAACAGATTCAGAATTAATTCATCTTGGGTCCAGTGTAATGCATCATTCTTCCAATGAATACATCTATATCTCTACCTGTGGAGTCAACTACTCCCATTGCCAAGACTAGACACCTCCCCAATTGGAATTGTAGACGGCATAATAATCTTTCTAAATATTTGAATCAAATGTTCACTTTGATTCTTTAACAGGATTACAGACTCATTTAGATTTTCTACTGAAGTAAGTTGTCTTTCTCGCAATGTAAATGTTCTTACGATTGCCACTCATCATCAATTTGAACTTAGACAATCAATGGGTTAATATTTGCTGGTCACAATTTTGCTATGCATGCAAAACATGAAAGAAATAAACACAAATGTGAAATTAACTCTATTTATTTATTCATCATTCAAATATATAGAAAACAATTATATGTTTACTACAATATGGGCACATTTCCCAACAACTTTTAGTTTAATTTTTTAGAAAAACTAAGTTTTTGTATTAATTATGAAATTAATATATAATAAATTATTTTTTACATAATAAATATATAAATTTATTTTCTTATAGCTTTAAAAAAATCTATATAATAATTAAACATATTTTTATCATAAAATTAATATTAAATAATAAAAATAAATATCACATGAATAATATTAAAATTCATTAGTAAAATAATTATTTAATATATAAGTTTAGTAAAATTTAATTATTTATTAATTGTACAAATATCAAATAAATTAAATTTTTATTATATGCATAGATTTTAATTTAAATAATTATCATTTTATCTAATAAATAAATTTAATTGATTTTATAATTAATTAAAATATTTATAATAAAATACATGAAGATACATTTTAATATTTTATTAAATGAATTTATAAATTCACACATTTTTAATAATTTCGTAAAAGTAAAATAATTTTAAAAACTTCTATTATATATCATTTCTAATCTAATGTCCTTAATAGTCATTTTCTATTCTCACATCACCACTACAGTTGTGTTTGAATCCAAACACACACTCATCGTTGTTTGTGATCTCACAGCTACAATATTCAATCTCATCACTACAATAACTAATCTCACCACGATCGTTGTTTTTAACTTTACTGGAGGTAAATGCACAACCCATCCAAACTAAGCCTAAACGTGGTAGGTATATGATTTAAGGACAAGTTTTAGTTTACTTATGTGGTCCAAAAATATGAATTGTTATGTTTAGTAGTTGAATGTTATGTGTTGAATGTGAGTTAAACTCACCTTATTGTGATTGTGTTTTGATATGTTAGGTAAACATGAGTTACAAACATTAGTTTATTATAAGTACTTGTTCTATAAGGTAAGTTGACTGTTTATAATCATATGAGCTTACTAAGCATTTCATTATACTTATCCTGTCGTTTTTCCTTTTTCTGTAGATTTTGACTCCAGAATGTGTTAATCGGATCCTCGAGGAGCTCACACTATCCATCTCCTGATTTTGTAGAATTTAATCGTTTGAACCTGGTTATATGTGGCATGTGTCCAGGAGTGTCTTGTTATTTGTAATGTTAAGTATGTTTTGAGACATATTTGTTATTAACACTTATGTCAAATTGTTTATGTTTACAAATTGAATGCTTTTTGGTTCACATGTATGGTTTAGAAATCAAGAAAGGGAAGTATGCATGATCTAGTTGTTAAATGAATGGTATGGAAGTTGTGTATGGTATATGTGCACAAGATATATATAGCATGATGGAATATGTATGTTTAGTACCTATAGATGCAAGAATGAACATGATTGAATTGAAGAATTGAATGGTTGATTCCATGTAATGGTATACATAGCTTTGTTGTGAATTGGTGTCAAATGTGACATATTGGTCTTGTGGATTGAATATGTAACACCCCTAACCCGTATCCGTCGCCGAATTTGGGTTAAGAGGCATCACTAAATTAACCCAACCCGAAAAGGGTTCCAAATCACACCTACCGGTCTTTGTTTGATTATACCAAAAGTAATTTACCTATTTAACTAACTACATCGTTTGTAAACAGAATCGATTTATTAATGTATTCCAACGTGCAACATTTGCTTATATAGGTTTCACTTCCATTTACAAACTTTTCCTATTTACTTACAAGTGATATTTATAATCAAGACAATGAATTCATTTCAACATTACTCAAGCTATAATCGGCATTATTACTTGTATATATGGTTACTCAAACGTTTATGCCATCTCATTATCAAACTCATTTCGTTACATTGAATACTCCTTTAACAACCAAAACCGAACCCATAATGATATTAGCATGCAAGTATAAAATCTTACCATTTGTATCTAGTCAATTCGCTACTCTTGTAACAACATACCAAAATTTCTATTTCCATTCAAAATTCTATAGACACTTGTATCATATCATAATACCAAGTGATATTGCATAACATTCATCGAGTCATATAACTTATACCTAAAATTCAACCATGACATAATTCACATGAGTTTCATAGGACCTAATTTAGTCATCTTTACAAGTTTTCTATATACATTACAACCCAAAAGAAAACTATATATAGTGTCTAAGCTTATACATGCCATAATTTCAAAAGTTAAAGGCTAATATTATTAATACCAAAAGTAGGTGATAATGTGCTTGACTTCGACAAGGATCCCCGAGTGCGAGCTTGCTCCAAAAATCTATATTCAATCAACAAAATACAACGGTAAGCTATATAAAGCTTAGTAAGTCCTCAACAAAATTTATAGCTACTGAATGATTTAACAACTATTTCTAATAGCCTTCCATATCAATAAAATACATTCGGCCATCATTTACCATCTTAGTACTTACTTACCGATCAAAATAAAATGGAATATTTACATGCTACGCATTGGAACTCAAAATAACTTATCTAGTTCAAAATATTCATACCTGTCATACTAATCACGTAACGTATCGCTCACACAGAGCCGTTACTTACACTTTCGCACATATAGTGCCAACCTTTCGTAACGTATCGCTCACTTAGAGCCGTTACTTATTCTTCGCACACACAGTGCTAACCTTTCGTAACGTATCGCTCACTTAGAGTCGTTACTTATTCTTCACACACACAGTGCCAATTAACAATCCCAATTAAACATAATATACAATTTTCATATCTTATAACGATTAATATACATACTAATGCATATTCGATCACTAATTCTTCCTTTATTTCCTATTTCTTTTAATCACCCACAAGTCAACCCAAATATCTCTTTAACCCGAATACATGCACTTTCATACCTACGGCAACATGTCATTAAACCTACCTCAATCATCTAAACCATCCATATATATACCTTTATACATATATACACATCCACATGATATTATCACATTCGGCCAAGATAAAAATGGAGGTATTTATATTACCAAAATATATATACATGTGCATAAAGAACTTTCACATTAATTCGATTTACTTAGGGACTTACCTGGAAGTCAATGAGTTCGAATTTTCCGGCTATTCGTTCACTTTTGCTTTTCCCCGATCTAACTCCTTTTCTTTTTGATCACGATCTAAGAAATATCAAATAACGTTTGTTCAATGCATTTCCAATTAATAAAATTCATTTCAATTCAACCTCAAGATTATTTAGTCATTACGAATTTGCCCCTATAATTTCCCAACCTATTAAATTAAGTCCCAAACACACCATTCACAAACAATTATACTTGATTACAAATCAATTTCCCATGGCCGAATGCCATTTATTTCTATAAGAATTCATACAACTAATTAAATTTTATTTTTTTTTTATAACTCAACCTTTCATTACTTCGAATAGGTCATTCCCATCCATATTTACATAATTTGTTTAATTGCAATTTACCCCCTTAATTTTGGTTTCCTTGCAATTTAGTCCCTATACAAAAATCACTAAATTTTTATGAAATTCGGCTAACTCCCTTAAGAGCCGAATCTTATTCCTTCCTTTGCATGTTCATAAAAACTATTTGTTCATGCAATTATGCTTTCAACCATTTATTTCCAAAAACTCAAACCTTGACACATACCTATTATCTAGAATTTCCTATTCAACATGTTAATATCCTAAATATAATCAAAGTTCTTTCTTCGAGCATGATAAAACCATGGTGCTCATTCATGGTCGAACCTAGGAGGAGCTTTAGACTCAAAAATTTCACATACAATTGATAGCATTTAAGATTTCCAACATAACCATGTAAAAATTTATCAAAATTGAGCTTGATTCCTTACCTTAGAAAAACATGCAAGGTCCGGCCATGGAGTTTGAAATTTCTCTTCTCCTTCCCTTTTGTTTTCGTGAAAGAAAGATGAGGAAGATGAAAGAGAAATGAAAAGAAAATGTATTTCTCATTCTTTATTATGTTATATTCCATTTTCCTAGCATAAAATATTAAATCTAAATTTCCATTAACAAAAATTTAATTATTTTATATATATTTCTTCATCATTACCGTCCACTACTCAAGTTTTGGACTATTTGACATGCAAACTCCCTTGTTTTCATACTACACTTAAATTAGACCTTTCAATCTATTAAAAGTCACTTTTATAGTTTACATTTTTGATCCTTTCTCTTAATTCAAACATACCAACCATCAAATTCACACAATTCAACGCACATAGCACATCAAATACATATATATATATATTACGATATTTCTAAGTCGGATTCGTGGTCCCGAAACCACCGTTCTGGTTAGGGTCGTATTCGGGCTGTTATAGAATATGTGATTATATGATAAGTTTTAGTATGAAATTGGCATGTTTTGAACATGTATAAATGATGTTAAAAGCATTTCTTTAGCCTAATTTAACGGTTGATTTGAAACAAGTATCAAATGGCCTTAATGTACCAAAAATAGGATTCACGTCGCAACGTCGTATGGTGATCGTCCCGAGAAAAAAAGGCATGTAATGTCACGTTGAGACGAGGAACCCCATTGCCTCAACGAGGCCAAAATAGTGAGTTACGTTGCGACATCGAGCATACTGATGTCGTGACGTGAAAAACTATTTTGGCGATGTCACGACGATGAACCCCTTCACGTTATGACGTCATTTTGAACTTTTAAAATCTTTGCACTTTGGTCCTTGTTCGATCCTGGGTTATTTCTAGAACTCACGTAAGCTCGTATTAAGCTCGGAAAAGGTTAAATTTGTTCTGAATGACTTATTTGATGGTAGTTAAAGATTTTTTATTCAAATTATATGTTAAATGTCTATAAATGTTCTATTTTGTAATGTAGCATTCTACAGCTCAGTCCCGATGATCGGGACGGGTTAGGGGTGTTAGATTTTATCCACATAGATTAATCTTTCTACTAATGTGAAAGTATAAAAAAATGTGAATAATACTTTAGGAAATCAGCCAGTTGTTGATTCAAGTGGAATTCCAACTTATCGACCTCATCACACATGTATCAAGGCCAATAGTTTTATTTTCAGCAAGCGTAAACATGTGATCATTCACTAAGTGATTTCAGGCCTTGAGGACAAGGTAGATTTGGAGGTACCATAATGTCAAATTTGTGGTAAAAAAGACATGTTGTTGCAAAATGTTTTTACAAATTTGATGCTTCTTTTTCTAGCTTGCTTACTAACCCTAGGAGAGGAAATACTGTTTCATAATCCTATCATTAAGTATTTGTACGCCAATAATACCATGTCCCTGGATACATCATACAATCCTCACTCAACAAATATAATTGGTTCATCTTTTCATTTTATACTACCTTAAAACATTTTTTCTTATAATATATAACCTTCTTCACATATTTATTTCCCCACTAACAATGTTTCTCATATGCCTAATTGCCCCACTGCAACTCCTACCTTAACAGCTTTTATCATTGCTACCCCAACTGTGGTTAATGACCCAACCTAGTATCCTAATTTAGGTGCCACAAGTCACCTTACACGTGATCTACACAAACTGTCAAACTCTACTTCCTCCTCATGTATAGTGCAAGTTGGTAATGGTGTTCATAATATCATAAATTGTGTTCATCAAGTAATCGTATTAACCAAGAATAAAGTATTTTATCTCCAACATTTATTTTATGTGCCTCATATTAATAAATAATTGTTTTTTGCATCTCAATTCATAAAAGACAATAGAGTATCTTTTGAATTTTTCCTTATACACTGTTATATTAAGGACTTAAAGACTTATGAGATATTAGCTCAAGACAATAAAGTGAATGACTTGTACATGCTGCTACTGTTGACATTGTGGAATGCAATAGATGTACAAAGTTATCAATTCAAGAATTATGGCATCGTAGATTAGGCTACACTATTTCAAATGTCATGTCTCAAGTTCTTTCTCAATGTAATCTACCATTAAAGATAAATAAAGGCATACCTTTGTGCACATCATGTCTATTAGGGGAAAGTCATAAAACCTAATTCTCAAAGTCAAATATTGTGTATGCAACTCCTTTTTAGTTAATTGAATGTGATATTTAGGGTCCAACTCCATGTCCTTCATATGGATAAACCTACTACATATCGTTTATAGCTACCTATTCTCATCATATTTGGCTATTTTGTTTGAAAGGGAAGAGTGAAGCCTTGTCAACTTTCTTTGTATTAAAAAAGAAGGTTGAATTGACCCATGGACACAAGATGATAGTAGAGGTGAATTTTGATATTTTTCTCCTTCTCTTCAAGTTTATGAGATCTACCATACGATTACATACCTCCATACATTAGCACGAAATAGGTTAATTGATTATAGACATAGACAGATTGTTGAGATAGGGTTTTCATTTTTTATCTAAGCTTCCAAGACACTATCACACTGGTATGATGTCTTTGTTTCAACTATGCATGTGATCAATGTGTTGCCTACCAAATCCCTAGATAATGTCAGTCCTGTTGAAAAATTATATAAAAAGAAACCTAATTATGATTATCTTAAGGTGTTTGATTGTAGATGTTATCCTCTATTAACTCCTTATAATAGGCACAAGATGCAGTTCAAGAATGTTTTATGCACTTTTTTAGGCTACCATAAGTCTTAGGAAGGATACAAATGTATGGCATAAAATGGGAGAATCTATAATTCCAGGCATGTGCACTTTGAAGAATCTCAATTTCTTTTTTTTTTTAAATAGTCTACACATTCAACTTTATCCATTTGAACACCATTCATTACTACACAACTTTCAGTGGAATCTACTCAGTCTAGAAATTTTATTTCTCGTTCCTCATTAGTGGTATCATAGAGTCCTTCTTCTCTTGTTGAGTCCATACCTTCTCATAGCGTAACCTTTGATGCTCATGCTGATACTTTTGCAGAGTCACGTGCCTCTACTAATACTCTTGAGACTTTACATAATAGTCAAGTTTCTTATGCACAAATTGATTCAGTTTTTGTGTCATGTTCTTTTATCTCTCAACAAGCCACCACCAATTTGCATCCCATTGTCATAATAGGGAAAGTTGGTATTGTTAAACGCAATTCTTTTCTTATTCTATTATTTATCTATCTATTGATGTGCCTCTTGAGCATGCAAATATTCATTTAGCCATGAAGTATCCTCAATGGAAACAAATAATTTAAGATGAGTTAAATGCATGGGCAAGAATCAAACTTATATATTAGTGTCATTACTTGAAAGTTGAAAAGTTTTGGGGTGTAATGGCTTTTCAAGGTGAAGAAAAATTCTAATGGGTCAATAGAAAGATATACAATTCATTTAGTAGCTTAAGGGTATACACAAGAGTTGATTATGATTTCCAAGATACTTTTGATCCAGTGGCTAAAGCCTGCACAATGTGAACTATCATTGCCTTAGTTGTTACTGTAACAGTCCAATTTAGACCCTAGTCAGAATAGTGGTTTCGGGACCACAGATCCGAGTCAAAAAAATATTTTAATATTATTTTCCGTGCTTATAGTATGTGAAATTGTTATGTGTGAAATTTATGTGATTTAATTTATCCGTTTGTGTGCTTAATTTGATAAAAGGACTTAAATGCATAAAAGGTAAAAGCGGCATTCTATTTGTTAATGTGCTAAATTGCTATGATTTGATTTTTTATAAGTCCTTAAAAGGTTATTATGCCATTATTAAGTTAGTGGACAACTATGTCCATGATCTAAATGTTTTTCATTAATGTTTCATTAAGGGTAAAAATGGAAATAGATAATTATTATGTTTATTAAAAAAACAAACATGAAAAATGGCTATAATATGTTCATCCACCACCGAAAATACAAAAGAAAAGAAAGAAAAAGAACAAGCTTCATTCGGCTATGTTCAAGAAAAATTAAGGTATGTTTTTGTTTCGATTTTTGATAATTTCTACATTTTTGTGATCGTTGTTTCGAGTACTACAAAGCCCATGTTTTAATTTTTGAATTTGATGATGATTTTGTGTTTTGCCATTGATGAAAGATTGTGATTTTTTTGTTTGATGATGGAAAATAAAAGATATGTAATAGATTAATAAGTTTTGTCTTTGGATTTTTGATGAAATTGAGTAATTTGGGCTAAATTGTTAAAATAATATTTTGAGGGACTAAAATGTGAAATAAATGAAATGTGTGGACTTTTATGAACTACATGTATATTCGACCAAGTATGGGAAATATGAAATTTTGTGTATTTTGTGATTTAATGAAATAGGGACTAAAATGTCAAAAATGTGAATTTTAGGGGCTTAAGTGTAAAATGCCCTAATTACGTGTTTGTGGTTTGAATTGAATGAGATGTGTTATTAAATATTCAAATTTGAATTTATATAGATCAAGAACAAAAGAAAACGGATTTAGATCGGGGGAAGTCGAAAGTGGTCGAGTAGTAGATTTTATCCGTTTATATCCGTACGAGGTAAATTCATAAGTAAATAATGTTATTAAATTCTATTGTATCTAAATTAATAGTGCCGAATTGAATTGTTATTTTTGTAAATTAATATGCTGAAATTAATTAAGCATGGGAGCAATATTTACGAGCCTGAAATGTTCGAGATACGACGTCCAAAAGCCCCGTACGAACCTTAGGAATAGTTAGGATACATATGTCATGACATAGGATTTTCGATATATGTTTTCGTGTAAGACCACGTCTGGGACGTTGGCATCGATTTGTGTTTACGTGTAAGACCATGTCTGGGACATTGGCATCGTATTTGATTCGTGTAAGACCATGTCTGGGATAGTGGCATCGATATGGGATTACATGTAAGACCACGTCTGGGACGTTGGCGTTGTACGAGCCTTACTAAGCTAGTTGATTTAATGCAAATGTTTATTTGCTCATTATTTGCTTATGACTTACTAAGCTATGATAGCTTACTTTATGTGTATGTTTGTTCAATGTTTTATAGATTATTAAAGCTACAAGAAGCTCGGGGATCGTCGAGGATCATCACCACACTATCGAACTATATTTTGGTACCTTTTGAATATGTATATATTTAACTATGGCATGTATAAGCTAGAAGTATTAGAGTATGTTTTGAGATGTGCTAAAATAGCCATGTGATATGGCTAGTTAATAGATGTGTTTATGAATGAGTTTTGCTCATGCATATTGATGCATAAGTTGTTAAGTTTTAATATGCTCATAAGTAGCTAAATGAAATGGTACATTATAGGTGAGTTCATGGTTGATTTTGGATATGCAAATGATGAGAAATTGCTTTGAATTGATATGATTTTAGATGAAGCATAGTTATATGTTTTTGATGTAAGTTGATACTATAAGTTGTATGATTGAGTTAGGTTTTGTATATGAAGTGAATGATGTTGTTAAGAGGTAAAATATGCATGTTTAAGGTCTCGTAGACCTTTTAAAGGGACTTTATAAATATGATTTGCTATGCTATGATGATATAATATCTTATGATTGTGAAATGATCGTAAAAGTTTTGAAATGTCCGGTAACGCTTCTTAACCCTATTTCGGCGACGGTTACGGGTTAGGGATGTTACATTTTATTGGTATCAGAGCTACGATTTAGTCGATTCTAGGACTAACGTAGCGTGTGTGAGTCTAGCTATACATGCCATATTTATAAACTGCGATAGTGTGATGATTCCTGACAATTGAAATGTGTTTTCGTATAGTAAATGGATTCCGATCGAGCCGTAGCTGATGATGTGAAAAGTAATGTGCCCGCTCCTGCTCGGGGCAGCGCCAGTTGAATCTCGGCCAACTTCGAGTAACCAATAGGGAGAGGCTAAACAAGCCTTTTACCAAATGATGAATGAATGGTTTACTCAGTATATTCGGACAAATTCGGCTGTTCCACAACCATCTCCCCCACCGATTCCTCCTCAAATACCTGTTGTGCCACAAGTTGTTGATCCAGTACGAATGGATAAGCCACCGGTTGATAGAATCAGGAAACACGGGGCTAAAGAATTCAAAGCCATTGTTGATGATGATGCCGAGCGAGCTGAATTTTGGCTTGATAATACGATCTGTATGTTTGATGAGCTATCCTGTACACCTAATGAGTGCATCAAATGTGTTGTATCATTGCTTCGAGATTCTGCGTATCATTGGTGGAATACACTGATATCTATAGTTTCGAGAGAACGGGTTACTTGGGAGTTCTTTCAGATTGAATTTCGTAAGAAATACATCAGCCATAGATTCATTGATCAGAAGTGCTGTAACACCCCTAACCCGTCCCCGTCGTTGGACTAGGGTTAACGGCGTTACCAGATAGATCGGAAACATTTACAGAAATGTCATACAATTTCATATCAACCTCAAACATAATGTCCCTTTAGTAGGTCATCGAGACCTAAAACATACTTATAAACTGGGTCGGGACTAAACCGGAACACATATAAAATTTCACGAAAATTTAAAACTTTTCTAAGTTTCAGGGGTTACACGCCCGTGTAGGCAGGCCGTGTGCCTCCCACGGCTACTAGACACCCCCGTGTGTCCTCCCCGGGGTCGAATCTGACCTCACATCCATGGCCACCAAGCACGCCCGTGTGCCTTGGCCGTGGTCAAATCTGACCTCACACCCACGGCCACCCAGCACCCCGTGTGCTAAGGCCGTGTACTCTTAGGCCATTTACTGACTTTCTCACACGACTACTAGGCACGCCCGTGTGTCTTCGCCGTGTGCTATTAGGCTAGCTACTGACTTAGCCCCACGGTCACTAGGCACGCCCATGTGTCACAACCGTGTGACATTATAGGCCATTTGCAAGACCAATTTATCACCCACACAATGGTCAAACCTACAAGCACATTTAAGCATACTTCCACACACAAATCGGCAACCAATTTTCATGTCAAATGATCAACATATCATCTCATATCATCTCATTTCTAACATGTCAACTTAGGAACTAAATTACACAACTTGAATACATTCATTATCAATCATGATTCATCCCCAAACTTACTAAATCATACTAGCATCATACCATCACTAAGATTACCATTCATAAGACATTTTCTTTACTCACAAGCTATACCAAGATATGCACCATATATCAAAGCCACACATGCATTTTACCAACATTTATCTAGCCACATCACATGGCTATTTATACATCTCAAACATGTCTTACAAAACTAGCCTATACATGCCATATTTCAACTATATACATCTTTCCCAAAAGTACCAAAATAGATTGCCGATAGTGTGATAGAGAATGCTGACGATCCCCGTATCTGAGCTAGCTTTACTGACATTGCAAAGCAGAGAAACAAATCACACAGTAAGCTTTCCAAAGCTTAGTAAGTTCGTACCATAACACATTTAAATCAAACAAACCACTACATAGATTATTTCACATATACATATATATCATACCATCCAACACTAAATTGCTCACTTAATATTTTGTAATCTCATTCATAGATTCATCAACCACTTAGGTTCCAAGCGTACCTTAGCCAACACCTAGTAGTTAATTATATTTGCTACTCAATACTCACTTTTCTCTTTCGATCAACTTCCGTCTCTTCTTTGCTTCAATCGCACACTTAGTGCCCCGATATTTAGCCGAAGCTTCATTATCATCGCACACATAGTGCATTTACATCAAACCATTCTTCAATCGGTATAACACACACAGTGCCAACCACGAAGTCGAAACTTATATTATTTCGCACACACAGTGCTGATCATTTTAATCATGTTTCTAAATACGCACACTTAGTGCCACATAACTCAAACTCAACTCTTAAATAGCATCCACATTTCAATATCATTATAACATTCATTTTGTAGCATTTAAGATAGTTATATGTTCGTATTATGTTCGAACTTACCTCGGACGTTGAACTATCGCAACGGTCGGTCAATCGAGTACTTTATATTTACCTTGATCTCGATCCGAACCTCTCCTCTCTTGGTACATACACATTCAAATTCAATCCATTCAATCACAAAATCATTCATTTTAGTCCAAAAACACATATTTAGGGCATTTTACAAAATAGCCCTCACATTTTCACATTTTGACACTTTAGTCCCTATTTCACAAAATCATCAAATTCACAAAATTTATTTTCACACAAGCCTAGCCGAATTTTCCTTGAGTTCTTCAAGCCCATACATTTCATTTATTTCACATTTTAGTCCTTTAACTTATCATTTTCACAATTTAGCCCTAATTAGCTAAATTCACCAAAAATCCAAGAACAAAACATGTTCATTAAACACATATCTTCCATTTAATACCAATATTCATCACAAAGCTCACCATTTCATCAATGGCACATCTCATAAACATATTCAATTCTTCAAATTACAACATGGGCTTGATAGTAGACTAAGCAACAATCTCAAAAACATAAAAATCATCAAAAACCAAAGTCAAAACATACCTTAATCAAGCTTCAAACTAGCCGAACCCTAGTGTTCTTTTTCTTTTATTTTCTTTGCTATTTTCAGCACCAAGATGAACAAAAGATGACCACTTCCATGCTTTTGTTTAATTAAATTATCATTTTAATTGTTTATTTCCATAATTGCCCTTAGTAAACATTAATAATAACACTAAAACCATGCTATCATCTTCCACTAACTAACAAATGGTTTATTAACCTCATAAGGACTCCTCGTTTAGAAAGCCATAACAATTAGACATTTAAACAATTAGCACACAGCTTTTACTTTTTATGCGATTAAGTCATTTCTCTTAATTCAGCATACAATCGATAAAATTATCACACAGAATTTTCACACAGACTATGCCACATACTATTCGCACAAAAAATAATATTAAATTATCATTTCGACCTCAGATTTGTGGTCTCAAAACCACTGTTCTGACTAGCTTCTAATTCAGGCTGTTACAAGCACAAAGAATTCCTCGAGCTGAAACAGGGTCATATGACTGTAACAGAATATGAGCGGGAATTTGTGAGACTGAGCAGATATGCCCGAGAATGTTTTTCGACTGAAGCAATAATGTGTAAAAGATTTAAAGACGGTTTGAATGAAGATATTAAGTTATTAGTCAGAATTTTTGAAAGAAAAGAGTTTGTTGTGCTTGTTGAACGAGCATGCAAAGTTGAAGAGCTCAGGAAAGAGAAAAGAAAAGCTGATTTTGAAGCTAGAGATTTTCGTAAGAGATCATCGAGTAAGACATTTCAGTCAGCATAGAAGAAATTCAGGGATGATTTTAGCCGATCAAAGGCTACTGCAGGTTATTCTAGACGTGATCGGGATAGACCACCTGTGAGTTCGAAAGCTACCTCAATAGCTAGTGTTGGTAACGTCAGACCAAATCAACCGGAGTACAAATATTATGGTAAACGACATCCCGGCAGTTGTAGATTGAATGATCGGGCTTGTTTCAAATGTAGATCATTAGATCATTTCATTCATGAGTGCTCTGAGTTAGCTGAGCAAAACACAATACAGAATGTCAGACTGAGTAATACGGCAGCTCGAGGTAGACCACCCGAGAAACATGGGTAATGTGAGTAGCAGTCAGAGAGGAACTAAATACACAGCTGTTAGATCTGAGGCTCGCGCACCTGCCAGAGCTTATGCTATCCGCGCCCGCGAAGAAGCTTCGTCTTCAGATGTTATTACTGGTACTTTCACTCTCTATGATACTAGTGTTATTGCATTGATTGATCCGGGTTCGACTCATTCTTATGTATGTGAGACTTTATTATCCAGTAAGACTTTGCCTGTAGAGTCTACTGAGATTGTGATTAGAGTATCGAACCCCTTAGGCCGGTATGTTTTAGTTGATAAGGTGTGTAAGAATTGCCCGTTGATGATTCGAGATTCATATTTTCTGGCTGATTTGATGTTGTTGCCATTTGATGAGTTTGATATAATTCTGGGTATGGATTGGGTAACTTTGCACGATGCTATTGTGAATTACAAATGGAAGACTATTGATTTACGATGTCAGAATGATAAGATTATTCGGATTGAGTCTAATGATCTGAATGGTTTACCTGCAATGATATCTTCGATGTTAGCTCACAAATATGTGAGGAAGGGTTGTGAAGCTTACTTTGCTTATGTACTTGACTCTAAAGTGACAGAAAAGAAGATAGAATCAGTACCAGTTGTGTGCGAGTATCCGGATGTGTTCCCTGAAGAATTATCGGGTTTGCCACCGATTCGAGAAGTAGAGTTTGGTATTGAGTTAGTGCCGGGGACGACGCCGATATTGATAGCTCCGTACAGAATGGCACCGACCGAATTAAAAGAGTTAAAGTCTCAGTTGCACGAATTGACTGATAGAGGTTTCGCACGACCGAGTTTTTCTCCCTGCAGTGCACCGGTTTTGTTTGTGAAAAAGAAAGATGGCATGATGAGAATGTGTATTGATTATCGTCAGTTAAACAAAGTGACTATTAAGAACAAATATCCTCTGCCCAGAATCGATGATTTGTTTGATCAGTTGAAAAGTGCTACTGTGTTTTCAAAAATAGATCTGAGATCATCGCTATTATCGATTCATGAGTAAAAGATTCTCGACATTCCAAAAACGCTTTGAGGAGAACGGCACGGCACTATGAATTTTTAGTTATGCCCTTCGGACTAACAAATGCTCCTGCTATCTTTATGGACTTGATGAACAGAATTTTCAGACCGTATTTAGATCAATTTGTTGTTGTATTTATTGATGACATTTTGATTTATTCGCATGATGAATCCGAGCATGCTGAACATCTGAGATTAGTGTTACAGACTTTGCGTGATAAGCAGTTGTATGCAAAGTTCAGTAAATGTGAGTTCTAGTTACGAGAAGTCAGTTTTCTGGGACATATAGTATCAGCATCAGGTATTCGGGTTGATCCAAACAAAATTTCAGCTATACTGGATTGGAAGCCACCGAAAAATGTCTCTGAAGTTCGCAGTTTTCTGGGACTAGCGGGTTAATATAGACGGTTTGTAAAAGTCTTCTCTATGATTGCAACTCCGATGGCGCGACTACTTCAGAAAGATATTAAGTTCGAGTGGTCAGAAAAGTGCCAAAAAAGTTTCGATCATTTGAAAGTTTTGTTGACTGAAGCTCCAATACTAGTGCAACCAGAATCCGGTAAAGAATTTGTGATATATAGTGATGCATCTTTGAATGGTTTGGGTTGTGTTTTGATGCAGCGCTTATGCCTCGAGACAGTTAAAGCCACACGAAAAGAACTATCCGACACATGATCTGGAATTGGCAGCTATTGTATTTGCATTAAAGATATGGCACCACTATCTGTTTGGTGAAAAATGTCACGTTTATTCCGATCATAAAAGTTTAAAATATTTGATGACTCAGGAAGATCTGAATTTACGATAACGAAGATGGTTAGAGTTGTTAAAATATTATGAGCTTGTGATTGACTACCATCCGGGAAAGGCTAATGTTGTTGCTGATGCTTTGAGTCGGAAATCATTATTTGCCTTACGAGCGATGAATACTCAGTTAACCTTATCAGATGATGGTTCGCTAGTAGCTGAGTTGAAAGTGAAACCGTTATATATTCAGCAAATTTGTGAGGCTCAGAAAGTTGATAATGAAATGATAGCAAAACAGGCTCAATGTGATACGAATATTGATTCAGAGTTCCGAGTTGATACTGAAGGTTGCTTGAGATTCAAAAACCGAATGTGTGTTTCGAGAAATTCAGAGTTGATTCAGATGATTTTGAATGAAGCTCATAACAGTCAGTTATCTATTCACTCGGGTAGTACAAAAATGTATAATGATTTGAAACAACTCTACTGGTGGCCTGGTATGAAACGAGATATCTCTGATTTTGTTTTGAGATGTTTAATCATCGCCAAGTCAAAGTGTGCATCAGTCATCGTAGAACCCAATTATTGCCCGGCCCAACAAAGAAATAAAACCCAAATTAAAAACCCATTTTACTAACTTAACGACCAATTACAAAACCCATTACAAAACTCAAAATGTAGCCCACTAACCTAAACCCAAGACCCAATCTAAAACCCAATTCGAGGCCCAAATCGAATTACCCAAACACCAAAATCAAAAAAATCAAAACCTAACCCCTAGCCACTTGCTCGCCCCAGCGCCAGAACCCCAACTGCTCCACTGCCCTCTCTGCCATCGCCATTCCGCAGAATCAGCTGCAAGCATTAAAAACGAAGTGAAAGGAGAGAGGGAGGTTGTAAAAGAAAGGCTATAAAGCCATGTAAAAAGTTGTAAAGGATCCTTTTTTTTTGAAAAAAAACAGAAAAGTTTTAAACAAAAATAGAACAAAAAGAAATAAGCAAGCGAGATCCAATAAAGACAAGAAAGCACGAATCAAAAACACATTGGAAAAAAAACCCAAAACAAAGAGCGGAAGGTGATTTCTTTTCCTTTTCATTTTCGATCTTTTTCTTTTTCAACACATGTACTTATATATATAGATATTAAAAGAGAGTTAAAAAAAAACCAAGTCTTACCCTTTTCACCACAGTACCGTGGTGCCATGACGAGAACTTGAACGAACGAAGCGAGCGACGCTGAGCCCCCTTTTGGACTGCGGAAAACAAGTAAATGTCAAAGTTTTTTTAAGGAATTTCTGCTGAAATGAATTTTTCTTCATGATTTTCACTTTTATACCTATATCAAAACGACACCGTTTTGGTCATTGCTCTAAGCACCAAAACGCGCCGCGTTTGGTGAAGGCCGGATCTTGCGACCGACCCGGATCAAGGATCCGCGTGTTTTTCTCGAGTGGGCTAATTGCCCACTTGGTCCTTCCGCTTTTTCAGGATTTAAAATCAGGTTTTTCAGCATTTTAATCGGACCCCGAATTTGCGCATTTTGCAATTCGATCCTTTCTTAGATCATGCGGCGTTTTTTAGGGGATGGGCTATTGCCCATTTTAGTCCCCCATGTAATCCACGCGCTCCAAATAGGCCCTTTCTCCCTTATTTTCTTTCGAATTGACCCCCTAAATTCTGTTTTAAATTCAATTTGATCCCTCTTTTAACTATTTTGCAATTTTTACTATTATTAATATCATTATTGTATTTGTTTATTTACTTATTTTATATATTTTTTTTTTTTGTACTATTGTTTTACTTATTATTGTCTTTATTATTTTTATTATTATTATATTATTATTAATACTAGTACTATATTACTATTATTTTTTTTATATATCTATATATTTCTTATTATTACGTTTACTAATTGCTATTATGATTACTATCGTCATTATTTATTTTATCATTATTATTGTTTTACTATTATGATTACTATTGTTTTACTTATTATTGTCTTTATATTTTCATTATTATTATTTTATCATTATTTCTTATTTTATCATTTTTATTCCTATTACTATTCTATTATTATTATTTTATTATTATTATTTCTATTATTATTCCATTATTATCATTTTTGTATTATTATTAGTATTACTATTATTATTATTTTTACTACTTTATATATGACTTACTTATTTATCGGTTTACCACTAAAAGTTCTTTTATTTTTATTACTCTTATTTATTGTTATTTTTTGTCACTTTAACCTATTATTTCCCTTTTTAAGTTACAATAGCTTGTTAGTTTCATTTTTTTCTTGTTATTCGTACTATTTGTTTATTATTATACCTGTTAATATCATGATTTATTTCTCTTCATTTTTATAAATTTATGCGTTTCATCAACTTTCGCCGACACAAAATTGCTTTCTTTCCCAAAGGCAATATTCCGTGTTCAGAAATTCGAGAGATCGTGCCCTAAAGTATTGGGTTGCAATTTTTCTCGTTTAATCTAAATAACCGAATATCCTTTTAAAACAAATACATTTTTAAACTAAAAGCTTATTCTCGTGAAATCGAGATGTCGTGTCCTAATGCATTTGGATGTGATGTTTTGTTATTCCGAGATAATATTTTCTAAAACCAAGGCAATGTTCTGTATTTAGAAGCTCGAGAAAACGTGCCCTAAAGTATTGGGTTTCCTTTTCTCGTCCATTCTAAATAACAAAATATCCTTTCAATTAAATCCATAAGTTTTGAATAAAAGGCAAGTTCAACTTTAAAGGTCGAAATGTGGCGTCCTAAAGTATTAGATGTAACACTTCACCTTAAAGCGAGACTACCCTTTGCATACATTTCAATTTATCCAAATTTATTCTTCAACAACAAGAGGATCGTATTTTGAATTCTTAAGTTTTCAACTTTCGACATTAAGACATTAGATAATCAATTAGGTACCAATTTTGGGCGTATCGAGGTGCTAACCCTTCCTCGCATGCGTAACCGACTCCCGAATCCATTTTCTCGATTTTCGTAGACCAAAATTGTGTTTTGATAAATTAATCTGATTATTAAAAACAAACACTTTTAAGGTGACCCGATCACACCTCATCAAAAAATTGGTGGCGACTCCCTTTTTTTATTATTCGTTTGCAAAACCCCACGTCGACCCGTTTTTTCAAAACTCAAAAAGGGTTACGACGACTTAGCGACTCATTGGGGAACATCAAAAAGAGAGTCGGGCCGTAAATTGATTATTTTTGTCCTTTGTCGAAAGTTTGGAAATTTGATTTAAATTTTTTTTTACTATCCCCGTGTTGCATTCATTTGTGTCATTGCATATGATTTCTATTTTCTTGTGCACAGTACATTGCATGACTGTTGTGGTCGCACCTTTAAGTGGGAGTGAGAAACTATTCCTTCGTGAGGTTTTCACCTCCGTGCAGGGATAGTGGATCGCTTCCCGATACATCCGCACCTATGTCTTCGTGAGATTTTCATCTCCGTGCAGGCCCATAGGGAAATGTATTCCCCAACCGAACTCGGTCTATATGAGCCTATAATGGGTGAGGATCGAGGAATCTGGCCGTTCAGTACCCCTACTCTAGAACCGAACCTCATATAGCGAGCCTTAAGAACCACTGCGGGTAGAGCCATGCCAAACCCTAGTGCTTACCTGATTATGTATGTTATCCTCTACTTACTATTTATGAAATATCGACTGCTTCATTTATTTTGCATGGCATATTCATCAAAAATGTATCGATCCACATTCAATTACCAAATGGATAGCTTTTCATGGAAAAAGAGTTTTTGATAAAGTGGGAGACAATGCGGCCGTCCGAATATGGGCCGAGACCGCAAAGAAGAGAAGGGTGATAGCCTTGCGTATGGTACGTGGTCGAATTGTGGGACTTCACCCGTGTATCAACAGAACTCCGAACACTCTTCAAGAAATGAAAGAGATATGGAGCCAATGGGACGAAGGTATCAAGCAACCGTTTCTATTGTCATTACGCGCGATCCGCCTTACCGCTGACATTAAGATAGACCAAAGACCTATTCGAGCTATGGCCCGCTTTTGGAACCCCGCTTATAGTTGCTTTACTTTTGGGAAAGTGGACTTGGTACCTACTATGGAAGAATACACCGCCTTACGCTCACGCTCGAAGATTCGACTTCGACAAAGTTTATGTAAGGGCAAGTTAATGTCCCCACATTCGTAAAAAGTTAATGAACATTACAGAATGAGCGAACAATGGGTTACAACTCGAACAAAAGCAAAGGAGATTGTAAATGCATCCCCGGAAAAATCTAAGAGATTTGATCATAGCACATCCCGAGCAAAGAAAAGGGTTGACGCTTTAGCCTTGAGCATATATGGGCTAGTTATCTTCCCAAAGCCCTAGGACATATAGATGAAGCGGTCACCGATTTGTTTGACAAATTAGAAAGAGGGATTACTCCTGCTCTCGCAATTTTAACCAAACGTTCAGTCCCTAAGCACATGCCAAGAGCGGGCGAGGAAGATTCATCGGTTGCGCCCAACTCCTATTAGCATGGTTTCATGGTCATTTTTGGAAAATGGAAAAGATGTCGTGTCGAATTTTCTCCGAGGACTACTCCCCACTGGAAAAAATGGCAACCACGCCAAGACGAGATGATATTACGGAAGAAAATTGGGTTATGATCTTGCAAAAATTACAAGAAGAGGATGTAGCATGGAGAGCCACTTGGGCGATCCCCGATGAGATTATATATCGATGCGGGGATTTTGACTATGTCCCTATGCTCGGAATATGGGGAGCTGTCGGGTATGCACCTCTCCTCGTATTAAGACAATACAGACGAGACGCTTTACGCCACCGACACAAGGGTTAACTCAATGCGAGTTTGACTACAAAGGAGAAAATTACAAGAAGAGAGTAAGGGAGATATCAAAAGCCTGGGGTCAAATTCACAGAATAAAAAGGTTTGCTGCCAATCCGATGACAACCCCTGAATATGACTGGTGGAGGAGTCAAAGGATCAATGATAATATCCCCACGCCGGACCAAGAAGACATCCTATCACTAGAAGAGCACCTACAGGTGGTCCTCTAACTTGAAATCATCAAACAAGATTTCAAAGGAAGAACCGCGAGTTAGGAAAAAGGATGGAGCAACTAGAGGAAGAGAAAATACGGTTGGGATTGGATGTCGACATTCGTAAGCTAGAAGCCGAGAAAGGCGAGAAAGGAAAAAATAAAGTCAAGAAGATCTAGACAGGTCCAAAGACGGACTACAAGAAGCTACGAAGATCGATGAGAATCTGCGGGACTTGGGAAAACGCTCAGAGCAATGGCGTCAAGAAATTAAAGAGGAGAAGCATAGAGCAAGTCAATGGGAAAGGAAACTCCGAGACTCAAGAGCGGGAGGATACCTCAAAAGAAGTCTAGTAGAGAGCCAAAATGAGAAAGAAAAATTAAAGACGCGGATCTCGAATTAGAGAAATCATTGTACCAAAGATCGAAGCCGCAACTCCGTGGTCGAATTGAAGGCTAGTCTGAGCAAGATTGAAGAGATGAAAGCAAGAGTCGAAGAACTAGAATCGCTTTACATGGTTGTGAGCTACAGCGAGCTTTTTGAAGTCAACGAGGAACGTTGGAAGCAACAACCGCACCACTATCAAAACCAAGTCGAGAGACCGAGATTATATTATGGGGAAGTCAGGCCCAAGTACGAGAGGTGGCGGATCATCTACAAGCCTTAGCAGTCAAAGCCGACTTACTAAGTTTAATGTACGAGTCAAGATCGAGAGAGGACAAGAATTAGCCGATCTTCTTGAGAAAGTCAAGGCTTTAAGTATTAGGGCGAGGCCTTATATGTAATCCATTTTATGAAAAAGACTTGTTTTCTAAGAAAAGTTATGCTAATGGAAATTGAATCGTAATCAATACCTTTTTGTAGCACACATCTCATGCATCTGCATTACATTGCATCATACACATCAAATCTCACAAAGGAACCCTAAATTATGACAGAGTTACCCCTGGAACATCGCTACGATGCGAGAGGCAAAACAAAAGTGATGGATCAAAGAATAGAAAGATTAGAGCAAATGCAAAAAGAAATGCAGGGATCAAATGCAAGAACGATTGGCCAAGATACAACAGACATGATAGGGCGGATGGAAGAATCCCAAAATAACATGATAAATCAACTAAGCGCAGCTTGTTGGCCAATGAACGTGAGAAGGGAAAGGCGTTGTTTGCTAGTTCGGGAACAACAATGACGATCCTGCTTACCCTCCGGGTTTTACCCCGCCAAATACCCAAGCGCCACCAGATGCGTATCCCAAAGAACACCTGTTATTATCGTGCCACAATATCGTGTTGATACCACGGTACATCAACGCATCTCCGACTAGTTCGTACTAATCCCGGGAAGGTCCCGCTAACCCAGTGGTCCCCGATTTCACTTAAATGCCCGAAATGGACAAGGTGAAAATGGACTTCCCAAAGCAACTCGAAAGATCGCTGCAAGTGGCTAGAGGAAAAGTTTAAAGAAATAGAGATCACGACCACCGCTACGGAGTAGACGCTAAGGATTTAAGCCTAGTCCCGACCTCGTGATTTCCGCCAAAGTTCAAAACCCCGATTTTGAAAAGTGCAGTGGAACCACTGTCCCGAAGCGCACATCACAATGTTCTGTCGCAGAATGGCGGGGCACGTTAACAATGATCAATTACTGATTTATTGTTTTCAGGACAGTTTAACCGGGTCCGCGGCTAAATGGTATAATCAGCTTAGCGCACCCCAGATCAAGTCGTGGAAGGACTCGCACAGCCTTCTGAAACACTACTACTACGTAGCGTCGATATAGCTCCCGACCGAATCACGCCCAAAATATGGAGAAAAAGTCGGGCGAAAGCTTTAGGCAATATGCCCAACGGTGGAGGAAGTAGCCACACAAGTTCAGCCACCGCTCCTAGAAAAGGAGACAACCATGTTGTTCGTCAATACATTGAAAGCTCCCTTCATTAACCACATGCTGGGGGGCGCCACCAAAAGTTTCTCTGATATTGTGTTGTCAGGGGAAATGATAGAGAACGCAATCGATGTGGCAAGATAGAGGCGGGAGAAGGTGCTAGAAAGACGATCCCAAGAAAAGAGAGAACGATGTAAACAACATAAGCAAAAGTTATTCAAAGCCTATAATCGTGAACCACCCAGTGGTCGAATCGCCACCATCGAGTCCTCTAGACAGAATCCAATGCGAAGCAAAATGCGGAGAAAATTTAATTCACACCAATCCCATCCACGCACAAAGAAATGTACCAAAATTTATTCGATGCACACATTGTTGCCCCGCATTACTTAAAACCCTCGCAGCCCCTATACCCTAAGTGGTATGATGCGAACGCACAAAGATTTAATACCATGCGTAAAATTGTGGGGCATTCAATGTGAAACACTGTCTCGCTTTCAAGAAATTGGTGGAAAGACTCATCCAGATGGGTGTTGTAGAAGTAGACGATACCTCTAATGCGGGGCACCCACCGCCTAATCATGGGGTCAATATGATAGGCGAGAACATGGGAAAAAGAGTTAAGAGGATATTGCCAAGTGAAAACCCCAATGAGACGAGTCCGAAGGAAATGATGAAAAGGGGATTGGTTGTGTCAAGCCCAAGAAGAGAGCATGAAAGAATAAGCAAGGGTTGTGAATTTCACAACATGGAGAGACACGAAATCTAAAATCGTATAGAGTTTAGGATTACGTACAAAGGCGATGGACGATAAAGAGTTAGAATTCTACGAAGGCAACGTAAGACCAAGAGGAAAGAAACATCTGCGTGTTAGAAGATGAAGCGAGGTAAAACTTCGGAGACCAGGCTACCCTTTGGTCATCATCTCGCGACCAAAGAATGATGGAACCGAAATAAAGATAACTCCGAAGATCGTGATTCGGAAACTGCGGTCTTTTCATCTCAAGATAACAAAAAGGTTCCCCGAGAGCTATAATTGCAACATGACGATTCCTCGAAAAAGGGACTCGTCCCAAAGACCGCGAATAGGAACCGTGGGCCTCCGAAGATCGTGATTCAAAACCGGGCGGCTTTTTCATATGAAGATGACAAAAGGTTCCTCGAACTATAATCGCAACGTGATTTGTTCTCGAAAGGAAGCCTCGCCCAACGCCGCAAAAGAAAACCAGTGGGTAGGCTCCTATACGCCAAGAAGCGGGAAAGCGCTACGACGCAGTTGAATACACGAATGGAGCTCACAAAGGAGAAAACCCCGGTAGGCGAACCAAAGAAAGGAAAGTGACCAAACCTAAGCGTTTATAAATGAGCCAGATGAAGGAAGAAGAGGCTAGGGAATCTTAAAGTTTTTGAAGCATAGCGAATACATTGTCGTGGAGCGCTTACATAAGCGGTACGGCTCAGATATCCGTGCTTGACTTACTATTAAGCTCGTGGCGCACCGCAACGCACCGATGAAAGTACTAAATGAAACTTATGTTGCTAATGATATCACCGTTAACAAGTTGGATCACTTTGATTAGCAATATAAGCGCCCGATAACTTCATTTTCTTTAGTGATGATGAAATCCCTCCCGAGGTACTGGTACCATCAAGGCTCTCCACATCACCACCCGATGCAAAGGATACACGTTACTGTGGGTACTGGTCGATAATGGGTCAAGACTAAATGTTTTGCCACCGCCGACGCCGAATCGATTACCCATTGACGCTCACATGAAGGCTCGCCACAATGTAGTAAGGGCATTCGATGGAACCGAAAGAGAAAGTTATGGGAAGGATCAAGTACCTCTATTAATCGCCCTGTATATATGAGGTGGATTTCATAGTAATGGATATCGACCATCCTATAATTGCTTGTGGGAGACCTTGGATACACTCGGCGGAGCAAAGTGCTCGACATTGCACCAAAAGTTGAAGCTAGTTATAGAGGGTCGTTTGGTGACAATAAATGCCGAAGAGGACGTAATCGCAACTGTGACCAATGGCGCGCCATATTTAGAAGCAGATGATGAAGCAACTGAGTGCTCCTTCCGCTCTTTGGAATTTGTCAATGCAACATTCGTCATTGAAGGGAACAAGATCCCGATTACTCACTTATCTAAAACCACGAAAATAGGTTTGCAATCGATGATCGGGAACGGAGCCGTGCACCTGGGAAAGGACTTGGGAAGTATCTCCAAGGAGAGATCGAGGTCCCGAGATTGAAAGAAAAACGAGACCTCTTCGGTTTAGGGTTCAAACCGGACGCGAAGCAAAAAAGGAAAGAATTAGCAAAAAGACAAGAAAGAAGGAGAGCGCGTTTGGGCGGAGATGAGATTAAGTGGGAACCGATGATAATTCCTCATATTCTTGAGACCTTTATATCGAGAGGATTATCCACCAAGGGCGAGGAACGAAAGATGAGAAAGCCATAAAAGGAATACGGGCAAACATGCACATCAATGCCATATTCGGGAGAAAATAGAAGAAGAAAATCGAATGGTATCCGCCTCACGAGCCGCAAATGCGTTCTAAACAACCGGACTGCAGAGGAGATTCCTGTAGCTTTTAGAACTTATTCGTAGTAATACTCGGAACACACTTGTTGCTTTAAGTCTAGAAGCGATAAGTGTCCCTTTTGTGAAAGCATGACTTTTATACGAGGCATCGTTATTCTCAATGAAATGCATCTCCATTACCTTTTGAGCAAATCTTCTTCTTCATTCATCATTATTATTCTTTAGATATTCCTAAATATTTCCATTCTTCATTCATAATGCCAATAAACATGCTTAGATCCCTTTATTCTATGAGCCTTTATTCATCTTCATAACAGTCCCCAAATATCAACGACGTGAGCAACACTACCAATAACTCGTAATATCATTTTGGGCAAGATACGGGTGTGGAAGATTTTTAGGATTCTGAAGATGACCAAGGTTGTGACCTATCTCCTGAACTGTTAAGGATGGTAGAACAATAGGAGAAACAGATCCTGCCTCGCGAGGAGTTAGTGGAAATAGTGGACCCGGGAGACAAAAAAGAAAGAAGGAAGTGAAGATCGGAGCTAGTATTACCAGTAGAGACAAAGCGAGACCTCATTGAGTTACTTCATGAATTCAAAGATGTCTTCGCGTGGTCGTATCAAGACATGCCTGGGCTAAGCACCGATATCGTGGTACACCGGTTGCCTATAAAGGAAGAATACAAGCCACCCAATGAAACTTCGAAGGATGAGGCCGACGTCCCGTTGAAAATAAAAGAGGAGGTCAGAAACAATTTGATGCGTGTTTCTTGCAAGTGGTTAAGTACTCGGAATGGGTAGCCAACATCGCCCCCGTCCCCAAGAAAGACGACTGAAATGTACGAATGTGTGTAGACTACAGTGGATCTAAACAAGGCTAGCCTAAAAGATAATTTCCGTTGCCTCACATCGATACCCTAGTGGACAACACGGCGGGTTACTCGTTGTTCTCCTTCATGGACTCAGTTTCTGGGATACAACCAGAGATAAAGATGCTTCCCGAGGACATGGACAAGACTACGCTCATAACCATGTGGGGGACCTTTTGCTATAAAGTGATGCCGTTCGGACTAAAGAATACGGGAGCGACATATCGAGAGCCATGGTAACCCTATTTCACGACATGATGCACAAAGAAATTGAAGTGTACGTGAGACGATATGATCGCCAAATCTCGGACCGAAAAGGAGCATGTCCAAGTCTTGAGGAAACTATTCTTGAGGTTAAGGAAATTCCAATAAAGCTTAATCCAAAGAAATGTACCTTTCGAGCCCGATCGTGAAACCGCTAGGATTTATAGTCGGTGAAAGGGGGATTGAGGTTGACCTGCATAAGGTCAAAGCAATACAAGAACCGCTTCCACCTCGCATCGCAAAAAAGTTCGAGGTTTCTTAGGAAGGTTAAACTACATCGCTTTCGGTTCATCTCACAATTAACTCGAGAAATGTGACCCCATATTCCGCCTCCTTAAAAAAACACAATCCGTGTGTGGGACGAGGAATGTCAGAAACCTTCGATAAAGTGAAGCAATACCGCCCAATGCTCCAAGATTGACGCCGCCTAATCCGTATAGGCCATTAATCCTCTATTTGACTCGTGCTTGATAACTCAATGGGATGTGTGCTCGGCCAACACGATGAGTCGAAAGAAAGAAAAGGCAATATACTACCTTAGTAAAAAGTTCACCAATGTGAGACAAGGTACTCGCCAATTGAGAAACTTTGTTGTGCCTTGATCTCGACAACTCGGAGATTGAGACAAAGATATGTCGTATCATACGACTTGGCTCATCTCAAGCAGACCTCTGAAATACATGATAGAATCGATCGCCTTGAATGGTCGGATGGCCCGATGGCAAATTTTGCTTTCGAGTTTGACATAGTTTATGTAAACCAAAAGGCGGTGAAGGGAGTGCAATAGCGATTTTTCTAGCCAGAGAGCTCTAGCAGATTACGAGCCCTTGGACTTTGATTTCCCCAATGAGGACCTAATGTACGTGGCAACTCATCAAGAGTGTACCCGCAGGATCGCCCTGGACACCGAACTTCGACGGGGCATCAAATGTCAGGCAATGGAATTGGGGCAATTCTCGTATCCCCAAACGGAGATCATTACCCTTTCACTTGTAGGTTGGATTTTGACCGCACAAACAATATGGCGGAGTACGAGGCTTGTATCATGGGCATCCGTGCCGCTTATAGAGCGCAAAATTAGGGTGCTAAAAGTGTACGGAGACTCTACACCGGTGATTTATCAACTTAGAGAGAATGGGAAACGAGAGATCCCAAGTTGGTCGAATACAAAAGATTGGTCCAAGAATTGATCAAGAGTTCGACGATGTCACTTTCAATTATCTCGCCAAGAGACGATAATCAAATGGTGATGCTCAGCCACTTTTGGCTTCCATGGTCCGGGGCTTAAACAAAGCGTAAGATATGAAACCTATCCGAATGAGCATTCATGAGGCCCCGCTCACCGCTACAACGTCGAAGAAGAAGAGAAAAGGGATCGTCCGTGGTATCATGATATACTTGCAATACATAAAGAATCGCCAATACCACGAGCAGCGCGATCGAGAATGACAAAAGGACGATAAGAAGATCGGCGTGTGACTATGTCTTGGACGGAGAAATCCTATACAAAAGAAGAAAGGATCAAGTGCTATTAAGGTGTGTGGACGCCGCAGAGGCTAAGCAAATCTCGGAAGAGGTCCATGAAGGTGTTTGTGGAACGCACGCCAATGGTTTCACGATGGCTAGGCAAATCATGAGATTCGGGTATTATTGGCCTACCATGGAAGGAGATTGCATTGATTATGCTAAAAGTGTCATAAGTGCCAAATTTATGCGGACAAAATTCATGTACCACCTTCACCTCTACATGTTATGACTTCCCCATGGCCCTTTCTATGTGGGGCATGGACGCCATTGGGCCAATATCGCCAAAAGCTTCTAATGGACATCGGTTCATCTTCGTGGTAATCGATTACTTCACTAAATGGGTAGAGGCGCCTCATATGCCAATGTGACAAAATCAATAGCAGCTAGCAAGTTCTTAAAAGGGGAAATCATATGTCGATATGGAATGCCCGAGAAGATCATATCCGATAATGCGTTAAACTTGAACAATAGCATGATCGCAGAGGTCCGTGGGCAATTCAAGATCGACACCACAATTCATCGCCATATCGCCCAAAGATGAATGGGCGCAAGAGGCGACTAATAAGAACATCAAGAGGATAGTGGGGAAAATGACCGAGACCTACTGTGGATTGGCACGAGAAATTACCGCTTGCCCTTTTTGCTTACCGAACGCCTGGTCGAACCTCCACCGGGCAACTCCTTTCTCACCGGTCACGGATGGAGGCGCTTTACCTATCGGTTGAAATTCCATCCCTTCGAGTCTTGTCCGAATCGAAGTTGGACGGCGTAATGGATCCGTGCTCGATATGATCGCTTAAATTTGATTGAAGAAAAAGGTTGAAAGCTATTCGCCATGGTCGATGTACCGAAGCGAATGACGCGAGCATACAACAAAAAGGTGCGCCAAGAGAATTCCACACGAGGGAACTTAGTTTTGAAAAAGATCCTCCCCATACAAAAGGATTTCAGAGGGAAATGGATGCCTAATTGGGAAGGACCTTATGTGGTGAAAAGGCTTTCTCTGGAGGAGCTCTGATCTTGGCCGAGATGGATGGGAAGAACTTATCAAATCCGTGAAATTCGGATTCGGGCCAAGAAGTATTACGCGTGAAAGAAGGAAAAGTCTAAGGCGAAACCCGCAGCGGCGCTTTTCTAAAAAAAAAAAAAAAAAAAAAAAAAACTGAAAGGCCAAGGCGAAAACCCGTAAAGGGCGATTTGAGACCAAAGGGGCTTTGAGTCGAAAACCCGATAAGGGCGGCTCAAATTCAAACGAAAGACGAAATGTGTGACGATTTTTGTTCTCCTGCACTGGCAAAAGGAGGAATGTTACGCCTCAAGATATCTACAGAGCGCAGATCTCCCAACATCCATTCAAATTTCAAAATGATCTTCTAAAGATTGGATAGTGAAGCTCAAAGTCGCGATATTTGGGGCACCTACCTTTCTTCCTTCTCACTCATTTTTTTGTATTTCAATCATGTTTGCTTTTGTTGATTAATCCAATTCCATTCTTCATTGATATTCATCATTTAAGTTCTTTTAAAAACTGTTTTTGCAATTGAAATAACGGTCGATGGACCCATAATGCTTCCATAAAAGGAGTTTTGCCTATTACTCCTAAGTCTCTAAACAAAGACAGAACTCAAAAGCAGATCGTTGTTTAGAACCAACACGCCTAGGGGTTGGAAACGCTCGAGAAAGAGGAGTCTAAAATCATAGCTCATGACTACGAGAAGACAAAAATTGCGCTCGATCATGCGGCCTTGATGAATGTATTTGAGCAAAGGACAACCCTAACCATTAAAAGGGATCATTTAGCTTTACATTCATACATCATCACATTCGATTAGGAGCATTCGACTCATCATTGCATCCTAATCATTGTAGAAAGACCACCTACATTCGTGCAAGTGTAGTCCATAGTACATTTAGTTAGGAGCATTAGATTCATTCCGATCATAGCATCCTAATCATTTGGCATAAACACAAGCATATGAAACCAAGTCTACAGGATATGTCCCCAGAGGACTGAGCATCAACACCGGAGAAACCACCATCCTATTGCCATCGGCCATCGGTGGAATAGGTTGAAGATTATCCTATTGCCATCGACATCAAAGCCAATTAATAGGTAAAAGATTTCCTATTGCCATTGACCAGCCAAAGGGAATAGGTTGAAGACCATCCTATTGCCAACGACCAAAGCATTGGAATAGGTTGAAGACCGTTCTATTGCCACCACCGACCAGCGGTGGAATAGGTCAAATTTGTAGATCTTGTCGCCCTAACCAAGAGTGGGGCAAGATCGAAGGCAAATCTCGCCTCCTAAACAAAGAGGGGTCATGATTTAAGCCACTGTTCTATTGCCACCGACCAGCAGAAGGAATAAGTCAAATTTGTAGATCTTGTCGCCTCTAACCAAAGAGTGGGGCAAGATCGAAGGCAAATCTCGCCTCTCAAACAAGAGGGGTCATGATTTAAGCCACTGTCCTATTGCCACCGACCAGCAGTGAAATAGGTCAAATTTGTAGATCTTGTCGCCCTAACCAAGAGTGGGGGCAAGATCGAAGGCAAATCTCGCCTCCCTAACAAGAGGGAACATGATTTAAGCCATCATCCTATTGTCTTGGCCAAGAAGTGGAATAAGCCAAGATTACAAACCTTACCCCACGGTTGCAATGGAGCAGGTTGAAGATGTAAATCTATCTCCCTCGGTTGCAAAGTGGAGCGATTTAAAATAAACGAGTCCCATCCTCGAAGTCGCAGCAGAGCAAATTGAAGCTATAGGTCCTATCTCTCTCAAGTAGCGGTGGAATGGATCAAGCGACAAAATGCGTGAACAGGAATGAAGCTATCTGTGGAAGAGCACCTAAGAAGTCAAGACTCAACAAGGCCGGGCAAAATTGGTCCTTTGAAAGTCTTTGCTCCATTCTCGTTACACAATAATGAGCAAAGAGGGCATTGTAGAACCCAATTATTGCCCTGCCCAACAAAGAAATAAAACCCAAATTAAAAACCCATTTTACTAACCCAACACCAATTACAAAACCCATTACAAAACCTGAAATGTAGCCCACTAACCTAAACCCAAGACCCAATCCAGAAACCCAATTCAGAGGCCCAAATCGAATTACCCAAACACCAAAATCAAAAAAATCAAAACCTAACCCTAGCCACTTGCTCGCCTCAATACAAGAACCCCAACTCGCTCCCACTCCTCTCCCGCCATCGCCATTCCATAGAATCGGTGCCTGCAAGCATTAAAAACGAAGTGAAAGGGAGAGGGAGGTTGTAAAGAAGGCTATAAAGCCATGTAAAAAGTTGTAAAGGATCCTTTTTTTTTTTTTGAAAAAAAAAGCAGAAAAGTTTTAAACAAAAAATAGAACAAAAAGAAATAAGCAAGCGAGATCCAAAGAATAAAGACAAGAAAGCACGAATCAGAAAACACATTTGGAAAAAAAACCCAAAACAAATGGCTTTAAGGTGATTTCTTTTCCTTTTCATTTTCGATCTTTTTTCTTTTTCAACACATGTACTTATATATATAGATATTAAAAAGAGAGTTAAAAAAACCAAGTCTTACCTTTTTTTGCCAGTACTTGCGGTGGCACGGCGCGACGGAGAACGATTTAACGGAGCGACGGCTGGCTGAGCCCCCTTTTCGGACCGGCGGAAAACAAGTAAATGTCAAAGTTTTTTTAAGGAGCTGCTGAAATGAATTTTTCTTCATGATTTTCACTTTTATACCTATATCAAAACGACACCGCTTTGGTCATTGCCCTAAGCACCAAAACGACGCCGCTTGGTCAAGGCCCTTGATCGCGACCGACCCAACCGAAGGATCCGCGTGTTTTCTCTGAGTGGGCTAATTGCCCACTTGGTCCTTCCGCTTTTTCGTGATTTAAAATCGGGTTTTTTCAAAGATTTTAATCGGACCCCTGAATTTGCGCATTTTGCAATTCACTCCTTGCTTAGATCAAGGTTTTTTAGGGATGGGCTATTGCCCATTTTAGTCCCCATGTAATCCACGCGCCCAAATAGGCCCTTTCTCCTTATTTTCTTTCGAATTGACCCCCTAAATTCTGTTTTAAATTCAATTTGATCCCTCTTTTAACTATTTTGCAATTTTTACTATTATTAATATCATTATTGTATTTGTTTATTTACTTATTTTATATATATATTTTTTGTTTTTGTACTATTGTTTTACTTATTATTGTCTTTATTATTTTTATTATTATTATATTATTATTAATACTAGTACTATATTACTATTATTTTTTTTATATATCTATATATTTCTTATTATTACGTTTACTAATTGCTATTACGATTACTATCGTCATTATTTATTTTATCATTATTATTGTTTTACTATTATGATTACTATTGTTTTACTTATTATTGTCTTTATATTTTCATTATTATTATTTTATCATTATTTCTTATTTTATCATTTTTATTCCTATTACTATTCTATTATTATTATTTTATTATTATTATTATTATTATTTCTATTATTATTCCATTATTATCATTTTTGTATTATTATTAGTATTACTATTATTATTATTTTTACTACTTTATATATGACTTACTTATTTATTGGTTTACCACTAAAAGTTCTTTTATTTTTATTACTCTTATTTATTGTTATTTTTTTGTCACTTTAACCTATTATTTCCCTTTTTAAGTTACAATAGCTTGTTAGTTTCATTTTTTCTTGTTATTCGTACTATTTGTTTATTATTATACCATTAATATCATGATTTATTTCTCTTCATTTTTATAAATTTGCGCTTTCATCAACTTTCGCTTGACACAAAATTGCTTTCTTTCCCAAAGGCAATATTCCGTATTCGTAAATTCGAGAGATCGTGCCCTAAAGTATTGGGTTGCAATTTTTCTCGCTTAATCTAAATAACCGAATATCCTTTTAAAACAAATACATTTTTAAACTAAAAGCTTATTCTCGTGAAATCGAGATGTCGTGTCCTAATGCATTTGGATGTGATGTTTTGTTATTCCGAGATAATATTTTCTAAAACCAAGGTAATGTTCAGATTTAGAAGCTCGAGAAAACGTGCCCTAAAGTATTGGGTTTCTTTTTCTCGTCCATTCTAAATAACAAAATATCCTTTCAATTAAATCCATAAGTTTTGAATAAAAGGCAAGTTCAACTTTAAAGGTCGAAATGTAGGCGCCCTAAAGTATTAGATGTAACACTTCACCTTAAAACGAGACGGCCCTTGGCATACATTTCCAATTTATCCAAATTTATTCTTCAACAACAAGAGGGATCGTATTTTTGAATTCTTAAGTTTTCAACTTTCGACATTAAGACATTAGATAATCAATTAGGTACCAATTTTGGGCGTATCGAGGGTGCTAACCCTTCCTCGTGACGTGAACCGACTCCCTAATCCATTTTCGATTTTCAGAGACCAAAATTGTGTTTTGATAAATTAATCTGATTATTAAAAACAAACACTTTTAAGGTGACCCGATCACACCTCATCAAAAAGATTGGTGGCGACTCCGCTTTTTTTTTTTATTATTCGCTTGCAAAACCCACGCCGACCCGTTTTTTCAAAACTCAAAAGGGTTACGACAGGTACCATCTAGGTTACTTCAGCCGATTATGATAGCTGAGTGGAAATGGGACAGAGTCACGATGGATTTTGTATCGGGTTTACCTTTGTCATCGAGTAAGAAAGATGCAACCTGGGTTATTGTGGATAGATTGACTAAATCGGCTCATTTTGTTCCAGTTCGCATAGATTTTTCACTTGAAAACCTTGCTGAGTTGTACATTTCTCAGATTGTGAGATTGCACGGAGTACCTGTTTCTATTATTTCAGATAGAGATCCGAGGTTCACATCACGGTTTTGGAAGAAACTGCAAGATGCACTAGGTACAAAACTAAACTTTAGCACTACTTTCCATCCGTAGACAGATGATCAGTCCGAACGGATCATTCAGATACTTGAGGATATGTTGAGATGTTGCATTCTCGAGTTTGAAGGTACGTGGGAACGATACTTGCCACTGATTAAATTTGCATATAATAATAGTTTTCAATCGAGTATCAAAATGGCACCTTATGAGGCTTTGTACGGTCGCAAATGTCGAACACCATTGTATTAGACTGAGCTCAGTGAGAATAAGATACACGGGGTCGATTTGATCGGAGAGACTGAACAGAAAGTGATTCGTGATAGTTTAAAAGCTGCGTCAGATCGTCAGAAGTCGTATGTAGATTTAAAACGAAAAGATATTGAATTTCAGATTGGGGATAAAGTGTTTTTGAAAGTCTCACCGTGGAAGAAAATACTCCGATTTGATCGTAAATATAAATTGAGTTCGAGATTTATTAGGCCGTATGAGATTATAGAGCGTATCGGGCCAGTTGCTTACAGACAGTTATTGCCATCTGAGTTAGAAAAGATCCATAATGTATTTCATGTTTCTATGCTTCGACGATATCGATCCGACCCATCGCATGTGATTTCCCCGTCTGAGATTGAGATTCGATCCGATATGACATACGAAGAAGAACCGATCCGGATTTTAGATCGCGAGGTGAAAGAATTGAGAAATAAGAAAATTTCTTTAGTGAAAGTCTTATGGCATCGACATGGGGTTGAAGAAGCGGCCTGGGAGCCCAAAGATGCTATGAGAGAATGTTACCCAAACCTTTTAGCTGGTAAGATTTTCGGGGACGAAAATCCCTAAAGGGGGAGAATTGTAACAATCTGGTTTAGACCCTAGTCGGAATAGTGGTTTCGAGACCACAAATCCGAGTCAAAAAATATTTTAATATTATTTTTCATGCTTATAGTATGTGAAATTGTTATGTGTGAAATTTCTGTGATTTAATTTATCCGTTTGTGTGCTTAATTTGATAAAAGGACTTAATTGCATAAAAGGTAAAAGTGGCATTCTATTTGTTAATGTGCTAAATTGCTATGATTTGATTTGTTATAAGTCCTTAAAAGGTTATTATGCCATTATTAAGTTAGTGGACAACTATGTCCATGATCTAAATGTTTTTCATTAATGTTTCATTAAGGGTAAAAATGGAAATAGATAATGATTATGTTTATTAATAAAAAAACATGAAAAATGGCTATAATATGTTCATCCACCACCGAAAATACAAAAGAAAAGAAAGAAAAAGAACAAGCTTCATTCGGCTATGTTCAAGCAAAATTAAGGTATGTTTTTGTTTCGGTTTTTGATAATTTCTACGTTTTTGTGATCATTGTTTCGAGTACTACAAAGCCCATGTTTTAATTTTTGAATTTGATGATGATTTTGTGTTTCGCCATTGATGATAGATTGTGATTTTTGTTGTTTGATGATGGAAAATAAAAGATATGTAATAGATTAATAAGTTTTGTCTTTGGATTTTTGATGAAATTGAGTAATTTGGGCTAAATTGTGAAAATAATATTTTGAGGGACTAAAATGTGAAATAAATGAAATGTTTGGAATTTTATGAACTACATGTATATTCGGCCAAGCATGGGAAGTATGAAATTTTGTGTATTTTGTGATTTAATGAAATATGGACTAAAATGTCAAAAATGTGAATTTTAGGGGATTAAATGTAAAATGCCCTAATTATGTGTTTGTGGTTTGAATTGAATGAAATGTGTTATTAAATAGTCAAATTTGAATTTATATAGATCAAGAACAAAAGAAAACGGATTTAGATCGGGGGAAGTCGAAAGTGGTCGAGTAGTAGATTTCATCCGTTTATATCCGTACGAGGTAAGTTCATAAGTTAATAATGTTATTAAATTCTATTGCATCTAAATTAATAGTGCCGAATTGAATTGTTATTTGTGTAAATTAATATGCTGAAATTAATTGAGCATGGGAGCAATATTTACGAGCACAAATGTTTCGATATATGACGTCCAAAAAGCCCCGCATTTAACTTTAGGAATAGTTAGGATACATATGTCATGACATAGGATTTTCGATATGTGTTTTCGTGTAAGACCACGTCTGGGTCGTTGGCATCGATTTGTGTTTACGTGTAAGACCATGTCTGGGACATTGGCATCGTATTTGATTCGTGTAAAACCCTGTCTGGGACAGTGGCATCGATATGTGATTACATGTAAGACCACGTCTGGGACGTTGGCATTGTACGAGCCTTTCGATTATCTGAGTATTCTTATTAATTCCGAATGGTTCAACGGGCATTATCGAGATGAGATCAGATGTGGAAATGAACTAATAGATTCAGGTATGTGCTTTGTGATATGTATATAATAGCAAGGTAAGTATATGTTTGTGACGAACACATGAACTGGACATGGTAAAAGATAAATTTATATGTGTCTATGAGTATATGTGAATTGGAACATTGATGTTATATTGTTATTGTAAATTTGATAATATTTGAGTTGCAAGCATATTAAATGTACAATTGATTAATGTTTGTTTTAATTTGGCTAGTTGATTTAATGCAAATGTTTATTTGCTCATTATTTGCTTATGACTTACTAAGCTATGATAGCTTACTTTATGTGTATGTTTGTTCAATGTTTTATAGATTATTAAAGCTACAATAAGCTAGGGGATCGTCGAGGATCATCACTACACTATCGAACTATATTTTGGTACCTTTTGAATATGTATATATTTAACTATGGCATGTATAGGCTAGAAGTATTAGAATATGTTTTGAGATGTGCTAAAATAGCCATGTGATATGGATAGTTAATGGATGTGTTTATGAATGAGTTTTGCTCATGCATATTGATGCATAAGTTGGTAAGTTTTAATGTGCTCATACGTAGCTAAATGAAATGGTACATTATAGGTGAGTTCATGGTTGATTTTGGATATACAAATGATGAGAAATTGCTTTGAATTTATATGATTTTAGATGAAGCATAGTTATATGTTTTTGATGTAAGTTGATACTATAAGTTGTATGATTGAGTTAGGTTTTGTATATGAAGTGAATGATGTTGTTAAGAGGTAAAATATGCATGTTTAAGGTCTCGTAGACCTTTTAAAGGGACTTTATGAAAATGATTTGCTATTATATGATGATATAATATCTTATGATTGTGAAATGATCGTAAAAGTTCTGAAAAGTCCGGTACTTCTTAACCCTATTCCGGCGACGGTTACGGGTTAGAGGTGTTACAATTACTCATAAATGGCAAATAATGACAATTTATGTTAACAATGTTTTTCTCAGTAGGGAACTTCATTAAAAAGTCTACATGATGCAACTTATAGGATTCAAGCAGATTGATGCAAGTGGCAAACCATTAGTCTGCAAGTTGAATAAGACTCTTTGTGGCCTTAAACAAGCTCTTCGAGATTAGTTTCATATATTGATAGAGTTTTTAATTGTTGATTTAACATTTATGCCCTCTACTGTTGATCCATCATTATTCTCATGTGTTTTCTACCTAGTATACATGGATGGTATTATCTTACACGAAAAAACCTAATTGAGATAAGCTAAATTATACAACAGTTGAATAATAAATTCTCCTAAAGCTCAATTATTTCCTTGGTATTGAGATCCAAATACATGATGATTTGCATTTTTCTTAGAGAAAATGCATTGGAGATTTGTTATACAAAGCTTCAATGACAACTCTAAAGGTTGTGCCTACACATATGATTACATCTTTGTGTCTACATCTATTGTCTCTTGGTCATGTTGTCAAGTACAGGGACATTGTAGCAGGGTTGCAATATACTTGCTTGATAAGGCCTAAAATTACCTTTATTGTTAACAATTAAATATATGCAAACCCTAACTAATAAGCACTGAAAGGTTGTAAAATGCATCCTGGGATATCTTCATGGTATAGCCAACCATAAAATATTGTTCCTACTAGCTGATCAACTCACTCTCATTGCATTTTCATACTCATATTGAGGTAGTTCTATTGAAGATCGTAGGTTCACCTCAAGGTTTTACGTCTACCTGGGAGGTAGCATTATTACCTTGGCTTCTAAAAAACAAAGTGTGGTGTCCAAGTTTACTCTCGAAGTAGAATATTGTAGCCTAGCACATAGTTCTTAATTTTTCATGGTTTGCTTACCTGTTAACTAAGATTATAGAGTAGTAGATAGTTGCAGTGCAAATTACAATGAATCCAATTATACATACTCAAATGAAACATGTATAACTCAATGTGCACTTTGTACATGAGAGGGCAACTACAAATTAATCATGTCCCAACTTAGGAGTAAGTTGCTGATTTATTTACCAAACCTTTGTCTAAAGTTTCATTTACTAGATTACGCTCTAAGTTAATTTTTTGCCTCTTCATAGAACAAAAAGGAAAAAGAATGTTGGAATACAGTAAGAATGAACATGTGATTAGTGAGCACATTTGATTGAGTTATTAAGCAGTTGATTTAACTTTTGATTAAATTGTTAATATGTTAAGGTTGTTAGGTCGTTACATGAGTTATTAGTAGTTGCATTATCCTTGTATATATATCAATGTAAATCAAGACCTTTGATGATAGGAATAGAGTTTTATCTTGCATATTTTCTCTTCTTCATGTTTATACATTTCTTCGTTATTCATTTTTTATCATAGTTTCTTTTTCTTTTCTTTTTTTACTTTTCTTGCAAATTTATGCTTTAAAAAAGTGATAACTTTGTCATTCAACTTTTATTGTTAAAAACATTATAATTTGAATTAATATGAAACTTTGAATAAATATAATATTCATATAAAAATATGTTACTTTAAATTCTAAAATACGTGATATTTTCATATAATAATATTTGATTGCATAAGTTATATATTTTAAGTATAAAACCTTAAATCAAACCTTTATTACCTAAAAAATTGTCCAAATTGATAAAATTTTAAACCTTATTTTTTCTTTTGATAACACAACAGTTTGAACGCTAAAGTGGTTTTCAACTTGTATGTTTTCTCTAATTGATTCATGAATAAGATATGTTACTAGATAATATATAAATATTTCCTAGATTTAAATCATCAAAATTAGGAATTAAATGATCTAGTATAAATTTATATTCTAAGAATCAAAAACTAAAATAATGAAATAATGAAATAAAATGAAATAACAAATAATTAAAGTACACAAAAAGTAGGCATTAATATCATAGAGATTTTGTATTTGTGTGATGGTGGTAATTTAATCTTTTATATTCCAAGAATCATAAACTAAAATAATGAAATGAAATAACAAATAATTAAATTACTATTTCATTACATATGAAATCAATTAATTTGTTAAGAAAATATTAGAATAAAATTAATAATTAAAACTTTTATAAAATATTTAATTAGTGTGTGATTATTTTATTATTCTAAATTTGGAATTCAGGATCGAGTCAATCTTGAGTTTGAATTTTAAGGTTTGTGCTTTTCAAATTCAAGTGCTTTTCTAAAATATTGAATATGCAAATTATTTTAGTTGAATTGTAGCATATTTGGGTTGATTATGCTTATTTTGTGACTTGAAATATGGAAATTACCATTGAGCATAATTGCTCAATGTACGGTTTGTTTACTCTATACGGAGGTATAGTAGATTCCAGATAGTTCGAGCAATTGATCTAGCGCCCAGCAAGCAATCCCCGACTCAACAAAGTTTGGAAAGTTCTCTTTTGATTAGTATATGGCTTGTACTTAGGGTTTAAGTTGGTTTTGTATCGAAAATGGTTAAATTTAAAACTTGGTTGCTCGAGGATGTTTTGAAGCATCATTTTGGCATATTTTAGCTTGAATGCAATTGGCATATTGTTGTTTTTGTTGCAATTGAAATGTAAAGTATTATTACAGGTCTCCCAAACTTGTACCATGTTGACTTTTATGGAAATAGTATGTCACTCGCGACGAAGAGTAGCTTAGGATTTATGTTACGACGACGTGGTATTCGAGGTCATGATGAGACCTACTCAGTATGTTATGTCGTGACGAGAAACCCCCAACATCGTGACATCAACCCAGTATTTTGAAAAATTTACAATTTGGTCATAATCGGGTTAGCTATAGAGCTTTCGTAAACTCATATAAAACTCGGAAATGACTTTATATCGTATTATATGATTATATTGGTTGAAATTAATCATTAATAGTATTAATCGAACATAATTTGACCGTAATTGCTCCGGCAACGAATATGACACCTTGTAACTTGGACTCGACGATTTGGTTGGGTAATGGGGTGTTGCATTAATTGAAAACATCAACCACATACTTAGGGGTTATTTAATTTCCATATCAATTTGATCAAGGCTCATTAAATAGGATAAGCTTAATGATTTTTTTAGTTTGAATTTGAATGAGTGGCTTTATCTAAACTTGTCACGATTGAAGTATTTTGCTATAAAGCTCATTGATTAGGATATACTTTTTGGTGTCATTTGTTAGGGTCTTTAGAAAGGATGCACTAAGATGATTTTCAATGTCAACTTTATAAAGGTTGAAAGCTTACTAGAAACGAAACTTTAGGATGTGAACAAAGGTTGTCTATGCTTGATATTTGTCTCTGAATACTTGCAAGAATGTTGTGACAAGGGTATGACATTCAATCTATTCATTGCCTCATTGAAGTTAAAAGGTGGAAAATTAACACTGATGGTGCCATCATATTCAGGATGGAAGCTACAAATATTAGATGGGTAATCAAAGACTCAACTAGTATATGGATATGGGGCTTCACAAGAAATATTGGTTAGTGCAGCCTTTAAGGTTGAGCTTTAAAGGATGTTTGGTATGATGGAAAGTGATCACTCTCCTGAGAATTTAATTGGTGATAGAGTGATTTATGCGCTTAGTTTCCTAAAAACTATTAATTTTCTTGGGAATACAATTTTCATCTCGGAGTTACTTTTCTCTTTAGTCATGGGAATGTGATTCCTTTAAATATTGGTGGGAAAGTAACTTTACCATGTAGTTGAAAAGTTAAAATTTATCTTTGAGACAAAAATCATTATTTTATTAATATTAAAAACTACACAAAATTTTATTTAATTCTTATACTACATTTACTTAGTAAATTAGAAATTCATTACCGTAAGTATTATAACTATTTTTCTTTTAACAAAAGTTCCCTTCTTACATGATATTTATTAGGGGTCACCATTACCATACAAATTACAACTATTTCATTTCTCATAGTAACCATACATGTTGCAACTATTTTAGTATTGGCAACTTTATGAACACAAAGTGTATAAAAGCTTATTAGTTTTGTTATACAAAATGTGTAATACCCATAAATATTACACATTTTATTTTTTTGGGTACATAATATTGCACATTTTATTAAACAATTATTTTTATGCTAATATTGCAATAAATGATACAATGTCATTTTAACTAAAGTAAAGATGCATTTTCAAGATATTACACATGTTAATTAATTATTAGTTTTATTTTCTAAAATCAAATTCAATATTTTGAAACAATTATTTAGAGTAGAGATTTAATATATGAAACATTGACATATAATTTATTTATTAAGATTCTAATTTTTTTTATCATTTTGATGAATGTCAATAATTAGTTCAAGTTTATTTTAAACATTCAATTTATTTTGTTTTTAATTTATATTTATCATAATACAAATTGTATTAGTTTTAAAAATAATTATTTATATTATTTATTTTACTTTCTCAACTCATAGTATTATTAAAACGTTACAAATTTTTAACTAATAAATGTAAGATTTAAAATTGATACATACAATCTAACCCGTGCGTCGCACAAATAAAAAATTAATTTTACTTTTAAAAATAACATTTTCTTATTTATTCAAATAACACTCAAAATTTACGAGGCATGTCACGTATGCAAAATACATGCTTCATCAAATGTGTTTTCCACGCACATCAAATGCCCCATTAGATTCTTTTCAAAAAATTATCTTGTACTTTTTAAAAGAAATTTTTTTTAAGTTTTATTTTTTGATTATTTCCCGTTAACTAAAATATTTTTAGCCAAACAAACATAAAAAATGTGAAAATATTTGTAAGTCATCCAACAAGAAAGAAATACATCATAAATTATATATATCATATAAAAGAAAGAATAGAAGCATATATGAAAACATTAAGTTCTAAATTAGTTCTTTGAGTTTCAAAATATTTCATTTTTTAGATATATTTAAAATGGGTCTCACTTGTTTTTCAGTCTCTATAAAACTGCAAAGAAGAAAAATGGATGTGGAAAACGATATTGAGGAAAACGGTGGTGACCGAGCAGATGATGATCAGAATACTAAAAATGTTTGCTTCAAGGGGAATGATGGTGAGGATGGTATAGAGGTGGCGGTGGATCCCTCATCGGAAGCCAAGTTGTCGTGGAAAGATAGGTTGTTTGGAAAACGAACTAGTGAATCTAATACTCATTCCATGTTTTATGGAAATGAAATGGAGGAAGAACTTGATTTACGGGAAGGAACCATTATGAAATCCATATTAAATGGAATCCTATCAATTTATTTTTCAGATAGGGTGCACTAGCTTTTAGTAAGGGACATGGCTACCACGGTGGAGGTGAAGCTCCTTCGACGGAATATAGGGTATTCAGCCTTACATAATTGAATTTACACCCTATGGAATCTATCAATGTCGTTCCAACTCATGGACATCGAAACTGGTTATTTCTTAGCTAAATTTCAAAGCTCAAAAGACTATGAGAAGGCACTTACCCAGGGACATTGGATTGTGTTTGGGAAATACTTAATGGTTCAGTCGTGGACCCTAGACTTAAACCCACTGTAGTCATTCCTTAGTGTGGTAATTGCTTGGATTCATTTTCCTGGATTGTCGGGTTTCTTATACAAAAAGAAAATTTTAGAGGAAATAAGTGGTTTGGTATGCAAAGTGGCTAAACTCGACTTTATGACTAATAATGGTTCGAGGGGATGGTTCGCCAAGATGTCAGTTTTCGTCAACCTTGATCTGCCTTTGGTATCGCAAATCCTAGTCAATGGTAGGATGCAGTGAGTAGAATTTGAATCACTATCAACGGTTTTCTTCTCATGTGGGCAGTATGGTTATATGAAATATTTGTGCGTGACTCCTGTTGTAGATATAAGGAAGCCAGATGAAAAAGAAGTGTCATTGGAGATAACACCAACAGATGAAGAGACAGTAAAGGGAGCGGCGGCTTTCAGGCTGTGAATGTTGGTTGAGCGGAGAAACCGAAGAAAAAAAAGGGGAAAGTAAGAATCAATATCCTAAAAATCAGGGATATAAATCGATTGGAACAAGATTTAAGGCTTTGTCATATCTGATGAAAAGGGTGTGATTGATTCAGCGAAAGATGGAAATGCACCAGCAAAATTTCAGAATAGAGAATTTTTAGAGAGTATTTCATGAGGCAAATTCAAAGGGAAGAAGAATATGGATATTGGGTTAGCTGGGCCAAGTATAGAGACAATAAAAAGAAGGGATCACACGAAGGTTGTTGGGGCTGTGGAGGGAAATGGTGTTAAGCTTACGGAGGAAAGCGGGCCAAGTAAGAAAGTTGGTGAAACATCTTTTTGGGTGAGTGGAGAGAGAGGTGGAATGGAATCTAGACCGAGTTTGGAAAATGTGGGATTAGCATCAGTAGACTAGCTGGATGATTTTTCTAGCAGCCCAATTGTACAACCCAAACCAGTATTATTAATGCAAAATGATCAGATGGAATTCAACAACATTTATGATGGAAGGTGATGATAGTCCCTTATTTACTGAGCTTCCACAGTCCAAATCAATTTCACATTTTAATCCAACTTTTGAAGGGTCGATGGAATCGGTTGTAGAGTTGTATGTTGGGGTTTTAGATCCAAAGAGACATTCAGTCATAACTTTTAAAAAAATTCAAACCCAAAGGCTAGCGGATCCAAAGGACGTGGTTTTGGTAATAAAAGCATTGTTAATCGTATGGACATGACTCTTAACAAAACCATAATGGGGTGAAGAGGGCATTTTAAGATTGCAGGAAATTTAAGGGTCCCATTGTCTGAAATGATGAACTCGGTGGCCAAGCTTATAAATTCTCAGATTCAATATAAATATGGTGCAGGAGAAAAGGCTTATGATGGAGGGATATGTATTGAGGAGACTCTATCTGGCCAATAAAGGTTGGTTTTATTATTTGATTAATTATTATTAATGAGTTTTTCTATTTTTGCATGAAATTGTCAAGGGTGTGCAAGTCATAAATTCCTGTGTATTTTTTGTGAGTACAACTAGGAGTTTCAACTTGATATTGTGGGACTGTATGAAACGAGAGTTAGTGGAAGTAAAACAGATTCAATAATAACGAAACTTGGTTTTTATTCTTCCCCTCGGGTAGAGGCTATTGGTTTTTCAGGGGGAATGTGGATTGGTTGTAAGGAGTGAGTATGCATTGAGGTTATTAAAAATCATCCCCAATTCATTTTAATGAGGGTATCGGATAATTCCCTCCATCATTCGGTTTTAATTGCATTTGTTTATGGAAGTCCTAACAGACAAAAGTGAATTTTTTTTTGGGAAGGTTGAATTTGACCATCCAAAGTGAAAGGATTCTTTGGCTAGCAATTGGGGATTTTAACGCTATCCTTTTGTCTGATGAGAAATGGGGTGGGAGGGGCAGAGGAAAGAGATGCTCATTATTTGGGGATTTTATGGAATCAACTAAGCTTTATGATATTGGTTCTCGGGGTCCAGTGTTTACTTTGATAAGATGAGGGATTGTAGAAAATTTGGATAAAGCAATTTGTAGTGAATCATGGTTTTTTGCTTTTCCGAATAGTTTGGTGACTCACCTTCTGAGGCTTAAGTCTGATCACAACCTCTTTTTCTTTCTCCTAAGCCAGAAGCTATCCTTTCTAAGGGACGTCTTTCAGGTTTCTAACTGGATGGGTCGAGTATCTGACATTCCCTGAATTTGTTAAGGAAAAATGGATCTTCAATAGAAGCATGGCGGAATCTCTCGATTGTTTTACTTTGCGTATCATGATTTGGAATAAATATGTATTTAGGCACATTGGCACTAGGAAAAAAATGTTGACCTAGAGCCTCGTGAGCATCGAAAGGGAATTGGGATCAGGTACACTCAGATCATCTTTTGCAAGTGGAAATAGAGGTGCGTGAGGAGTTGGAAAGTGTCTTGTATCATGAGAAACTTCTTTGAAAGCAGAATGCGGAATGTGATTGGTTGCAATTGGGAGATCACAACACCAATTTTATTCATAGGCGAACTTTACATAGAAGGAAAGTTAACAAAGTCCATGCCTTAAAAAATGATAAGCGTTATTATAACACCCCTAACCCGAGTCTGTCACCGGATTGGGGTTACGAGGCATTACCGGTCATCTCACAATTCATATAGATATACATTACATATCACAACTCAGATTTCAATCACATCGAAACTCAGAACTTAATCAAATATCCATTTTAAAATAAAAAAATAATAAATAAAATAAAATAAAACTCTTGCACATATGCAAAAATAAACTTCAAACAACCCAAACTTTACTATTAAAATCTTCATTTAGTTGTTTATACAGCATTGGTAACATAAAACATAACCAAACATATTATAATTACTATAATATCATGTACATGTTTTCTAATGTCTAAACAATATATGTATGCATAATTTCCAAATCAATATTAAATTATTCCATTAAGTGAATACTCGGCATACTAGTCATACATACACATATACTCACTTTGACAAGTAATATTTCAATGACCACATAAAATTCTTTTCCTGACACAAGTTCATGCGCAAATACCATATTGATTTAGACCATTTGAGTACAAATTACACTAAAGAACATCCAATTCGCATTCTTTAAATTCACATGCATAATCAATTACTAACTATATATTCGGCCATATAAGATGGCTTTAATACAAATCATAAACCATATCACATACCCATTTGTAAAATTCTAATACTTTAGCCGAATATTAACATACTCATATTCCACTTTTCTAACCATTTCACCAATGCAAACATACCATTTCACCAATGCAAACATACCATTTCATATTGACTCCAAGTAACTATATCAAATTGTCAAATTCCCATAGTATAGCTTAGTTCACACATAATGAATACCACCAATTCCAAATTTACCAACAATACCTAATTAGCCAAACATTCAAGCATAATATATGTGAATATATTACCAATACAAGCCTAATCAAAATAACCTATACACATTCGAACATATACATAGATTTTATCCTTCAAAAACATAGCTCATTTTATAAGACTGAACCAAACTCGCTTAAAAACAAAATCCATACATACCACACATTTTATATATATATCATGAACGAACTTGCACAACCATTAGAAATTAGATCCAACACATCACACCTAATTACCAAAATCTAATTTTCATAATTTAGCCATTTTCGCATGGCATAATATATACATATCCCCAAAACAATCATTTCAAAATATGACCCAGCCTATACATGCCATAGTTACAAAAATTTAGCTTATAAAATACCAAGGTTAGTCAATAGTGTGATGGACTTTGACGATGATCCCCGAGCTCGTAATCTGTCTCCAAAATCTATAAAACAAGGCAAATAAACACATACAATAAGTGATCATAGCTTAGTAAGTTATAAGCAATATCACAACAACAATACATTATATCATTATATTAGTAATATCGATTTTAGGTAATCCCAAATAAGGTTTACAACCATAGCTATAATTTATATCACCTTTCATAAACTCTCACATTTCATAGCTCCAAATTCCGAACACCTACACATTTAATCATAGGTTTCATATCGATCTATAAATCACTTTCTCACATCAAAACAAATACATTTACATTTAAACAAGCGTAAATATATATATCACATTAACATAATTTCATATGCAAGTACCACTTACCAAACTTATACTTACATTTTAAATAATAACATCTCATAGTATCAAAACTTACCGAATTCAATCTTTGAATTGAAAATTTACTCGTACGCTTAATGGTTATTAACCGATTTCGCACACTTAGTGCTCGTTAATTAAATTCGCACACTTAGTGCTCGCTAACCGATTTCGCACACATAGTGCTCGGTAATTCAATTCGCACACTTAGTGCTTAATGACCGATTTCGCACACCTAGTGCTCGGTATTTGAATTCTCGCACTTAGTGCCCTTCTCAAACTTGTTAATCCTTTATATATACATCTAATACTTAAACTTCAACCACATATATACAAGTTAACTTATTTCATCTCCATAATCAATCATATTCGGGTGTACCAATGGCATATAACATACCTCACCTTCGGCTATGTCAATAATAAATATACATACTTCCGTTAAATTTAAGTACACCTCTATAATTAAATCAAATTCAACTTAATATCGACGGACTTTGTTTCCCGACTATTCGATTAACTTCGCCTTTCCTCGATCCAATCCCGATCCTTTTTGTTCTTGATCTAATAAGTTTCAAATTTAGCTAAAATCAAATATAATTCCATTGAATTTATTCCGAAAAATCATAAATGGGCAAATTACCATTTTGCCCCTAATATTTTTCACTTTTTACAATTAAGCCCTTTTTGCACAAAGCACAAATTACACAAAATTTGACTAAACTTCTTAAGGGCCGAATATGCATAACCTTACTACATGCCCATACCTTTCATTTATTTCACATTTTGACCCCTTAATATATAAATTTCACAATTTAATCTTATTTAAGCATTTCACAAAATAGTCCACAATGCATAGAACATAAAATTCACTCTATTTCCTTTCACTAAACAAGAGCCGAATATTTATTGGACTTATACAAGTCCCTACACTATATTTATTTTAGAAAATCGAGTCCCTCCATTTATCAATTTCCTCAATTAAGCCCTAATAACTAATTTCTTGAAGATTGGTAATACAAAACTTAAAAATTTATTACATATTTTCTATTTCCTAACATCAACACCGAATTTTTTCACAACTTCTTCAATAGTCGAACATAAATTATTTATAGATTTCAAAAATTAATACATGGTCAAGATAAACATCTCAACAACCATCTCAAATATGTCAAATTTATTCAAAACTAAGCTCAAACATACCTTTAATTGAAGAAAGAAATGGTCGAATGGTGTTTTCTTCTTCCTTAGCCAATTTCGGCTTGAGAAGATGAACATGCAACCAATATAAACTTTATTTCTTATTTGTTTTATTTACTCAAACATATTAATGACATTTTACTATTAACTTATAATAAAATATACCATTTTCACATAAAGAAATAATAAACAAATAATATCACTATTTCATGCATACCAACCTGTCACTAACTCTCTATTATGGCCAAATTGCTACTTTAAGCCTCCAATTTATAAAGACATCAACAATTCGACACTATCTCATATAACCCTCAAATTTTTATTTTACGCAATTAAGCCATTTTTCACAATTAAGCATCAAAACAATCAAATTTTAATGCGAAAATTTCACAAATACCAATTCACACATAATAAACATAGAAAATAATATTAAGATATTTTTCTGAGTCGGATTCGTGGTCTCGAAACCACTATTCCGATTAGGGTCAAAATCGGGCTGTTACAGTTATTGGATATATGATGAGAATGAGCTAAAGTATGCGACAGTTAATCTTTTTCAAAAATTTTATGGCGAACATCTAGGGCCAATGAAAGGTCTTCCCTCGAGTTCTTTTCCCAAATTAGATAATAAGGACGTCTAGTTTCCTCAGCTTGATTCTTCTGATATTGAATTTTTGGGAAGAGTGGTCACTGATGAAGAAATTAAAAAGGCTTTGTTTGACATGGCTCCTCTAAAAGCTTCGGGCAGTGATGACTTTCATGCCCTCTTCTTCTAAAAGCAGTTGGGTACAGTGGGCCTAACTATTTGTGATTGGGTGAAAATGGTATTTAATGGAGGCGTTATTGATACTGAGCTTAATAACACATTGATTGTTCTTATTCCCAAGCTTTAGAGTCTTGAGGGGTATTCTCAGTTTCGTCCCATAAGTCTTTGCTATGTTCTCTACAAGTCGGTGATGAAGGTAATAACTAACCGTTTTAAGCTTACCTTCCCAAAAATTATTGCGCAGGAATAGGCAGGATTTATTGCAGGACGTAATATCACCGATAATGTTGTCATTGCACAAGAGGTCATCCATTCTATGAAGAGTTGCAAAAGTAAGAAGTGGATGGCGATAAAAACTGATTTGGAAAAAGCCTACAATCGTGTGCGATGGGATTTTATTGATGCTTCTCTTCAAGCGGAAGATATCCCCAGTTATCTCAGAAATGTTATTGTTTCTGCTATTTCTAACTCTACCATACAGATTTTGTGGAATGGAGTTCCAACGTCTAAATTTAGGCCTGTCAAGGGAATTTGGCAATGTTGTCCTCTCTCTCCCTACCTTTTTGTACTATGTATGGAATGGTTAGGGCATTCTATTAGCTCGGCTTTGTCTAAAGGGGATTGGAGCCTCATATGTCTATCTCGTTCGAGATTGGCTCATTCGCATATTTTTTTCACCGATGATCTTGTTATTTTTTGCAAAGCGGATGAGAAGCATGGAAGATTATTAAAGAAAATTCTGAATGATTTTTGTGAGCTCTCAGGACACAAGGTCAATCCTAAGAAAACTAATATATTATTTTCCAAAGGAGTTGAAGAGTCAATGGCTAGTATACTCAGTAATTTACTTGGTTTCCAAATGGTGCACGATCTTGGTCATTATCTTGGAGTTCCCATTTTCCATAAGAGAGTCACTAATAGTACCTTACATTTTGTGATTGAGAAAGTTCGAACGAAGCTACAAAGTTGGGATGCTTGTCAGTTGTATTTTGCTGGTCAGGCTACTTTAGCGCAGTCAGTTCTTCTAGCCATACCCAGTTACTTCATGCAGTCTATGATGATTCCTAGGAAGATCTGCGACAAGATTGAATGCCTGGTGAGGCGTTTCATTTGGGGGACCTCTGATGGTAAGAAAAAGATGTCATTAGTAGGTTGGGATTCTATATGCCAACCCAAGTGGTGTGGAGGACTTGGCATGAGACAATTACGGGATCAGAACATCTTTTTTTATTGAAACTTTGTTATAAAGTGGTTTCTGATGATGAAGCTTTTTGGGGTTCGTGTTCTCAGATCTAAGTATGGATTGAATGGTTCTTTACCAATTAGTATAGCGAAGGCGATGAGCTTTTTTCTATGAAAGTCGCTTTCAAAAGTGTGGACCCTTTTACGTGAAAATCTGATATGGTCTATTGGTGATGGGAATACAATTCGCTGTTGGAAAGATAAGTGGATTCCTAATGTTGGACCTTTGATTAATTATTTACCTACCTGTGCTAATGTTAATATTGATTATTTTCTTAGTGATTTGGTCACAGGAGAAGCCAACTGGAACCTCAATTTTTTGCAGGTTTGGCTACCAGAGTAGATTATTACTCACATTATGGGAATTCCTCCTCCTCATCCAGCTGAAAGACATGATAGACTGTCTTGGCGTCATACTTCAACCTGCGCTTTCTCTATTAAAAGCGCATACAAGCTGTTGAATGAGGATTCTTGGAGCTCTAGAGACGAGTTATGGAAGAGAGTGTGGAAAATTTTGGGTCCGCAAAGAGTCCGTTTCTTTTTTTGGACAGTTCTTAAGCAAAGACTTCTCACCAATGTGGAAAGAGTTAGGCGTGGCTTAGCTGTAGATTCTTCTTGCTCGATCTGTGGACGTGATTCTGAGGACATTTTGCACATTATTCGAGATTGCACAGTGGCTATGGAAGTCTGGAAACAGGTAGTCCCAAGAAACCAACAACCTTATTTTTTCTCTAACTTTCTGCACGAATGGATCTCTTTTAATTTGCAGGATACTTCGATGCTTCATGATAGGGAAATCAGTTGGGCTTGCCTCTTCGGATTATTAGCTTGGCGTTTATGGAAGAATCAAAATATTTTCATCTTTCAAAGGAAATCCTGGAGCTTTAGCGAGATCATTAAAGTTTCCATGTGTTGGGCCAAACAATCTTCTTTGGCTCCTAGAGATGGTTCGATTGATAACATAGTTCTGCCTCATGAGGAGCTTTTACCCAGGGATTAGACCTTTCTTAATACCGATGGTGCTGTTCAAGTAACATCAGGAAGAGTAGCTGCTGGAGGAGTGGTATGGGATGGTACTGGTGATTGGGTGATTGGTTATAACAGATTCCTAGGGAACTGTTTGATATTTGATGCAGAACTTTGGGGCATTCTGGATGGCTTAAAACTCATCCAACGTAGAGGTCATAGCAATGTGGTTATTCACTCAGATAGCTTGGAGGTAGTCAAAGCTATTCATGGCAATGTTTCGAAGATTTCAAACTCTGCTCTGATCAGAAGAATACACCGTATTTTGTCCCAAGAAAGTCATTGGACTTTAAGATATATCCCTAGGGAGGAGAATCAATGTGCTGACTATCTTGCCAAATTGGCCTTTGAAAGGAAAGAGGATTTACAACTGGTTGCGACCCCTCCAGATGCCGTGTTAGATTTCCTTAAATCAGATAAATAGAGGAATTTTTGTACCTTTCGAATATTTCATGTAATTTAATTTTGTTATGTTTCTTTTCACAAAAAAAATATTGATTACAAAAATTAAGGTAAAAAATATGGGAAATAAATCATAACGATTAACGGATAATTTATATAAAATAGAGTCAGTATTCAAAGCCTACCCTTCTTCCTTTCATTTCATGTATCTATGAAGGTCTATAAATAGGATTGATGTAAATATGATGAAACACAATAAAGAAATGTAAATCAAAGATGTAAAAGATAGTGTATAACGAGCATATTAAAATTAATGAAAAATGTTGAAAAGCTTAAAATGAACAACAACATTATGAAGATTTATCAAAAAAAAATTATTGATCGGAGTAATTCATAGGTTGAATAATATACAATATTTTTATAAAATATATAGATTATTTTATATTATATTATTTGTGAAAATGTACAAAATTTTAAAAAAATAAAAATTAATACGCATAATTAATCCATGCTCCATAAAATAAAAGACTACAACAAAATCTGTCACACAGACAAATATTTTTCTTCGATAAGGAGAAAAGGAATTCTGCACACCTAAAATTTTAAGGTTGATCCATGGGGCAAAAAAAACACTGTTTTGTTATTATATTTTAATTATAAAGGCAATAAAAAATAAAGTAAAATTTAGTTTTTAAATTTGATAATTTCCCTCAATTTAATATTTGTATTTTTTTGGTTCATATTAATTTGTAATCTTTAATTCTGTAAAACAATTTAATTTTTAAACATCATCGTATGGATTCTCTCAATCACATAATTTTTAAATATAAAATATCTAGAAATTGAAAATGTTTATAAAAATACAAATTTATAAAGATTCCAGAAAGTAATTTAAAAAATAGTTAAAAGATTTATGTTATTCTCAAAAAATGGGCATTCAAGTTCTTTGATACCTAAACAATTTTTGTTCAAGTTCATTATGAACATGATTTTAAAATAATTATATATTTTTATAATTTCAAAATAAGTTCTCAAATTTTTTTAATTTTATTTTATTTTTTATGGGATAAATCTAGACGTACAATTGTCCAGGTTCATTTTAAACATGTATTTTAAGTTTTTTTTTTTCTAATTTTTTTATAATTTTTAATAAGTATTTAGAATTTCCTTATAATTTTGTTAATAACATTTATAAAATTTTGCATATATAATTATAAAGTGAGATTGTATTTGAAGGAAAAGAAATAGGAAAAGGCAAAAAAGGTATTAGAGTTGATCAACAACTCTTATTAATAACCACTGCCATTGACTAATTCTCAAGTATCCTATTTAATTAATTAAGAGTTTGTATGGTTGCTTCAATATTAATCTTTGCTCTTTTACACAAAATCCAAATAAAGATTAAAATGGTTGTGCCTTGTACCTTCATAATTTGGTTTTAGCTATAAATCTATTCATAGGAGGATCCCTTGTGCTTAAGGACAACAACATTGCTTAATTCTCATCATCCTTAATTATAATCCCTTAAATTCTAGTTAATGATGGCCATAAATCATTATAATTATGAAAATTATAAGTGTTGTTTTTAAAATTTTTTGAATTATAAATATAGTGCAAATCACAGATAATAATATAAAACACATTCCTATAATGTACTTAAATTCGTAGAATTTCAACCTTTATCAATATTGTTGATACCATGTTTGCGTCTTTTTTTAATTTTAATTTATCTTAATGATATTTTTTCTTAAATAATTTAAAAAGCATATTTTAAATTTTGGGAACATAGCAACTTTAATTAGGAACAAAAGGAAAGTCTTCTAAAATGAAACTTGGACTTAATCTCCTATTATAATAAACCAAAAAGAAAAAAGAAAATCATTTAAAATTTAGCTAAGATGTTGAATCAAGCATATGATAGAAATGGGGCAGGTGGAGAGTGGAGTCATCATGAGCCATGATGGACGGTAGTTATACCAATAACTACAGGGTTTGGCAAATAAATATCAAGGATTTTAGACACAAACCACAAAACATGAAATGAATAATCAGGAAAATTAAATTTGAGTATTTTCTCATTTTTTAAAGATTAAAATAAGAATTATTTTTAATCAGATATATATATATATTATTTTTTCATTATTATTAAATTACTAATAAATTGCCTATGAGACTTAAATATTATCAGTAAAGATTAAAATTTTAAGTCTTTAAATATCTAAATTTGAGTTTGATATATATTTTAACCGTTTAAATTATTCTAATTCCTAATCTGTTATGTATTGATTTGATTTTATATTGTAATTGTTCGGATATATTTTTATAATTTAGAAAAATACATCTAGTTATATAAAATTTATTATTTATTATTGTTGTTGTAAGAGATTGGGCATTGGTTCAATAAGAATGTCACACTTAGACTATGATTTTTAATTTAGGTGATGGAGAGTATGGTCAACCCCATTTTAGGGAGAAGAAAATTAATGATATTACAAAATCATATTTAAATTATACTTGTTTTTGAATTAGTATTTATTTATTTTCATTACAAGTATATTTTATTATCTAAATTGATATTTGAATTATTCTTTGTTACACAAATTATGACAATTTTAAATTAAATTTAAATTAGATTAGATTATAAAAGAAGAAATTAAATTAAAGCACTTTGAATTTTTTTATGCTCTGATTCTTTTTTCTCTTTTAACACGCTATTTATAACTATTACATAAATTTTCTCTGCAATTCTCTCACTATTTTTTTTCTACTAAGCTTCTTCCCAATGCTATGAGTTCATGTTTTATTTGGATTTTTTTTTTATTATTGTAGAGGTTTACCATGTAAAGTATATAGAAAATTAAGAAAAATAAAATATGATTTTTGAATTGGGTTGAGAAAGGGATCAAAAATCAAAGTTTAAAATAAATTGGGTTTTGATGAATTTTTTGACGTGTTTTTGAATTTTCCGTCATTAGAGTTGTTAGGTAAAAAATAAAATATATGAATAGGTTTTTTTTTAAATAATAATATGTGAATAGTTACAAACATTAAATTAAATAAACAACTCATATTATTATAAATACGAAATTATAAGATGAAAAATTAAAATTACTATTCAATGAAGATTATCAATTTAATATTGAGAATTAGAAGTTGTGCACAATGTTGAAGAATAATTATGGCAGGTCATTTAGAAAAGTCAACATATTGGACTCAATATTTCCATCATCACATTCATAATTTTACATAATGCCTTTTTCGTCCCCTTGAATCCACATTTCGACATTACCTTGCTTTTATTTCACTTCAAATCCTGCTTCCTTTTTCTTTTATCTAATCAGATTGCTGCATTTAAAGGGTGAGTTTAGGGTGGGTAGTATCTTTAATTACGATTAGTGTAAAAATAACGATGACAATAAAATTAAATAATATAACATAAAATAAAATAAAAAGTGAACTCAACACAGCACCACCAAAGATTTTATAAAATAAAGATGATTTGTTTATAGAAAAGGAGTAGATAGAAATGTAAAATGGGTTTAAAAGAATGGAGTAAGATAAAAGGAAATGCAGAGAAATTGGCGGGAAAAAGCTGCAAATATACTTTTATTAATAAATTGGGTGTAAGGATAAGATGAAATCAAAACCTTCTCTTAACCCAAGATTTTGTATTTCCTCTTTTTAAAAGAAGAAGTGGCCCTCATTTTAATACTCCAAGAATACCAAAGTTGGTCAAAAGACTCAAATCTCAATAAAACCCTTGGTATAGTTTGGAGTAGCAAATTGGAAAATAAAATGATTATGGAAGCAAGGAAATAGAGATGTAACAGGAGGGGAAAAAAGGATGATGGAGACCAATCTACCAAAAGCATAAGCGGCAATTTTAATTACTGACCAAATTAATTAAAAAAAGACAAAGGGCTTCTATGTCATTTCATTTATCACATTATTTTCTTCAAGATTAAAAGCAAAAAAGAAGCGAGTCGGGATGTGGGGGCAAGACAAGGTAAGGGAAATCGAGAAAAAGAAAGAAAAACCCATTTTAGCCATAAAATATTAACTCTATTCCCAAAAAGAAGAAAATTAATAATATCATAATTTTGTTTGGGTGTGTGTAGAAGACAATGCCCTCTCTTCTGGTGCCATCCAGTTCTTAGCCCACCAATCTTCTTCTTCTTCCTCCTCCTCCCTTGTTTCCCTTTCCATCTTCCTTCTTTCTTTCCTTCTTTCCTTCCTCTTCCCTTCCTCTTCTCCCTTTATCTTCCCTTTATCTTCAATCTTTTGTATTCTGTTTTTTTCTTAGATTCATAGATAAGTTCGTTTTGGTTGGGTTGATTATTTCCTCACTTCCCTTCTTTTTTGGTTCATCGTGATCTTTTCATCAACCCCTTTTGATTGTTATATAGATTGTTACTATTCTTTTAATCTTTTAAATTTTTTTTTCCATGAGGAGAGGGAGAGGTGCCGCAGCGGCGGCTGCTACCGCCGCTGCAAACGCCGTAGCTAGGAGACCGGCACTGCAACCCAGCGGATCTATTAAAGAGCCGAGATACAGAGGTGTTAGAAAAAGGCCATGGGGCAGATTCGCGGCCGAGATTCGGGACCCTTGGAAGAAGACCAGGGTCTGGTTAGGGACGTTCGACTCAGCCGAAGAAGCCGCTCGAGCCTACGATACGGCGGCGAGGACACTCCGTGGACCCAAAGCTAAAACAAATTTCCCCATAAATTCTTCAAATATCCCGGCTTTTCCTTTCGAAACCAATCATCACCACAACGAAGGGTTCATCGACCAACGCCGGTTATATCCGATGGGCGATTTTCATGACCCCGAAGTAAATCCACAGAGACCCACGAGGAGTAGCATGAGTAGCACGGTGGAGTCGTTTAGTGGACCCAGACCGGCCCAACCACCGCAAAAATCGGCGGACTTCGCGGTGGTTTCGACTAGGAAGTACTATCCGAGGCCGCCGCCAGTAGAGCCAGAGGATTGTCATAGTGACTGTGATTCATCATCGTCGGTGGTTGATGATGGGGATATCGCGTTGTCTTCGTGTCGGAAAACTTTGCCTTTCGATCTCAATTTTCCACCCTTGGATGAAGATGAAGATCTCCAGTGTGCCGCTTTATGTCTTTGATCACGATGCCGGTGATGAATGATGATGATCGATTATTGGATCTCTTTTTCTTTTTTAAAAAATGTTAGCTATTTTTAAGCGGAAAAAAATATGAGAAAAAAAAAAATGAGACATGGTTAAGATGAAATGGTCTTAATCTCCCTATGAGTATGAAATTGAATCCCTTTGATTTTTATCAAATGATGACATCTTTGTTGCTAGAAATATGATGATGATTTAGGGTTTGTGGTGTTACGGATCTTTCTTTGTATAATATCCCTCACAAATGGATTAAAACCCTCCATTTACTGCTTTTTTTTTTTTTTTTTTTTTTCTTTTGTTTGTTATTTAGAAAGAAAACAGTAAAAATATGAAACAAGGATCAAAATGAACAAATGGGTCTTCATTGTATCATTCAATGATAATGATGATGCTATTATCAGATCTAGATTTATGGTTCTTGACATCTTGCTTTTGTTCTTCAAATTTGTCTCATTTTCTTGGGTTGAATCTTCATTCAAAACATTTATGTGCTTTGTTTTTGTTAGCTCTGATTTTGTATTTTGGGATCTGTTTTTTTTCAACATTACAATGTATTAATTTTTAATTAAAAAAACTGGGTAGATTTTGGAAGTCTTGCATCTTTGATGTATGGGTAAAATAATAAATGTGGTAGATGCATAGAATTTAAGCAATAAATTCAGTGACAATAGAGGATTTTTCATACCCAAGCTGTGAATCAATTTAATGTACCAATTTAAAAAACTTTGTTCATATCATTTTTGCTTCCAATAAAAGTAAAAGAAGAAGAAGAATGATGATTGCGTTGCATTTTTGATTGTTTTGAATCAACATTGGTTTAAATCGGAAGGAACCTTGAAATTTGATCTAACTTGATGGAAATTTCCAATTGCACTGTTGCTGGTTTGTTTGTTTATGGACTTGTTTTCCTTTATTTTCTTCTGGGTTTTGACTGAAAATGACCTAAAATTCAGGATTGAGATGTTTCAAGGATACTTCAGCTCATATGGCATATGCCTTGCATTTTTTGCATTTCTAATTTCGCCTTTCTTTGGTGCCTCATTCATGCATTCATTCATTTGTCTTTTTCTTTCCTTTTCTGATGTCGTGTTTCTTGTTTCTGGATTTGAGCATAAAATGTTCCGATTAATCTAATAACATATGTAAAATCATATAAACAAAATTAAGCAGAGACCTAAAGAGCTGAAAAAGTTGATGTTGGAGATAGGGAACCAATCATATGCATCTTTGCAGCTGTTGCCAATGCCATCCAGTGAGCTGATGAGATGGTTTTCTGCTATATTTATTTTCTTTTCTTTTTTAATTCACGAACTTATCAGATTTTTGTGATTGAGGTCTAAATGGGGTGTACCAAATGTTGGGTCATAATTATTATGATATGCAAACAAAATGGTTCCAAATTCCAATTGAAGAAAGCTTGGTGAAGTTGGTATATATATTATTTTCCAATAAGATAAAGAGAGAACAAATTCAGTTAAGAAGATGAGGAGAAATAGGGCACATTAATGGTCCCAAATGATAAAAAGGAGGAAAGTTCCTTTGTGTAGCATTGGAAACCAGGAAGTATAGAGGTAACTGTTTAAATGGTTCCTTCTCTATTTACTCAACTCAATACTATAATTTCATAGTTTTAGGCCCCATTTTCTTACCCTCACAGGAAAATGGGATGTATCAGAAATTCACAGATATAGCAAGTTTTTAACAGTTCAATCCCAACTTATATTTTTTATTCGTGGTTAGGTTTCTATACTGGGCCACCTAAAACTGTGGCTTGGCTCAAGGGTAATATACTCAGCTTTACCCAAACCAATAACATCTAAAGCCTTAGTTTCAGTGTCATATTATCTTGGATAATACTCCAATCCAAATGGTGATTTTATTTGTTCAAAGTAACTCGGAGAAGCTGTCATATTTCACCTATCCATGTGTCGAATCCATCTTTTGGGAGAGTGTTTTTGCTTTATTTGCTTGTGTTACTTTGCACTCTTTATATAGGTCCTTTTTGGAGAGTTGAAATTTGTTGTAGGTGAGGTAATTTCGGTGAATGATTGTAGCAAGTTAAAGATATCCATTAGGATGCAATTGTTTGTTGTGTAAGTGTAAATTGGGTTTTAGCCAATAGATTTTTGGATCGATTGTTGAATAAATTATCCACTGAGCTAAGTTTTATAAAGTGGGATTGTCTTTCAAACTGTGTTAACAAAGCTTGTGTGTCTATTTTTCTCTTTACCTTATTCATTTATTACCTACTTTAAGCTGTTTCAACATTAGTTGAAAGATTAGGTTAGGACCAAATACAAACTTATTTATTTTAAGAGAAAATGCCAATACCGAAACTTATTTCATTTAAATGTCAAACGAAAGCTTTAATTATTGCTCTAAGCAAGCCTTGTATAAACATCATCTTTAATATGAAAAGTTATACACCTAAATGCTTCCAACCACTTTAATGTATAGACTCCTAATGATAAAATTAATCCATTTTTATGTGATTTTTACCTATGAACATAATTTATTGTGCTGTCAAAATATCTAAATGCGAAACAGGAATATTAAAAAGTTATTGATCGCCTTTGGTTGGCTTTTCGTCTTTCCTCCTCCTCTTTAGAGTGATTTTTTATCATCATATTCTCCATTGATCGATACTAACCACCAAGTTTCAGGCTTTTTCTTAAAAAAAAAATAAAAATAAGAGGCTGTAAAAGTAGAAGTTTGGCAGAATGATTTTCGAACCCCAAAACAAATGAATCAATGCATTATGCATAACAACTTTCTTTGTCAAAGAAAACATATGTAGATTATGTTTAAAGGGAGAAAAACCTTCTTCAATTCATCGGTGCATCTCTTGAAATCAGAAATTTTTTTATACGGGGAAATTAAATTGTAATTTTTATGATAGAAAAAATGTAATTCTATCATTTTAATAGATTATATTTTTATAATTTTTAACGAATTAAATAAAATTTTTATATTTTTAGGGAGCTAAAGTGTAATTTTACCTTTATTATATGGAAAAAATTTCATTTTAGGGGGGTCGAGGCCCCTGCTAGCCCCCCTAGTTTCACCATTGCTCTCTATCTGTATATCTATAGATTATAAATTAAAGGGTTAATACGTAGTTTGTCCTTTGAACTTGTTCAAATGTATTTAATTGGTACCTAAATTTGTATTCCATCAACCAGGTTGGTACCTCCACACTAACACTATTAGTTTGGGTTGACGTGGCAGCCTTTCAATATAACACATGGCAGATACAAATTAAAAAATTAAACTCTTTTAGAAAATATATAAAATAATTTTAAAAAAGTATAATTTGTTGGACAAGTTTAGATATCAATCAAGTATTTTTTTTATAAATTCAAATACCAACTAAATACTTTTGAATAAGTTCAGGGGCAAGCTATATATTAACCCTTAAAAAAATAAGTCAACAAATTGAGACAATGTGTGTGACAGAATACAAATTTAGGTGGCAACTAAGTAAAATAAAATTCAAAAGCCAATTAAATACTTTTGGATAAATTAATAAATTACATATTAATCCTAAATTAAAAAATGTCCAAAGGTTTATTTATGAGGAAGGCCTCGCTATTTTTTTTTTTTTTGTAAGGGAGGCATCACCGTTTTTATTTTGACATTATAAGGTAATAATAAATTTTAAATTTTCGTGTCTATATACTCAAATTTATTATTTAATCTTTATCTTCTATGTAAAAGGAATGCCTTTGGGGTAGAGGTACTTATAAGTTGGGTCGGGTTCAACAAAAATTTTAGGCCCATTTATTAGGTTCAGGCCCGAAAAATAGGCCTAAAATTTTGCTCAAGCCCAGTTTAGATAAACATGCTAAAACCCGAGCTCAGCCCAACCTGCTCATATTAATTTTTTATATAATTTTTAAATATATATAATATATCAAAAATACTAAAAACATTAAAATAAATATTTCCCAACAAATTGAAAATAAATTTTAAAAAATATGTATACTTAAATTAATACTAAAATAGATGCAACTTAACAAGCAAATGCATTTAAAATAATAACAAAATTAATAATAGAATAAGTGTTATACAATATCCAAATAATAACAACAAAATAGTAGTAATACAATAGTGAAATGATAGCAAAATAGGGATAAAACAATAAGAAAATAGCAAAAAAATTTGTCATTTTATGAATTCGGGCCGGGCTGGGTTGGGTCCAGGCCAAATGCCTTACTGGAGGCCTGACATATTTTTAAACGAGTCTTATTTTTTTGCCCAAGCTCATTTTTCGGGCCTATATTTTTCCCAAACCCTCTCACTTTTCGATTAGCCCAACCTATGAACAAGTCTACTTTAGAGTAAGGAGGCATTCCACATCATAATTTTTTTAGATAATATAATAATATTTTAATTCTTATATTATACATTTAATTTCTTCTAATTTTTAATATATTTATACTCTCTTTTCCCTTATATATATATATATCTTAAAAGCATAATGATTTATTTATTTTTTATGTCTTTTAGCTTTTAAACTTGTATTGTTTATTAAATCATCCCAAATGAATGAAAAAGTTAACATCTATTAACTTTAGTGATGTAACATGCACGTGGATGCCACATCATCAATTAATTAATTTTAAAAATTTTAAAAATTTAAAAAAATATAATAAAAGTGATATTTTTTTAAAAAAAATAAAAAGTATAATATTTTTAATATTTTAATTTTTAAAAATTAATTAATTGTTTACGTGACATACTGGACTGCCATATTAATGCCACATCAATAAAGCTAATGGACGTTAATTTTTATATCTATTTTGGGATGATTTGATAAACAATACAAGTTTGAGAGCTAAAAGAGGTGAAAATTAAATGGGGGGCTAAAGTGATTTTTTATGTAAAGTTAGAGGGTTAAATAAATCATTATGTCTATATTAAATGTTGTTGTCATTCCTTATTTGACACGTGACATGTTATTTTATTTTATTAAAATTATATAGTAATGATGGAATTTTAGTTTTCATCTTTATAGTATGTTTAAAATTGTGATCTAATCATGCCGATTGAATCTTAGCTCAATTAATATTGATATTGTTATCAGTGCAAAAGGATGTGGGTTCGAGTGCATTAAAGCGCATTATCCTCCTATGTAAAGATTGGGGAGGGATTATAAATAATTTTAAGTATTATTTAAAAAAAAAGCATATATAATAAAAACCTATCATGACATTAATGTCAAAAAAAAATTTATGATGTAATCATTTTTTATGTGACACATGTCACTACTCAAAACCTTTCTATATTTTCTTTTAGATTATATAATAATCGCGAATTTTCAATTTTTGTATTTATATTATGCTGAAATTTATTATTCAATCTTGATACTTTAATTATGATAGCTTGATATCTCAACTTTTATAATGTCATTTATTAGTCTAAATATTTTATTTTAATTAAAATATTGATACAATTTTTTAAAAACTAGCAATACTATTAAAATTTTCTGCTAAATTAAGGTCCATTACAAAGGCATTTTTTTCTTACATGACTATCAATAGTGTTTTTTTTTTTAAATTTAAAAATATAACACTAGTGAATTTAATGGTGTTAACAATTAAACCTAAACTTTTTAAGTTTCAAAAATAAAATGACTAAATTATAAAAAAAATATAGACTTAAATATTAATCTTCGTTAATTATTAAAACCTCATAAGAGTTTTGAGAAATCCTTTTCAGTGTTAAAATTTTTAATTAGATGTTTTAGGTTCCTTTTTAAAGTCTTTGTATGTGGTTTTTAATTAAGTTTTTAAAATTTTTAAGATTTTAATTAGATCCTAATATAGTTTAAAAGAAATTGAAAAAATCTTTCAAAATTTTAATCAAATCCTTAAAATTTAATACCACGTCCCAACATTGTGAACACCGAAGTAGTTGTATTGAATTATTTAATATAAATTGGATGTAAGTTGTGAGGTAATAACATTTTTGATTGAGTTTGAAGAAGTAGAAAGCATGAGAGGAGTGGTTGGATAAGTGGAAAGTGAGTTCCAATTGAGATTATAATATTGGATACCACCATGATTAATGTCCTATATTTTTCTTTAATTGATTCCGGTTGATATTACTACAAATGTATGAATTATGTTAAAGTTATAAATAATAAAAGAACACCAAACTACATCTTTCCAGATGCAATTTTTGAACACAGTGTTTTGGACTTATGTCGTGACAGATCGGGTGCAAACATCATCTAAAGGCCAAACCAATATTTACCAAGATTTGGTTGGAATACAATGATTTAGGGTTTGAAAAATGCTTTAACGAATATTTATTTTGTAAAATTAAAAAAAAAAAAAACTATGTATTTAAATTCATTAAAGTTATAATATATATGAAAATATAAACTGAAATTTTAATAAAAATATGAAAATAAATAATTTATCATCCTATTTTAATATATGTAAAAAAAAGATGAAATCAGGAAAGCAATCAATCAATCAATAGCCCCTACCCAATGACCATATCACAGAGTAGCAAAGGTAACCACCTCCAACCAGCTTTATTCCCCCATTCTAAACTATTAAAATATTAATCAACTGTTAAATACCTAAATCTGCAATGAACTATCAACACCTATAACTCAAGTCTCATTATTTAAATATACAAATTATAGTAATAAACAATTAATTGTCTGACTTCCCATGTGGCAGTATCATGTGATGAGATAGATCTTTGCCATCTACAGTGATGGTGATTAGGCTGATTACCCCCTCCATTAATTTTTTAAGTCCCTTCTCCAAGCTGTCTCATTGATGATCTGTAAACAACAAAGAACCACTTGATCTTATATGTAATTCAGTGTTTCAAACAAGCCCTTCATTCATGGGGGACAACATGGAACCTTTGGTGGAACGAACTAGGCTTGCAAGAACCATTTCTCACGCACAAGACGAGTTAAAAAGCTTCAGAACATACCTGAGATGGATGTGCGTTGATCAATCCAACATTTGGATGGGTTGTTTGTCTTGGTTTATGTTCATCGTGTTCGGTCTCCTTGTTCCTTTGGTGTCCCACTTTATGTTAGCTTGTTCCACTTGTGATGCTACACATACAAGGCCTTATGATTGGGTGGTTCAGCTGTCGTTAAGCAGTGTCTCGGCCTTGTCTTTCGTTTGTTTGACGAGGTTCGTGAAAAAACATGGTCTGAGGAGGTTCTTGTTCCTTGATAAGCTTTGTGATGAAAGTGAGACTGTTAGAAAACAATACACTGTTCAGCTCAATGTATGTTTTTTTTTTCTTCCTAAAAAATTTCTGCTGTCATGCCTGTTCTTTTTAATTGAAAGTTTATGGATGTTCTTTAATTCAATACATGCAGAGGTCACTGAAGATTGTGTCATTTTTTGTCCTGCCGTGTTTCATAGCTGAGACTGCATACAAAGTATGGTGGTATGCCTCTGGTGCTTCCCAAATTCCTTTCTTAGGCATTGTGTGGTTGAGTGACACAGTAGCCTGTGTCATGGAGTTATGTTCCTGGCTCTACCGAACCACGGTCTTCTTCCTCGTGTGTGTCCTGTTTCGCCTCATCTGCAATCTCCAGGTTCTCCGGCTCCATGATTTCGCCAAGGTTTTCAATGTCGATTCCGATGTGGGTTCGGTGTTGCGCGAACACCTCAGGATCAGGCGGCAATTGCGGATCATTAGCCATAGGTATCGAGCATTCATAGTATGGTGCCTCATCTTGGTCACTTTCAGCCAATTCACTTCATTGCTTATCACTACAAAGAGTAATTCTCGATTGAATATTTACAAAGCTGGAGAACTTGCTGTAAGTTTGCGATCGAAAAAATCAAACATACCCGAGTTCGATTAACATAGATGATTTATCTGTTTCATTCTTGTTGCAGTTGTGCTCTATAACTCTTCTCACAGGACTCTGTATATTGCTTCGAAGTGCAACAAAGATAACACACAAAGCACAATCAGTTACATCTCTTGCTTCAAAGTGGCATGTTTGTGCAACACTAGATTCCTTTGATGAAGGCGAGACCCCGAGGACTCCGGCCATCCATGACCAACAAGTGTTACCACACGTGGGTGCAAATAGTGAATCCGAAGGTGACGATCCCGGTGAAGAAGAAGACGAGTTGGATAACTGCAAGCTGATCCCAGCATATGCTTATAGTACCATTTCATACCACAAGAGACAAGCTCTAGGTAATATATTTTATGTCACTTTTTTAATAATAAAAAAGAAGAAGCTGAATGTGTTGGTTTTAGTATAGGTGTTGATTTGCATTGATGGTTGCTTTGATGACAGTGACGTATTTTGAGAAGAATCAAGGTGGGATTACAGTATATGGGATAGCGTTGGATAGGAGCACACTGCACACCATTTTTGGGATTGAGTTATCATTTGTTCTATGGATACTTGGAAAGACCATTGGTATTTCTTGATTTTCAACTAGATCGATTATTGAATCAAATGCTTTCTTGCACAACTTTTCTAAGATTTTGAGCTCATGGGACAGTTTTTCTTTATGGGTTTCCTCGTATCTTGATATTTGGTAGAAGGAAAATTATTTGATATGTTTATAAAGGAGTTTCTAGTTCCATATATGAAACTTTTCTATTATTTAAGCTCCTATTAAATTAACACACAAGCTGCAAAACCTGGCTGCCACTATTTGGCTCTTTTGATATATTCAATCAAGCAGTAATATATATCTAAACCATATTCACCATTAAACAAAACCAATCACACTTTTCACTTAAGTTTAATAAATCTGTCAAAAAACCTCGATAAATTACCTTCTTTACTATACTTTTCAAGTTATTTTCCACTTCCCCCCCTTAACATGGGCATTCATGTCTTCTTCAATTGCTTCGGATTCTTAACTTCTAGGTTTGATTCATCCTTTAGGTTCACCCCAATTTAATTGTCTTGTGTCAACCGTGTATTAATTCATTGGTTAAGGGTTAAGGTTTAGGGTTAGGTTTAAGCTAGTTTTTGTCTTGATTCGTTGCATTTTGATCCGTAGGAAAATCAACAGTTTCACTATTAATGGCTAACGGCCGCCCCCATCAATTTCTTTTTGTTTGTTGTTAACATTAAGTGAAAATAAATTAGTAATTTGAAGGGCTTAGTATGACATGGAAAAAGAATATGACGTGGATTTATTTAATAAGCTGGACTTGGTGGTAGGAAATGCTGGTATAATAATTTCTCATGACACGTATCACATTTAGGTTGGTGTAAAAAATAAAAGTTTAACTATTAAAAATATTATCATTCGATGCACTCATGATAATCTTTTTTTATTCCACAAGCGAGATTATAAAATTGTCTTGTTCCAATGTATTTATGACCCATTTAATAATGAATTGAGGACATAATTGCTTGTAATTACATATTCGTGTCATGTCTAGATAACTATTATAATTAATGAGTTTTACTTAATTAAATGTAATTGTAGTAATCCAGTTACACTCTACATAATTTAAATTTAAAAATTATTTTTATATGATTAGTTTTTATTTTTAAATGTTTTGATATAACAAAATAATTCTTAAATTCCCTTGCAAAAATTAATTTAACAACACATTAATTATTTTCAAGTGTTGAAAAACTAAAATAAAAAATACAAGTTTCTAAATATTTTAAACAAATTATAACTGTCTTTGAGTACTCCTAGTTCAGGCCTTTAAAAAACAATCTCTAAGTTAAGTCTCAAGATCTCTCAAAGAGAATCTAACAAAGCTTTTAAGAAAAATATGGTATTGATACATTCAAAGTCAGTAGCCACAAGGCGTTTGAGAACAGTATGGTCACGATACATGTTCTTCTTAGTATTGAGACCTATTCAAAAAAGTATTGAGACTTATACATTGTCTTGACCCTTCAAACTGCATTAAATGTGCAAAACTAATGTCTCCAATGGCTAGAAGCTCCCTCCAATGACTCCAAATTTCTTCAAATCAACGAGAGAGTATAAATCTAGGTCAAAAACACTTGAAGAGAGATACGAAACATATGCAAGCATCAAAGTCAAGAGAAAAACTTCAAATTCTTCATTTCTCATTTTTCTCTTGTGCATAGTTTTTTTTTTACTTATTGTAAAATCCTTACTCTTATATAATTGTATTTATAGCTTCACTCCAAACGTATACCTATTAGAGGTTGATTGTTAGTTTGTTAGTCTTCTTTTAGTTGTAAAGATTATACTCAAGGTTTTTGAGGTATAAAACTTTAAGAGGATTAGAGATGTTTCTAGTGTTTGATCTAATACCCTAAGAGTAGTATATTCGTTTCGTATAGTTGTATTTTTCGAACAAATTGGTTTAATAAAATTTCAATTGATAACATTAATAGTCTTTGTATATTGTCTTCAATGTTTTTGCATGCAAAGAAAAATGGAACCAAATATTGACTCATTGGTTATCTAACGTTTAACTAATACTAAACGGTATTATATGGTCGGTTCATAATACAAAAAGACAACTTGTTTACCTCCCGAACTCTAACTAATTAATTAATTGTGTGCACCCCTAACCCATATCCGTCGCCGAAACAGGGTTACAAAGCATTACCGGAATATATAGATCAATTACAGACATTTTCATATCATTTAACATTTATATCAGAAAACAATCATATACATTCATAACGTCCCTTATAGGAGCCCTCGAGGCCCAAATTGTGCATTAGAAACAAGTCGGGACTAAACCGGGATGTCAGAGAATTTTTCGCAAAATATCAAAAGTTTTCCAATGTGCAGAGGACACACGCCCGTGTGGCCAGGATGTGTGGCTCACACGATCAAGAGACACGCCCGTGTCTCAAGCCGTGTGGGCATTCGAAATAGGGGCACACGACCGTGTCCAATTTAGTGTGCTCACTGACTTGGGTCACACGGCCAAGCCACACGCCCGTGTGCTGGGCCGTGTGAGCATACTGACTTGCATTAATTAGGTGCAGGGGTTACACGACCAAGCCACATGCCCGTGTGCTAGGCCGTATGGATAATTTTGAGCATTCTGTTTCTCAATTTTCAAGATGCAGGGGACACACGGCCAGATCACACGCCCATGTGCTAGGCCATGTGTCACACACGCCCGTGTCTCTGCCCGTGTGGACGAAAATAGGCTATTTTCCAAGCCACATTTCTCACCCAATTTGTATTCCACCTACATCAACACTTAAACACATTCACAAGCTAATACAAGTCCTTCAAATCAAGCCAAAATCAAGACTTATGCATGTCATATTAATACATATGACCAAGTGTCCAAACTTACCAAAATAACCTAATACATATATATACATCCTTGTACTAAATTTGCCAATTCAAACCAATCATTAATATACCTATATGATTTCCATCTTTCATCCATTTCAAACACACATCAAACATATATAAACTCTTATATACAATCTTAATCGGGAAGCTCATGTGAGCCATGTAACGGGAAGTTCATTCGAGCTGTATAACGGGAAGCTCATAAGAGACATAATCGGGAAGTTCAAGTGAGCCAATATCGGGAAGCTCCGGAGAGCCAATTATTCGGGAAGCTCATGAAAGAGCCTTTAATCGGGAAGCTCCGAAGAGCCATATATCGGGTCGCTCATAAGACCTATGGTGTGTCCACAACACATGTAGGATCACAACCGATCGGGATGCTCCGAAGAGCTATTAACGGGAAGCTCGCAAGAACCATACAATAGGATGCTCATGAGAGCTAATAAAGGGACGCTCTTTTGAGCTGTGGTGTGTCCGCAACACATGCAGGATCACAACCAATTCGGGAACCCTGTATCCATCGAATTTCATTTAATCAAACGAGACTTAATACTTGTCGGTCAGCATTAGATATGTGATTAATTTCATATACATGACAATAATACAATCACATACACAACATTCAATTCAAACATATAAATATAAAATTTAGTTACACGAACTTACCTCGACAATGTTCGTGTATGCAAAATCTACTAATCCGACACTTTTTCTTTTCCTCGATCTAACTTCGTATTTGGTCTATCCGGGTCTATATGAATGAATTTAACATTAATTTAATAAAATTCATACTCAATTCAATCCAATTCAAATCTTAGGCAAAATTACCATTTTGTCCATATACTTTTATTTAATTATGATTTTGTCCCTAGGCTCGGAAAATGAATTTCATGCAATTTAATCCTTATTCCAAGCCTAGCAAATTTTTATATATATTAATAACAGCTCTTAAATTTCATAAAATTTAGAATTTTCCATAAATTCAACATCTTTTCAATTTAATCCCTAAATCATGATTTCATCAAAATTCTTTAACAAAATACTTTTAAATACCCATCAACATCTCAAATTCATCATCTAATAACTAAAATCATATAAACTCATCAATGGTAACTTCCAAAATTTTCAATAAAATCAAAAACTAAGGTAAAGGTTAATTGGACCTAATTGTAACAATCTCAAAAATATAAAAATTACAAGAAACGGGCCAGAATTGAACTCACATGAAGTGAAAATATGAAGAAACAACTTAAACCCTTTCTCCTATGGTTTCTTTGGCTGAATGTTTGATGATGAAATGTCTAGAATTCAATTAATCTCATTTTGTTTGTTTTAATTTCTATTTATTTACTATTTTGCCATCCTTCAACTTTAGGCATATTTGTGCCTTAAGTCCTCCATTATTTATTAGTTAATCCATTTAGTCATTTAATTATCATAATTAACAAGGTTTGCACATTTTACAATTTAGTTCTTTTTAACCAATTAGACATGTAATCGGTAAAATATCTTAACGAGATTTTCATACGACATTCCTAACATACCATAGACCATAAAATAATATTAAAATAAATTTTCTTCCAACCTCGAATTTGTAGTCTCAAAACCACTGTTCTGATTTCACTGAAAACGGGTTGTTACAAATTGATTGATACTCGCTTATCTCCCGACCTCATTTTCTCAACCAAGATAAATTACGATTTACTCGACCAACTTATCTCCCGACCTCGTTTAACGTTTGATTACTTCCTAGGTTGTCAAGCCTAGGGTTTAAGAACGTGTAATTTATAAACCCTTAATCCTCTGTTAATCACTCCTCCAACCACTCATTAATCTCTCCCTAATGGAATTAGCTACTCATGGTATTCATAATCTCAAACTCAATTAATATAAACATGTAAATAACACTAATAAACCAAAAGAGAAAAGAGATATAGAATAATCTTGATTTGTATCGATTAAGAGCAGAATAGCAAATCTCTCAATTGGAAAATGAATCTCGTCATTTACAAAGGAAAATAAACTGAATAACTTCAATTGAATAAAAGAAATCTTGGACCGAAATCGATTCCAAAAGAAAAGAACAAATCGTTTAAGAAAAAAAAAACTAAATCTAAATCCTACTACTAAACCACGAAGGTTTTTGGATGCGTCTAAGACGACTTAATTACATCAAACCCCTAAGGTCTTATTTATAGAAGTGTTAGCAACTCAAATTAGGTCTTAAGTACATCCTAAGTCTTCATATAAATTTGATTGTGCAGACGAAAATAACCCTGAAAAGCTAAAAACAAATCATTTACATAACTTAAGTCAAATAATTATAAAAATACTAAAAACAAATCATTTTTTCTTTTATCTCGCTTAGAATCTATTTTGAGTGTTGATTTTAATGTAATTGTTAAGAAAATGGAAAAGGATATTTGCTTGTTCTAGTATCTTATTATCTTTACTTTGAATCATTTAATTTAGATATTACTTAATCAATATTTAATCATTTCATAAATAACAGCACCATATCCTTATTAATTTCAATAAAATACACATTTTCCTTTCTTTTATAACAAAATCGAATCTATTTCCATCAATGTTTTCCCACCTTTCACAAAGCTCTTTGGTTTTTTTTCTTCTCATTAAGGATAAAAATGCCATTTTATAAAGTAGTACTTGCATTCAACAATGAACTATATTTTGTGATGTGTTCTTTTGAGGGATTTTACTCATCTTATTACATTTATTTTGATATTGGTATACTAAATAAGCTTTTTATTATGATTTTATACTAAGCTGCCAAATGAAGAGGAGTATTTTATTTATTTATTCGACATAGTATTAAAAATATTAATTAATCTATTCAGGAGTGAAGCCAGAAAATCTTTTTAAGAAATCGAAATTAAATTATAACTTTTAATAGTTTATATCGTTGTAATTTTTTAAAGGATTAAATCAAACTTTTTTATAATTTTTAAGGAAGGAAAATTGTAATTTTACATTTACTAATTTAAAATTTTAAAATTTTTAAAGAATCTAAATAAATAATTTTCTATTTTAAGGGAGCTGGCTCCGCCACCGATTCTATCTCAAAAAAGGTATTATTGTAAATTGTTTAAGTTTTTTTTATAGGCAGAGAGGAGTTGTTTGGATTTAAACATTTAATGTAATTATGTTTTTTCATTCAAGCAAGAAAAATGTAATATAGTTTCATTTTCTTCAAAAAAATGTATTTACTTCAAGTTACTGCAAATTGGCTCTATTTTCATTTTAACTTTTTTCAATAATAACCACTCTTGGCGCGAGTGTCAAGAGAAAGCAACTATAAAAACGCTGTCGTTCTAAAAACCTTCAAAAAGCCGTTAAAACTCCAAGCGTTTATACGACGACGTATGAACTTCCCCTTTTCGTGGTGTTAAAGCACTCTCTCCCTCACAGGAAAAAACGCGGACGGTGGTACGGCTACAGCAGTGTATTTTTTTTTTCCTTTTTCAGTTTTGTTCTATTGTTTTTTCTCTTTTATCGAACGCTTGAAGTAACCCAAAAAAACATCTACAGTTTTCTCTTCAGCAATGGAGATTGGGACCGGTCGGATCGGTTCCTGCTCTAAAGAACACCAGAATATTTATCAAGAGTGGTTCAACTTCGCTGATTCAGGTACGATTTTAGCTTTACTTTTTGTTCAAATTTTCGTTTTACTAATTTTTAATATCTTCTTTTCGGTAGATAATGATGGACGCATTACTGGAAATGATGCAATCAAGTTTTTTGGAATGTCAAATTTATCGCGACCAGATCTCAAGCAGGTCAATCTTCTTCTATTTTCATCGTTTTTGGTGATTTTTATTTATTTATTTATTTAAGTTCAGCTTAAACTTGAAGTATCTATTAAAAAAAACATAAGGGAAGTTTTAATTGCTTCTGTTACTTGATCGTATTCTCCAAAAGTAAATCTTTAATTGAATAATTGAAGTTTGATTTTCGGTAAATTTAGCAAAATCCAAGGGAACTTAGAGTTTGATTACTGTTCTTGTTTCCTTTATGCTATTTTCTAAATGATTCAGCTACATTCTTGTTTTAATTCCTTAAAGGTGTGGGCGACTGCTGATTCTAAGAGACAGGGATTTCTTGGTTTCAAAGAATTTGTTTTTGCTATGCAGGTTAGGAGTTGCAAGTTTCTTTGGATTATGATATAATATATATTGCTTATTGATTTCTTCTAATCTGACTTGTTGTTACTTTTAATGCTTAGCTGGTTTCGCTGGCGCAAGAAGGTCATCAAATATCACATGATCTCCTGAATGGTGATGGTATGATGATTTAGCATGTCCCTCTTTCTGAATTGCATGGTTTGAATGTTTATTTCATGCTGAAAACTTTTGAGGTGCATTTATTTATTTAGAAACTGTTTTTTTGGTTGTTTTGCCAGTTCATTTATTGTCTTGTATAATAGTCAGAGCTAATGTTAAGGTATGCTGATATATTGCAGTCGACTTTGAGAATATTAAACCTCCTGTAATGGAAGGCTTAGATACATTAATCATGGTATATGGCTTCTTTCTTTTACCTTCTTAAACTCTATGTTCCATATGCTTAGCGTCTGGAATTTCTTATCATTTTGCTTGATTTATTCAGAGAAAGAAACAATCTTCAAAGTCAAGTAGCCTTGAAAGCAATGGTATGACTTTCTTGTTGTAACCTTTGATGATTAGTTTACTCCGATTTCACTATCATATGTTATTTTTACTAGTTGGGGGCTTGCAGGTAGTTCTTCAAATCAAACATCACCTGCATCTCAATGGTTTTCTTCAAAATCATCAAAGAAGGTTTGTTTTGTCATTTTATAGTTGATATTCCTTTGCTGCTGATGCTCTTGTTACTACCATTTTAGTCTAGGTATAGGGTTTAGGGTTTAGGGTTATAAATAATTCCTTTATTTATATCAAATTCATATTTGTCTCTTTATTTTACTTCCATAACACTTATGTTTTTTAGCTTTGGTATTTGTGGTATTTGTGTTGTTAATGATGTTAATATCTGTCTAATTCCTTTACTTGATCCTTTTTTAGTGTGTTTTAATTTATCTGCATCCTTAGCATGTGTAACTAATCCTTTCTTGTGTAGAACAGATATCTTTGTCCTCTGTGACTTCAATTATAGACGGCTTAAAGAGATTGTACCTTCAGAAGTTGAAGCCTTTAGAAGTTACATATCATTTTAATGATTTTGTATCCCCATTGTTGGTGAGTGAGTTGTAGATCCAACTCAGTTTTAACTATCCTTGACTATGTGCTAAAAGTTCTATTTAACAGCTCTGTAAAGCTAATCAGCTGGTTCTGATTTTCGTTTATTGCAGACAAATAGTGATTTTGATGCCAAACCAATGGTTATGCTTTTGGGTCAATATTCCACTGGGAAAACAACCTTCATTAAACATTTGCTTAAGACTAGTTATCCAGGCAAGTGATCCTCTCCTTTTCACTCTCACTCAGACAAATCACTAATTTAGAAGCCCCCCCTCCTTTTTCATTCATATATTTTTGTTATCATTTTCAGGAGCTCACATTGGACCTGAACCAACGACTGACAGATTTGTTGTTGTTATGGTAATTCAGAATTGCTGTTCTGCAGATCCAGCTTGGAGAGTTTCCATTACTTGGTGGTTTTAAAATCAATTATGGAAATTGAATCTTAATTTTCTGTATACTGTCTATACTGCTTTGTTTGTTATCATTTGATGTTTGTTGTAATTGTGGAATTTTGTTTTGATCTCGCATGTTATGCACATACTCTCTTTCCCTTTATGCAGTCGGGAACTGATGAAAGAAGTGTTCCAGGGAACACTATCGCTGTCCAGGCAGACATGCCATTCAGTGGCCTCACTACTTTCGGAACTGCATTTTTGTCGAAGTTTGAGTGTTCTCAAATGCCACATCCAGTGAGTTAATTGTTCAATTCTAGTTTGCTGTGATAGTTAATTTTTCTGCTTATATAGAATTTAATACCTTCTTTTCATGTCTGAAGCTGTTGGAGCACGTAACATTTGTAGATACTCCTGGAGTGTTATCAGGAGAAAAACAACGAACACAACGAGCCTATGATTTTACAGGTGTAACGTCATGGTTTGCTGCAAAATGCGATCTTATTCTTCTTCTGTTTGATCCTCACAAGTTAGATGTAAGTGATGAATTCAAGCGCGTGATATATTCTCTGCGTGGTCACGATGATAAGATTCGTGTGGTTTTGAACAAGGCAGATCAAGTTGATACGCAACAAGTAAGCATTTTGGCAGCCATGTTTCTGAACCACTAGTCTTTCTTAGATGCAACTACTGATGGTTGGATTTTCATGTACCCATCTTTGCCTTTTATTGTAGTTGATGAGGGTTTATGGAGCCTTAATGTGGTCACTTGGGAAAGTCCTTAACACCCCAGAGGTTGTGCGTGTGTATATTGGGTAAGCTCTTTCTGCTCGTCAATCTTAATGACTGAAACAAATGTGTCCAAATGTTTATTGTTGCATATTACTTGAAACTTCTTTTAAAGTATGATGCATCTTGGTCTTAAACTTTTTGATGTTAATATCTCATCTTTGGCAGTTCATTCAATGACAAGCCTGTAAATGAAGCTGCAACAGGACCAATTGGGAAAGAGTTGTTCGAAAAAGAACAAGAGGACCTTCTTTCTGACCTGAAAGACATTCCAAAGAAGGCTTGTGATCGTCGAGTAAGATCATTATACTAATTTTCCTCTGAAAAGAAATGAAGTTTTCTAAAAAAAAGATACGTGTTATGGAGAAGTTTCGGTACTTTGTTTACCTGCAGATAAATGAGTTTGTGAAGCGTGCTAGAGCTGCCAAGATACATGCTTATATCATCGCTCACCTTAAGAAGGAAATGCCTTCTATGATTGGGAAAGCAAAAACTCAACAGAGACTGATCGATAATTTGGAAGGCGAATTCGGAAAAGTATTCTCTCTTCTCTATTGTGTGTGCGCGTGTGTGCGTGCATGTATCAGTGCTTGCAAGTTTACATTGAATATTAAATTTGTTTATCATGCATCAATTTCTTATGCAAAAAATCTGTTTGTTATATAGGTTCAAAGAGATCATCACCTACCACCAGGGGATTTTCCAAATGTGGAACATTTTAAGGAGATTTTGTCTGGTTACAACTTCGACAAATTCGAGAAGATAAAACCTAAAATGATTCAAGCTGTTGATGACATGTTGGGTTATGATATCCCTGAACTTTTGAAGACATTCAGGAATCCCTATGACTAACGACTGCTACAAATTTCTTATACCGAACATCATGATCAATATTTGATTCGATTAACGACAATATCTCAATTCTACATTAGCAATCTTGAGCCAGATTTGTTGTAGATTATATCTTGTATTATCTCCTAGAGCTGCTGTTCTTGGCGAGTTTTATGTTTCGACTTTTCTTAAACATGTAAAAAACGACGTTCCTTAAATTAAGCTGATAGCTTTACGACATAATTATGGGATCAAAGATTTTGTGGGTTTGATACTCACACCTTAAACTATCACTAGAAGTGCAATAAAAGTTAAATTTTCTTAAATGTTTTGTAATTGATATAGTTTCTGAGGATTTTTATTCTTCTATTGGAAGTCTTACGGTCTTTCGAATTGTCCTCGTATCAGATTGCGACCATGATTTTGAAAGAAAAAGTGTAAAAATATGTGCTAGAAGAAGCCAATCTTTTTCTTTTGGAAAATTTTGCATTCTTATTGAGTGGCATACCCTTAACATGTCTCCAGTTATGGTTTTGTTTTCCGACTATTGAAAATTATGGTGGATTAACAAAGTAAGAGTGTATTTTGTGCCTGAACAGGTGCAATCAACTAGCTGAGGTAGAGCTCTTTTTTGGTTGAGGGTTACAAACTTTCAACAAATTTAGTATTATTTTCGATTGGGGTTTTATCTTTCTACTTTACTGGAAGTCTCGTTGATTTCACAGAATGCTTAAATAGTTAGAATCATGTGCGTAGTAGACTTGTTGAGGGTCTAACCCTTCAACAAAGAAGAATATCCAAAAGGGATTTTCTCTCCTAATTCTATCGAGAGCCTTTACTAGCTTATAGAGTGAGAGCGTGTCAAAGTGCGTGAATAAATAAACTCATGCACAAACTAAAGTCTAACTCAATCTCATTACCTATGGCATTTAGGTAATTTATGAAGACCTTGCTTTATCATTTGAGATAGTTATATATTGTAGGTTATAAGATCGAATCTAATCATGCACAAACACTTCAATTTATCATGATAAAATTTATTTAGATAATATAAGAATTTCTTTTATGTGTTATAGATAAAATCAAAAGTAAATCCACAATTAACAACTATACCTGTTGAGGCGACGTCAACAAATCTTACAACAAATAGAATTCCATTAATTTTATTACTTTGCTAAGAACTTGAAGTGCACTTTAAAAGAAAAAAAATCAAATCCTGGTCCTGATAAAAAACATACAAGTGAAAGGAAAACCTAGAATAAAAGGGTGAAATTTACATCTGTTTCTTATCAGTATCTCCCTTTCCATGATTCCCTCCACCATTGTTGCAACCGTTGATGTTATTGGCTTTGCTTCCACCATGATCATGACCACCTCCAACCTTCAACGAGAATGTTTTCATTTTGAATAAATAATTTGTCAATTGAGTCCTTTTCTCTGATGAAATACAAGCACAACATGGCCTTTTCATAGGAGACTTCTTCTTGCTATTACTGCGCCCAGATTTTCCAATATACTTTTTGATCTTCAACTTACATGCACACCTCTCTATCATATTCTTTACATAAAATAATGCCTTCTTTGCATACCCATCTCTTTTATTCCCCTTCGAACCATTAATGTTAGCTTCAACTCTTTCTGATGGCTTAGTTGATTTTTTCCTTTCCCCCAAACCGCTGCCATTTTTAACTCTCAGACTAGAGACCTTGGATCCCATTTATTTAACAAAACAGAAAATAAAAAGAATAAAAAGAACCCTGGAAATGAATAGAACTTCGAAATTTTCATTTTGAGCGGCAATAGAACGTGTATGACTTATAGGAGATGAATTTGCAAAGGAGATGAAATTTCAACGAAACTGTGAAGAAGGTTCAGAACTATTTCCCTTGTACATCCAGCCATATATACTATAAATATAATGGCATTTGGATCTTAAGAACAAACATTACAAGGTATAGTTATTGTCAACTGAGGGTGTTTGATGGAGACAGGCAATGGAGGCTCCAGTCATTTTCAATCGATAATAATCTTACGTGGTTAAAAGCTTGACCCATTTCTTTGCAATGAAAATAATAATAGTATGTTGAATTCTACAACAATGAAACACTGCTTCTTCTTGTTTTGTGCTTTATAGTAATTATCGGAACACGGTAAGGGTAGTTTTGAAAGCATGATCAGCCAAAATGAAATTGGTTTTCTCTGTAGGGTGAAAGGAGTCCCAGAATATGTATTTATTGGCATCCGAACATGTAAATGGGTTCATCCTATCACACAGGTAACTCATCTCGATGTATCCTGTCCCACAGCATGCTGTTGCCACATTCTCAAATCCTGTCATGTCGTAGAAATTTCATCAGTCGAGAAACACATGCAGGTTTAACTATGATTTCATGTTTCAGACAAATATGGTTGTGTAATTTATGTTGTCCTTCTATGTCTTTACCATTTTAATGCATGAAGTTCAATTAGTGGACATATATCTCCTTGTCCTAGGACTTTCCTTTTCTATGCAAGTACTATGAAGTATGAACTATTGCTAAGGACTAACCGAACAGAATTGGATTTTGGATCATTTCTAAGAGCTTATAGTAGGGGTTCGACATCACGAGTTGGATTCCACCGAGCTCCCGATTCAGCTCCGTGACAGAATCCTGCAACTTTTGATTGAAATCTTTAGCCACGTCGTTATACTCTTCGATACATGCACTTCCGTGCATGATATTCGTCGTTCTTTCCAACGGTAAACATCCCATCGGAGGAAGGCCGCTTATTGCTATCTTCCGAGCTCCCAGATTGTAAAGCTCCCTGATGAAATTGCTGGCAATTCCTAATAGAAAAATCTCGTATTTATCGACAGGGTACTCCGAAGATCGGGTTGGAAAAGTATAGTAGTTCTCTAGGAAGTCATTGGTTCCTATGCTTATCAGGTGCAGTGATTCACTCAAGTGATGATTAGCTATATCATTGCCTAGATACCCTCTTAGTTTGTCCTGAAATTCTTTGTAGTACACCATTTCCTTCCAAAATGGTATCACTGACTGCAAAATCAATGGGAAAAAATAAATGAGAAAATAGCTGAAGAAACCGATAATTTTATAACTATCAGCCATCCATGGCTTGACTTACTAGGACATCAGAAGTTGCATTGTCGTAACCGGTTCCAGCCGAAGCAAACGAGACTCCGGTAGCGAAATCTCTTATGTCAAACTTGGGATCCAAGTAGGCTGGTATGGCTGGCTTGATACCGTATGCTTCCGAAATGAAGTCAGTGGCAATCCTACCATTGGAGAAACGTCCGGTTGGCTGACCACCGAAGTAATCCCGACCATAAGGCGCAAAATTGCTCTTCAAAACAGTGGATATCTGGTTGTTGTTCCCTGGATCCACCGTAGAATCTCCGAAGACTATAACAGCAGGCACCATTGCACTTATTTCATGCATTTCCACAAGTAGATAAACAAAGAAGAAGAATGAGAAGACCTTAATAGCCATATTTAATTTCTTTCCAAAATTGCAGGTTTGTATATATAAATAGGCAACAAGGGTTTGGTGAAGCTGGTGCGATATTGATGAAAGTGAAGAGTGAGAGGAAGTTAATAGACAATTAGACAGATGAAGTTTGTTGAGACTTTAAATTTTGCTCAAAGTAGATGAAAGAGCTTTGTATTATTTAAGACAATCATCATTCATGACAATATAACAATGTTTTATTGGCTGGGATGAACCAACTTGTTTTTTAGTTCCCTACATAGTATTTATACCAATTATAATGATGGGTTTGAAGCAATATTTCTTAATGAAATAAATTATGATTTTTATTCCGTAATTAATAAATTGGGAAATATTTATATGAAACATGTGGCCTATTTTTTGTTGATGGTCAGATTCTCTACGAGTTTGGTATTAGTCTTGATCAAATTTTGTTTTTTGTTTTTTTATTTTTTTTGTTGATGTACGTACCTCAGGCCTCAGCGCACATCTCACAAATCGAATATTGTCTTTTGTTTAAGTTTTGTCTGTTGAAAACCTTAACAGATTTACATAATGGGAGTATCTCGTAGTGCCTGAATAGACTGAAGTGATATGCTCCCTCATCACTGACCTAAATCCCAAAGGTCATGAAGTAGAGCTAGACCATATATAAAACTCTTTAATTTACTATGGTTTTGCTGGTTCAAGCATTTCAAAATACTTTCATTTTGTAAACCCATCAAAATTCTTGACAAAAATCAAAAGATAAAATACTAATTAAGAATAATACCCTAAAAAATAACTGATATGAATTTTGAGGGATTAAAATTCAAATGAGCAGTTGAGCCTGCCTACCCCACATGAGGAGGGTTAGTGATGAAAGACTTGAAGGGAGGGCCAATTGCTTTAGAACAGCTTTAAACGTTGCTTCTATAAGGGGATAAGAATCCATGCAGTTATAAGTTTGTAACGCCTACAAGAAGCAATGATGTTGTTTCTGGTTATTTTGCTTGTAGGATCTAAGAAAGTTGGCATTGCAACGCAACCCTTGAGTCACGTGTCAAATGTGACTTCCCATTTCTTTACTTTCCATCTTTCAACTCCCCTCCAAACTAATTATGTGGTTTTAGGATTCACTCTTAAAATATTTAAAAATATTTTTATAAGATAGAAACTTTATTTTATATACCCTTCCCGTTACATTATTCATGGTTCATTTTCAATTATTTAATAATATTTCAATAAATTTTTCCATATAATTTATACATTTTTTTACCTCGAACCTTGAATCTTAAACCTCAAACTTTAAACCCTAAACTTGAACTTGAGTTTAGGGTTTGAAATTCGAGATTTAATGTTCAAGTTTAGAGTTAAGAATAAAAAAAATTATCAAAATTATATATTAATAATATAAAAAATTACTGAAATATCGTTAAATAAATAAAAATAGACTATAAATAATGTGATAGAAAAAACTCATAAAATAAAATTTCTTGATATTTGTCGACTTTTAATCTTCCTTGTAAGTAGAGTTTAAATACAGTCACAATATAACATATACTATTTCAAATGTTAATTGAAAATTAAAATCTTGGCAAGGCAAAAAACATAACATAGGAAATGTCCAAATTCACCAATCCACATATCAAAACGGCGTCGTTTTATTCCTACTAAGAGATGGTTAAGTCCAGCAACAAATAAAATCAACTTCCATCTCTTCACGCGCCTTCTTTGCCTCTGATTCCTTTCGCCCTTGTTTTTTTATTCTCTCTCTCTAAAAACCCCTCATTTGTCTTTTTATTTCCAAATTTGACCCTCTAAAACCGTCATCCTTCATCTTCAGAGATGTTGATGTCTAGGGCTTTGTCACGCGTTTCAAAGAGCGTCGGTGCACGCTCCTTGCTTCTCTCTGCTCCGCAGAAGCTTCAAACGCCAAGCTTTCCCACCCAGTTTCACTCTCTTGTTTGTCAATCTTCGAATAAGGTACTAAACATTTGCAGCAAATGAAGTAAAATAAGATAAAACCCTTGTATTTTTATGGTTAATTCTGAGAGGGTTTTGATAGGGTTTAGGGTTTCGTTCAATTAGCTCAATTTTGATGATTTTTTTATTTTTTTTTCATAGGGGCATTGGCTTTTTATTGTATATTATTTGTTTTATCATGTTGAAATTCGCTGGTTTTGTTTGCAAGTTAAAAGGTTTAATTTCTTATGAAAGTAAGTTCCTTTTAGGATCTTAAGATTCACAGTTCATACTATCTTTTTTTTTTCCCCTTTTCTTTGGTCTTTTTGATCGATTTTGCTGCCTTCTTATTTAAATTGTATGTTTTGATTGTGTAAAAGTTTAACACGAAGGAGTAAAAGATATAATTTTTGTTATTGCTATGGATCAAACATAACAAAGGAGCAAATTTACTAATTGCCTTAATGCAGTTATTACGTTAGTGATTTAAAACTTGTAAACTCATTCTTCATATACATTTGATTAAGATCTTGTTTAGTTTTAAGGTTCTCATGTTTTTTAAGTAATTGAGTGATCATATAGGAATTAGGATCCTAAACCCATATTTTTGGTTCTTGCAAAACATAATCACCCTTATTGACATAATTTTTCATTATATTGCTTTTTCTTTGAGGTTTGATGCACTATTATAAGCTGTATGTGCTTTCTTCTTTGTGCAGTTGGTTACAAGTGATGTGTTTCTGCTACATCATTCAAGCCTTAATTTCTCTGCATTCCAACAATATGGAATCTCTTCGTCTGCCTCGCCACCTGAGCCTCCAAAAAGGGAGCATGAGAATTCTGCACAAAGTAACAGTGAAGAGCCTGCAAGGCCAAGTGGGGGTACAAATCCTGGAGGGGCTGAAGTTACCGATCAAGCAAAAGAATCAGGTTTTAACCCAGGTTTCCAAGATACAATGCCTTAATCTGATAAAAGAAGAAGAGCTGCTAAACGGACTGTATTTTCTGATTCAGATTCAAGTTCAGATTCTGATTCCGAGAGTGATGGTGACTTATCAATGGCTGATATGATCAAACTTGTGGAGGAAAAAGATGGACTCTTGGAGGAAAAACAAAAGGAGATTGAACAAATGAAGAACAAAGTTGTTCGAACCCTTGCAGAAATGAAGAATGTTATGGCCAGAACACGACGTGAAGCAGACAACTCAAAAAAGTTTGCTGTACAGGTATTGTTGGTGACTCAACATCACTTGATTTCTGTTGTATTTGGGATCCTATGAAAGTGATGAGAATTATTTGTCAATGTGCTGCAGACTTTTGCGAAGGACCTATTAGATGTTGCAGACAATTTAGGAAGGGCTTCTGCCCATGTTAAAGGTAGTTTCTCTAAGATCGACGAATCCAATGATACTGCTAGAGCTGTACCACTCCTTAAGACACTCCTCGAAGGAGTTGAAATGACTGAGAAACAGCTTGGAGAGGTAATTTTTGTGACTCTTAACCAAAACTCAGTAGTTTGTTTCACAGCTTCCTATGGTGTTGTGAGTTCTCGTCAATCCGAGCTAGAGTTGGTAACTTCCTATACTTGAATTAGTAGGTTTGATTTTGGCATTTGTTCTTAGTAAGGGAGCAAAATTAGCAAACTAAAATCAATTCAACCATTGCAGCTTCATCCGAAAGTTTGTTATACACAGCCATTTGTGAAGTTTAATTTTGCAACAAGTTGTCTCTTTTGTTACTCTTGACAATGTTTGGACTCAACATGTGTTCCATAACATGTTAGAATTGTTACTGACCAGTTAGAAATGTTTTTGCTTTCAGGTGTTTAGAAAGTACGGGGTCGAAAAATTTGACCCTACAAATGAACCATTTGATCCAAACATGCACAATGCAGTATTCCAAGTTCCTGATAACTCCAAGCCTCCGGGCACTGTTGCTCATGTGTTAAAGGTATCTCTTTCTAATCCAGTTTTATTGAAACCATTCCATTTACGTATCATCTGTTAGAGTCGATTCAAGTATAATAATCATTTACCAGATAGAATTTAACCATGAGCTGCTATTCAAACAGCCTTAAGTGATCTTGCTTCCTTTATTGCAGGCAGGATACATGCTCTACGATCGAGTTATTCGACCAGCAGAGGTCGGTGTTACTCAAGCACCGGATCTTGATGCAGACAAGAATAACACAAGTAACAAAGGCTCTGATGCTTGATGATAAACATGGTAGAGTTGCCATTGGCAAATTTTCAAAAACTTTGCCTATGTCATAAGAATTTATATATCATAATGAGGTTTTCACTTATGTTAAAGATTCATCTTTGAAAACTTCTTTCCTTATCAAAATTTTTGCCCATCAATATCTTGTTTCACTGCCCAATAAAAGATTTGACAATAGGCTAAGCCTTTATGTAATACTTCTGCCTTAAAGCATAATCCACATGATTAAAGGAGATATATATATCAAATCTAGGGGTTCTATTCTATGTATAATAGCTACAATGACAAGGTCTGATAAGTTGCAAACGACTGCTAAGGCTTGAATATACACCACACACTGATTATACGATCAAGCATATGTATGTACCTACTACCACTATATGGAGTGACCAAATATACGGATTCTTTTCAGCACATGAACCCTATCCCTTGAACTAATTACAAGTCAACCGATTGCCCAAAATCCTGTCGAGCTTGCTGGCTTCACCTGATCCACCTTCTCGCCAACAGAATTGTGGCTGCCGTCATGGTCATGGCCTTTCAGACACAAACCTAAGTCCAAATTACCCATGCTTGAATCCTGCAAAACAGGTAGGTCTTTATCTTAATCCAGTCTTGAAAGGGAATTCAATGCTTCATTTTCAACTTTGAGCAACTCAACTATTATTTTAACAATACCAATTACGGGACAAGAATGTTCTTACATAAACCATGACAAATTTAAGAGGTGCTGTTACCTCTTGTCATAGTCAAAATTTCCGGACAAGAATTGTCAACCACCATTTTTAATTCTTACTTCCATTTGAAAAGGTCATATTACAGTTAAGTTCAACTTTCAAACGCAATTAAGACGGTTCAAATAAGAATTAAAGGTTATACCTGAGTTTCTTTCTTCAAAATGTTATTCATGTTCAGCTCGTTATCGGTCTTGGAAGACAGCCAATCTGGGGATCGCTTGGTCTTATTCTCATCTATCTTAGCTTCATTTGCGACCTGTTTCGCAGCAGCTGCCCTTCTACGCTCTTCCTCTAACACAGCAACCTGCAAAAATGACGATCAACAACCATTTTTATGATTACTACTGTTTTTTTCTTTTTTAAAGAACAGAAGCCAAAACAGTGTGTCAGAATAAAATAAGTAATACTATTCAAGCAGAATAAACAAATTAGAGGAATAACTACAGAGTGAAAAAAAACCCATTTTTAACAATAAAATATATTGGAAATTCAAAGTCTTATGTTTGATTCCATGAAAAAATGGGTAAACAGGTTATCATTTACTAAAGAAAAGTTAATGGTTTAGCTCCAAATTGAATCAAAAACATGAAATTTTAAATAACAGTAAGCAAAACCCTAGCTAAAACCACCACAAAAAGGACACGAAGCTTTATACACGGACAGATACGTGTACTTACAAGCATACATACGTATATTCATACACACACACTTACAGGGGTATAACGGTACTTGCGCTTTGGAGGTTGCTCCTCGTCCTCGCCATCGACGGCGGAGGACCCGGAATCAGCAAAGGAGAGTGGGGTCCACCTACAAAGTAGGATGCTGGAGGCGGCGGAACCGTTCCCGTTGGACTGAGAGAGTTTAGCGGTGGATGAAGGCGACACGTGAACCCACTTCTTCTTCCACTTCCTCACCGGTCCATTGAACACCGCCGTTGAACCACCGTACCTAGCGGAAGCTCGGCCCAGCCTGGTGGAGCCCACTCCTTCCATTTCTATATTCCAAAGTTTGAAGATAATTATCAGGAGTTGTAAGCAGAGAGAAGAATTTTTTTTTTCGAGTGAAGGCGAAAGTGTGTAAAAGTGTTAAGTTCGTTTTGTACAGTTGTAGGTGTTGGGTTCGGTTCAGTAATTAAAAACAGACAGACAAGAGATTAATAAAGACAATAATCAAGCCTGTAAGAGAACGGCGTCGGTTCAGTTTGTACTTGTGATTAGGCCGGTAATAAATTAATTAAGTCCACGTGTTAAGCAAACATAAAATAAAGTTTAATGAAAAAGAATAATTTTTAAAATTATACATAAATTTTGATCTAATATGTAATTTTATATATAAAATTTTAGTTTAATCTAGTTCTCACGAATCATTAATATAATTGTTGATATAACTCTATTTTATGTTTATATATTACATACATAAATAATTTTTTATTTAATATAAAAATAAATTGATATATTTATTTATTTAAATATATATGATTAAATTAAAATTAAAATTTTATATATACATTTAAACTATAATCAAAATTTTATGTGTACAATTATATTAAATTATAATTTATGTATCAAATTACACATTAACTCAAAATTGATATATAATTTTGAAATTTATCGCTAACAAAAATGACGGAAGGGAATTTATTTGTTCAAAATCAAATGGTTAATGAAACGCACCGTTTACTTCATTGAAAATCCTATCAAAAATAAATATCACACAACAAAGTTGTAAAGTCTTTTTATCTTCAACAGCCAAAGCTTCAAGCTTTACCACAGAGCTGCCACAATGGAGGTCTGTGTGAACTCCACAAAACTCCTCAATTTGAACCAAAACACCCGTCTTTTCGTTCCCAGAAACTCCATTTCTCATTCTTTCAAAAACCCAATTCTCCAATTCAATAGCAATGTCCAAAAAAGACCCTTAAATTATCCTCTTTACCAACGCTCTTGTTTTTCCCGCCAAATTCGGTCGCTTCAACGGCCAATCTCATCTCGGATTAAGGCTTCACCAGCTTCTTCAGCGACTTCTGGATCCGAGACAGATAAGCTTCCAGCTGATATAATGGTCACTGAGACTCAAGAGCCTAATTCAAGAGTAAGATTTTAGCGGTCTGTTCTATTGATATTTTCATAATTTGAAGTTTGTGTTTCTTAATATCACTTCTTTTTATTTTTATTTTTTTACTGAGACAATTAATAGTTGTTTTCTTTGTTTTATTTGACTTCTTTTGTAGGTAAGGTTGAGTGTAGAAGTTCCGGCTGCAGTAGGTGAGGATTGTTACAAAAGGGTCCTAAAGGAGTTTATGAAGCAAGCGAAGGTAATTTCTTGGCTAAAGTTCAGTTTTAAGTAGTGCTGTAGTTTTGTAATTTGTAAGGTCATCTGGTTCATAATAAAGCCTTCTTCGTTTACAATTTCTTGATCTCATGCCTCAAACTTTTATGGTGATTATATGATAATAGCCATGGTTTTGCTGTTTAATTCTCCCCCACTTTGCTATATCTAGTACTAGAACATTCTTTGTTAGTATGCTGAGATGCTCTTATGTTAGCTGTTTGCTTTGTCAGATTCATTTTGAATGCTGAAATTCATTTCCTTTTTAACATGAACCAGATACCCGGATTTCGCCCAGGGAAGATCCCGGAGAGTGTTCTTCTTAATTATGTAGGTGAGGAAAGTGTTCAGAAGGCCACAGTAGAATCCATTCTGAAAAGAACCCTCCCTCATGCGATGTCTACAGTATGTTTACTAATGATTGGGCCGGTCTGGTCTGGTTATTGTTCCCGAGCTTCGGCCTATACATTGTTAAGAATCAACTTGCTGATATTTGGTTGATCTTATTATATAGGTAACCGGAAGAGCTTTGAGAGATTCGGTTCGAATAATCACCAAATTTTCCGATATGGAAAAAAGCTATTCTTCTCTTAGCTCTCTTAGGTTGGTAAATGTTACATCCATAAATATCACTTTCATATGCTCAAAATCATTCCTGTTAGATACTTGAGAGAGACAGGGAGAGGCTTTTAATTGGTGGCAAGACTTGCATTATTAGTATGCATATGCCTCTACCAGCAATGATACAAATGGTTATTAATTTGATTTGTTTTTGCAGTTACGATGTGATTGTAGATGTGGCACCTGAAGTCAAATGGATATCCGAGAACGGATACAAAAGCATGAAGATTGTTGTCGAAATAGACCATGACATAGAAGCTGAAAAAGCCTGTGAACAGGAAATAAAACGCCGCCACAAGTCCTTAGGCACACTGAAAATTGTAACTGACAGAGGACTACAGGTTACTCATTTTTTAGAAAAAACCCTTTCTTTGTTCAAAATAGTATTAACTGTTGACGCTTTAACTTTCCTTGCAATCGATATTTTCGGTGTCGATTGTCTCATATTTGTTTAGAATACGAGTACGAAAATTAGATTGTTATCATAGAGGTTTTATAACTTATGGAAGGTTCAAATATTTTCAGGTTGGTGATCTCGCAGTCCTTGATATATCAGCAACAAATATTGATCAAGATGAGTCTAATGTTCAAAAAGTTCCAGCTGCAGAGAGTAAAGGTCTGCCAATACGAGTCCAACTGCCCATTTTTTCGTTTTTACTGCACAAAGCATGTTTATGTCTACCCTAGTTTTATTTTATTCAATTCTCTCCAGAATGTCAAAATATATCGATGGTCGGAATTGATATTAGAATGAATATTTGAAAAAGAAAATGCCAGTTCTTTCGATTTACAAAGACTGTTGAAAATTTCTGGCATTCGATCTCATTATGTCTCTATGTTTCCAATACTGTTTCTGCATATTGCATATCTGTTTACTAGCTGTTTTTCTTCTTTTTGTAGGTTTTCAGTTTGATACAGAAGATGATGATAAAGTACTTCCCGGTTTCCTTGATTCAATAATCGGTATTCGACAAGGTGAAACCAAGTCCTTTCCATATGTATTCCCAGAAACATGGCAACAAGAAAATCTTCGGGGTGTTGAAGCTCAATTTACTGTGAGTTCCATTTTGTTTTATGGTTTCCAAGTTATCATTGATTTTCTCATTTGCTAAGTTTAACGAAAAAGATCAGCTAAAGGAATTGACACGCAATGGTAATTGATTTGATGTTAATGGAATTTATATGCAATGGTATGAAACTCTCATCTTATTACCTTTCTTGGTTTTCTTATAGGTTGAATGCAAAGAACTATTCTACAGGGATTTACCCGAGTTAAATGACTCTATTGCCGATAAGCTTTTTCCCGGTTGCACCGACTTAAACCAGGTTATCGATATGATATGAACTCACACACCATTATTTTTCCAATTCTAAATCCGACAAATGCATTGACACAAACTTTTTTCCGCCGCACAAATCTGCAGGTCAAGGAGTCGTTATTGCAAAAGTGCCGAGAAATGGAGCAAGCTGCGAAAGACCAGGCAACGGATAATGCAATTCTAGACCAGCTTTGCAAGGTTATTGATATACTGACGATTATTAGTTTAATGTAATTTGAGGTCTCTCTTTGTCTTTTCCTAGAATACTAAACTTTTACACCATGATGTTGAATCAGATGGTTGAGATCGATATTCCCCAATCCTTGTTTGAGGAACAAGGTAGGCAGCTTTATGGAGCTAGACTTCTAGAGATTCAGGTAAAAAAAAAAAAAAACCATTTACCTGTTTATGTTTGTCTCTTGTCTGCTTTTTTCATTTGTTCATTATTTTGGCATTGGCAGGCGAATGTAAAGCTAAATGAACAACAGTTGGCTACTCTGTCAAGTCCTAAGGCGGTGAATGAGTTTCTGGAGAACCAGAGAGAGAACATAATAAACTTGATAAAGCAGAATCTCGCAGTAGGAGATATTTTCAAACGTGAAAATTTGCAGGTAATGTATATTGCTTCCAACTTTTGACATAATCGATATGATTGACTTGTAACTAATAACAATTGAACATCAAAATTCCTTTTCAATATGTTCCTTCTCGGGTTTTCTATGTAGTTTTCAACTGAGGAGCTTGTGAAAGAGGTACAGAATTCGGTCGCCGAATTCAAACGACACAAGCAAGAATACGACGAGGAACGCGTGAGGGAACAGGTCCAGTATTCACTTCTTTTCTTTTACTTCCCTACACATTTTAAACTGAGCGAAACATGCTTCACTCTTCCTTGTTTTCCACTAGAAGATTATTTAGTGCAGTGATGATATGATGATGTCCTTTTGAAATTGTTTAGGTACAAGATGTGCTAGAGGGTGCAAAAGTGCTTGAATGGCTTAAAGAACATGCAGATATTCAGTATGTAACTAGATAAACAGAAAAGAAAGAAGAAAATTCTGCCCTGGACCGAATCAGAGGTGCATTCGGATTAGGGGTGACTGTCAAATTGCAGACAAAAAGTAATATCTTCGTTTATGCAGAATAGAATCTGCATTTGGTTGAGAGACTATGAGACGTAGGTTCTTTTAAAAGATTAAGCAGTTCAATTTGTGATCAACCTTGTATCAGAACAAACATCTTTCAAAACATCGAGTTTTCCCGAGTACTAAGTTTGCTTAGGTCCTATATTTTTTTTTTTCTTTTTCATCATAAACATGAATATATAATCCTACTCTTTGGTGTCATAAGACTAAGTTCACCAACTGTAAAAGTTTACCTTGTTGAAGATGGAAGGATCATGCAGGAGACATCCGAAGACTGTAATCAAGTCCAACCGTAACTGGAGAAGCAAAAAGTGTTAACACTATTCCCCTTCATTCAGAAGAAATTTTGATCGCAATCACCTTCAAAATGCATTTGAATAAACTTCAGTCCCGTCAGAACATTCTCTCCTGCAATATCTGTCCTAACTTCATATACAGTATTTGCTGCTCTTCCAAAGTAAGGCTGCTTAATATCTAGAGCAGAAGGGGGTTAAAAAGCAAGACAAACATAAGATCACACTCGGTTCTTGTATGAAAAGACACCTCACGTTTCGGAAAGTAGATAAGAAAAGGAGAAGAATCGAATCTTTTAATTTCCATATATGATGAGAATAAGTGGTTACCTCGCTCATAATCGTCTCAACTGTATAATCTTGGGGAACAACAAACGATTGATGATAGATGTATGCAAAAACAGCCATTACCATCTGGAATACAACACATTAACCATATTTAACAGAAACAATGATACAGAAAACTAGCCACAGACAATATAAAAGGGAGATAAATTCAAAAACATGATAATTGATATGTAGAATATAAGGATGCCGTTATGTTTTAGAAATCAAGTCATGCAACTAGCAGCTTGCCTGGCAGTCCATTCGGTCAGTAAGTCCACCATGTCCAGGTATACTATCACCAAAATCCTGTGTAACCCAACAAGAAGTTGGTCAACGAGGTTGGCAGGGGCATGAAAAAAGTTCTTCAGTTTTACTATTTAGACAGCACAATAGTAAACAACATGTTCACCTTAATCTTAAAAGCTCTCTTGAAACCACTTGCGAAAAAGCCTCCAAATGGTGCAATAATTGATGCAAATAGGCCCAGCCATAAAGCATGCCACTGAACTGGCAGAACTGCTATCTCTGTCCATGGCAACTGCAACATATTACCAAAAGTAAATTACTCAGCAGCTTATATTTTGTTAGACAGATTAATACTCATAATTCTAATGTCAAGAACTCGGCCATGGATAGCATTGACTATACTGGGCTATTACAACAAGCGGGGCTTGTTAGTCCATTTTGTTCTTCTACATGCAAATTGTTAGGTATAGATGTTGGTAGTGCCATGTATTGTGACCAGTGAGACAACATCCCACAGTCAAGGAAAATTTATCAATGACATAAACATATTTGAAGGGCTTATTTCATTTTGGTTGCTTATCTAATTTGACCATTCATATTATTGTTTCTAGATGGCTCACTCACCCATGGTAACAACGGATAATACTCTGGCTTAAAAAGTGGACCAGGATCACAGTGAAGCCAACCGGTTGATAAATCCTGCATGCATTTAAGTCATATTATCATTATCAGAATAGTACAACTTTTTTCTTGATTAAAGATGAATCTGTTCCATGATGTGTTACCTTCCTAGGACATGTCAGCCACTGAAAGCTACCATAGATATTTGCAAGCTGCATAAATGATTGTGAAGAATCTATGTCACCAATACACCACAGAACGTAAGGTTGTTGAGAGATTCAACCCGGTTCCCATTGATAAATCAGATGTTGACAACATTTATTACTAGTTCTATTTTCAACACAATTCAGATAAACGGTTTCCCCCAGATGATAAAAAGCACTTTGTGATTAGACTCAATTGATGGATTTATAAACACCTATTTCAAGCACACACTGCATATCGTTTGCAGCATAAAAGGCTTATATCTCAAGAATTAAACTAACATCAATGGAACAAAAACGAACCAGGAATTAGGAATCTTTTTTTTCTTTCAGTTCTATCCAAAACAAGTTGAAGACTATGTCACACTAGCCAAGTAAAAATTCTTACCACAAATGCTGAGATTGTAGTTGCAACCGATGCACCAATGAAACCCTCCCACGTTTTCTTAGGAGATATCTTGATCAAAGGAGTTTTCCCAAAAAAGAAACCGAAGAAATATGCTGCAACATCATTGACAGCAATTAGTGATGCTGGGAGAAGGAACCTGCATAAATGAAACAAATCAATTAATCAGCAATTAAATTATGGCCCGTATTATATATGGGAGTGCCAATAAAATTAATTGAGCAACTAAAATGTTATTTCGGTTTGCAAATTACCAGAAGATGCCTTCAAAAATGTTGGCCACAGTAAATGCAGACTGAGTGAAAACAACAATGAGAATCATGTGTGTCCATGCAAATTGCCCAAATTGATACTTGTACATCTTCTTCTTTAGTGTAAGAATGAACCACATGAAACCTGAATCCAAAACAAATTGAAACCCTTTCCATTCCGAAGAGAATATAAGTTCAGTAGTTCTCAGATCGTTAAGATAATCAGGGAAATGGAGATAACAAGGGAATGCAGGTTACTATTCTGATTGACTCAAATTCCAGAAAACTGAAAAGTAACACAAGACTTAAATTTCTAGACAGCCAGGCAAGTTAATAGACACTATTATAATTCAAAAAAAGCAAGCACAGACAATCAAGATGAAATTGTTCAGGGGCTTATATGCACAGGGAACGGGTGTCTTGCTCAAAATCGAAATAAATACAAACCTGCTATGTATGAGAAATAACAAATAACCATCTGATACTTGATGAGCCTACTCACAAGCCTGTAGAAAATTTTATCTGAAGTTACTGTATTCACGAGCCGGTGACTAAGAATGCGACCATATACAAAAAGCATAGCCGTAAAGTAAAAGTGCCTGCAAGGACATAAAACACCACCAGATATCAATCTTTTTAGGTGCTTACCACAACAAGAAACTTGCATCATAATCATTCTTACCAATTCAAGAGCCTGAACCCCGGCAGGTGTTTATCTTCATGAGCTTTTCTGAGTAGATTGAAGAGCTCCCTTGCCATGAATATTTGGATAATAACAACCATGGCCAATACATAAAGATGACCCAAATAGATAACCAGAAGGAAGAACCCCAGCATCCACAGAGACGAACAAGCTCGAATCCACATTGACCGGTATTTGTTGTGATCATTTACTAGTAAAAGATGTCCGTTTGTTTTGCTCTCATCAGCCGGAAACTGCTTGCAAAGAACACCATTATCAATCATCATGACAATTTCACCACTCAAGGAGAAAACAGAAAGAAAAAGGGATCTTAGCACTTAAAAAAGCACAAATGGCACAACATAACATGCATCTGAACTCGCCACAGATGTTCAGATCCCAACCAAGTTCTGAAATTCATTATACGAATAGCACAACACAGTCCAAAATCTGCTTCTAACTTATATGTTTCATTCACTCATTCATATGCAAATCCATACGAAAAGCACCTACAAACATGCCTGAACTATGCCAAGCAACAAAGATAGAGAGAGACAGGACATGAAAATAAGCATATATTTCTGTAGTAATAGAGTACGAACCTCACTGGACCGTCTTCGGTGCCGAGCTCGAGCACTAGTAGGTGTAGATGGTGCACTGTTATCCTTTTGCATGTTTCTTTTATTATTATATAGCCTTATGATAACCTCTGAGACAATATAAACAGACCCCTGCATACCAATCAGGCAAAGAAATGTGAAGCAAACATACACACGAAAGAAACCACTGCAAGGATGCAATTTTTAGGAATAAAATTAGAGTAGCAGGTATTGACCCATTTACATATTTATTTGATTAGATTTCTTCCTTTGTTTCTTAAAAAACTGAAAGGGAAATTCAACTCACTGCTCTTTCTTATATCTGTGTTTTCAACTTTCTTTCAAGAATCTCAAAAACGTATACTACTGAAACACAACATTTTCAACATAATAGAAAATTAAAACAATAAAATGCAAATCGATTACAATACACAAAGAATCAAGGTGAAGCCTTACGGTTGTGATGAATGTGAAAGGTTTAAACGTCCTTGATTGCAAACCCAGAAATTGTGAGGGATGAAAATGGAAAAAGAGAAAAAGAAAGAAGGAAGTGAAAGAATGTTGTTATGGATTTGGTTGTTCCACCGATTCATGGGACAGGAAACAAAAGAGAGTGAAAGAAGAAACATGAACAAATTCTACTCTTCTTTACGGGACCCAGATGTTTTGCAACTCCCTCCGTTAGACAGCCACGTGGATTCCTCCATTCTAGTGGCCACGTGTAATTTCATCTGTAAACTGTTCTGGCCCAACATCATTCAAATGGGCTCAAATCACCGATCAAGTCTGAAGCTAAATAATATGATTTTTGAAGATGGGCCTTTTGACTAATCAGAATAGCATCGTTTTTAAGGGTCCCTTTAGATGGGTGTTTATCTCAAGTGTGATGCGTTTATTTTTTTTTGTTTCATTTTATAGTATCGTTATAGTATTTAATCTCACAATCACTATTACTTTTACACTAACCGTAAATAAACACACAACCCATCCAAAGAAAACCTACATTTAGATTGTGGGTCCAAAACTTTCTCTTGGTTAATGATCTATCCTTTCTTTGGATTTGAAGAGATGGTGATTCATTGTGTAACAGTCCGGTTTAGACCTTAGTCGGAATAGTGGTTTCGGGACCACAAATCCGAGTAAGAAAAATATTTTAATATTACTTTCCGAGTCTATAGCATGTGAATTGGTATGAGTGAAATTTTTGTGAATTAATTTCGTTGTTTGTGTGCTTAATTAGAGAAAAGTATTAAATCGCATAAAAGGTAAAAGTGACATTCTATATGCTAATGTGCTTAATTGAGTTGGCTTTTGAATGTAGTGGCCTTATGAGGTAATTAAACCATTATGATTGATAATGGACATTAATGGCCTTAATATTATAAGTTTTATATGTTAATTAATAAGGGTAAAGTAGTAAAAAGTATATTATATGAATTAAATAAAATAAAAGCATGAAAATAAAGCCATTATCATCATCTATATTGCCGAAATACAAAGAAAAGAAAAGAAGAAAACCAAGCTAGGTATTTGGCCCTTGATCAAGCAAATTAATGTATGTTTTGGTTTCGGTTTTTGATTATTTCTACGTTTTCGTAATCGTTGCTTCGAATACTTCAAAACCCATGCCTTAATTTTGTGAATTGATGATGATTTTGAAATGTGTCATTGATGAATTCATGAGTTTTGTGATGTTTGAGGATGAAATGTGAAAGATATATAATAGATTAACATAGTTTGTCTTTGGACTTTTGATGAATTTGAGTAAATTGAACTAAATTGAGAAAATAATATTTTGAAGAACTAAAATGTGAAATAAATGAAATATATGGACTTGTATGGAGCATGGGAATATTCGACCAAGCTTGGGTGATATGAAATTATGTGTGTTTTGTGATTTTGTGAAATAAGGACTAAAATGTCAAAATGTGAAAATATGAGGGCTAATTTGTAAATTTCCCTAAATGTGTGTTTTTGGGTTGAATTGAATGATTTGGTGAATAAATGGATTAAATTTGAATATGTATAGATCAAGAACCAAAGAAAACGGATTTAGACCGAGGGAAGTCAAAAGTGATTGAGTAGCCGAATCTGTCTGTTTATTTCGAATCCGAGGTAAGTCTATATACAAATAAATGTATTTGAATTGGTATAATGCTTTTAGGTATAACCTAATGTGTGGGTGGCAATTTGGCCTTGTAAATGACCTATATTTGCCCACACGGTGGAGCACACGGGCGTGTGGCTCGACCGTGTCCTTCGTAGTAGTAATTCGAAACAAGTCAGACTCGACCACGGGCTGGACACACGGGCGTGTGACTGGCCGTGTGATGCAAGTCAGGCTCGACCACGGGTGAGGCACACGGGCGTGTCTCAGGTCGTGTGGTCAAGTCGGTATGTATGCCCTGTTTTGACACGCTTCGAGCACATGGGCGTGTGCGAGGTGTGTGAGGCACACGCCCGCCCACACCCAAGGCGTGTGACCTCTGTAACTTTGAAAAATGTCTAATTTTTGGAAAAAATTTGTATGATCCCGGTTTAGTCCTCGACCCTTTCTTTATGCATGATTAAGGTCTCGTAGACCTCATTAAGGGACCATATGTTGAATTCTGCTTTGATTTGACGATGATATTTATTATGTTGTGAAATATTCGTAAAAGTTTTCCGATTGTCCGGTAATGCCTATTAACCCTAAGCCGGCGATGGTTACGGGTTAGGGGTGTTACACATTGCTTTAACTTTAATAGCCTTATCTTATGTGCCATTATCTGAACTTTGATATTTTGCTGCGTTTCCTTTTTGCTTATATATATTTGATAATTACTGTCCAAATTGAAAGAAAAACAAAAAGGAAATGCTTCAAACTTTCGAACATATTCGACCATAAATAGGTAAGTAAAATTAGTATTTTTTCTTGTAATTTTTATAGATTTGAGTTCATAAGAGTTTGATTTAGTTAGCCTATGTATCAATTTGTAAAAGTGTTAAAGTTTTGAAAAGTTATCATTGTTGATTTCTTGAAGAATTAGGTGTGAAATTGATATATTTTAAGCTTGGATTATGAAAATGACTAGATTGTAAATTAATCTAGCTTAATTATGCATGAAATTATGTTAGAAATAGAAAGTATAAAGTCCCTAATGAAAGTATGTGAAATCGGATTCTAATTCGAAGCTAGGAATTAGAAGTTATGGCTATTTCGAATTCAGAGGCTAAATTGAATAAAATGTAAAATTTTAGGAGTATCGTAAAATGAGTTTGTATAGATTTATTCATGTCATGGCATAATATGAAAATAGTTAGTAGTGAATGAATGTATAAAATAATTGTATAGATCAAGAATTAGATCAAAGCGGAGTTAATTGAGGGAAAACTAAAATTGTTGATTAGTCCCTGAAGAATCAACTTGTTTGATGTTTTGATAAGGTAAATTCATATGGAACTTACTATTTCACTTTGTATTATATGTGTATGCTTGTGTTTAATTTAGTATAAATATTTGTATATAATTGAAATATCATGGAATTTGATATAACTGGCTAATAATGGACTGAATTGGACTACTTGTAATGTTGGTTATTATTTAATAATACAGGATATAAATGTGTAAACATGGATGATTACATGATATGTAAACATCTTATGTGACCCCTTTATAGGGTATGTTATATAAATATAAATGATTACAGGGTTGATATTGAAATATGTAAAAACTTGATGCCCGTGTGAACTTAGTAAAAGTTAAGATACGATTGGCATGTCAATAAATTTTTGTGTGCGCTTGTACGGGATATATCACAGATGTTAATGAGATCCAACATTCATTGTGGATTCTTGGATATTATGTGACATAGGTTTAGCTCGGATGAGTAACCTGATGTGTTGTGATATAGGTTTAGCTCGAACGGGTAACCTGATATATATACTCAGCTAAGATGAGCAATTGGTATGGTGTATTTTACCCGTGTATCTGAGTCTATTTACTAGGTTTCATAGGGCAAAATAGTATGAGATTGAAAATTGGAAATGTGATGAAATGGACTTGATATTCAAATTGAAAAGTCATTGAATGGATTGAATTATAAATTATATATTCTTATGGTTGTTGATAGCAAAGGTGATTGAATTGAATTATGTAAACTTGATATAATCTTATGATTTATTAAATGAAATTTCCATTTTGATAGGTTACATGAAAGTAACATGAATTGGTATGCTAAGTTACATGTAGCAACTAAAGTTCATGTTATAAATATTTGCTCAACTTGTTGGTGTTTTTAGTGCCATGTTCTAACCAAAGTTAGGTCAAACTAAGGTAGCTTTAATGCTTATTGTAAAAATAAAGTGAGCGTAGTATTTTCCATTTGAACTTACTAAGTATTCTAAATGTTTACTCCCGTTGTTTCCTTCACTTGTAGATTGTCACATTGTGGAACTTGTCGAGCTAAATCAGCGAAGAAGCATGCATTATCAACAGACAATAGATTTGTATCTATTTTGAGTTTAGACATTGCGGTATGTATATAGTAGTATCTTTTTGAGTAAATAGTCAAAGTTGATGCCTTTGTGATTAATGATCATAAGTTTTTGGTGTAGTTTTGAATGCCAAAGGTTTTGGTTGGGATATCTAGTTGGATGAATGAACTTATAAATGGTATATATATATTTATATATATAATTAAGTATGTTATATAGTTTGGTATGTGCTTGATCATTTCAAGTCAAGTTTATTAAGTTGCTTGGTTCTTAATTGCATATTGAATAGGTTTGAGATGGTAAATGAAATGATTAATGCATAAATGATTGAATTGGAAAATCAACTAGGTCTAAATGATGAATGTGTATTGAATGTCATGTTAAATGATTGGTTGAAATTGTAATGAACTTGTTTGGCATGTTTTGGTTAGGTAGGATTGCTAGTTGGTTGTTAATGTTGAAAGGTTTTGGTTTGAAGCTATGGAATAGGTATCAAAATGTGCATTTTGCTAAAAACAAGAGCCATGTCTCGATGACTAACATCCCACGTCGTAACATCGGCTAACAGTGAAATGACGTCGCGACGTCGATATGCATTAAGTTACGATGTGACTTACTGTGTTGACGACATCACGACGTGAAAATTGTGAGGTCGTGACATCGGCCCAAGATTTTTCAAATTTTACAATTTCGTCTTATTTCATGCTCGGGTTAACAAAAGAGCTCTCGTAAGCTTGATCGCTGTGAATCAGAGCTTTAAAATTTATAAAAAGAATGATCGAACACGAAACTAACTCTGACAACGATTGAGGCAAGTGCACCTATCGAACAGTAGTATAGCTTAGGCAAGACCGGATTATCGAACCCAAAGGAACTAAAAGTACTAATACTAACTTTCTTTTTATTATTTAGCCTAAAATAAGTGAAGTTGTTTATTAATCTAAATTAATTAACTACTAAACTAAAGACTCTAAGACAAAGAAGAATGAATTTGGAAAATAACTTGGGAAAAACTCAGTTGATTTAGGAGATACCCTAGGAAGAATCCACCTAGACTTCACTTGTTATCTAACACCTGAAACATACGATTTATTCACTTAGTTTGATCCGTAAGACTCCTAACGTATATTAAACCCTCTCTCGAGGCGAATAACGTCTAACCCTAGGTTAATTAGTGGAACTCTCGCTTCTTTATAATAACCCCTAGAATAGCAATAAATCGATCTATGGATTCCCATATTAGGTTTCACCCTAATCTGCAAAATCTCGTCACCCTATCTCTAGGCGTGCGATCAACTCCGCTTAATTATGTTGGATCTACTCTTGGCGTGGTCTATTCCTCCTCCACCTAAGCACATTAAATTTGGATTAAGCTCACATAATTAAGAACAAACTAAGTATTTATCATATAATTCAGAAAACAATAACAAGATTCAATCATAGGTTTCATCCCTTCGGGTATCCGAAGGGTTTAGTTCATAACAATAAAGGAAAACATCTCAAGAGAAAAGATAAAACAAAACATAAGAAATCCCTAAAACCCCCTGAAGGAATTGAAGAGGAGATCCTCCGTCTTGAGTAGAATTTCGGCTTCTCGAGATGAATCAACTGACTATCCCTGAGTGAATCCCCACAAATCTGCCTTCTCTAGCCTAGCACGACGCCCCTAGACGATGGCTTTGGGCTCCTGTCGACTCAGGCTTCTACCGAACTCCCCGATTAATTTGCCCCCTAGGGTGTTTATATAGGCTTTGAGATGTGTTACTTGGCCTCCAAGTATTCTAATTTGAGTGCAATTCCTAATTGGGGGTTTAATTAGACTTTGGAGTGTGTTTCTTTGCCTCCAAGCATCCAAATCCGAGTGAAATTGCTCTTTCCAGCGACAGGGACACGGCCATGGCACACGCCCGTGTGGATCGTGGCCAGGCCGTGCTCAAACTTCTTTAATGAGGCACGACCGTGTAAATCGTGGTCCAGACCGTGTTCGAGATCTTTAAGGAGGCACGGCAATGTAATCTTTGGTCCAGGCCGTGTCGATTTCATGCTTTGGCCCATTTGTCCCGTTTTAAGCCCGTTTTGCATTCTTTTCATCCCCTGGTGCTTTCCTGAGTATATAACATGAAAAGAAAGGATTAAGAGCACCAAATTACATAAAATAAGGGATAATTCATCCAAAAGCATACTAAATGTGGGCCTAAAATGTGTTACTATTTCAGTTTATCAAAGCTCGTATAAGACCCGAAAATGATTGTATAACATAAATTGAATGTGATTAATGCTTAATTACATGTGTAAATGATTAAATATTACTTAAATGACTTAAAACCTTATAAATAAAAAAAAATTAAAATGAACTATTTAAATGAGTAATTAAACTGAAAGTACATTAAAACATAATAAATAAAATCAAAAAATCAAAACTAACGCCAATATTTAAAAGGGTAAACTGCATCAACTTTTTTTAGTCACCCAACTATCAACTTTTTTTAATTTGGTCACCCAACTAATTGAGATTGTTTTTTCTATCCATTTCTGTTAAGTTCCATTAAATCTCTTATGAGAGGGTGACATGACAGTTAAAAATTGAATAATAACAAATTTAGCCCTCAACTCTTACATATTATATCGGCTTAGTCATAATTTTAAAAAATTAACCCTCAAAATTTACAAATGGTCTCAATTTAATCCTCAAAGTTTACTTTCCTCTTCTATTTCTCCCACCACCACTACCATCATTGCCTCCACCTCCACCCTTCTCCAAAAAAAAACTTTCTTTTTTGTTTCTATTTAAACCTAATTTATCGTTAAAATTTGAAGAACTAAAGTTATTTATGCTCAAAATATGTGTTACTATTTAACGATAAATTAGGTTCAAATAGAAAGAAAAAGAGAAGTAAAAGAGAAGTTTTTTTTTTTTTGAGAAAGGTGGAGGAAGTAGAGGTAGAGGCAACGATGGTAGTGGTGGTGGGAGAAGCGGAAGAATAAGGTAAATTTTGAGGATCAATTTGAGACAATTTGTAAAATTTTTAGGGTTAACTTTTTAAAATTATAACTAAATCGATATAATATGTAAAAGTTGAAGGCTAAATTTGTTATTATATCGATTTTTAACTGTTATGTCACCCTCCCATCAAAGATTTAACGACACTTAATGGAAATGGACCCAAAAAAAATCTCGATTAGTTGGGCGACCAAATTAAAAAAAAAAATGATATTTGGTTGACCAAAAAAGAAAATAAACAATAGTTGAGTGACAAAAAAAATTGAACAATAGTTGGATGACCTTTGATGTAGTTTACCCTATTTAAAAAAGTTAGCTTTTATGTAAATAAATTATCACGAGGTTTAAAAAGTAAAAACACCTTTCATTGGAGATTGTTTTTATCCACTAAAGCTGAAAGTAACTCAAGCTAAGTTTTCTTCTTTTTGCTTTTTGGATATTTTTAATTTCATCTTTGTGTAGGTAATTCAAGAGTATTTTTTTAAGCCAATAATGTTGTCCATGCAATTTTGTTTTTAATATCTTGTAGTTTAAATTGATTTTTATATATTATTTAATTATTTGTAACTATATATTTTTTGTAAGTATGGGACAAAACAATACACGATTATTATTCACTTTTTCACATATTAATTTCTTGAAATATGAAAATACCAGTTATTGACAATTAATGGAAGAAGAAAATTACGACGTAGAAAGAAAATTAGATGCGTTGTTTAAGATTATAATTGAAAGAGTTAGTTCAAAAAAATTTGTGCATTTTTTTATTGATGAACCGATAGGTACGCGTAAAACATTTATTTATTAAGCTTTATTTATATATGTGAGATCAATGCATATGATAACTTTAACTATCACATCTAATATAATTAGTTTTGGAAGTGAATTTCATCGAGTATTACCTCTTATCCCAAATGGTATAATAGTCAATCAATACAAGTTTTGCAAAAATTGACACTAACAAAAAAGAGAGTAACATTTATTGATATTATTCCGTTGATTTATTTATTTTTATTCAATTATTTAATATTTAATATTTCATTTTCATTTTATTTACTTTAAATTTAAATATGTTAAATTTATTTTGTTGTTGTTCCTTTTTATCGTCGATAAATCTAATTGTTATCCCTTACTAAAAATTAGATCACGTGGATGTGAAAAAGAAAGAATCATGATAAAAATTGCTATAAATAGAAAAAGTATATATTGAGGAGTACACGAATGTAAACATGAATGTATATTTAATAATAAATTACTTAAATAAAATTATTTGATACTACAATTTTATTTTAATAATAGATTTTAGAATTCATACTAAATTTAAATTTTAAATAACATTCTTAATATGTTTATTGAAAAATATTTTATATTTATATTTTAATAATAAAAATATAGATTATAATTTATAGATATTCAGTAACAAATATTTTATAATATAAAGTATGAATATTTTTTCGAATCAAATATATGTATTTTTCAAATGCTGCTTTAATCCCTCTAACTTCTATGTGCCACTATAACTCACATACATGCTAATTAAGTTTTTAATTAGGCACTAAATATTGCTATATGTAAGGTAAGGTAAATTTCAATTTACAAAATACAATGTTTTATAATATTTTGTTCTAACAAATATAATTTAAGCTAAGTTTGTTTTATTGAAAATAATTTTCACAAATCATTTTTAAAAAAATTATCAAAACAATGTAAATATTTACCTAAAATCAACCAAATACTAGAAGATATCAATTTTATTTTTCAAAAATCAAAATATTTTTCAGAAATTATTTTTAATGAACACAACTAAAATTTATTGGGAACATTTGAAAATAATCCAAAATACCCAATTAAACCATCAACTTTATTAATCTTCTTAAAAATTCATTTTTTTAAAGTTAAAAAAATAAAATTATAATATAACTATAAATATATATATTCGAATAATTATAAAATAAAATTAAATAAATATAAAAGATAAAATTGGTACATAAGACTAAAAGCCGCGTAATAAATGCAAGTACTGGAAAATCAAATCTTCATTCATGCTATACGGTCTTTAAAATGTTAAACGATGGATATATTTGTAATTTTGAGCTGATGTTAACGAGGACAAAAGTCATGTGAGGGATTTGAGTGGTGAAAAATGTCCCCAAAACATTACTCCATCCAAACATCATAAAGTAAAGGGTAAACTGTATAAATAGTCACTCAATTACATCTATATTTTGTTTTAGTCATTTAAGTTTTAAATTTTTTAATTTGAGCATTAATGTTTAAACTTATTCAGTTTTTATCATCTACTGTTAAATTGATAACAAAAAACCTTTTTTTAACTAGTATAATAACATCTTTTAGTTCTAATTACTTACATATTCTATCAATTTGATTCTAATTCTAAATAATTCAATAAATGTAACCCTTCACATTTACAAATTCTATCAATTTGATTCCCAAACTTCTTAATCAAAGCTTTTAGCTTTTAAAACAAATGTATTTCACGCCTATAAATTTGTAAAACCCAAAAAAGAAAAATACCTTTTTCGATAAAAAAAATTATGATATATGTTTATGTTTAACATTGAACCAAGTATTGTATGGACATATGACACTTATGTTTTGGACCAGTAACTTTTCGGTTTTGAGTTTAATGGACTTATATTTGTCTTCGGTTTTAATCTTTAAAGAAGTATAAGCATAATATATATAAGTTAAATTTGATGTATTTATAGTATAATTTATGTATTATCAATAAATTATACGATAATACATCATTTAATATTTTCAAAAATAAATTAATTTACAATTACTTAATTTTATTTTGATTGATGTGTTTCATTAGTAATGGATAAAAATAAAATTATATACTCTCGATGTACCACCAAGTATAAATAAATATATATAGAAAATTTATTAAAATCATTTGAAAAAAAAAATCCAATTACCCCTTGTGGTTTGAAAAATACCAAATCACTCTCCTAAGGTTTGATGAAAAATCCACTAGCCCCTGTGATATATTTATTAAATGAGTTTGAAATAAAAGAACAATTTTACCCTTTATTAATTAATCATTATTCTATTTATTTTTGTTATCTTCCATCTTTATATTCAATAATATTGAATTAAAAATAATAAAAGTTTAATTAGTTACAAAAATATTTTAATTATTATTAAATTAAAATATAAGGTGCACTATATCTTAACCATTTGTTTTATTGGAGAATTTTTTTTTTTTTAGGTTTTACAAATTTATAGATGTGGAATATCTCTATTTTAAAAGTTGAAAGCTTTGGTTAGGAAGTTTGTGGATCAAATTGATAGAATTTGTAAATATGAAGAGTTAAATTTATTGAATTATTTTAAATTAGGATCAAATAGATAGAATATGTAAGTATTGAGGACTAAATATGTTATTATACCAATTAGACCAAAATAAGAACGAAATCACACGTTAATGCCTAAATTGAAAATTTTAAATGTTAAGTAAATAAATAATCTCTTTTCTCATTTGTCCCCATCTTTTTTTATATTATAGATTTTTGAGGACAAAACATGATTATGGGTGAAAGATAGGAGTGAGTAAAATCAGATTCGATTCAAAAAACTCGATAAAAATTTCAAATTTTGAATTAAATAGTTCGAGTTATTTGAGTTAATTAAGTTATTCGGATCAACTCGAATAAAAAATTAAGTTTTTTCGTTTAACTCGAATGTGAATTACACAATTCGAAAGTTATCCAAAATCCGAATAAGAAAAGACAAAACTACGCTGTTTTGATAAATGTTTACTTTTTTAAAAGTTAAAATTCAAAATAATTAAGTTAAAAGGCAAAACTACGCGTTTTTTGATAAATATTTACCCATTAAGTTAAGAGGCGAATCATTATATTGTTCATGTAGTTAAATAATCTTGTACTTCGTCTCCTAGTTAAATAATCGGTCCAATATCTAATCACAACATTAAGTATAAATAATAGTGTCGTAACCATTTTTTTTGATAAAACAGTAAACGACGCGGTCGACTCAATTTTTTTGAAAATGAAAAGGAAGGGAGTCGCCACCGATCTTTATTTGGGTGTGATCGGATCACCTTTGTTTTAATAAAACGTTTTGGTTTACTAAAACAGTGCTTTTGGTCTACGAAAAGTTGAGAAAAATGGGTTCGGAAGTCTATTACGTGCGAGGAAGGATTAGCACCCTCGACACGCCCGAAATCGGTACCAAATTGATTGATCGATGTCCTAATGTTGAAAACTTTGGAATGATTTGGAAATAGATACTTTTTATTTCTAACACTTGAAGGAATTGGAAGAGACGTTAAGGCTCTCTTATTTTCGAAGAGATAAAGTATCATACCCAGTAAGTTAGGATGCGATACTTTGGGCTCCCAAAACTGAGCTTGCCTTTTGATTTTAAAACTCAGTTTTAAATTTGAAGAGGATATTCCGTTATTTGTCAGATGAGAAATCAGAACCCAGTAAGTTAGGGCTCGTTTTCTCGAAGGTCCAAATTAGGAATATTGCCCCTTATTTTAATAGAAAAGAAACTTATCCAAGTATCTAGATGTCGAGTCCAGTAAGTTAGGCGCGACATTTCAATATCCGAGATTAAGTGTTTTGTTTAAAATTTAAATTGCGATTTCGAAAAGGATATTCCGTTATTCAGATTAAACGAGTAAAACCGGAATCCAAAGTAGTTAGGGCCCGATTCCTCGAATCTTTGATACGAAATATCTGTTATTTGAAAACTCGATGAATCGGGTAAAGGTTAATGTAATACAATTTGATAAAAGATAAATTACGAAGCTAGGTTGCGAAAAAACAAGAATGATATACGTAATAATACTAAGTTAACTAATTTAATAATAGAATGATGACATTAACAATGATAATAGTAAAATAAAGAATAATGACAACAATACATTTATAATAATAATAGTAATAGAAGAAAAGATAATAAAAATAAAGATAACAAGAATAATAATAATAATAATAATAATAATAATAATAATGGTGAAAATAGGAAATAATGATAACAAAATAATAATGCTATTGGAAAGAAAGAATAAAATAATAATAGTAATGGTAATGGTAATAACAATAATAATAGTAATAATAAAATAAAATAGTAATAATAATATGTTAATATATATATTAATAATGCTAATAAAAATAGCTTAAGTAGAAAATAATAATACATTAATAAGAAAAATGATGATAATAATATAAAATATAAAAAGAATAAATAATAATAATAATAATAATAATAATAATAATAATAATAATAACAATAAGAATACTAATTTTTATAATAAAATAGTAAAAATGACTAAAAGGGATTAAATCGAACTTGAAACAGTAAGTTTTGGGGCAAATCCAAGTAAATAAGAGAGAAAAGGACTAAATTGCATGCGAAATTAACCAGAGGGACTAAAATGGGAAATAATCCCTCCTTGCAAAACGCGCAAAGACTCGGGGGGGCCTAATTGAACTCAAAACAAAATTTCTGGGGTAAAATTAAAAATAATGAAAACCTGATTGCAAAAAACAGAAAAAGGTGGAAGGGCTAAATGCATAAATATCCCCTTTGTGAAAAACACGCGATCCCGGAGCGGGTCGGGTCGCGCTGGTCATAGGGGCAAAACGACGTCGTTTTGGTGCTTGAAAGGCCCGCCAAAACGATGTCGCTTTAGAGGCCTATTTAAAGTAAAAATCCTTCAAAAATTTCATTTTCACCGCTTTTTAAAAAAAAAAATTGATTCTTTCTTTTTTTCTCTGCGCAGGTCTCAAGTCCGGCGAGCATCCGGCCAAGAGTCGCCATGCCTCCGCCGCCCGTCCGTCGTCCGTCATGCATGACGACAGCACTGCAAATGATTGCTAGAGGTAAAATTTCCTCTCTTTTTTTTTTTTTACTTAATATCTATACATGTATTTATATTTAAAAAAGAAAGGAAAAAAGCTTCAAAATAAAAATAAAATAAAAATCACCTTTTGGCTTTTGTTTTTTGTCTCCCTTTGATATTCTGATTATTGTTCCTAATAGTGTTTTATCTCTGTTATTTTGGTATTCAAAATCTCTTTTTTTGTATTCCAAAAACTTCCCCTACAATGCATTTTGTTTGGCTTTTTATAGCCATTTTACACGATTTATTTGACTATTTTTATGTCGTCTTTTCTTGCTTTTGCAGTGTTAGTGGAGCAAGTGGTGATGGGCGGTGGCGGGCGATGCTTGCAGTGGGTCGTAAGTCGTGGTCAAAGAGGAAGACCCTAGGTGCAGCGCACCTAGGGTTTGTTTATTGCTTTATTGTTGTTTTTTTTTTTTGCTTAATGGGTATTGGGCTAGGGTTTTAGGTGGAGTCCATTAGTTGGTTTGGGCTTCGCGCACTGGCCCATGCAATACCGCCTCTCTTTGCTTGTTGTCGTGTAACGGGAACAAAGCAAAGACTTTAAAGAGGGCCAATTTTGCCTTGTCTTGTAGGGTCTTGACTTCTTTGGTGCTCATCTTCTTCGTGTAGCCTCGCTCCACCCATCGCTTCTCGTTGCTTGATCCACTCCACGCAACCTTGAGAGATGAGATTTGTAGTTATAGTAGATTTAATTCTACCAACTGCAACTTCAGAGGTATAGGATTTGTCGTTTTAATCCGCTCCACTGCAATTTCAGGGAGATAGGATTAATTGCTTCAGTCTGCTCCACTGCAACTTCAGAGAGATAAGATTTGATGTCTTCGATCTGCTCCTGCAACATCAGGAATGTCAAATCTGGTATTTTCAATCTGATCCTCGCAAGTTCGTGGATCACTAGACCGATGTCTTCGATCGCTTCATGCAACTTCGTGAAGGTCAAATCTGCTATTTTCAATCTGATCCTCCGCAAGCTCGATCACTAGATCATGTCTTGATCCGCTTCGCAACTTCGGAAGGTCAAATCGCTATTTTCAATCCGATCTCCGCAAGCTCGGGGATCACTAGGTGATGTCTTCGATCGCTTCCCGCAACTTCGTGAAGGTCAAATCTGCTATTTTCAATCGATCCTCGCAAGCTCGGGGATCACTAGACCGATGTCTTTGATCCGCTTCCCGCAACTTCGTGAAGGTCAAATATGCTATTTTAGATCCGCTCCACCGCAAACTCGGGAGACAGGATCTGCTATTCTTTAACTGCTCGCCATGGTGTCTTTTTGAAGACATAACTTTAGAATGAGTACATGCTTATGCCCAATGATTAGGATGCCATGAGTATGATGAGTCGAATGTTATGAGTGCGATTTCCCATTTGAGGTGTTATCATCTATTTATCCGTCACGGTTTCATCTTCGCTTCGTTTTTCGTATGAATGACTTGCCCTCGTGGAAATTTCAAGGCCCCTTTCCTTTGGAGGCCGGGACAGTGCGCATTGACTTCTAACCGTCTTCCCGGAATCACAACTCCTACTCAAGAGTACGACTTGGTTTGTTTTTGGATTCGCTCCATAGCGATTTAAGGTTTTTGAATCTTTCCTTGTCGAAAATTGGCCTGTCACCTTTCCCGGGTGACTAGGTAATATTATTCACCCTACCACGATTCATCGAATCCAAGCGAGGAAGTTTGAAGAAATGATTTCCATTAAGACCCTCTTTCTCCAATGTCTTTAATCTATGTATCGTGGAAATTCTAAACAATTGTCCTGCTTTGAGTTCTTGTTTTATCTTAGAGATTCCCAAAGTAATACGTAGAACTTTCTTTTGTGAAATTATCAGTTCATCAATTATTATTTCAATGCAACATGTTTATGAATGATGGGTAACAATAGATTGACTTCAAAGAGAGTTAAAATGAATTATCAACGATTTGATTGGGAACATATCCTTTTTGCGAAAAGAATCCAACAATAGTGAAAATGAGCAAGACATAAATCAAATGCCCTAGACACCGCCGATTGGACTTCTATACAAGTTTCATGAAGGTCGCTTTGAGCTTTAGCATGTGTTCGTAAGACTCAAAGTACTTTGTTGATGCCCCAATATGCAACGTGCTTCCTCTTCTCATTGATTCTAGCGCCGCAAGATCGCCACGTGTCTATTCAAAATTCGAGCCGCCCTTTTGGGTTTTCAACTCAAAAGCCCTTTGGCCCCAAGGCGCCTCTCTGCGGGTTTTCACCTTGGCCTCTCCGGTTTTTTTTTTTTTGAAGTCTCAAAGTGGCCTTTGTGGTTTTTCACCTTGGCCTCTCCGTTTCAAGTAAAGTACTTTTTAACCGAATCCGAGTTCACGGGATTTGGTAAGCTTTTTCCGTCCATTTCAGTCAGAATCAGTGCGCCTCCTGAGAAAGCTTTCTTCACCACATATGGTCCTTCCCAATTCGGCATCCATTTTCCTCTGTAATATTTTTGTATGGGAAGGATCTTTTTCAAAGACAAGGTCCCCTCATGGAATTCTCTTGGCGAACTTTTTGTCATAAGCTCGCATCATTCGCTTTTGGTACATCCGACCGTGACGAATAGCCTTCAATCTCTTTTCTTCAATTAAGTTCAACTGATCATATCGAGCTCGGATCCACTCAACTTCATCCACTTTATTTTCCGACAAAACTCGAAGAGAAGGTATTTCTACTTCAATAGGAAGGATCGCTTTCCATCCCATAGACCAACGAAAAAGGTGTTGCCCTGTGAGGTTCGGATGATGTCCGATAAGCATAGAGTGCAAATGGTAACTTCTCATGCCAATCTCTATAGGTCTCGGTCATCTTCCCCACTATCCTCTTGATGTTTTTGTTGGCTGCTTCCACTGCCCCATTCATCTTTGGACGATATGGCGACGAATTGTGGTGTTTGATGTTGAATTGGCTGCGGACCCACTGCTATCGTCTTTGTTGTTTAGGTTCGATTGCATTGTCCGATATGATCCTCTCGGGCATTCCAGATCGACAAATGATCTCCTTTTTCAAAACCGACTAACCGATTTAGTGACATTAGCATACGAAGCAGCCTCTACCCATTTTGTGAAGTAGTCGATAACCACAAAGATGAATCGATGCCCATTCAAAACTTTTGAAGAGATTGGGCCAATGACATCCATGCCCCACATGAAAAATGGCCATGGAGAAGTCATAACATGCAAAGGTGACGGGGGCACATGAATCTTGTCTCCATAAATCTGACATTTATGACATTTCTTGGCATAGTTGATACAATCTCCTTCCATGGTGGACCAATAATATCCAAACCTCATTATTTGTCTGGCCATCGTGAAACCATTGGCGTGAGTTCCACAGACGCCTTCATGGACTTCTTCTAGGATTAACTTAGCTTCGGTGGCATCTACACATCTCAGCAGCACTTAATCTTTCCTTTTCTTGTATAAGACCTCTCTGTCCAGGACGTAGTCATAGGCTAGTCTTCTCAACGTCCTTTTATCGTTCTCAGTCGCTTGGTCTGGGTACTCGCGATTCTTCACGTACCGCAATATATCGTGGTACTATGGTGGGCCAGTTTTCTCTTCCTCTTCGACATCGTAGCAATGGGCTGGGTCTTGATGAATGCTCATTTGTATGGGTTTCATATCCTCATTTTCGTTTATTCGGACCATGGAGGCTAAGGTGGCCAGAGCATCAGCCATCTGGTTTTCGTCTCTGGGTAAATAACGGAAAGTGATGTCGTCGAACTTTCTCGATCAAATCTTGGGCGATCTTTTGTAGATGACCAGCTTTGGATCCCTCGGTTTCCCATTCCCTTTTAGTTGATAGATTACTGTGCGGAATCTCCATATACTTCTAATATTCGATTTTGCTCGATAGCGCGTGCGAAGACCCATGATGCAAGCTTCATATTCACCATATTATTAGTGCAATCGAAATCCGGTTTGCAAGTAAATGGATAATAGTCTCCTTTTGGGGATATCGAATCGCCCCAATTCCATTGCCCATGGCGTTTGATGCCCCACAAAAATTTAGTTTCTAGGGATGGTTTTTGGTAGCACCTTCTCCAAATGGCCCGCCACGTACATCAAATCTTCGTTAGGGAAATCAAAGTCTAAAGGCTCATAGTCTTCAAGGGCTCTCATCGCGTAAAGTCTGCTATTGCACTCTCTTTTACCGCCTTTTTATTTACATAGACGATGTCGAATTCAGAAAGCAAAATCTGCCATCTGGCCATCCTTCCATTCAAGACGGTAGACTCCATCATATATTTAAGATGATCTAGCCTCGAGATGAGCCATGTCGTGTGATACAGCATATACTGCCTCAATCTCCGAGTTGTCCAAATCAAGGCACAACATAATTTCTCGATTGGCGGGTACCTCGTTTCACATTCAAGAAATTTTTTACTAAGGTAGTATATTGCCTTTTCTTTCTTCCCGACTCATCATGTTTGAACCAAAGACACATCCCATCGAATTATCAAGCACCGTCAAGTAAAGGATTAATGGCTTGTCTGGTTGATGTGGCGTTAGTACTGGGGCATGGGACAAGTATTATTTTACCTTTTCAAGGTCTTCGGCATTCTTCATCCCACGTATCCAGGTTGTGTTTCTTGAGAGACGGAATATGGGGTCACATCTCTCGTCGTTGAGAAAATGAACCGGGCGAGGTAATTTAGCCTTCCTAAGAAACCTCTAACTTCTTTTTGGGTACGTGGTGGAGGTAATTCTTGTATGGCTTTGGCTTTATCCGGGTCAACCTTAATCCCTTTTTCGCTGACTATGAATCCGAGCAACTTCTCGGACCGAGCTCCGAAGGTACACTTTGACGGGTTAAGCTTCAACTGGAATTTTCTCAGCCTCAAGAACAACTTTCTTAAGACCTGCACATGTTCTTTTTCAGTTCGGGACTTGGCGATCATATCGTCGACGTAAACCTCAATTTCCCTGTGCATCATGTCATGGAATAAGGTTACCATGGCTCTCTAATATGTCGCCCCCGTATTTTTTAGCCCAAATGGCATTACCTTGTAGCAAAATGTCCCCCACATGGTTATAAACGTTGTCTTGTCCATGTCCTCAGGATGCATCTTTATTTGGTTGTATCCCGAGAAACCATCCATAAATGAGAACAATGAATAGCCTGCTGTATTGTCTACCAAGGTGTCGATGTGAGGTAACGAGAAATTATCTTTTGGGCTAGCCTTGTTCAGGTCTCTGTAGTCCACGCACATCCGTACTTTCCCGTCTTTCTTGGGGATCGGGACAATATTAGCTACCCAATCCGAGTATCTAACTACTTGCAAGAACCCAACGTTAAATTGTTTCTCGACTTCTTCTTTTATTTTTAACAAGACGTCTGGTCTCATTCTTCGGAGCTTCGTTGGAATGGCTTGCATTCTTCTCTTATGGGCAATCGGTTGTCTTTGCGATATCGCATTTAGTCCGGCATATCTTGGTACGACCATGCGGACACATCCTTGAATTCATGGAGTAATTCGATGATGTTCTCGCTTTGGTTTCTCGCAGCATATCTGCTCTAATCTTCACTTCTTGCCCTCTCTCCTAGGTTCACCATTTCTACCGACTCTTCATGGGGTAGGATCTATTTTTCTTCTTGCTCTACCATTCTCAACAAATGCGGAGGTAAGTCGCATTCTGTGTCATTTTCAAAATCCCGAGATCCTCCAACACATGTCTTTCTCAAAGCAGACTTCAGAATCTGTAGTATCGTTACTCACATTATTGATGTCTAGAGACCTGTGATGGGTGTCAAAGGGTGTGCAAAGAACAAATGAATTTGAAGACAACTATTCACATGATATGAATGAGACAAAGGATAAATAATAAAAATGTAAAATGAGAGAATGTTTAGTAGATTTGAAGATGTATTTCATTAAAACAAAATGTCCGAACATGAGCCTATTTCATAAAAGAAATCTCATTGTTTCTAGGCTTAAAAACAACAAGTGTGTTCCGAATATTACTCTGTATAATCTCTAAAAACTACAGGAAATTCCTCTGTAGTCCAATTGTCTAAAGTGCTTCCAGTTCATACGCGAATGCCCGATGCATTTCCTTGATTAGTCTCCTCATCATGTATAGCATTGATGTGAGGATGTTCATCTCTAGGAGATTCTTTTTCCGGGTAAATCATTCCTCCCGATACGAAAGGTGTGAGATGCGTGGGAATGTCATCTGTTCCCACTTAACGCCCTCTCCATTCACCGGCCCTTCTCCTTTCTTGCTTCTTTTCTATTTCCTTCTTCATTTGTTTAGCATTTGGTTTGAAACCTAAACCAAAGCGGTCTCTTTTCTCCTTCAGCATTGGGGTCTGGACTTTCTCTTGGAGATATTTGCCCAACCCTCTTCTGGGTAGGGTTCATTTTCCCATCGTCATTTGTAATCCCATCCTGGTGGTCTAGGATAGCTTGGGCATCGGAACTTCATTTCCTTCCGAGGTGAATGTCGTGTTTACGAATTCTAAGGATCGAAAGGAACATTCGATGGCCTCCTCATTCGTTTCTAGATATGGCGCTTCATTGGTAACGGTCGCTATGATATCTTCTTCAGCGTTTATAGTTACCAGCCGATTTTCTGTTACGAGTTTTAGTTTTTGGTGTAGCGATGAGGGTACGGCTCCCACCGAGTGAATCCATGGCCTCCCGATGCGATTGTAAGAGGGCTTGATATCCATGACCGTGAAGTCCACTTCGTAAGTGTTAGGCCCGATCAATAAAGGTATGTCTATTCTCCCATCACTCTTCTTTCCATGCCATCAAACGCTCTCACTATGTTCTAGCATGCCTTCATGTGAGAACCGTCTATTGGAAACCTCTTGAGTGTAGCCAGTGGTAGGATATTTAACACCGACCCATTATCTATTAGCACGCCAAGAGCGAGTGTATCCTTTACAATGGGTAGTTATGTGTAAGGCCTTCGTTGATCCCATACCTCCGGTGGGATTTAATCGTCATCGCTGAAGTAGATGAAATTGTCCGCGCTTATGTTACTAACCGACGGTCCAACTTGTTTACTGATATATCCTTAGTAACATAGGTCTCATTTAGTACTTTCATCAACGCCATGGCAGTGCACTTCGAGCTTAGAAGTAGGGCTAACACGGAGATACTGGGCTGGTTGTCTCAGTGCAGCTTGTTCCACCATGCTATATTCGCTGTGTTTCAAGAATTTCAAAAATTCTTTGGCCTCTTCCTCTTTTACGGGTTCATTGATAGGGGCTTCGGGTTCCTTTTTCCTCCCAATCTGCACACCTTTGGCTTCACTGTTTCCGCTCCTTTGTTTCGTGGATCGTAACGCTTTTCACTACGTGTATAGGATCCTTCATTCTTAGCTTTCTCAGAAATGCTAGTGGAGCTTTCCGCCATTGGTATCGTCACATTACAATTGTAGTTCCAGGGTACCTTTTTACTGTCTTTGTAGGGAAAGGAGTAGGTTTCTAAATTATAATCCTCGGCCTTCCCTGTACCCCGCCTTCCGTATTTCGCGAGATGATGATTCTCGGGTAATTGACTTCAGGCTTTGTCAGTTCTTCCTCGGTCGCACAAATGTTCTCTTCCTCTACTCTTTCTTCATAAAACTCCAGTTCTTTGTCGTCCATAAGGCCTTGCACCAAGATTCTAAACTCGGCACATTCTTGAATCTCGTGCCCCTTCCTCTTATGGAGTTCGCAGTAATTCTTCATATGCCTTTCATTTTTCGCAGGATCTGAATCTACCAATTCTCTCTTCGTCATCTCCCCCCAGACTATTCGCAATGGGGTTTTCACTTCCGTGACATCCTTCTTGATCTTCCTCACCACTGCCTCACCAATCGCGTTTACACCTCTATCTTCGTGATTGGGTAGTGGGTTCCCCTTTTTTACCATATCGTCGAGTGTTATAACCTCTATTTTTATTAGCCTCTCGACTACCCTTTTAAAAAGGCGAGGCAATTCTCTATCGAATGCCCCGCCACCCCCTCGCATGGTAATCGCAGTGAGCGCTAGAGTCGTACTTACTTAGGTGTGGGGGTTGCGATGGTTGCAAATAGAACAGGGGACCACGATGTGCTCGTTGAACAAAATCGCATAGCTCCTTGTACGCGTTATTGAAATTGGCGTGAATTGAATCTTTTCAATATTCGGCCTGTTCTCGATTCCTGTCTTACCGGTCCTTGTTGTCCAGTCGTAACTACCTTTGGCTGATTAACTGCGATTGCCTTCGAGTACCCCTTATTGTATGTACTCACGTTATTTACTTCACCGTCTTTCTTCTTAGGACCGGCCCTCCTAGTGCTTTCTCCTAGTGCTTTCTCCATGTTCAATCATCTCCCCTGCCATTACTATGTCGGTAAAGCTTTTAGTCGTACTCCCTATCATATGGGTTATGAAAGGGGCCTTCTGTGTTAATGAAGAGCATGGTAGTCTCTTTTTCTAAGAGGGTGGTTGGACTGCATGACGACCTCTCTCCCACCTTTGCACATACCGTCCAAACTTTCATTTTGTCTTTTCTCCATGCCTTGCAAAGTAATTCGTCCCGTGCCATGTCCGTGACGTGGTCAGTGTGCTTCGTAAATGCTTGAGCCGGATCTCTCCAGAACTAATGTTAGCCCGACTAAGTGGTTATACCATCTAGTCGCTGCGCCACCAAACTTTCTTGGAAACAAGTGGATTAAGAGTTGATCATTGCTCACGTAGCCACCATTCGCCTGCAGAACATGGTGATGTGGGCCTCCGGCAACTAGTCTCACTATATTTTTCGAATTCGCATTTTAAACTTATGGGGTAGTACCAAATCGAACTAGACTTAAATCTTTTGCGTCGATCCTCGATGATGATCAATACTTTCCAACATTTTTGAATTTTTCCTCCACCATTTGCAACGATCCTCCAATTGTCTTGAGGATTCTATTCTCGACCCCATTTTCTCTCGCATCTAGATCGGCACAATAGGGTTGGCCGGCTATCGCCAGTCGATCTCGAGCCTACGTGATAGCTCACGGGAGGTCTAATGTCATTCTCGCCTCTGGAAGTCCGATTGTAACCGGTGGCCTTTGGAGATATTCCTCAGCCGTGTTCTCACGTGAGGTGGGGTAAAGCCCGGGGGGACGCCATCACTATCCTCTTCGACCGACAGCATGGGACGTTTCCCCTTATCCATTGCCTCGTTCATTATTTGGGCCATTTGGGCCATCATGCCTCTTTGGGCTTCCAACATTTGGTCCCTCATTTCTTACTGGAGTTTTAACATTTGCTCTTGCATTTGTTCCTGCATTTCTTTCTGGAATTGTTCGAACCTTTGATCCATTTTCCTGGTTTTAGCGCGTGTTCCGTAGTGATGTTCCTCTTCCAGATTTTCTCTTTTCACTTTTTTTTTTCTCTCTGATAATTTTAGCTAATTAGGCCCCTTTTTTATAAACTTAAATGCATGTAATGTGATGTAATGCAAATGCATGAATGCAAAAAGAAGGCATCGATTCAGATTCAACTTTATTTCAGAGAACTTTATTAGAAAACAAAATCTTTTACATAAAGCGAACTACAAATATGCTTTCACCCTAAGGCCTAAAGTTTTGATTTTCCCGAGCAAAGAGATTAGCTCTTGACTAAAACCCGACTACAGCTCATATTTCATGCTAACATATCGGCCTGTGCTGCCAAAGTTTGTAGATGATCGGCTACCTCTCGAATCTGAACTATCGCTTCGCCCATAAGGTAATCCCGATTTCTAACTTGATCATGAGAATGGTGAAGTTCTTCTTCCCAACGCCTTTCTCTTGTTTCCGAAGCTCAATCCAAGTTCACAATCGTGCAATGTCGATTCTAATTCTTCAATCTTACCCTTCATTTCCTCGATTTTATTTAGACTTAATTTCAGCCACTTTTCGAGTTGCGACTTTCGTAGTGATGCATGGACCGTCCAAGCTCAAATGCCACCCTAGCTTTTAGCCCTTTCTTTTCTTTTTGGCTTTCACATGTCTTTTCTCGTAACCTCGCTTTATGTGTTTGCATTTCTGGAACTTTTTCTCCCAACTGCTAGCTTTGGCTCTTTCCACTCGGATCTCGCGTCGCCATTGCTCCGGAGTTTTTCCTAATCCGGCGTTTTTCATTGTCAGACGTATCTTCTTATATTCCGTCTTCAGATCATCTCGGTCTTCCTCTATTTTCCCTTTCTCCTTTCTTAGTTTTTCAGCTTCCGACTTTTGTCCATCTACATCTAACTTGAGGAGCATCTTCTCTTCTTCCAATCTCTCTATCTTTCTTTCGAGTTCCGAACTCATCCTTTCAAAATCTTGTTTCACAATTTCCAGTTCTGATGGGACTACTCGTAAATATTCCTCTCTTGACCGGGCGTCGTCTGGATTTGGCTCGGGGATGTTATCATTGATCCTCCTAGTCCTCTATTCACTGTACTCCAGGGTCGTTATCGGGCCTGCGGATAATATTTTCATTCTATGAATCCGATTCCAGGCATTAGAGATCTCATTAACCTTTTTCTTATAACTCCCCCATTCGTATGAGAACTCACACTGAGCCAGCCTGTAGGTCGTCGGTACGAACTGTCTTGAACCATACTGTCTTAGGACCAGTAAAGAGGCATATGCAAACTGGCACCCCAAATTCCCAAAGAGGAGAACTCGGTCGAAGCTTCCACAACGATAAAGGATCTTGTCGGAAATCATCCAAGGAGCCTTCCACTTGATGTCGTCTTCTTGAAGGTTTTGAAGGAGTGCTATCCAATTTTCTTCGGACACGTCTTCTTTCCTAGGCGTAGCTACTATCTCGTCCAACGGGGAGTAATTTTCCGACAAAAACCGATAAGACGCTTTCTCCACTTTCTAAAAGTGACTATGGAACCAGACCAATAACAACTGCGCACATCCAATAAACCTGCCCTCACCCATTCTCCGACATGCAGTCAAGAATCTGAACGTTTCGGCCAAGATGGCAGGAACAGACGTGACCCATTTGTCTAATCTGCCGAATAGATCAATAACTGCTTCATCAATGTGTCTTAGAGCTTTTGGAAAGATCACCAAACCGTAAATACACAAGGCCAAGACGTCAATCTTTTTCGTTGCATCGGGATGCGTTAGGATCAGGTCCCTCAAACATATCCAAGGTGCGCATTTACCTCGCCTTTTTTTCGCATTCTAGCCAAACCCATTGTTCGCTTCGTTCGTGATATTCATCAATTTTTTCGCAAAAGTCGGGCCATTAACTGCTTTGGAATAAGCTTTATCAACTTGAATTCTCGGACAACGTAGCAAGGTCGTGTACTCCTCTACCGTGGGAACCAAATCTACTTTCTCGAAAGAGAAACAGCTATAAGCGGCATTCCAGAACTGAGTCATTGCTTGGAATAGATGCTTATCTATTTTGACATCAAGCATGTATGGTAGATCGCCGTAGGTACTATAGAACAACTACTTTGCCTCGTCATCCCACTGGGTCCATATTTCTTTTAACTCTTGGAGTTCATTCTGCGTGACACTGATATTGGTGAAATCACGTAGTTCCGACACATATCCCTTAGCTAAGCTGTCCCCTTTTTCTAATTGGCTTTGCTCTGACCATGTGCGGGCGGCCGCATTGTCTTCCACTTTATCAAGGAATTCACTTTCCATAACCAGCTTTCTAACTCAAAAACTGACTGTGAATCGATGCCTCTTAAAATATGAAATGATATGCACAAAATAAAACACAAAAAGTTAGTACCATGGAATATAAAGCAAGTGAAATAAACAAACACCTATCCGGGTAACTACTAAGGTCTAGCATAGTTCAAATTCCCGGGGTGGGTTCTTAGGCTCTTTACGTGTGGTTGAGTTCTAAAGTTCGAGGTACCCGAACCAGATGATTCCTCGATCCTCACCCATTATAGGCTCATACGGATCGAGTTCGGTTCAGTGGGAATACATTTCCTATGGCCATGCGGAAGTGAAAACTTCACGAAGACATAGGTACGGATGTATCCCAAAGCAACCACTTGCCCATGCGGAGGTGAAAACCTCACGAAGGCATAGCTTCGCTCCCACTTAAGGTGTGACCACAATGGTCATACAATGCAATGCCAAAGTATTCAAGAGATCCAATATAACATTTGAAAGTGCATTTAAAGAAACGTGAATTCCGAAACCATTTTTCTATTTTAATCAAAAGGACAAGGATCAATCAATCTATGGCCTGACTCTCAACGAAATGTCCCCAGTGGAGTCGCCAAGCTGTCGTAACCATTTTTTTTGATAAAACAGTAAACGACGCGGTCGACTCGATTTTTTTGAAAATGAAAAGGAAGGGAGTCGCCACCGATCTTTATTTGGGTGTAATCGGATCACCTTTGTTTTAATAAAACATTTTGGTTTACTAAAACAGTGCTTTTGGTCTACGAAAAGTTGAGAAAAATGGGTTCGGAAGTCTATTACATGCGAGGAAGGATTAGCACCCTCGACACGCCCGAAATCGGTACCAAATTGATTGATCGATGTCCTAATGTTGAAAACTTTGGAATGATTTGAAAATAGATACTTTTTATTTCTAACACTTGAAGGAATTGGAAGAGACGTTAAGGCTCTCTTATTTTCGAAGAGATAAAGTATCATACCCAGTAAGTTAGGATGCGATACTTTGGGCTCCCAAAACTCGAGCTTGCCTTTTGATTTTAAAACTCGCTTTTAAATTTGAAGAGGATATTTCGTTATTTGTCGATGAGAAATCGTAACCCAGTAAGTTAGGGCTCGTTTTCTCGAAGGTCCAAATTAGGAATATTGCCCTTATTTTAATAGAAAAGAAACTTATCCAAGTATCTAGATGTCGAGTCCAGTAAGTTAGGTGCGCGACATTTCAATATCCGAGATTAAGTGTTTTGTTTAAAATTTAAATTATGATTTCGAAAAGGATATTCCGTTATTCGATTAAATGAGTAAAACCGGAATCCAAGTAGTTAGGGCCCGATTCCCTCGAATCTTTGATACGAAATATCTGTTATTTGAAAACTCGATGAATCGTAAAGGTTAATGTAATACGATTTGATAAAAGATAAATTACGAAGCTAGGTTGCGAAAAAAATAAGAATGATATAACGTAATAATACTAAGTTAACTAATTTAATAATAGAATGATGATAATAACAATGATAATAGTAAAATAAAGAATATTCCGTTATTCAGATTAAATGAGTAAAACCGAATCCAAGAGTTAGGCCCGATTCCTCGAATCTTTGATATACGTAATAACAATGATAAATTACGGTTAGGTTTCAAAAGGATATTCCGTTATTCGGTTAAATGAGTAAACTCCAAGAGTTAGGGCCCGATTCCTCGAATCTTTGATACGAAATATCGGTTATTTGAAAACTTAATGTAATAAGGTTAATGTAATACGATTTGATAAAAGATAAATTACGAAGCTAGGTTGCGAAAAAAACAAGAATGATATACGTAATAATACTAAGTTAACTAATTTAATAATAGAATGATGATAATAACAATGATAATAGTAAAATAAAGAATAATGACAACAATACATTTATAATAATAATAGTAATAGAAGAAAAGATAATAAAAATAAAGATAACAATAATAATAATAAAAAAATAAAATAATAATAATAATAAAAAAATGGTGAAAATAGGAAATAATGATAACAAAATAATAATGCTATTGGAAAGAAAGAATAAAATAATAATAGTAATGGTAATGGTAATAACAATAATAATAGTAATAATAAAAGAAAATAGTAATAATAATATGTTAATATATATATTAATAATGCTAATAAAAATAGCTTAAGTAGAAAATAATAATACATTAATAAGAAAAATGATGATAATAATAGAAAATATAAAAAGAATAAATAATAATAATAATAATAATAATAATAATAATAATAATAATAATAACAATAAGAATACTAATTTTTATAATAAAATAGCAAAAATGACTCGAAAGGGATTAAATCTAACTTGAAATGTAAAGTTTTGGGGCAAATCCAAGTAAATAAGAGAGAAAAGGACTAAATTGCATGCGAAATTAACCAGGAGGGACTAAAATGGGAAATAATCCTCCTTGCAAAACGCGCAAGATATGGGGCCTAATTGAACTCAAAACAAAATTTCGGGTAAAATTAAAAATAATGAAAACTCGATTGCAAAATAGAAAAAGGCGGAAGGGCTAAATGCATAAATATCCCTTTATGAAAAACACGCGATCCTGAACGTGGGTCGGGTGGTCATAGGGGCAAAACGGTCATAGGGCAAAACGACGCCGTGACGCCGCTTTTAGAGGCCTATTTAAAGTAAAAATCCTTCAAAAATTTCATTTTTCACCGCTTTTTAAAAAAAAAATTTCTTTCTTTTTTTTCTCTCGCAGGTCTCAAGTCCGGCGAGTATCCGCCGATGAGCGCCACGCGCGCCGCCGCCCGTCGTCATGCGGTGATCGCAGCACTACGGTGCTAGAGGTAAAATTTCCTCTCTTTTTTTTTTTCTTTGTACTTAATATCTATACATGTATTTATATTTAAAAAGAAAGGAAAAAAGCTTCAAAATAAAAATAAAATAAAAAATCACCTTTTGGCTTCGCTTTTTTGTCTCCTTTGATATTCGATTATTGTTCCTCGTTATTTTGGTATTCAAAATCTCTTTTTTTTGTATTCCAAAAACTTCCCCTACAATGCATTTTGTTTGGCTTTTTATAGCCATTTTACACGATTTATTTGACTATTTTTATGTCGTCTTTTCTTGCTTTTGCAGTGTTAGTGGAGCAAGTGGTGATGGGTGGTGGCCAAGCAGGTCTTTGCAGCGGTCGTAAGTCGTGGGTCAAAGAGGAAGACCCTAGGTGCGCGCACTTAGGGTTTGTTTATTGCTGTTGTTGTTTCGTTTTTTTTTTTTTTTTTTGCTTAATGGGTATTGGGCTAGGGTTTTAGGTGGGTCTGTTAGTTGGTTTGGGCTCCGGGCAGAATTGGCCTGTAACAAATAGGATTCGTTAACTCGACTCAATTTGACTCGAAATTTTTTGACTCGATTCGATTCGAATCGAAAAAAATTCAAATTTAGTTCGGTTGCTAAAATAGGATTTGTTAACTCGACTAACTCGAAAATTTTTTACTGGATTCAACTCGACTCGATCGAATACTCAACCCTAGTGAAAGATATATATTAAAATATAGTCCACATGTTTTTGAGTCAATCAAACGTTGAACATCCAAAACATTAGTCAAACTTTCATGTCCATTACTTTTGGTATGGGATTTTCTAAGCACCACTTAATTAATCAAATCTCTAAAGTGCACAGGTTCTTCCATTATAAAATTTCATTGAGACTATAACTATTCTCCCACTAGTGTCTTTTCTCTTCTTGCTCCATGCAATGGAAATGATTTTATTGTCATTACATAAATTAAATAATGACGGAACAATTCACATGACACATCTTATGTGAATATAAATAAATCAGAAAAAGAATGTAATATAGTGTTGGTCCTCTTATAAATCCCTTATTTAACATCAAGTTTAATTGGAGCTAATATAATTATTATAATAATAAAAAAAGTGCATGGATATGTTTGGTAAAATCTAACAACCAACAACACAAAGTAACAATAATCTAAAAAAGGAAACAAGAAAAAAGACCCATACAAGAGTTTTAATTATGACAGCAATATGTAGAGCTACTAATAAATACCAATCTCAGCTTTTTGCATGTTAATGATTTATATGTGTAAGCTAGAGATTAGAGACACCAACTGTAAGTGCTGGATTCGTGATGCCACCTATGCAACTATCACCCTTCTTTGTCCCCTTTCAATGCCTTCCTTTTCCTATTACCTCACCACCCATTTCTTTATTAAAACTCTCCAATATTTAGGTTATTTGTTGAAATCAACTTTATTCTAGCTGGAGCTTATTTGATATTATAACTTTTTATGTATAACAAATAGAATTTTATTTACGATGGACTTTTTTTTACTATATTATTTATAATTTATTTTTAATTATTTAATAATATTTTAATAATTTTTTTATATCATTAATTCCAAGTTAGAATTGGAAGTAAAATAATTTCACTTCATTAACACTCCTCGTTACCTCTTTTTATTAAAAACCAAAATCCCAATAGGGGGCAAACAAGTCAATTCATTACGATAGACATTGATGTAGTGCCATCATCGTAAATAATCCAGAAAACACGGGTACTTATCCATCAAAAGAATTTGTCTAGACATTGGATATATTAGTGGATCCCACACTCTGCATTTTCCACTCCTCCCCTCTGTATCTAATTCTAAGCTTCTCTCACTCTCACAAACTTGCTCTCTGCAAATATCAAAGCTTTAGATCTGAAGGAGAAAAAAAAACACCCAGAAATCTTTGCTGAAAGGAAGATCTGGGTATGCCTTAATTTTTCTTCTTTCGGCTTCTTTGTTGTCTTTGCTGCATTTTCAGCTGTTCTGATCTTGATGTTAAACAAAGTATGCTTTTTGTTGGTAGCATTAAGGGAGATCTTGAGTGTTTTTGGAGTTATTCTTGCACTTGTTATTCCTAAATGTGTGTTGTTTTATTTGGAAAATTTAAAGTTTTGGAGCTTGGATTTTGTTAGGTGAATAATGAGAAATGAGTGAATTTGTGAGGTTGGGTTTTTATTGTTCAAGCTGATTGTTTGGTTTTAGTGAATCAAAGTAAGGATTTCTTTGATTGTTGATCGAGGAATGTGGGGATGAAGGAGTTCAACACTTTTTTTTAATGCTGAGTTGTTGATGATTTTGCTACAAGTTATTAAAGATTTATTTCTCCACTTTTGTAAATTTTTCAGTGTTTGAGAAGCCAAATTTTCTGCTAGTATGCTTCAATGGTTGCACCTTTGTGCAATTTTTGTCACTGATTAAGTCTTTTCTTTTAACTTCTTCTTTAGTGTTACCTGAATTGAAAAATACTTCCTATTAGTCAGCTTGTTGCAGTTCCTAAAAAACAATAAATAAGAGGCATTATCTAGTCTGTTTGCTAAATGCCTTAGTTGCTCCATACGTTGTATACTCCTTTGAGGTTCTTTTATACCATTTCAATATGTTAATGCCTTAGCAATTGATGTCTTTATACATTGTAGATTTAAATCTTTTATTGCCATGATATTCTTTAGTTACTACTGTAATTCTTGAAGCTTCTCCTAACTTAATGGTTTGCCATTCTTTCGATTTTTTCTATTAGGTATTCATGTCATTTAATCTTGTACAGTACTGTTTCTAGCTGGTCAGTGAGATGTATATATTGTTCTTTAGTCCTGGTTTGTTATTTTCACGTGTGCCTCCAGATTCAAAGGAAAATTGTGTTAAATGTCTATTAAACGGTTCCCCTGGTGCAGGCTAGTTTGACGTGGTAGAGTCAATGGCAGTAACGGAGGCAGAAAATCCTCTTGTAGGAGAAATCACTTGCGGTTCTTTACTGCAGAAATTGCAGGTAATGTGGCTTTTAAGTTGGTTCCCTCCCTTAAAATCTTTATTTCTAGTACTCGTCTGTAGAATATAACTGGTAAAATGTTCCGCAAATTGATTGTAGGAAATTTGGGATGAAGTTGGTGAAAGTGACGAAGAGAGAGACAAGATGCTTCTTCAGATAGAACAAGAATGCTTGGATGTATACAAGAGGAAGGTTGAACAGGCTGCAAAATCAAGAGCGCAACTTCTTCAGGCCTTGTCAGATGCTAAGCTTGAGCTTTCTACTCTTGTATCAGCTCTTGGGGACAAAAGTTTCATTAGCATTGTGAGTGCTCACTTATTTCACCCTATATTCAAAGTTACTATAGATAATAGGATGTCATTACTCCTTTATATGCAAATTAATGCTGTTTACAAGTTTCCCATAAAATACTGTTTGCTGCATTCCTCATTAGTGCTTTGGGTTTGATTACAGCCTGAGACGACATTGGGAACAATCAATGAACAACTTGCTGCTATTGCACCAGCACTCGAACAGCTGTTGAAACAGAAAGAGGAGAGAGTTAAGGAGTTTTCTGATGTACAGTCTCAGATTCAGAAGATATGTGGGGAAATTGCTGGGAATGCCAGTGAGCAGACAGGTGCTCCAGCAGTGGATGAGTCTGACTTGTCCCTGAAGAAGTTGAATGAATATCAAGTAAAGCTTCAAGAACTTCAAAAGGAGAAGGTACATCTATTTCCCTGGATATCCTGGTTTCTAGTCTTTACATGGATCACTCACTAACTTATTTTGCATTGCAGAGTGATCGACTGCATAAAGTCCTTGAATATGTCAGCACTGTGCATGATCTCTGTGCTGTCCTTGGAATGGACTTCTTTAGTACTGTAACTGAAGTTCATCCGAGCTTAGATGACACTACTGGTGTGCAGTCCAAAAGCATCAGCAATGACACGCTATTGAGGTTGGCCGAGACAGTCTCAGCTCTAAATGAAGATAAGAAACAGAGGCTTCATAAGGTATCTTTGTTGTATGTAGCAGTTCTTTTCATTCCCCTTTTTTTTCCCTGTTCAAAAATGTACTACCCATTTTTCTTCTTGATGCTTTGCTACTTGAACCATTGCACATTGATATAAGGCGTTATGGAACCATCTTTATAGTGGACATGGATATATGAGTTAATATATTCTTCTTCACTTCATGCTTTTGTTCCAATAAATGAAATTACAAGGTTAACGTTTTTCCCCTTTTGACAGCTTCAAGAGTTAGCAACTCACCTAATTGATCTTTGGAATTTGATGGACACTCCTGAAGAAGAAAGAATATTATTCAACCATGTCACCTGCCACACCTCTGCATCAGTTGATGGAGTGACTGTTCCTGGTGCTCTTGCTCTGGATCTGATTGAGCAGGTAAATCAAGTTTCTCAATTGGTGTCCAAGTTTGATAGAGAACAGTTGCTTACTTATTTTCATTTCCTTTTGTGCTGAAGGCGGAGGTTGAAGTTGAAAGGCTTGATCAGCTAAAAGCAAGCAAGATGAAGGAAATTGCCTTCAAAAAACAAGTGGAGCTTGAGGAGATATTTGCCCGTGCTCATATAGAGATAGATCCAGAGGCCGCTAGGGAGAAAATTATGGCTCTGATTGATTCTGGGAATGTTGAGCCTACTGAGTTACTAGCTGACATGGATAATCAGATAGCTAAAGCAAAAGAAGAAGTCCTTAGTAGAAAAGAAATATTGGACAGGGTTGAAAAATGGATGTCAGCTTGTGAAGAAGAAAGTTGGCTTGAAGACTACAATCGGGTATTTTTAATCTCTCCTCAACATTTCTCTCTCTGGCTTCTCTTTCCCACCCCTATCTCCCTTGTTGGTGGATTATCGATTTGGGTTGAAGATTAGGAAATAGAAAAGAATAATCTGGCCATAATATTGTTGTCCAACCTGTTATTCTAACATGATACCTTTAAGAATCTTGGCCTGAGTGCTGTGGCCTGAGCCTTAATGCTGATCCTTGAATCCCTCATCTTATTCCAATGTTCCCTGATAAATGTTTTGGACTCTTAAAATATTAGTGACTGCATGCTCGTCAGCATTCCTAATATTGCTCATATCTTACTACCTCTAATGACATTGAGTGTTACGCTTCTACTGATATTTTCTTGCTGAGACAGGACGAGAACAGGTACAATTCAAGCAGGGGCGCACACTTAAATCTCAAGCGTGCCGAGAAAGCTCGCATTCTGGTCAACAAAATTCCAGGTAGGGCCATCTAGAATCATATTTACAGGATGATGATTCATATGCCGTTGGTAGATATTGTTTGCATCTGCATGTGCATTTCACCTTGAACCATCGTTAGCAATTCATTTTCTGGTCTTAAAGTTTCTTCTAATCTATTTTTGATTAGGTTCAATAGAAAGTATTCCCTACATTTTCCTTTTTACCAATCTAGAATGTGGTAATCAAACAAAAAAAAGAATCTCAAAGATGAAGGTTCTATTGAGGATAAAATTAATGTGAATTTAGGCGTTCAAAATACAGCAGTTGCATGGGATTCCAATATTAAGAGATGAAATTTTCCCTGAAGTCTATAATTCCTAGTATGTTTGCCTTAACATTTATGAGATAGGGGAGAATTGCTATAATGCTACCACATTAGATCTGCATATCATGCATGTATGGCCTGAGTTCTTATTTTCCTCTCTAATCAGTTTTATTGGCCTTTGGTAGGTATGGTTGACACTTTGGTTGCCAAAACTCGGGCTTGGGAAGAAGATCGCGGCATATCGTTTTCGTATGACGGTGTTCCCCTCCTTGCTATGCTAGATGAATATGCCATGCTCAGGCAAGAAAGAGAAGAAGAAAAGCGAAGGCTTAGGGTAAGGTTTTGATTCATTTTAGTTCTAACTATATAACTTAAAGCATGACCTAGATCTAAATAGGAAGAAGGTAAACTCAAAAAAGAGTTTTCAGCTAAATGTCTCTTGCTTTGCATGTAGACAGTGTCCTTTTTCTTTTTTCCTTTACTCCTGCTAAATATGGTTTAACTTATGGACTTGCAGGATCAGAAGAAGTACGGTGAGCAGCAAAACACGGAACAAGAAGCCATCTTTGGTTCAAAGCCAAGCCCTGCTCGACCATCTGGTACAAAGAAGGTGGTGGGTCCTCGAGCAAATGGAGGAACCAATGGAACCCCTAGCAGACGGTTGTCTCTAAATGCTACTCAAAATGGAAGCAGGTCTGCAACTAAAGATGGGAAGAGGGACAGCATGAAACTCGCAGCTCCTGCCAATTTCGTAGCGATATCAAAAGAGGACGCCGCCTCCCATGTATCGGGAGCTGATCCAGTTCCAGCATCACCCTAATAATAAATTGATAGATTTTACACCCTTGTCTTGTTTTTAGTGTTATTACCGGATATTATTAGTGAATTGGCCCGAATCGAAGAGCTGTCATTGTAGTAGAGGGATATAGTCAGTGACTGGAGAGTATAATGTTATTAGCTGTGTAATATTTGTGATATTTAGCATTTGGAAGGTGGTTTTTGATTCATGTTGTTACCTTTGCATTAGTCAGATCTGTTATTACATTTTCTACTATGAAAGAAGTGAAATGGCAACAAGGTACAAGTTTCTTCCCTATAAATCAGTTTTGGCATTGAAAACCTTTCAAGCACTCACTCTTATCATTCAACTTGAACCTGTTTTTATTCTAATTCAGGATCAACATGCTGTACATTAAAACTCATATTCTCCGTTGGAGCGGTTATGTATTGATATTAGAGTTTTTATTATTATTTTATTATTCTCAAATATTGATAGTAAGTAGAGTTACTAATTGAGTTTTTAAATTACCGATATTGTTCTATCAACTTTGTCATTCACATTAAATGTCAACTTCATTATATTGTGGAGAGTTGCAAATAGGTGTATATCTATCCTATGAACTACTTGGAAAAGAAATAACTCTCGTGCTTAATACATCAAATTCAAATGGTCTATACTAAGACTTATTTAGAGCAATAGTTAGAGCTCTTCTTTGACATTTAGATGATAGAGGTTCATGCTTTGTCATCTCTTCATTTCCTTTCTCAATATTGAACTTATCTATATATTATGTATACATTTATTTACAATTTGATTCCTAGGTTTTAAATGCTCCACCTCATATCAAAACTGAAGGCTAGGTCGATGGAGGAGTTGATTAATATAATACTAATACTCTGAGGATTTGATTATAACATTTTGAAATGTAGAGATGTGTAATGCAATTAACCCTTAATATTCGTGGAACATAATTTTGCCTATTTTCCATTAAAAATTCAACAACAATAACAATTGCACTATTATTGTTTGCAAATTATGGAAAAAAGAAAAGTTATTGGGTGTTTTGTTAAAGTCCTCAATCTAAAGAGACTAAACTAGCAATTCTTCCAACAACTTCCAAAGTTGTCATCATCTAATCTTCAAAAACTTAACTAACAAGAGTCGTCACATTATAAACGACGTCATTTCCTCTTAACTTCTCCACATTGAAAACCATTTCTCCTTCTCAAAGGCAATGGCAAACGAGAATGAGCCAGCAAAACTGCTCTTACCGTACCTTCAACGAGCCGATGAGCTTCAAAAACACGAGCCTCTTGTCGCTTATTACTGTAAATAAAAATTACATCTTAAACCTTCTTTTTTTTTTTTTTCTCTTTTTAATCTTTTTTGTAGATGCTAAATAGAAATTTTCTTTTCTCTTTTTTAAAGGTCGGTTGTATGCAATGGAAAAAGGATTGAAGATACCCGTCAGTGAGAGAACCAAAACTACCAGTGCTCTTCTTGTTTCTCTCATGAAACAGCTTGAAAAGGTCTGTTCTTCTCTCTCTCTTTTCTCTCTCTTTAATGATTAGCTGATTTTGAATTATGAGTTGTGTTATTTGAGCTGTTTAATCAATTGGGTCTACTTTACTTTCCTAGAAAATTTAATGGATATGTTGAATTAGATGTTGTTATTGATTGATTGATGTGATTTTACATGAAAATATTTAAATTTAACACGTTGGTATTTCTCTACTGGGTCTAATTTGGATACTGAGAGTTGCTGTTATTTTGTGTATTTGCTCTAGTGCTGAAGCTCCAGATTACTAGTTAAACAATTCTCATTAACTAGAATCATATAGCTATTTATTGATCATTGCCATGACATTGTTTGTTGTATGATATATATGGAGCTTATAGATAAACTATAAATCACCTCTCATCAGTGTCTAAGGGTATTGGTACTTTGCAGGATAAGAAGTCATTGACGTTGGGATCTGAGGATAACTTGTATCTAGAGGGATTTGCCTTGAATGTATTTGCAAAGGCGGACAAACAAGATCGTGCTGGACGAGCAGACTTGTAAGCAAATCTTCTTTCAAATATATCCATGTTGCACTAAATTGTATTTTGTCTAGAAGATGCAAAAGCACTTCATTTGATAAGCTGAATGGCATGTTTGTAGTTTTAGTTAGTGTATCTTGTGTTACCCTCTAAATTATGAGAAAGTTCTGTTAATTGCTACATTACATGATTACACCCTTTTACTTACCTTAGTACTTTGATATTTCTATAAATGACTTAAGTTTTTAACTTTTGGGTGCTTGGCACAGGAATACAGCAAAGACATTTTATGCTGCCAGCATTTTCTTTGAGATTATTAGCCAGTTTGGTCCTCTTCAGCCTGATGTGAGTTTCTAGTTGTTATAGAGTCGCATTAAAATTTTGCGCTAATAATGTTGATTTCTTCCTTTTTTGATGCATTACTCGGTTAGTTTTGCTTTGAACTTCTTATGGTTTTATTATACAGCTTGAGCAGAAACAGAAGTATGCTGCCTGGAAAGCTACTGATATTAGGAAAGCTTTGAAAGAAGGAAGAAAGCCCACCTGTGGCCCTCCTAATGGTGACGAAGATTTGTCTGTTCTATCAAGTACACATAGCGGTTCATTTGTATGTTTCTTATCAGAACAGTGCTTTAGCCATTATCAATATAGGGACAATGGCAATACTTGGCCTTGATTAAATAAACAGAAATTCTGGATAACCTTCATCTATGTTTATCCTTGCAGGATCATGGACCTGGTGAACTTCCAGTTACCAGTCCCAGGCAAGATTCTGATCCGTCACCACAGTTCCATGATGAAGTAAATAACCAGCACCATGCTAATATTCCACCGTCAACTCAGTTCCATGATAAGATTGACTGGCAGCATTCTTTCGATATTTTACCATCACATACTTCATTTCCTCCTCGCAGTTACCCTTCTCATGGACAATCCTTTCCACAAGATCCCCAAAGACGCTTCCCTTCACCACCTCCCTCGAGCAAGTCCGAAGATCCTACATATCCCCATGCATACCACCATCAACCCTATTCACAAGAACCGCAACAACATTTGCCACATAATTTCCCATACGTTGACGTTCCCCCATATTCATATCCTAATTTTCAGTCTTATCCAAGTTTCTCTGTGAGTAGTTTACCCTCTGCCCCATCTCACTATCCTTCTTACTATCAAGGTGCTGAGATTTCTTACACTCCCCAGTCTGCTCCTCCGACAACAAGCTATCCATCAACATCCCAATACTCTTCAACTAGCAGAAATGAGACAGTCTCAGAACCTGCACCAACTATGTCTCAAGAACACCAATATGACAGCAATTACCAGCCACCACCGGAGAAAATTGCTGAGGCACACAAGGCTGCACGGTTTGCGGTTGGAGCCTTAGCATTTGATGATGTGTCAGTTGCAATAGATTACTTAAAGAAATCACTTGAATTGCTGACTAATCCATCAGCCAGTCAGTAAGCTGGTTACCCCTAGTGGACAGATTCACATGGTTTTTCTTTGAATCATATAATTTGATTTGTATAGGTTTTATTGGAGATTGTGAACATCTGTTACCTGCCATGTAATTTTCATTTGAGAATCAAAATATTTCATGTGGTTTTCCATTAAAGATTCAGCAGGGTTTTGCTTTTTCCTCCCATTTCCTTTCTAGTAAGAAATCAACAAGGTAAATCCAAAAACATAGGAAAAACATAACTCAGATATCAATCACTACAAAAATATGATTGTCAGAAATCAATCCTTAATCATATATCTGTTATAAACAAGTTATTCAAACAGATATTAAAAGCTTTAAGAACTTGATCAACTGGAAATAAGCAACACTGCAACAAATGCAGCAAGATGCATGCATGCTTGCTTGCTACTATATCCTGATCATACTAAGGCAATATTGGATACTTATGGGCTTTTCTTTTAAAAGTATTTAGGCCTTTATTTACATATATTTATAATCTATTTTTTTTTTTCAGAACTAGGGAAAGAAATATCCAAATTCTTAGTTCTTGGCAACTTGAGATAAATGCAAAGGATCTCTGAACTGCTCCATCAGATGGAGCTAACCAGTAATGTATTGCTCTTATTATTCAAATCAATCCTTATTTTGGTGTATTGACAACTTTTCTAGCTACTTATGTTGGTTTTCTTGCCTTCTTCACCAAATTTAACAAATAAAGTTTTTGGCAGCATATACGTAGAGGTGGTTAAGTCAAAGACAGTGCGTTCTAACCTGTTTGTTTTGTTGATGGCAGTTAAGATAAAACTTAACTATTATAAAAAATGACAGTTCGGCCCATGGAAATATGGAATCAAATGGTTTTAGTAAGGGGGTTTTGGTCATTTGACAAGGAAATAAGATTCAGATTCCATAATCCAACAACAAAAGTGTAACGCAGACACAAACAAGTTTAAGCTTGGAGCAATCAACGAGTGGATATCGATAATAATAAAGCTGTTAATTGATGAAAATTCTTATCCTAATCCTTTGGAGAATCCATCTTGGAATCCTCTATATATAACCTTTTATTGTACCAAGAAGAAATATGACAATTTTTTTATTGGTATCACCCTAGAGGAAAGGAAAAAAATGGGTTCTAGATGCTCTTGTTTGGGACAATCAAGCCCCCAGAGATTGTCTGATCAACAGGAAACAGAACATGAGAATGAGCATAAAGCAAGTTCTTGGTCGGTATTGTCTTTGCTGATGTTGGTTTGCATGTGGAAAAACGAAGCAAAAGAGAGGCAATTGTTGCAGGTGAAAGAGAAACAGCAACAAAAGCAGGTAAACAAGGCAAAAAAGGAACCAACACTGGAGGATTGGCTCATTGCTTCACCAGGGTTGCAAAAGATAAATGGGACCACCTCAGGGGGTGAATACCATGTTTTCAAGCATTATTCATCCAAGAGGGTATTCCCATCTTGTGTGGGAGAAAATGAAAATGGAAGCAGCAGCAGCAGCTGTAAAGCAAGGGGGAGCTTCTCAAAGGAGAGGCTTTTGAAAGGTGAAGAAAGTGAGGTTTCATTCAGCATGACCCAAAGTGGGAAGTCAAAGAAAAGGGTGAGCTTTAGGCTACCTGAAGAAGCTGATATTTTCATATTTCATTCATCTTCACCAGAAGCAGCAGCAGCTGAATAGAAGGAGCTTAAATTATGAATATATACATTTGTTGCTAGTTATGATCAGTTTGGGTAGTATATGCTTACTGGTTTGTTACATTACATGCTTTTGGTTGTGCAGTTTGGAAAGAATAGATCGAGTGGTTGCTTAAACATCAATTGAACTATCAGATATGTATCAGAATTCTATAATTACCAAAAGGGTAATTTGATTATTTCAAGAATTTGATTCCTGGTGCAAAAATCCTGTCTTTACTTAACAGGCAATGTTGAAAGAATTTGACTGGAGGCCATCTGGTTGCACTCTTGGCTCTCGGTTCGAAGTGGACGGTTTAACTACTCTACAAAGTAAAAAGAACAAATTAATAATAATTAAAAAAATCATAAAAATATTATAAATTACATTTAAAAAATCTAAAACATAATGAAGAAATTAACAAAATTCAAACTTGATTAGAAGGATTAAAGGAATGTTTTGGTAGTCAAAGAATAAAAAGAGGGAAACAAGGAGTATGCAAGAGCCACAATGGTCTTAAAGTACTTTAGACAAGAACAATATTTGGAAAAATAACTCTGTAATAACATTACAACCGAAATAACTACCATGAACCCCACCCCTCTTAATAAGAAAGGGCAAAAAAATTAATGAAATTCATTTTTTTTAAAGTGAATTTAATAAGAATTTCAATGTTTATTTGTTGTTATACAATTATAATAACTTGACTCAAAATCTAACTCAAAATATCCATGATTTAAATAATCCAAACACTCCATTTGAGGGGGGTGACAGAAAAAGATTCCATCTTAATTATCTTTTTTTTCTCTCTTTTCTTGAATCAACACTCTTGGATCACTATAGTTGATATTATGTATCAACCCTTATCGATTTTATTTGTACCAAAAATAAAAAATAACAAGAAAAGGGATTTATGTGGCTTTATTTAAATAGTTTGGATTCAAGGGAACACAAAGTAAAGTATTAATATTCATAAACTATAATCACACACAAAAAAAAACACACAAAACAAAGTTAACAAGAAAGAAAAAAGAAAAGAAATCTTTCCCCTCTCTCTTTTGTGTGTGAATTAATTAATACTATATCCCTTTTCATTACAATGGGAAATGAAATAACACACAAAAGGAAAGGGAAAGGGAAAAAAAGGATATGAAAGCCTTTTTCATTTTTTCTTTTTACTTTAAGCAAAAGAAAGAGACGCAACAATGTGAAAGAATTGCAACTGTTCTAGCAACTCCTTAGCATGGCTCGTGCCTCGGCTTTCCACCCGTAAAAACAGCTCCTCGCTGAGCTTGTCCCCGATGTGAGCATCGACTAGCACCCCGGAAACAGTCCGGCAGCTGTTGGCTAGCGCTCGACCTACCTCCGATGCATCATCTGGCCGGCTAACGACCAAAGGGCTGCCTCCTTTGAATACCTCAAGCTTGTTAATGGTGAATGAACCATCAGCCTCAACCACTTCCTTGAAGTCTTGTAGGCTTGGAGCATACACTGGGATGTTGAAATTGTCACGCTTCTCGGCACTTATAAGACCCTGTTGCACCATTACAATCAATTATGTATTGGAAATATATAAAATTATTATTAACTTATGATGATAATCGTTGTGGCAGCTTGAATAGAACAGTTGATTAAAGGAGAAGATGATACGTAAATGTACTATCATCTACTACATCAATTTTTGCTGCAACAGAATATCTGGTCCCACGAAACATTTTTATGATTAATTTCATCAACAATGATCAAATGGACCCAAATCACTGTTATTGTCGTCTTGTTAAATGCCATGACTATGTCAAACATCGATTTTTTTTTAAAAAATTTGATCCAACGGTGGTGGTCAGTTTGCATATGTGGACCCCCCAGGACCGCTGCCTTGCGGTTATCATATTGCTGCCGACATGGCAATGGGGAGACAAGTGGAGGGCTAGAGCGGATTCTCTTAACCAAGACCATCCAACGGCTGGCGTTAGAACAACTTAATCATGATCAGTGACAATCCATCATAAAGCTCTCACTAAGCCCCAACACACCTAATCATTTCCCCTTTTGCATGGTGTTTCCCTTCGCTTTTTGGTCTGCCAAATTGCAGTAACAGACCATAGGCACAAATTATTATTTCTTATTCTTGGCCAAATATGCCGAAAAAGACATTAATGGATAAAATAAATTAATTTTTTAAAAAATTTAAGAAAATAATTTATTTTTAAAAATGAGTGTAAAAATGTATCTAATTGAATGCGCTTTTATTGACATATCAACCGGAAAATTCGGTCCAGCTGAGAATAGTTTTATGCTAACTAGATAAGCTTTCCTGTTAATAATTCTTTAAGATGAATTATGATCTAACGTGTAAATAATGTTTTAAATATTATTTTAAAGTATAAAATTCTTATGTTTGATTTTTCTTTAACTTTAAAATTATATTATATTTAATTGTAAATACCTTAAACTAGAACCTACCAAAAGATAATGTTATGGTGAAATGTAAATAATGGAAAGGATGTGATTGAAAGAATCTAATAATGTGAGATATAATTTAGGGACAATTGGGGAGCACTGTTGACACATGTAAAATTGAAGAGCTTTAAGTAAACATGGGTGATTAGTGTGAATATTAGTGCTGTAAAGGTACCTCTTGGACAAGATCATCCCAAGCATCCTGAAAGTGGGTCCCAAAGAGGAGACCGGCCCCACCTTGGTCTGTGGGGTCCACGGAAGTCCTGCCTAAGCAGACAAGGAACATAGACCCACCCCTCTTCATCTCTATGGATCTTGCTCTCAGGAACTTAGCCAGGTCTGTCTGGAACTGTTTCTTGTAAGCATTGGCTGAGCTGTCGCTTGCACCGTGGATGAACACCCTCCCTTTGTTGTAAGCCGTTGATCTTCTGTCTAACACACTTTCAGGCATCTGGGTCCCATGTTTCATAACACAACAACATTTGTCTGGTCTTAATCTTGGGTTGCACATTCAAATATATAATAGAATTGACGCAAGACTGTAACAGTACTTTTGGATTTCCTTTATGTTCTATATAAATAGTCTTTTTTTTAAAAAAAAAAAAAATAGACTAACCCAAGTCTAGAATGGGAAAAGTTAAAAAGATAAATCTCTCAACTAACCACTACGAATTACTGGAAATTCAAATTTCGGTTCCTCTAGAAACAACCTTAGTTAATGCATTATTTTATCAGATTCACACATTAATTATTTAAAGAAAAATAATACGAGTCATTAACAATATTCTAGGCCCAATTAGAAAAAAAGCACAATCTAGTTCCAATCTAAACATATAGTCAAAACATCTTGAAGGAAATTAGGGTTCCAATTGTTTTCAAGTTTCAAAAAGAGGGAATAGGACAAATATATATATATATATATATATATATATACACACTTACTATTATCATTTTGTGCACTCACTTTTGACCGACTCAATGCCGGCCAAAATGGGATGGTTAAAGATCATTCAAAATCACTTAAACTTTTATATTTTTTTACCATGAAATGACATTAACTTGAAGATTATGTTTTTCTCCTATTGCTTTCACCTTAGAAATCATCCTCGGGAATAATCTCTCTCTCTCTCTATATATATGATAATATATATGTGTAATAGTTTAGAGACGGGCAACAAAATTAAATTATAATTTTTACAATAATAAAAATACAATTTTACTATTTTAATAATATATATCTTCATAATTTTTAAAAAATTAAATTAAATTTTTATTTTTTTAAGAACTAAAATGCAATTTTACCTTTATTCATATAGCATTTTAAAATGGATAAATTTTTTTTTTCATTGGGCTGAGATACGCGCCTGCTTAGAGACGTGGTATTATACAGCGGCATGACCAAAAAGCTAGTACACTTGAAAGTAGAAGGAATGTGAGAAGAAAAATAATAAACCTGTGATAGCCAGTGCAATGAAAACGCGGAATAGAAGACATCGATGGATCTAGCCGGAAAAAGGCGTCGGTAAAAGGATCCAGGAACTCCGGCAACAAAATAGGAGCGGTGTCCATTCGAGGCTAAGCACTCTTCCATGCTACTACCGCCGTTATTTGCTAACGGAGGTAAGAGTTGGAAAAGGGTGTTGAAATCATTGCTAGGAAGATCGGAGAAAAACGCAGAGAATTCCGGCGGTTCGTACCCCGACGACTCGTACCGCTTCACCATGTGCTTGATAATGACGTCGACGATGTAGATGGTGTTGCTGCCGCAGGAACACCCCAAATCGACCACCACGAAGGGTACCTCTGGGGAGCTTAAATGAACACTGTCTAGGGCTTCTTCAAGAAGGTGAAGCATCGAACGAGCATGTAAAGCCTGCATGGATAATATTAAACACATAGTTTAAGTGTTTTAAGTTTCAGTAATAAAAAAAAAAAACAAACAAAAGAAGAAGAAGAAGAAGAAGAAGAAGACCTGAGCTTGGGAATTATTGGCGTAGCTGGCTTCACCTTTGCCTCCTTTCATGCTAAGAAGCTTCTCAAGGTTTACGTTAGAAACAACAACATTGTCTCCCATGGGAGCCATTTTTGAATGCCCTGTAGCTTTCTTGGTGGAAAGTTTTGAGTGAAGCTATGTATATATAGAGAAAAACCAAAGTGCCTAGGATTGGAAAGACAAAATTGGACTAACAATATATGGGTACCTTATTATACGGAGATAATTTCTAAAAATGTAAATTAGGGGTATGGTAAATAAAATAAATATTTATCTATTAGATAATAAGGGAATAGGTTTTAAATTAATTCTGAGTTGGTATTACTTGGCACATTAACACCAAATTTTAATAGGGGTTTAAAAAAGTAAAGATAATAATGTATATAATAAAAATATTTAAATTAAGATTTTTTAATTATTTTTATTTACTTCCTTTCATATGTGTGTAGCATCACGATTTCTAATCTTTATTTTTTTGATAAAATGTTTAGAACTACCAATAGTTCCTCTCCAATTTTTAAATAAGAAGATAATGCATTTTAGCATATTCAAACCCATTGCACTGACAACAATATCGATGCCAACTGGGTTAAGACTCAATCAGCATATAAATTAAAAATTTTGAATTAGTATTAATATAAAATTAACTTTTCAAAAATCTAAAATGATTTTGAATTTAAAACTTGAACCATGCAAATCCTATATTAGAATCAGATTACTCATTATTGATTTTATATTTTAGTTAAACATTAGAAAATAATAAAGGAGGTGAAATTGTATGGAAATAAAATCCACACTTACGGGACTCACATGCAAGTAATAGCGAGGGTGTATAAGTAGCCCAAGATCGTCGCCGGATTTTCTTGTTTCCGGTCTCCGATGCCGGCGAATTCAACTCAAGGTATAGCACTAATTAAGCTATATATGGATTTAGCCGTAATAATATACTATGAAATACGAACCTGTTATATATTTGTCTTACTCATTAATTAATAAAAAAGATCATTCTAATAAAATAATTGGAAACAAAATCATATTATTATATGAATAAATCATGAATTTTTCCATAAGGACATTTTCTTTCTAATTCTATAATTAGTATTCATATAAATTATTCATGAAATAAAATTATTTCAAACTAATAAGGTAAGAAAAAGTATTATTTGATACATTGTTAATAATTCTAATAAATTTTTAAAAATTATAGTTTTCCCTTCTTCTTTTTTTTTTTTTAAATTTAACTTTCCCTTAATTAAGGGCCATTAATTAAGTCGTTGGTATAAGGAAAAAAATGTGTTGACTGCAAAGTTATCAATTCACAGTAAGTAATAAAATTGCTAATACAAATATTCCAAGTGGAAATTAAATTACCTAGATAATTAAGTAAAAATTTTGGAATATATACAAACCGAACATATATATATATAAATATCGGTTCTTTTTGACACAATACTTAGAACTATCCATAACCCCTTCCCAGTTCATAAATAGGAGGATAATATGTTTCAACGAACTCGAATATACGTCCTCCTGTATTGACAACAATGCTCATGCCAATCGAGTTATTTTTTTTAAAGGATTGAAATAGTCTATTAAAAGTATATTTGCTTTTCGTTTTTACCTTTATTCTTTAGGGCAGAGTTTTATTTTGTTTTTCATATTTTTCCTCCACTTGTTATAATCAATATGGATAAGGTTAAAACCTTAAAGCCATTAATTGGGTAAATAATAATAATAACAACAGTAATTAAGCTGCTCCCACTATGAATTGTATTGTCATTTTTAGCATGCTTTTGATTACATTCTTTTCCCCTTTTAAGAAAGAAAAGGTTAGATATACATGCAAAAGTTTTTTATTTGTAGACGACACAACTCAGCTGGTATAAAAAAGTAGAAATTATTATTTATATAAACCAGGATTAGATTAAAATGAAGTAGCCCGGCCGGGTGGTAATCTATATGAAGAAATTATTGAGTAATAATCTGATTAGGAGGAAGAGACACCATGCAAACCGATAAGTAAAACACAACATACAATTATGTTCTTTAATCCATTCTTTTGTATAATAATATTTGGCCTTTTAAGTGTATATGTTTAGGTGAATGATTAGGTGGTTTCTGTTCCAACAGTTTAAACTCGGATTAATTAGTGCAAACTCCAACTTTTCATTTTTTTTTATTATATTTACTTTTGAGAAATCCAAGAGATCCCATAAAAGCCAAATGATGGTGAATAATTTAGTGATATATTAAGGCAGAAATGAAGGTTCATTAATTTTGGACCTAACCCTTTTTTAAACTACTAATTAGACTACTAGTGTTTGTGGCCTTTTTTTTTTAAGATATAACTTGAGAGATTTTATTATTTATAAAAATTATTCAGATTCAAAATCTATAACGAAAATAATTTGAAATCTACAATGTCGGGCGGTGTCGGTATCCCGATGGCCGATACCAAATTGAATCATTGTGTAATCATTGCAATATGATTGAGTCGGGATAAAAAATACATTTTTGGTGTCGGCACTGCAATGGCCGGCACCCGTATGTATTTTTTGGTGTACTTTTTGAAAAATAAGGGTATTACTCGGTTATTTTTTTTATTAGGTGTCGGCGTCTAGATGGCCGGCATCGGAATTTTTTTTTTTAAAATTCGATGTTTTTTTTGTGTTGGCACTGTGGTGGCTGGCACCCGTGCCAGACAACAACAATTTTTCGACACCAGCAAGTTATATATATTGAATTTTTCTGTGTTTTGCTTGAGTTTTTTTTTTACTTTAACAATTTAAGAGAAAAAAAATAAAGAAATATCTGTGTTTTGTTGAGGAGGAAACAAATTTTGTTGGAGATGAATAACCAGATGTTGTTACTGTATGTTCATTTCAATGGAGAAATGGTAAATACAACTGAAGAAGGTTGTGTATTTCAAAATCGCCAAAAAATGAGGATGAGATTCAATAAACATGTAATGCTGGCGGAACTGAAACGGAAGATCAGTGCAAAGGTAGCTACCCGTTGTGGGAAGCAAATGTCAAGATTGTTCTACAAATTTCTAGTTTCAACAGATCCATTGAAGTTTTCGAATATAGAACTTGTAGATGATGATGTGGCCACAATGATCGCAATTTATTGCCCGCTTGAGATTAAGAACCCTCGACTAGTTGAGTTATTCACAGAGTTAGCCGATTCCAAACCTGTTCAAATTGCCCCTTTAGTAAGTCAACTGTAACAACCCAATTTCAGTGAAGTCGGAATAGTAGTTTCGTAACCACAAATCCAACCCGGAAAGACAAAATATTTTAATATTATGAAATGATTAGTATATAGTAAAAAGGTTACATGAGAATTTTGATAAGAAAATTTAATCAATTAGGTGCTTAATTGTAGAAAGGACTAAATTGCATAAAATGTCAAATTTGGATTCTAGTAGCTATAAGGATAAAATAGCTATGGAATTCAAAACTTGAGGTCCTTAAATGATAAATAAACCATTTATGAAAAATATGTAGATATTTTTGGTGAATAATCCATGGAAAAATTAGAAAAGGTTAAGGACTAAATTGGAAATAGAAAAGTTAATAAGATGATAAAGATAAAAATAGAAATTAATATCATTTTATATCATCTTCTTCATAAAAAATACACGGAAACCCTAGGAGAGAGAAAAAAAGCTTTCCAAGCATAAATTGGTAAGTTCCTATGTCCCGTTTTTAGTAATTTTTATATTTTTGAGATCGGGAAAACTTAATTTCTCTATTTGGGGGGTTAATTTAAATAGATATCAAAGTATAGAAAATTTTCCATGGATGAATATACTGAAATTTAAAAGTTTATGGTAGAAAATGAAAGGTTGTTGATAGATAAACAACTTTTACAAAGTGATTTTTGATGGAAACATGTTTAGGGACTAAATTGAAAAGTGATGAAATTCATGGAAAAATTCTAAATTTTATTAAACATGTGTGCTGTAAAAGTTATATTAGAATTTTGATTAGGCTTGGAACAAGGAGTAAATTGCATGAATTTCAATTTCCGAGCCTAGGGACGAAATTGGAATTAAGTAAAAGTTTAGGGGCAAAATGGTACTTTTTCCTAGAATGTGAATTGGGTTCAATTGAATATGAAAAATATTAAATTGATGATTAAATTCATTTATATAGATCCGGAAATACCAAACAAAGAGAAAGATCGAGGAAAAGAGAAAGTTTCGGATTAGTAGATACGAGCAATTATCAAGGTAAGTTCGTATAACTTAAATAAGCATGAATATATGTGTGGATTTGATTGCTGAATTGTATGAAATGTGATATGTGAATTATATGTACATTAAGCATGAACATTGTGAAGCATGAAATATGTATATGATGTAAAATGATTAAAAAAGGGTTAAAATCCGTTTGAATATTGAATTCCGATTGGATAAATGTAATTTCCCTGAAATAACTGCATGTGTTGCAGAAAGGATTTAGCCCGGACGGGTAATCCAAAATGAGCTCTCGAGCATATGTGTTTTCAATTAGGATTTAGCCTGGACTGGTAATCTTAATTGACTGGATTTAGCCTGGACTGGTAATCCTAATTTACTGGATTTAGCCTAGACTGGTAATCCAGATTGAACTCTATAGGGAATTCTTTGTCATACAAGGATTTAGCCTGCACTGGTAATCCGACAAAGCCCTTAGAGTATATGTGCTACAGCTAGAATTTAGCTTGGATTGGTAATTCTGCTGTATGACATGTGGCTCGAGAGTGTACCTAGACGGTATTACTGGATATGAATTGACGGATAATGGAATTATACACCTCGAGTGTACTACTTGAAATATCCATCGGTAATTCAATGGTTCAATGGATAAAACACTTATGTGGCATGATGAGCTCATCTATACATTTTGGTATATTTGTGACTAACATGTTGATTGAATGTTTGTGATTAGGCAAACTTACCAAATTGATGTATATAAGCTTATTAAGTTTAAAGTGTTAAATATGTTTGGTAAGTGTAATTTTAGTTATACGAGCTTACTAAGCATATAATGCTTACTAGGTTTTATTTTCCCTGTTTTATAATGCTCAAAGATCGTGAAGGTTGGAAATCGGTCGGAGCAATCATCACACTATCAACTCCTTGATTTTGGTATAAATGAAAATCTTATTTTGTTAATGGCATGTATAGGCTAACTAAGTTAAATGATGGTATGTAAATGATATATATATAACTTAGCCATTGGAGTGGCTAAAATACTTATGTTTTTGATATATGTTATGGTTGGATATTACTTGAAATTGGTTGGATTGTATTTGTAAATGTTGGTGCAGGAAGATGGAAAATATGGGTGAGAAATGAGGCTAGGAAATGGCCTTATTTTGTCCATACGGGTAGATACACGGGCGTGTGTCTAGGCCGTGTGTGACACACAGCTTAGGTACTTGGGCATGTGATCTGGCCGTGTGTCCCCTGTTTCTAAAATTTGCAAAACAGAACGTCCAGAATTTAACATGGGAAGAGACACAGGTGTGTGTCTCAGCCGTGTAGATGACACGGCCTTAGACATGGGCGTGCGATACGACCGTGTGAAGTCTGCGCCTATTTTTCAAAAAATAATTTAACCACACGACCCAGTACACGGGCGTGTGACACGGCCGTGTGTGCAAGTCAGAGACTACCTTAAGTGAGACACGGCCTGAAGCACGGGCATGTTTAAGGGGTCACACGGGCGTGTCCCTAGACTACATGGGCGTGTGAAGTCACACGGCCTGATCACACAGGCGTGTGGGTACTGTTCATAAATGAAATTTTTAAAATTTTGTGAAAATTTTTATGAGACCCCGATTAAGTCCCGACTCAATTTTAATATTCAATTTGGGCCTCGAAGGTCCAATTGAGGAACGTTATGTATGTTTTCGATAAATGAATAGTAAATGATATGATTAATTCTGTAAATGTTCTGTATTTATTGGTAATACTTTGTAACCCTGTTTCGGCAACAGATACGGGTTAGGGGTGTTACATCAACATCACCGATTTGACTTTGATCTTAGTGTCTGTAGGGAAGATCAGTCGGGTTGTGGAGGGACATCGCAACGACCGAAAATCCAAACTAAGGTGGATGTACGTATAACAACCCAATCCTGAGTCCCCGTCTAGAGATACATCCAGAGGTGTCGGGCACCATAATAGACGGTGATTAAGGGTCCAATGGTGACTTACTGATGGTTGGTGACTTACTGATGCTAGAAATGACATCTTGTACAAAGCCCAAGACTCTAACAGTAAAAGGCAATCGCTTATATCTTACGTCTCATGCTTTGTCGCTCGACAAAACTCACAGTACAACGTCACTAATACTGCTAAGCCCCAACTATAGGACCGAGCATTGTACAGATCTGCCAATAAAGGAAAGTACATAATGTTGACTCTATTTTGATTTGAGTTTGACATTAGTACCCCACATATCAAGTGCAAAATATACGCACAAGCAGCGCAAATGAGCCCGGACTCAGTGGGATTGCTCGATAATGTTTTGAAATTTTCTTTTAACCAGGAAAATCTCAAACTGGTAGGTGGTGCATCCAAACAGTTGGTAGCAAAGGCCCCAAGGATTAGCCACTTTCCTTGGCCCCGTGACCGCAACTCCATCAACTGGGAGCCCGAGTTGAACCGATATGTCCTCCGGTATAATCGTGCACTCCCCACATGAGAGATGAAAAGTATAGGTTTTTGAGCGCCATCGCTCAACCAAGGTAGATATTAAGTCCGACCTCAAGTTGAACATCCGAATGAATGCCGATGTGCCAAGTCCAACGACATCCAAGTACATTATAATCTGATTGTCGGGAATATGTCCCAGACCATGGAGTCGAGGCCTCAAGACCTAGTACTCATCCAGTACACATAATAAAATTGATATCTGTTAATTTTGACCACTTGAATATTCACAAGTAATGAATAATAATTTTTTATTATTTAAAAATTGTCTCGAACAACATTTTTCAAAAAAATAAAATAAATGGTTTTTATTGACTATTCAAGTGCTTGTATGAATTCAAATTGAAATATATCAAATTTCCAGTTGAATCCACTTCAATCTAAGGATAATAAAGAAAGATAACAAAACTAATTAAGGAATAAAAATAAGGGCTAAATTGTTTGACCTACAAACTAACGGGCACTAAATTGTAAACATAAAAGCTAGGGAAAACGTGATAGAGAGTAAATTAAAACAAAAAAAAAATATCCATTAGCTAAGTAAATTTTGTAATTAACCGCCAATTTATAATTATAATTTTTGACAATGTAGTGATTTTTTCATTTTACCCACTCGTTAATCATCTGCGTTGTTGGTCAGAAGCTCGGATAAGAGAACTCATAGTGATTTATGCGTAATTAATAATAACATTATCAACCACCATTCAAATTAACAAAATATAATTAAACGAATTGTTATAAAAAATATATTAACTTACCTTAATGCTTCAAACTTAATACACTCAAAAAAAAGATTCAAAATGAAAATTTTCGGTGAGGGGGGAGTCGGTCGGCCAGTGTGGTGGTGGAGGGGGACCATTGAAGCTATATAAAGGGAGGGAAGAAGAAGAAATAGGAAAAAGAAGAAAAAAAGGGAACAGTATTGTTTGTTATTGAATTCTTTTATTATAATACTAGATTTTAGTTTTATCATTTTTAGTTAAGTTTTTCATTCTTAAATTTTTAGCACTTTTTTTATTATTATTTTACTTTTTAATTACTTGAATATGTGTTTATGATTATGATTCATACTTATAAAGAATAAAAAACATTGTGTTTATGATTAGTTTTCTAACCGATTTTTTTTCAAATTTTAAAACATTGCATCCTGACTTCTTTTATTATTCTTGATTTTATATCAGTTCGGTTGCGGATAAAATTTTCGACCTTAAGAACAATCAATTTTTTTTTCTAATTTAAAAACCTTTTATTTATTTTTTATCATACTAATATTTACATTAAAAATTGCTCGAAAACATATTTATCTCTACTATTATCGACTTTTTACAAAACTGACCCAACTAATTTCATAATTTACGAAAATTCTCCATGTGCAATAATACTATCTAAATTTGGATTAAACACACAACACAGTTGCTAATATATTTTAAAAAGTATTTCCTTCAGTTCATCCATCTTTTGCTTGAATTAGGTCCATTAAGAATCTCGTAATATTCAACTTTGCTTAATTTCAGTCCATCGTGAATCCAGTGACCTAACTGTACATTTAGTGAGACTAGGTTCGGCCGCCCTCAATCAAATACACCGGTGTTGCTTAATTTTATTATTACTTATGCAGAAATCGCAATGAGTTCTCTTATCCGAGCTTCCAACCACACAGTGCTGATTTGAGTCAATCAGCAATTCAGTGCCCTAAGGTTCATTGTCTCACCCAAAAAATTTTGCTTCAATTGGCTCCATCGGGAATCCTGTGCCCCAAGGGTGGGTTTTCATGATACAAGGTTCGGTTGGCGAAAACTGTCACCAACTCGTGTAAACCGTAATCACACCTCCACCCCTTAACAACATAACCTTTGTGATATTCGTGACAATATATACTTCAACCCCGTTACCGCATAACTATCATTAGATAGATGAAATCTCCAGGTGATGGTACACTCTCCAAACAATGAATTATTCCTGCCGATGTCCAAATTTCATCGGATCACCATTAAATAAAACATTCTTTCAACCTCTCTTCCCATTTCTCAAGACTTACATTTTTTTCTCCGTTCTCTCCCTCTCCCTTATCTCTTCATTAGGAAAATTTGCAATTTTTTTCTCCCTTTTCGTTTTCTCAAAACCAATGTTCAACCATGGTTGGTATATATAGCATATTGATGTGGACAATGAGAAAGCTGGGACCAAAAAAACTATTTTTTGAACACTGGTGCTGACATAGGGAATCTCAAGACCATAAAAATTAATTTTTAGACGGGTCTCGACCTCGAGAAATACAAGATCAATTTTTTTTTCTGACACAAGTGCCGGCCACCACAGTGTCGACACTATAGAGTTAAATAAAAATGTTTGTTAATTTGTGGAGTTAAACCAAATAATAATCCTTCTAAAAATGATTAACATGTTAATGTTATCTATAAAAAGATGTTAAATTTGTGGGTCAAATTATGATTTTGGCCTCTCAATTATGTTTAAATATATGAGATTTAGGCTTTAATTTGTAATGATTTAGTTCCACTTTTGTAATATTATTAACTATTTTTGCTACATTAATGACGGGAACTTCTTTTAAAAAACACTACTCTAACTTGTTGGGCTGCCGTGAGACTTTTTGTGTTTGGAGCTGGGGGTGTTATTTTATTTTTTATTTTTAAAATTCGTATTAATTTTTTAACTAGAATACTTAACAATATTAACTATTTGATTAACTAATGATATTAAAAAAATTCTTTTCATGTTGACTGAGTTCTAGCTCGGTTGGTACTAACATTGTTGCTTATGCAGGAGGACGTAGGTTTGAGTGCATTGAAGCGCATTTATCTTCCTATTTAAGGGTTAAAGAGGGACTCTGGGTAATTTTAGACATTTGTATTGAAAAAAAATTTCCTTTCATGATACTTTTTGTGTATAAGGGGGTGTTCAAGTCATTGTTTTAATGGGAATAGTTAACAATTTAAGTTATAGAATCTTGCTAAGTATGGGTTCGGTTGAAAGTTATTCTGATTTAAGTTATATTTGCTTTGTGCGAGTAAAATTGCTTATAATGATTTTGATATATTGTCTTTATATTTATCAAATAGTGTAAATGTACTTGTACTCCTTAAAAAACGTGAAAAGAAATTAAATTATGCTAAATCAAAGTATAAGGATTAAATATTAAATTTAAGTATACTAAAAAAGTTAGAACCAAAATTTGTGATGGTGATAAAGACATGTGATGTAATAAACGCTATAGCATAGACACACATGACTAATAATAGGGTTGATATTGAAATGTCACAAAAAATCCATTTAATCATGGTGTACACAGGCATGCATGAATAGTTGTTATTACATATATTACTTTGCATGGCTAAAAACTTTGCCTTTTTGCAAGTGTGCCAACTATCTGTATCCCCATTGGAGGACTCATGCAAAACAAAAATTACACTATAATTAGAGATAATAAACACATAATTAGTTAAACTCCAATGTGTATATGATGTATCCTTAAATGCTTTAAGACGAAAGTAAAAGAGGTACATCTTTTGACAATTCAACTTCATTTTATTTACCAACTATATATATATATATATATATACACACAAAATGGGTTGTTGTTGTTTTTACTTAAATTAAAATTTTTTTTTAAAAACGGTCAAGGAATCTTGTTATAATTTTCTTCCTTGTGATCCCTTTTAGGGCAATTATCCTTTAAAGTCTAAACCATGGGCGTGATGGTCGGAAGTTCACGTGAAACAAGGTCGGACCAGTTTTTGTTCTTTCTTTCCGAAATGCCTGCCTTTTACATTAACTTCCAACTGTGAGCTTACCTATATGGCTTAGGTCTTTGCTTCTATTTTACAATTCTATAATGGTTAATTATCAAATACAATAACCCCCATGCACAAAAGTTAACAACATGCAATTTTCCCCATTATTTTATTGTTTTCATTTAGCCCCTACCCTAGCTTTGAATTTTTGCTTGCCATTCCAATATATGATTCATTTTTTAGATATAATCAAAGATTGATGGACAGTTGATTAACTTTTTAACTTGTTGGTTCTTTAAGAGGAAAAAATAAATAAAGGGTTTGGAGTTTGGTTAAAAGTGAAGTTGGAATGGTCAAAAAAGATGGTAGTTAAATTTATGTTATGGAATTGTGTCATAACTCATGGGTTTTTTGTCTAACTTTTTTCAATTCTTCTTTTACCTACATAGATTTGAATTTATCCTCGTTAACCAAAAAATAAAGAAGAAAAAAAGCTAAAAGATAAAGGTTTTGGACAAGAAAATGGTCCCTGCACCGCCCTGATCGTTACCTTGGTCAAATGAACTTGGAATTTAGCTACTTTTATAAATTATAATTACTCTTACATGGAAGCTGGATTTTCATCAACTTTTTTAGGGTTTAAAATTAAGTTTTGTTGATATACCTCCATTAAGTTGAGGTTAGATTCACCAAGCGAGAGTATATTAATAAGTTTAATATTATTTTCGATTGGAATTTTTTCTTCCAACTGTGTTAAAAGTCTTAAATAGAGTAGGATTATCTTGAAGGAATAGGCAAAATCAGTTTACACATTCTAACTCGACCCTATGACCTATAGATCATTGATGGGAGAGCATGCTACCAGTTGAGCTAACACCCCTTGGCAAGTTCTAATCCTTGGAAATGGCCAACTTCCAAAATATTATGTTATATATATACATTACTTTGAATATACTTATTGGGAGTAATGAACCAAAAATGTTTGATAGTTTGCAGCAGGTAATGAAATTCAATGGTGAGATCACAGAAACCTAATCATCACAACTTTGAGTATTTTGTACACCAAAACTCTTTAGCTTCTTTCAGGCTGAAAAGTTTAACATTTGTTATCCAAAAGCATGAGGTTGCAATGTGAATCATTCATGGATTGGGAATTGTTATTGGTTTTGGATTTATCAGGCAAATTCCCAACACAAGGTTGGGATCTGTATGGACAAAACAAGTCAAGAGTCAAAATACCCTACAACTAGGTTTATAGATTCTACCCTTAATTTATATATATTAATTAATGCTTTCTTTTCTTATATTTTTCTCTTTGTCATGGGGATTTGATTTGAGTTACAATTCACAAGGTTTGATAGAGATTCAAATAAATGATAATTAATGTTTAGAAACTTATTTTGTGCCTTTAAATCCTATGAATTTATGCCTATTAATAGTGGATTAAAAAACATATATACATATTCTTACCCTGTACATGTAGCTTAAAATTTTGGATAAATCAGAAGATACCAAAAGGCTTTAAATGCAGATGTCTGTTTGCTCCCCTGCTTGCATATAGCAGCATGAATTGAATTAGGGGTATTGGGAATAGTAGCTATGATTTGCATGAATTTTAGGGTTTTATTTTTTTTTCATATTTCAATTTTCAAATGAGAATTAAGTGATTGGATCCCTGAACTTAAGTATAAAAGATTTTGGTCAATGCTATCCATATATATGTATAATTTTAATTTTTCTTGCTAGGAAAAAGCTCTGCAAGTTGCTGCAGTGTTCATTAATCCTTTTTCTTTTTCCCGATCTCGTTCTAATATATCAAACTTCCAACATGTCATGCTTGCTTGCGATGCAAGATAAGTGACTTAATTAACTACTGCTAAAAGAATAATGAATTATTGTAGTTCATATTTCCTAATAAGGTTATAAATTTATATAAATATATAATATCTTTTATATAATTAAAATTTATTTATACGGACACGTCTGCCACTGCCATTTTAGTTTAACTTAAGTAGTACATATAATTATCATTTAATTTTTATCTTAAGATTTAAAATTTCTTTAGCTTTGATTGAGTCTTAGTTTAACTGTCATTTATATTATTGTCAATGCAAGAGAACGTAAATTTGAGTGCGCTAAAGTGTGTTTATCATCATATTTAAAGGTGTGAAATTATGACTAATTTTTAGCCTTGTATAAAAAAAATCTAAGAAATTACGATCTAAAAAATAATCAATTAATTATAAATAATGGCATAAAATGATTACTATATGTTTAGGAGGATATATAGATAGGGTTTTACTGTCTTGAGGCTTGGTTTATTTCATTTTCTTCGGGTTGTATTGGTAGTTATTTTTTATGTTCTACATGATTGCTCATACTTATGTCTCAAATAGAGGTAAGCAAGAAAATCGGTTAATTAAATAAATCGAAGTGAATTGAACCGATTAAATTAAAATAAGTTGATTTAGTTGATTTATGCAGTATGATTAATCGATTTTAATAGTTTATTTGGTTGATTTTCAATTTTAAATCTTCAAATCAATTAATTTTATAATTACTAATTTCTAAACCCATATCCATGTCAAAGCCGAAGTAACTAAATACCCAATCTCTAATATTAATACCCATATCAAACCCGATCCAACAAAAAAAAAAAACATGATACTCACTGTTTTCAAGGGCCCATAGATGAGCAATAGTCATTGGCAAATCACTAGGAACAACTTCCCACCCATTTCGACCTAGTTTTAGCATCCTCCCACATATCATGAAGTGAAGATCCAAAATTTATCAAGTCTGTTTTTACAAGAAACTAAGACAAATAACCTCAATATAAAAATTTTCAAGCGCGCTATCACCTGAACCATTAAAGGTATCAATTTATCTTGGCTAAAATGAACAAGAGCATGGTCTTGTGTCACGTCCCAACAGAATTTGACATCCATAAGGGCCACCAAAGAGCTCAAAGCACCATCAAGAGGCCTAACTATAATCTATTGGGAATCGACTAGTATAAACAACGAACAAGAAAGAATAGAGAAAATTAGACACACAAATTTACGTGGAAAAACTCCTCCTATCAAGAGGAAAAAAACCACGAGAAAATGAGACTTCACTAATGAGTAAATAGTAAAAAAAGTACAAGATGGAGATATTAAAAACAAACCTTAAACCTTGAATACAAAGCTCTCTCAAAACTCTCTCTTGATCTTCTCTCTAATGTTGTGTTATGTTATTTTATTCTAGGGTTACTAAGGCTCTTTTTATAGGCTAAGATTAGAGGTCTAATCATACTAAAATATTTTGGGTATAATTAGAGTTTAACTGGGAAAAGTAACGCTACTGAGAGTCTAATTACGGGGCCTTTTAAGTTAAAATTCGTTGCGTTATCGCCTCTGCTTTGCCTTTGTTTCAAATATTGTCGCGTTATTGCGACATTGCGTGATTCCTCATTGCAACGACGCCTCTATTTTGACTTTGGTTTGATTGAAAAATGTGAGACACACTCCACAAATCTCCACCTTGACTTGTATTTTAACATGCCTCCTTTGCTGGGCCCCGTCATGGGCCTAACTTGATTTTTTTTTTGTAGGATACTAACCAAATCCAAGCAGTGCTTAAACTTGGAAACTGGAAGGCTCTTATTCAAAACGGTCATACCTTTCTCGCTCATATGACCAGGTCACATATGACACAACCAAGTTGACTACAACTCCGTAATAGTCGAGGAAATTATTGCTGCACTAGTCACTATTAAACCCTGCAGAATATATAGACAATCAGTTTTTTGACCTTTCATTAAAACGAGAGCTCCATAAGATACCTTAATGCTACTTGACTCGATGATGATTCTACAATCATTCAAGTCTAACATACTCAGGGAGATTATATTTTTCTTTAAATCAGGCACATGCCTGACACCTGATAGTGTCCTGATAATCTTGTTGTGCATCCTGATCTGGACGGTACCAATATCGATTATCTTATAGGATGAATTATTCCACATGAGCACAACTCTACCTTCAACTGGACTACATGTGGAGAACTAGTCCTTGTTGGGACATATATGGTAAGAACGCCCCGAATCTAGGATCCACTCGGACATAAGTTTAGACCTTTCGGTCGTAGACACCAACAACCGTCATCACCCTTGTCCTCGACCACACTAGCATCAGCTAGCTCAACCTTCTTCTTCCCTTTCTCGTCGTTTTCAGCAGCCCTCCTGTTTTTATTTTGCAACTCATAACATTCTTTCTTAATGTGACCTAACTTTTTGCAGTTGCCACATGTCTTGTCTCGATTCCTCGACTTCAATCTAGTCCTGCTTCTCGCAACCAAAATCGAGGCTTGCCCATCTGGCTTGCTATTTGAACCTAACTCATTGTGGAGTTTGTCTTTACTCAACAAGTTTCCCTTCATATCCTTGAACGAGAGTTTATATCTACCATAAATTATGGTCTTCTTGAAAGTCTTATATGAAAGGGAAAAGAGCACAATAATAGCATAGCTTAATCTTCATAATTTATATTAGCCTCCACATTCTTTAGATCATTCAAGAGAGTAACAAATTCACTAATGTGAGCCGTAAATGGAAGCATTTTTAGCCATACCGAACGTGTACAGGCACTGTTTCAACACCAATTGATTGGCCAGAGACTTTTTTCATGTAAAGGGTTTCTAACTTCTTCCATAAGGCAGATGTCGTTTTCTCCATAAGCACTTCCTGTTAGGGGTGAGCATTCGATCGAATCAAATCGAATTGAATCGAAAATTTTCGAGTTAATCGAATTTTCGAATCGTATTTTATCATCCTAACTTAATTTGAAATTTTATCGAATCGAGTTGAGTGAGACGAAATTCGAATCGAATCGAATATATTTGTTCGAGTTAAATTTAAAAAAAATGACTTTAGTGTTGTTTATTTTTATGTAATTTTTCAAAAAAAAAAATTCTTTAAAATTTTTAAACATGATCATACAACAAAAAATTGAAGTAAATAAGTGAATAAATAAAAGCAACACAACATCAACCTAAATAAACAATATGAGTCCAAATAAACAACAAAAACAATACAACAAGATTATAATAAAAAACATAAGTAAAAATCCAAGTAAACAACATGAGTCGATGTAAACAACAACAACATTATAATAAAAAAAACATAAGTAAAAGTCCAAAATGTAATAGAAACCTACACCAGTCCAAACAAACAAAAAAAAGAACACAACAAAAGCCCAATTAACCAACAACAATAACAAACCAAACCAAACTAATAACAATAACACATCAGTTCAAAAACCATTATAGAATAGTTTAAGTTTCTTCTTGTGCTTCAAACACCGTTGGCATTGATAATCTTGAAACATCTAGTAAAAGTATTGAATGAGTTAGTTAAATGATAAAAATGTTCGCAAAAATAACTTAAATAAACATTGATAGTATTATCAATTACTATGTCCATAAACTCTCATCTGCAGATTATTTATCATGTAAAGGGATTCATTACCATGAGTATCCAATGGACATCACATTGATAGTGGGCTACTTAGAAGACTGATACTGGACTCTCTCATATAAGATTGACAATCAAAGGCAAAATTAGAGATAAATAATACTCAATCAAGGTAAACCGCTTATGTTTCTATGTCAAATTTGTGCTTTGATTTTATGATTCAATTTTATATTATATTGCTTCTGTGCATCAGCTTAATTTCATATCTCACTTGCTAATAAATATGTAACCAAGGACTAAAGCTTATACGTCAAATAAACTCAAAATAAACAAAAGAACTCTAGACTTTTAAACTCCCTGATATTGTCAGAATAACACCGGACATTGAATTATTCGATATCAAAAGTTTCACAAGCTTCGTAAGATTCAAAAAACACTTAAGTCTGCATCAACAGATAGACCTAAATTATCAAGTATAACACCAGCAACATTCCCACCATTACAAACAATACCATTCCAAGAAGAAGGACAGCCATTAAAATCAATGGATTCTTCATTCCATGAATCAATGACATAACCAGTAGGGTCATGTTTAATACCCTTCTTGAATTCAAGCAATGCTAATATGTCCTGTGAGGGAAGTTGTCCCGTTGCAGTAACTAAAAACAGGGCTAACACTAAAGTTCTAAACAGCTTCATAGCACTTAAAAAACAAGAAATTGGAACACAACGAGATTAATTTCAGACAAGGTGATGAAAGTTAAACACACACACAGAAAAAAAAAAACCTTTACAAACAAGCTCTTAAATCCATAGATTCAACCATTTTTGAAGCTATTTACCTGATGAAAGAGAACATTTTTTACTAAGCCAAGCTTTAAAAAAAGGATGGAAGACATTGGTTTTTTTTCAACAAGAAACAATCTTTTTAGCTAACACAAAATAAGCTAAAGGGTAATGCATTTAATGACTGAAAACAACTGCTACAACAATGGGCACCAAATCATGGATCTAACCATAGAGACATAAAAATGCAGCAATTTTCTTGCTAATATCCCTTCTTCATTTCACAATGCAGGCTTAAAAAGAAACTTATTGTATGTGAAAAAATAAGAAAAGCAAACCAGGAAATTTGCTTTGTAAAAAGAAAACTTAAAACTTCAAAGCAAACCAAGAAATTTGCTTGTAAAAATAAAATGAAAGAGCAGAAATAACGTATTGTATGTGAAAAAATAAGAAAAGCAAACCAGGAAATTTGCTTTGTAAAAAGAAAACTTAAAACTTCAAAGCAAACCAAGAAATTTGCTTGTAAAAAGAAAATGAAAGAGCAGAAACTTAAAAGTTAAAAACTTAACTGCAGCAATAAGAAAATATTATCAAAAAAATTAAATAACATTTTTTTTCCTGGATAAGTCAATAAATAAATAACGTTTGGTTTCCTTAGATCATAAACAAAGAATCGAGTTCTAACAATGTAAAAAATAAGCAGAAAGAATCTGGAAAGCTTTGTGTTTCAATCTGAAAGTAAAGCAGGAAGAAGAGAAACTCAAGAAATATGGAATTGAAGAGTAGAAAAAGAGATTAGACTTACCAGAGAAAGGTGCAGCTGAGAGTCAGAATAGAGAAGAAGAAAATTAATTTGGGGTTTGGTTTGGAGAAGAAGAATCTGCAGCACGATGATTGTTACCTGCTGCTGCTGGGGCTTGGGGTTGGGGGTTTGATTTGGGGGAGGAATTGGGTTGGGATTTGGGAAAAAAAAAAATTTGGGCTGACGGGCTTGGGGGGAAATGGGATAAAAAAATATATATATATATATATATATAGTTTATATTCGGTTTATTCGAATTATTCAAATTCGAAAATTCAACTCGATTCAAACTCGAAATTCGAAACTCAAAATTCGAGTTGATTCGATTAACTCGATTAACTCGATTCGAATAATTCGAAATTCGAATTTTTTTTCGGTTTTTTCGAATCGAATCGAGTTTTGCCCACCCCTACTTCCTGTAACACATTGTTCGTAAGGCACAACTGGATTGTTGATAAGGCCTTTTCATCAAGCTCATCCCATTCCGATTGATCCGAATTCGCGAGATTTTACCCTGTAACGACCTTCTTCAGGCCGTTTTGGACCAGTATTACAGACATTCGAACTTGCCATAAACCAAAAATTTTGATCCCATCAAACTTCTCGATATCGAATCTCATCGTCGCCATATCTAAACGGGTTGATTGTTGAATCCTAACCAAGCTATGATACCAATTTGTTGGGGATCGACCTATATAAACAACTAACAAGAAAGAATAGAGAAAATTGGACACATAAATTTACGTAGAAAAACTTCTCCGATCAAGAGGATAAAAAACCATGGGAAAAAAGAGACTTCACTAATGAGAAAATAATCGAAAAGTACAAGATGGAGATATTTAAAACAAACCCTAAACCCTGAATACAAAGCTCTCCGGCTAAAACACAAAATTCCCTTAAAGCTCTCTCAAAGCTCTCTCTTGATCTTCTCTCTAATGTTGTGTTATGTTATTTTATTCTAGAGTTTGTAATAGGCCAATTTTGGCCTGGCCCGATTAAAACCAAAATAAATACAAAAAAAAAACCCAATCAATAAAAAGTCCAAATTTTTTAAATTCCAGGTACAGTTTACACAGGCCCAAGCTAATTACAGTGGCCCAATATTGAACAGGCCCAAGTGACACAGAATCAATTAGGGTTTTAAAAACCCTAAAGGTTTCTAGAACCTCCTTGCGCCGCTCCCCACACGCGCGCCACCACGTCCGCACACCTCCGTACACCGCCACGTCCGCACTCCGTACACCGCCACGTCCATCCGTACCTGTAAAAAAGGACAGACAAACAGCACATCAAACAGAGAACAACAAAAAAAGAAAACGTTGTATTTTATTTCATTTTTTGATTTTCGACTTTAAAAACTGAAGGAAACCATTGTATTGTTTTTTTACGGACACTTGAAATACCAGAATACAAAAAGAGCAGATTTCAAGAGGCAAAAAAGGTTGCTTTCTATTTGTCATTTTATTTCTCTTTTTCGTTTCATTTTTTTGCTTTTAATCAAAAATAACAAACAAAAGGGGATACCTTACCTCGCCGGCAGCCAGAAGAGTGGAAACCGAAAGGTTTCGGTCTTTCTTTCAATTTTCGAGGGCGCTTTTGGACGTTTTAAAGGCAGATCGGTGCCCTACGTCGGATGGGGTACAAAAAGGCGTCTTTTCGCCTTTTCGGCCACCGCGCACGGCGGTCGCCGGTGGTGGTCCGGCGCCGGTATCCTGGTCAGAGTCGTAGGCCGGACCTAGGATGGAGAGACTAGGAAAGAGAGAGGGGAGAGCATCTTCCCAGTTTTTTTTTTAAAGAAAAGGGGAAAATGAAAAAAAATTATAAAATTTTGGTTTTTATAGCACCCCCATACGGCGTCATTTTAGGGCAACCATCAGACGCCCAAAACGGTGCCGTTTAGCCTACTGACCCAAGATCCGACCCGCTCCAGGCCTAGGATCCGCGTGTTTTTAACGGAAGGGCTAATTGCACTTTTAGCCATTCTGCTTTTTTATTGCTTTTTAATCAAGTCTTTCTTATTTTTAATTTGTACCCCATGATTTATTTCGATTTCAATTAGGTCCATATTCGAACGACGTCGTTTTGGAGGGCAGGGATTAATTTCCCTTTTGGTCCTTCTTTGTTATTCGCGCGTTCAATGTGGTCCTTTTCTTTTTATTTATTTCAGATTTTCCCCAAACTTTTGTTCTGAGTTCAATTTAGCCCTTTTAGTTACTTTTGTAATTTTATTATTATTATTATTATTATTGTTATTATTATTATTATTACTATTATTATTACTATCACTAATACTATTATTATTACTAGTATTACTAATTTTATTTTTATTACTATTATCATTATTATTATTATTATTACTAATATTATTATTATTATTATTTTTAAACTGTTTTACATAATATTCACTCATTTATTTATTTGTTTGTTCATTATTAAATTTTTAATTAATTTTTTTTAATTTTCATTTATTTACTTACTCGTTATTTTTTTTATAATTAGTTTATTTTATCTTATTTATTTATTTATTTATTTATTTATTATTTATCTTATTTTTATTTTTGCTCTTATTATTGTCATTTACATTAATGCATTTATTATTAGCCTGTTATGCATATTAGTACCGTAATTCATTTTTTGCATTTTACTATAAAATCGTGTTACATTAATATTTGTCCGATACAAATTTTTTATTAAGCAATTTTTTGTAATTCGAGATTCGAGAAATCGTACCCTAACTTACTGGGTTTCGATTTTTCTCGTCGAGCCTAAAGAACCGACTATCTTTTTTAAAAAATCAAGGCATATAAGTTAAATAAGAACTTATCCTCGGGAATTAAAAAATGTTGTGTCCTAACTCACTAGATGTGACATTTTGTTATCTCGAGGTAAGGATTTCTAAAAACAAAGGCAATATTCTGTATTTGGAATTTTGAGAAATTGTACCCTAACTTACTGGGTTCCGATTTTTCATTTGACCTAAATAACCGAATATCCTTCTTAAACTTAAATGCATGAGCTTTAAAAGTCAAAAGACAAGCTTAGTTTCGAGGATTTGAAATGTCGTATCCTAACTTACTGGACGTGACATTTTACCTCTTTGAAATAGGAGGGTCTTAGCATCCAATTTAATTTATTCAAGTTTTCTTTTAAATAAAGATGATCGTATTTTAAAATATTTTCAAATTTTCGACATTAAGACGTTAATTAATCAATTAGGTACCAATTTTGGGCGTTACGAGGGTGCTAATCCTTCCTCGTGCGTAACCGACTCCCGAACCCGTTTTCTCAAATTTCGTAGGCCAAAATCATTGTTTTAATAAATCAAACTGTTTTAATGATTAATCTCAAGGTGATCCGATCACACCTCAAAAAAGGGATTGGTGGCGACTCCATTTTCGCTTTTAAAGTCGACCCTGCTTTTTAAAAAAAAATGGTTTCGACAGCTTGGCGACTCCACTGGGGACACCATGAGAGAGTCAAGCCGTAAAATTGATTATTTTCTATCTTGTTGTCGAAAGTTGAAAATCTAATTTGAAAAATTACGATCCTTTCATTGCATTTGTTTGTGCTATTTTATATGATTGCTGTGGTTTGAGTCTCGTAGAATATTTTCGCATCATATTGCATAAGGACCGTTTGGTCTTACCTCTTTTAAGTGGGAGTGAGAAGCTACTCCTTCGTGAGGTTTTCACCTCCGTGCAGGATAGTGGATCACTTTCGGGATACATCCGTACCTATGTTTTCGTGAGATTTTCATCTCCGTGCAGCCATAGGGAAATGTATTCCCCTGAAGCGAACTCTGTCCATATGAGCCTATAATGGGTGAGGATCGAGGAATCTGCTGGTTCAGGTACCTCAACTTTAAAACCAAACCGCATGTAGAAGACCCCAGGAGCCCACCCTAGATAGCACTGCGCCAAACCCTAGCGGTTACCCAGATAGAGTTAATCTGGAAACCAACAAAAACTTATCAACCAAATATCATTACGGTACCCGAGCAAAGACTAAAGAAATGGACCAAAGGTCGGAGAGATTAGAGCAAATGCAAATACAGATGCTAGAGCAATTAGCCAAAATTCAACAAGATATAAAGAATCAGATGCTATAATTTCAAAGAAACATGATGAGCCAGTTAACCCAGATGCTAGCTGGATAGTTAGAAAAAGGGAAAAGCCCTATGGTTGATTCCGGGGACGATAATGAGGACTCCGCTTATCATTTAGGCTTTACCCCAACAAATACCCAAGCACAACCAAACGCGTATCCACAAAGGGTGTCTATTAACATCAGACCCTAATACCAGACCGGTACCTCGACACCGATGAACTTCCCGACAGTTCAGGTTCTAGTCCAGGGGGTAACCCAATCAACCCTGTTGTCCTTGATCTGGATGATCTAGTGGAAACAAAAAAGGCGAGAGTGGAGCTCTCAAAAAAATTTGAAGATCGTTACAAATGGAAAAAGTAAGAGAGGAGCTCCCAAATCAATATTTTAAAGGCCCTGAGGAAGAGGGAAAATGAGGTGAATAATCCGAGTATGTATGACAAGGGTTATTCAAAGCCGTATACCGTAAGCCAGCCAAGGACGACAACTACTAGCCATTAGGTCCCCCAAGGCAAGATTCTAATCCAAGACCGAACTCAAAAAAAATCTGGTTCACGCCCATCCCGATCACGTATGGAGAGTTGTACTAAAGTTTGTTCGATGCACATATAGTATCCCTTTTCTACCTGAAACCTATACAGCCTCCGTTCGCCAAATGGTACAACGCGAACGCCCAATGCGAGTACCACGCGGGAATCACAGGACACTCGATTGAGAACTGCACCACTTTCAAAAAGATAATAAAAAGACTCATCAACATGGGTATTGTAAAATTTGATGATCCATCTAGTGTAGAAAATTCGTTACCCAACCATTCTGACAAAGGGGTAAACGCGATAATCGAGAGTGCAGGGAAGAGAATCAAAACAGATGTAGCAGAAGTGAAAACCCCGCTGAGGGAGATTTGGAAGAAAATAGTAGAAAGAGGATTAATCACACAGGATTTAGGGGAGAAACCCGGAGAAGCAATGAACTACTTTGAGTTCCATGTTGAAGAGGGTCACGAAATTCAAAACTGCAGTGAATTCAGATCCTTGATGCAAGGCCTGATGGATAATAAGGAACTAGAATTCCTTGAAGAAGTCAAAGGCCCAGAAGAAATATCGGGGAATCTGAACATTAACGCCGTATTTGAAAAGAAAACCGGGGAATAGAATTTTCCAAGCGTCTGCCATTACATATTTGGAGTGTTTTGAACAACGGGACTGTGGAAGAGATCCCTATACTTTTTAGAGATAATTTAGAGTAATATTCAAAACACGCTTGTTGCTTTAAGCCTAGAAGTAATAAGAACCCTTTCGTGAAATAGGCTCATGTCCAACACCTTTATTTTCAATGAAAAATGCATTTTTGTGTCTCACTTTGAGCAAATATTCTTTTATTCCTTCATTTTATTCATATTCATACCATATAAATAATTGTTCTTAGATTCATTTATTCTTTGGATATTCCTTCGTGCCCACAACAGGTCTCCAGATATCAACGACATGAGCAACGTTGCTACTGACCTAGAATCTCCTTTTGAGCGAGACATGTGTCTAGAGGAATCTCAGGACTTTGAAGATGACGGAGACTATAACTTATCTCCGAATTTGTTAAGGATGGTAGAATAAAATCCTACCTTACAAAGAGTCAGTGGACATTGTGAGCCTAGGAGAAGAGAAAGATGTGAAGATCGGAGCCTGCATAACCGAAGAAACGAAGCGAGACCTCGTAAAATTACTTCAAGAATTCAAATATGTCTTTGCGTGGTCATACCAAGATATGCTCGGGTTAAGCACTGACATTGTTATACACCGCCTTTCTATAAAAGAAGATTGCAGGTCAGTTCAGCAGAGCTCTAGAAGATTATGAGCCTCTGAACTTTGACTTCCTCAATAAAGAACTAATGTATGTTACAGCTACTGAAGAAGACGCTACAAAAGAGCAACTTTGGAAATTGATCTTCAACGAAGCATCAAATGCTGTAGGTAATGGAATTGGGGCAGTCTTGGTATCCCCAAATAGATATCATTATCCATTCACATGTAAATTGGACTTTGATTGTACAAATAATATGGCAGAGTATGAAGCATGTATCATGGGACTCCGTGCAGCCATAGAACGCAAAATTAGAGCACTGGAAGTATATGGAGATTCTGCACTGGTGATCTACCAACTGAAAGATGAATGGGAGACAAGAGACCCCAAATTGATCAATTATCGAAGGATAGTTCTAGGTTTAATTGGGGATTTTGATGATATTACTTTCAATTATCTCCCGCGAGATGAAAACCAGATGGCAGATGCTTTGACTACTTTGGCTTCCATGATCAAAGTGAGCAAACAAGAGGATGTAAAACCCATTAAAATGAGTATTTAAGAGGCCCCAGCTCATTGTTACAACATGGAGGAAGATAAAAGAGATGATCACCCCTGGTACCACGATATATTACGATACGTGAGAAATCGTGAATACCCTGATCAGGCAACCGAGAATGATAAAAGGACGTTGAGAAGACTAGCCTGTGACTATGTCTTAGATGGGGAGATCCTGTACAAAAGAAGAAATGATCAGGTACTATTGAGATGTGTGGACGCTGTTGAAGCTTAGAAAATTCTGGAAGAAGTCCACGAGGGTGTTTGTGGAACACATGCTAATGGTTTCACAATGGCTAGACAAATTTTGAGATTCAGGTACTATTGGTCTACCATGGAGGGAGACTGCATCAATTATGCTAAGAGATGTCATAAATGCCAAATTTATGGAGACAAAATTCATGTACCTCCTTCGTCTTTGTATGTTATGACTTCCCCATGGCCTTTCTCTATATGGGGCATGGATGTCATCGGGCCGATCTCGCCAAAAGCCTCAAATGGGCATCGATTCATCTATGTAGTCATCGACTATTTCACCAAGTGGGTAGAGGCTGCTTCATATGCCAGTGTTACTAAGTCATTAGTCAGCAGATTCCTAAAAAAAGAAATCATATGTCGATATGGAATACCTGAGAGGATCATATCTAAAAATGCATTAAACTTGAACGACAGCATGATAGCGAAGGTCTGCAGTCAATTCAAAATCAGACACCACAATTCATCACCGTATCGTCCAAAAATGAATGGTGCAGTGGAAGCAGCCAATAAAAAAATTAAGAAGATCGTGGGGAAAATAACTTAAACTTATAAAGATTGGCATGAGAAGTTACCATTTGCTCTTTATGCTTATCGAACGCCTATCAGAACTTCTACCGGGGTAACGCCTTTCTCATTGGTTTATGGAATGGAGGCGATTTTACCCATTGAAGTAGAGATACCTTCCCTTCAAGTTTTGTCAGAGCTAAAGTTAGATGAAGCAGAATGGATCCAGTCTCGATATGATCAGTTGAACTTGATTGAGGAAAAGAGGCTAAGGGCTATTCGTCAGGGTCAGATGTACCAAAAACGAATGATGCGAGCTTACGACAAAAATGTTTGCCCCAGAGAGTTCCATGAAGGGGACTTGGTATTGAAGAAGATCCTACCCCTACAAAAGGATTTCAAAGGGAAATGGATGCCAAATTGGGAATGACCTTATGTGGTAAAAAAGGCTTTCTCCGGAGGAGTACTGATTTTAACCGAAATAGATGGGTAAAACTTGTCCAATCCTGTAAATTCGGATTCAGTCAAGAAGTACTATACTTAAAGAGGAAAAGAGGCCAAAGTGAAAACCCACAAAGGGCGCTTTGATGACTTCCCCATGGCCTTTCTCTATGTAGGGCATGGATATCATCGGGCCGATCTCGTCAAAATCCTCAAATGGGCATCGATTCATCTTTGTAGTCATCGACTATTTCACCAAGTGGGTAGAGGCTGCTTCATATGTCAGTGTTACTAAGTCGACAGTCAGCAGATTCCTAAAAAGGAAAATCATATGTCGATATGGAATACCTGAGAGGATCATATCTGACAATGTATTAAACTTGAACAACAGCACGATAGCAGAGGTCTGCAGTCAATTTAAAATCAGACACCACAATTCATCACCGTATCGTCCAAAAATGAATGGTGCAGTGGAAGCAGCCAATAAAAACATTAAGAAGATCGTGGGGAAAATGACTGAAACTTATAAAGATTGGCACGAAAAGTTACCATTTGTTCTCTATGCTTATCGAACGCCTATCAGAACTTCCACCGGGGCAACGCCTTTCTCATTGGTTTTTGGAACGAAGGCGTTTTACCCATTGAAGTAGAGATACCTTCCCTTCAAGTTTTGTCAGAGCTAAAGTTAGATGAAGCAGGATGGATCCAGTATCGATATGATCAGTTGAAATTGATTGAGGAAAAGAGGCTAAGGGCTATTCGTCAGGGTCAGATGTACCAAAAACGAATGATGTGAGCTTACGACAAAAAGGTTGCCCCAGAGAGTTCCATGAAGGGGATTTGGTATTGAAGAAGATCCTACCCCTACAAAAGGATTTCAAAGGGAAATGGATGCCAAATTGGGAATGACCTTATGTGGTAAAAAATGCTTTCTTTGGAGGAGCACTGATTTTTACCGAAATGGATGGGTAAAACTTGGCCAATCCTGTAAATTCGGATTCAGTCAAGAAGTTCTATACTTAAAGAGGAAAAGAGGCCAAAGTGAAAACCCGCAAAGGGCGCTTTGAGACCTTCTTTAAAAAAAAACGGAGAGGCCAAGGTGAAAACCCGCAAAGGGCGCCTTGAGACCAAAGGGGTTTTGAGTCGAAAACCCGAAAAGGACGGCTCAAATTGTGATCAAAGATGGGGCATGCGGTGATCTTGCTATACCTGAATTAACAAGAAGGAGAGATGTTACGTCTTGGGGCATTAACAGAGTACTCTTGATCTCCTAAACACATGTTGAGCTCAAAATGGTCCTCAATAAGTTCGTGCAGAGAAGCTCATGCTACGATATCTAGGGCACCTATTTTTTCCCCTCACCTATTTTGTATTCCAGCAATGTTTGCTTTCTTTAATTAACCCATTCTTTTCAGATTTTGTTCCTGATAAATTTCAGTTTTGTCCATCATTATGATCATTTTCATGCATTTTGCATTGAAATAACGATTAATGGACTAATAATACTTTCATAAAAGGAGTTTTGCATATTACTCTGGGAGTTTCTAAATAGTACAAGAACCTGAAACAAGACTATTATTTAGAATTCACCAAATCTAAGGGTTGGAAATATTTGAGAAAGAAGAGTCTAAATCGTGACTATTTCTTCAGATTTTTATCAAGGATATCAGCTGAACAAGAAGACAGGATATTGCGTCAGTGATACAACCTTGATGAACAGCGAGCAATGAAAACCTAAGCATTAGAAAGGAATCCTTCTCGCAAAATGATATTTTGCATTCATGCAAATACCATTCATACACATCTAGTTAGAAGCATTTGATTTATTCTGATCATGGCATCCTAATAATTTGGCATAAGCAAAGGCTCATGAAATCGATCCTACACGTCGTGTCCCCCAGAGGACGGTATAGCATGATCGGTGAATCCACAAATCTCATCTCCCTAAAATAACAGTGGAACAGATTGAAGTTGTAGATTTTATCTCCTTGAAGTTGCAGTGGAGTAGATCGAAGATGGTGGATCTTATCTTCCTGAAGTTGCAGTGGAGCAGATTGAAGCCACCAGCCTTATCTCCCCGAAATTCTGATGGAAGCGGTGCAGAGACATCGAATCTTATTTCTCTGAAGATGCAGTGGAACAGATTGAAGCTACAAGTTGGCGGATCTTATCTTCCTGAAGTTGCAGTGGAGCAGATTGAAGTCACCACCTTATCTCCTCGAAGTTGCAATGAGCGGCATCAAGATAGCGAATCTCATTTCCAGAAGATGCGATGGGAGCAGATAAAGCTACAAATTGGCGGATCTTATCTTCCCCAGAAGTTGCGAGAGAGCGATTGAAGCCACTAACCTTATTTCGCTGAAGTTGCAGTGGAGCAAATTGAAGATAGCTAATCTCATTCCCCTAAACTTGCAGTGGAACAGATTAAAGCTACAAATTATGGCGGATCTTATCTTCCCGAAGTTGCGATGGAGCGATTGAAACCACCACCCTATCTCTCCTGAAGTTGCAATGAGCAGATTGCGAATAGTGAATCTTATTTCCACAAGCGTTACGATGGAATAGATTAAAGCTACAAATTATGGCGGATCTTATCTTCCTGAAGTTGCAGTGGAGCAGATTGAAGCCACCAGCCTTATCTCCCTGAAGTTGTAGCGGAGCATACTAAAGACGGCGAATCGTATTTCCCTGAAGTTGCAGTGGAAAAGATTAAAGTTACAAATCCTATACCTCTGAAGTTGTAATAGGTCGGATCAAATTTATCAAAACCAAACCTTATCTCCTTGAAGTTGCAGCGGAGCAAACTGAAGATAGCAAATCTTATCTCCCTGAAGTTGCGGCAGAGCAGATTGACGCTACAAGTCTAATCTCTTTGAAGTGGATCGAAACACTAATTCCTATTCCCCTGAAGATGCAGTGAGATGGAATGCAGCTACTCGAAGAAGAGAAGCACCAAAAGAAGTCAAGATTCGGCAAGACCAGGCAAAATTGGCCATTTTAAGGTCTTTGCTCCGTTCCCGTTACACGACAACGAGCAAAGAGGGGCAGCTGTAATAGGCCAATTTTGGCCTGGCCCGATTAAAACTAAAATAAATACAAAAAAACCCAATCAATAAAAAGTCCAAATTTTTTAAAGTCCAGGTACAGTTTACACAGGCCCAAGCTAATTATAGTGGCCCAATATTGAACAGGCCCGAGTGACACAGAATCAATTAGGGTTTCAGAAACCCTAAAGGTTTCTAGAACCTCCTTGCGCCACTCCCCACACGCGCGCCACCACGTCCGCACTCCGTACACCATCACGTCCATCCGTACCTGCAAAAAAGGACAGACAAACAGCACAGCAAACAGAGAACAACAAAAAAAGAAAACATTGTATTTTATTTCATTTTTTGATTTTCGGCTTTAAAAACCGAAGGAAACCATTGTATTGTGTTTTTTACGGACACACGAAATATCAGAATACAAAAAGAGCAGATTTCAAGAGAAAAACAAAAAAAAAAGGTTGCTTTCTATTTGTCATTTTATTTCTCCTTTTCGTTTCATTTTTTTTTGCTTTTAATAAAAAATAAACAAACAAAAGGGGATACCTTACCTCGCCGGCGGCCAGAAGAGTGGAAACCGAAAGTTTTCGGTCTTTCTTTCGATTTTCGAAGGCGCTTTTGGATGTTTTAGGGGCAGATCGATGCCCTACGTTGGACGGGGTTCAAAAAGACGTCTTTTCGCCTTTTCGGCCACCGCGCACGGCGGTCGCCGGCTGTGGTCCGACGCCGGTATCCTGGCCGGAGTTATAGGCTGGACCTAGGATGGAGAGATTAGGGAAGAGAGAGGGGAGAGCATCTTCCCAGTTTTTTTTTAAAGAAAAGGGGAAAATGAAAAAAAAATGATAAAATTTTAGTTTTTATAGCACCCCCATACGGCTTCGTTTTGGGGCAAGCATCAGACGCCCAAAACGGCGCCGTTTAGCCTACTGACCCAAGATCTGACCCGCTCCAAGCCTAGGATCCGCATGTTTTTAACGAAAGGGCTAATTGCACTTTTAGCCCTTCCACTTTTTATTGCTTTGTAATCAAGCCTGTCTTATTTTTAATTTGTACCCCATGATTTATTTCGATTTCAATTAGGTCCATATTCGAACGACGTCGTTTTGGAGGGCAGGGATTAATTTCCCTTTTGGTCCCTCTTTGTTATTCGCGCGTTCAATGTGGTCCTTTTCTTTTTATTTATTTCGGATTTGCCCCAAACTTTTGTTTTGAGTTCAATTTAGCCATTTTAGTTACTTTTGTAATTTTATTACTATTATTATTATTATTGTTGTTATTATTATTATTATTATTATTACTATTATTATTATTACTATCACCAATACTATTATTATTACTAGTATTACTATTTTTATTTTTATTACTATTATCATTATTATCATTATTATTACTATTATTTATTTATTTTTACTATTATTATTCCTTTATTATTATTATTACTATTATTATTATTATTGTTAAACTGTTTTACCTAATATTCACTCATTTATTTATTTGTTTGTTCATTATTAAATTTTTAATTAATTTTTTTAATTTTCATTTATTTACTTACTCGTTATTTTTTTATAATTAGTTTGTTTTATCTTATTTATTTATTTGTTTATTTGTTTTTTTATTATTTATCTTATTTTTATTTTTGCTCTTATTATTGTCATTTACATTAATGCATTTATTATTAGCCTGTTATGCATGTTAGTACCGTAATTCATTTTTTGCATTTTACTATAAAATCGTGTTACATTAATCTTTGTCCGATACAAATTTTTTATTAAGCAATTTTTTGTAATTCGAGATTCGAGAAATCGTACCCTAACTTACTGGGTTTCGATTTTTCTTGTCGAGCCTAAAGAACCGACTATATCTTTTTTTAAAAATCAAGGCATATAAGTTAAATAAGAACTTATCCTCGGGAATTCAAAAATGTTGTGTCCTAACTCACTGGACGTGACATTTTGTTATTTCGAGGTAAGGATTTCTAAAAACAAAGGCAATATTCTGTATTTGGAATTTTGAGAAATTGTGCCCTAACTTACTGGGTTCCAATTTTTCATTTGACCCAAATAACCGAATATCCTTCTTAAACTAAAATGCATGAGCTTTAAAAGTCAAAAGACAAGCTTAGTTTCGAGGATTTGAAATGTCGTATCCTAACTTACTGAACGTGACATTTTGCCTCTTCGAAATAGGAGGGTCTTAGCATCCAATTTAATTTATTCAAGTTTTCTTTTAAATAAAGAGGATCGTATTTTAAAATATTTTCAAATTTTCGACATTAAGACGTTAATTAATCAATTAGGTACCAATTTTGGGCGTTACGAGGGTGCTAATCCTTCCTCGTGCGTAACCAACCCCCGAACCCGTTTTCTCAAATTTCGTAGGCCAAAATCATTGTTTTAATAAATCAAACTGTTTTAATGATTAATCTCAAGGTGATCCGATCACACCTCAAAAAAGGGATTGGTGGCGACTCCATTTTCGCTTTTAAAGTCGACCCTGCTTTTTCAAAAAAAATGGTTTCGACAGAGTTACTAATGCTCTTTTTATAGGCTAAGATTAGAGGTCTAATCATACTAAATATCTCTGGTATAATCAGAGTTTAACTGGAAAAAGTAATCCTGCTGAGAGTCTAATTACGTGGCTGTTTTAAGTTAGAATTCATCATGTCGTCACGACGTCCTAGGCTCCTCGTTACAACGTCACCTCTGGTTTTCCTCTATTTCAAACATTGTCGTGTTGTTGTGATGTCACGTGATTCCTCGTCGTAACGTCGCCTCTACTTTGACTATGGTTTAATCGAAAAATGCGAGACACACTCCACATGCTCCATGGGGGTTTTGTGGCCTATAAGAGTCCATGGAGCCTTGGTACCTTCTAGAAAGATGTAGATAGCTAGCCCACATTAGATATCTCTAGAATACTATCTTGTTTAGATTTATTAAGAGTAGTTGGGAAGAATTTAGAGATAGATCTCCACCGTCCATATTGGACTTTGTAATTGAATCTCAACCGTTGATGTATTGGGGCTAGGCATATAAATAGAGGGATACCTCACCCCTCATTTGTAACCAAGTCGTTTAAGTAATAAGAAGTTTCCCATTCTCTAAGAAGCTTTTTTGCTCTCTTATTCTATTTTTCAAGTTTCTTAGGGACAACCAAGTTCAATGAGCAAAGTGCTCACTTGAAGGCTTACTTAGGCATATGAGCGATTGAGTTACCGAGCCTAAGGCTGCATGGTTGCTTAACTTAAGCTTTAAGCTCATGATAAATGGTATCAATATGTGGTTGCTTCGGGTGATCAAAGATGATGAGTTCTAATGTTGTCAACCAACACGACGATGGTGTCGAAATAATATCGTCAACAAGAGAAAGAAGGCAAGCTCATATTCCATTAATGGGTTGGTAACACTTGCTTTTATATCTATATAATCTGAGAGTTACAGTTGGAGTAAATACTCATATTCCATTAATGGGTTGGTAACAACTTCAAAGTCGAATCTTTAATTTGCGTCATTTTAATCCAATATGGTTGAATAATTTAACCACTTCAACAAAATTAAACAATTATTAAGTATATTGGAAAAAAAAATACAAGCAAAATTAAGATAATCACGTGTTTTTATTAGATATTACGTATATTTTCTCCTTCAATCCTTTTTGTTAATAAATGTATATACTTATAAGAAGATATATATCCATATGAAACATATTTTAATTGAATGAGGTTAAGAATTTGATTTTATTCTAGAAATAGGTGAAGACAATTTTATATGAAAGTAGTATAATTAGAATTATTTTATAATTGTTTATAAATTTTATAATATTTTAATTATTTTCTAATTTTATAGATTTTGTAGTCCAAAATGTAATTGTATAAATACAATGTGTTAAATTATTATATATGATTACATAAATTAAATATATATTAAAAATGCAAACAGAAAATAAAGAATATGAATTTATGAGTAAACCGTAAAAAAAATTATTAAGTAACATTTATTGAAACAATTAAAAGTTTTATAATTTTGTAAAATGTAATGTTTAAATTCATTAGGTACAATATTCAATTTATCCACCTATATAAACTCTTGGATTTTTTAATTAATAATAATTATCTGTTTTCGATAAATAAGAAGGTAAGATTCGAAAATCTCATATCATTTAGAAATAAGGGGTTGTTTTTTCCTTTTAATTTCAATTTAGTATTTTTATAAAAAATTTAAAAAAAGAAAATGATTTAAGTGAAGATTAAAAAAAAATTATTTTTAGATTATTTAATTTATTATCCATTGTATTATTTGAAATAAAAAGTGACATGCATCATCTTACAATTGGGCCACTTGTTGTGGTATATAAAGAATTAACACCATTAATCAAATGTACCACATGGATAAACAACATAAAAGTACAACTATTAAAATAGACTTTTTCAAAATAGATGTATCACATTAAAAGATCCGATAAAGTTCATGTACCAAATATGACATTATCCCATTAGATATTGAAATAAATTACTTAAAATCATTTAAATTGTTGGCAAGTTACTTTAAGTGCATGATTCTTTAAAAAATATATATGGTTTTTATGTTCATTTTAAATTATTTGATAAATGTTAATAAAAATATGTGGATTTATTATGAAAAAATACATATAATATTATCAAATAATTTTGTACAAATTTTATCTACTTAAAAAAAATTATAATATTTTTAAAATTATGTTTTCAAAATATTTTAAAATGCGATGCAATATATTTAAAACTTAGAAATTTTAATTTAATAAAATGTTTTTAAAATCATTTTTAAAATTAAAAAATTAAAATTTTATGGATTTTTTTAGAAAGGTTTTTCTATGAAAGTTACTTAAAATTTATTTATAATTTTAATTTTTCTAAATATTTTTTTATTAATTATTTGTAATTTTACTTATTTTTATTTATACACTATTTTAGTAAACAATTATTTCAAACATGATTTAAACATTGGTTAAATTTTTTAAAGAGTTTAAACGGTACTTAAAAATTTTAACTATAAATATAATTGGAATAATTTTAATTTTAGAAACACTATTTTAAGATAAAAACATCAATATTTAACATTTTTTTTCTAAAATAATGTTTAAAATATATTTAATCAGGTAATAGTATAATAATTTAAAATGTTTTAATATTTTTGGTAATTAAACACCGTTTATAAACAATATTTAAATCTACCAAAATAATTTGATAAAAATCTAAACATATTTTGTAAGAATTTTTCAAAGATGATATCTATAATTTTACATATAAAACATTATTTTAAAGTTGGATATAATTGATTTAAAATACTTATAATCTAACTATTATTTCAAGAATTAGTTTTAATTTTTGTAACTATTATATTTTGTTTCAATTAAATTACTTTAATAATTATTATTATTTGAATTCAGTAAATTCTTTAAACAATAAAATTTGCATTAGCACTTAAAAAAAGTTTTAAAATTAATTATTTGAGAAATACATTTTAAACCCGATTTGAAATCAATTTTAATTATTTAATTATAAAAAAGATATATAATTTTGTAACAATATTTAAAAATATAAAATATATTATAATAATATTTAATTAAAATAAAATTAAACTATTTAGTTCTAAAAAACATTTTGTAACAATATTTAATTACAACAATTGTGTTATAGTTGTTATATTTGGTAACAATATAGAGTTAATGTAGAATGTAGCTAAAACAATATTCAGACTATTGAGAGCCAAAAACCTGATTTATTTAAAGACATAACAGAGGCTTTTATAAGCCATTACAAAATAGAAATAACAAAGTGCATCCATGATTTACTTAGCAAGTATCATGGCTAAAATCAAGGAACAGAATCAGAGATAACAAACATTTAAATTAACAAGCAAGACTTAGTCAGATCGACAAAGTTCCCAACAATTCCTCCCTTAAACTGAGCTGTTACCATACAATCAGTTTAAACTTTGAATACTACAGATACCAAGCTGCTCTCTCATCTTCAAAAACAACTCTTTAACTTCAAAGGTTTTGTCATGATGTCAACCAACTGATCCTTTGAGCCACAGTGTGTCAATTCTACTACTCCATCATTATCCAAGTCTCGAAGCAAGTGAAAACGCACATTAATATGCTTGCTTCTACCATGCATAACAAGATTCTTCGAGAGTTTAATGGCTGAGTTATTATCGCAAAATATGATGCACTTACATTGCTTAAGCCCAAGCTTCTCAAGAACTCATTGCATCCATATACTCTGATAGGCACATGCGACATCAGCAATGAACTCTGCTTTGGTGGTGGAAAGTGACACAATTGGTTGCTTTTTGGAACTCCATGCCACAGTTCCAGAACTTAGTTTGAAAATACCCCGAGGTGCTTTTGCGACCATCAAGATCACCTGCATAATCACTATTCGAATAAGCAAGCAATCTTTCTTCTCCTCTCTTTTTGTAAAGTATTCCTAACTCAGTTGTTCCCTTCAAGTATTGAAACACCCTCTTTACTGTTTGTTGATGCAAAACAATGGGCTTCTCCATGAAACAAGCTATCAAACCCACAACATACATAAGATCAGGCCTTGTAACGGTCAGGTACATAAGGCTTCCTACCATTTGTTTATAAATAGTGGAATTAACTTTTGTCCCTCCTTCATCTTTAGTAAGTCTACTCCCAGGAATAATGGGATTTTTTTTACAGATGTACATTAATCCATCCCAAATCTCTCTAGCAACTCATTGGCATACTTCCTTTGGCTTATGAAAATCCCCACTGAGCTTTGCACCACTTCCACTCCAAGAAAATACTTCATGCAACCAAGATCAAACATGTCAAACTCTCTTTTCATTGAACTTTTGAACTTTTCAAACATCTGCTCATTGTTTCCTGTAAAAATAATATCAACGACATATTAACTTACTATGAGAATACCTCCATATTCATTCTTCTCTGTAAATAGCGTGTAATCACTTAAGCATCTTTCAAACCCCTCATTGATAAAGTATGACTCAATCTTGCTGAACCAAGCTCTTGGGGCTTGTTTAAGTCCATAGAGTGCTTTCCTTAACCTGTATACTTTGCTTTCTTCACCTTTCACTTCATAACCTTGCGGCTGTTCCACAAATACTTCATCGTCAATCTCACTGTGCAAAAATGCACTTTTGACATCAAGTTGGTATACTTTCCAATCTCGATTAGCTGCAAGTGAAAGTATCAGCCGAATGGTGTCCCAACGAGCTATTGGAGCATATATCTCATTGTAATCATTGTCGGCTTGCTGCGTGTATCCCTTTGCTACGGGTCAGGCTTTGCATTTATCTACTTCTCCCTTCTCATTCAACTTTGTCTTGAAAACTCATTTAACACCCACCTTTTTTTCTCCTATCGGCAAGTTGGTCAGTTTCCATGTTCCATTCTTCTCAATACCTTTAATTTCTTGATCCATAGCTTCTCTCCAAGTTGAACTTTTCGCAACCTTTTCAAAAGCTGTTGGATCATTTGCAACAAACATGGAGAGTTGTATCTCCATAACAAGTTTTTGTACTTCATCTTCTTCTTCGGACAGTCCTTCACCACTTACATAATCCTTCATCCATACCGGCTCAATCCTTTTCCTCCCTGAAGCTGGACTTGTGACATCGGTTGATGTAGGTGAGTTAGAATACTCACTTTCATTTTCTTCTTCTCTTTCTTCATTTTCCTCCAACTCTGATTCTCCCCCTTTTCCTTCATCTTCCCATTTAAAATCAATGCAGTGAGTTTCCTCACTATTCTTTTTCTAGCTCCATTTTCCTTCTTCTTTAAAAATTACATCTCAGCTTATGAAAATCTTCTTGGAGACCGGATCATACATTCAAAAAGCTTTGGATTCTTCACTGATCCTTAGAAATATGCACATGAAACTCTTACCATCAAGTTTTTTTTTTCTTTTTTCTTCATGTACATGCACATGCCCTATGCACCCAAACATTTTGAAGTAATCCACTAAAGGCTTGACTCCTTTCCATACTTCTTCTGCGGTTTTATCTTTCACTACTGAGGTTGGATACCTGTTGAGAACATACACTGCCCAATTTATAGCTTCTGGCCAAAACTCCTTAGGAACTTATTTGTCAGTCAGCATGCACCACACCATGTTTATAAGAGTTCGATTCTTTCTCTCTGCAACTCCATTTTGTTATGGAGAAAAAGCTGCAGTGAGTTGTCTCTTGATTCCATTTGCATGAGAATAAGTGTTGAATTCCGTTGAAGTGAACTCTCCACCTCGATCAGTGCGTAAGCAGCATATATTATTCCCTATTTCTTTTTTCTACCATGTTTTTAAAGTTCTTAAACATAGTAAATGCCTCTGACTTTGTATGCAAAAAATAAGTCCATATCTTACGACTATAATCATCAATGAAAGTGATTATATACCTCTTGTGACCATTCGATTTAGGAGTAATTGGCCCACAAATGTCTGAATGTACAAGCTGCAATGGTCGAGAGGTTCTCCACAAACTTTTCTTAGGAAATGGTTCACGATGCTGCTTGCCAACAACACAATAAATGCAAAGCTTGGGAGAAGCTTTTAGAATTGGCAAACCCTTCACCAGTTTTATGTATGCCAACGTTCTTAGCCCTTTCATCTTCAAGTGTCCAAATCTCCTATGCCACAAATGTGCTTCTGTGTCTTTAGATGTTGTTTGAAAACAAAATTTCCCTGGAGTGTGAGTAGGTACAGAAGCAAGCAATACAAACATTCTATTTGTTGTCATGTCAATTTGTATAAATAACCCTCTTAGTGGATGATAAACCTTACATACACTAATTAAATTATTTTTGAGTTCAGGGATGTAATATACCTCTGTGATCACCTGAGTTGTTTCATGAATCTGAATTCTGATATTCCCCTTTCCTTTGACATCCATTTTTGAGTTGTTTCCTAACTTTACCATTTCTCTGAAGGACTCGTCAAGCTTAATAAACCACTTCTTGTCACCAGTCATATGATTGTTGCATTCGGAGACTAAAAACCGCTTATCATCTCTTTTGGAATCATCTATATCAACATAGGACATGAGCAATATTTCTTCATCCACCTCAGCATAGTTGGCATTCTTGTCCCAGTAAGAACACTCAAATTGAAAGTGTCCTAACTTGTGACACTTAAAGCATTCAATGGTGGCTTTGTTGAAAGATTGTCTTCCTCGTCCTCTTCCTCTACCTCTATGACTTCCACGATCTCTCCCTCCAAGCACTTCTTCACCTGTGGCCTTCAAAGCTTGTTCTTCACCATTATTTCTTCGAAACTTCTGCTTATGAACCAGCAAGGAGCTCTGCAACTCATCCACATATATCAATATCTTTCGACTCATCTATGGAACAAACAATGTAATTGAACTTCTCTGTAAGAGTGCGTAATATTTTCTCGCCGATTTTCACGTTAGGCATGTTTTCTCCCACATTTCGCATGTCATTGGCCACCAACATCACCCTTGAGAAGTACTTAGTGACCGATTCACCCATCTTCATCTCCAGAATCTCAAATTCCCTGCAAAGTGTCTGAAGTTGAGCACGCTAAACTCTAGCGCTTCCTTGATATTTGCTATTCATAGAGTCCCATATTTGTTTGGAGGTGTTCTTCAGGATATTAGTTTTCAGAATTGATTTGTCAATTGCTTGAAACAAGTAATTCTTAGCCTTCAATTCTTTCAACTTCTGTTCCTCTAAAACTTCTTTTTTTTTTTTTTGCAGTTGTCACCGTTCCTTCAGGATCTAACTCAGTATAACTAGTTTCAATGAGACCCCAGTATACTTTTGATATCAAAAGATTCTTCATCAGCATACTCTAATGATCGTAGTCACCGTTGAACTTGGGAATACTCGGTTGAGCAAAATTGATATTTTCAGCTGCCATCTCACATTCACCTTTTTTCACAATCACTCTTCTCGAAATTATGACTTTTAATAGCTCGGATTGTAACACTCTTAACCCGTATCCATCGCAGGAACAAGGCTACGGAGCATTACCAGAATTTACAGAACAAATAGATAGAAATTTCAAACATTTCACATCATATAATATTCGTATCATAAACTAATTGAAATCAAACATATTGTCCCTTATATGAGCCCTCGAGGCCCAAAATATGCATTAGAAACAAGTTGGGACTAAATCGGATCCTCAAAGAATTTTTCGAAAAACACTAAAATTTTTCAATCTGCAGGGATCACACGGCCGTGTGGCCAAGCCGTGTGATTCACACGGCTAAGAGACACACCAGTGTCTCAGGCCGTGTAGGCATTCGAAACAAGTTGGGACTAAATCGGATCCTCAAAGAATTTTTCGAAAAACACTAAAATTTTTCAATCTGCAGGGATCACACGGCCGTGTGGCCAAGCCATGTGATTCACACGGCTAATAGACACACCAGTGTCTCAGGCCGTGTAGGCATTCGAAATAGGGACACACGGCCGTGTCCCAGCCCATGTCTGTGCCCATGTAACTCTCTAACTTGGGCCACACGGCCAAGCCACACGCCCGTGTGCTAGGCCGTGTGAGCATACTGACTTGTGCAATTTAAAAGATACAAGGGACACATGACCGTGTCACCTGGCCGTGTGTGACACACGGCTGAGATACACGTCCGTGTATCTGCCCGTGTGGAAAAAAATAGGTAATTTTTTAAGCCACATTTCTCACCCAATTTGACACCAACCTAAACACAACAATTTGCACATCATCAAGCCATAACAAGGCATTCAAAACAAGCCAAAATCAAGTCTTAAACATGAAATATAACCACATACAACCAATATGCCATTAGGTACCTCAATTGAAAATTTAGAGACATGTCAACAAGTATCTCAATTTACCTAAATGACCAAATTCGTGTATGCATATTCAAACCACATTTTACTTTCTTTCAATCTATCATATCAAACACATAACAAATATGATAAGGTCACTTATATACACATCAAAATATACTAAACACAAGCCATTCAAATGGCTAGTCTCAACAAAACATTTATATACCAACATTGGTCAAAATAACCTATACACGCCATTATAATCGAAATTAATTTACTGAAAGTACCAAAAGGACTAATAGATAGTGTGACATTGTAACACCCCTCACCCGTATTCAACGCCGGAATAGGGTTACGGAGCATTACCGAACTTATTTCGCAAATAACCATACATTTCACATACATTTTCAAATTTCAAATAAACATCATTCAAAATCATTCACATTGTCCCTAATACGAGCCTACGAGACTCTAAACATGCATTCGGGGTGGCTCGGGACTAAACCGATAACTTATGAAATTTCTGGAAAACTTAGAAAATTTTACAAATTACAGGGGATACACGCCCGTGTGGCCCGGCCGTGTGTCTCACACGGCCAAAGACACGCTCGTGTCATAGGTCGTGTGGACATTCGAAATGGGATCACATGGCCGTGTCCTAGCCCGTGTCCGACCCCGTGTAACTCTTTAACTTGGGTCACACGGCCAACCACACGCCCGTGTGACCAGCCCGTGTGCCTTACAAAATGGCCACACATGTCCGTGTGCCAGGCCATGTGCTAGGCCATGCCAAACCTGTAGGGTATACTGACTTATGCCACACAGTCAAGTCACACGCCCGTGTGCTCGGCCGTGTGGAGCATACTGACTTGATTTTTAATTCAACACCAGGGGATACATGGCCGTGTAACCTGACCGTGTGTCACACACGGCTGAGACACACGCTCGTGTCTCTGCCTGTATGGACAAAAATAGGCTATTTACCAAGCCATTTTGCCACCCAAATTTGCATACACCTACACCAAACCCCAAATGGCACCAAACATGACATAAATAGGCATTCATCCAACCTCAACCAAGCATAAATAATACCATTTCAATACCAACATATACAAGGTACACAAATACCACAATATGCCATTCAATTTCATACCAAACTTCACATTCATAATTCACCTAATGGTCACTTTCAAACATGCATTATTTTGCCTAGATTCACTAGCATATCAATATTCAAAGCTCAACCATTTGATATCCATAATGCCTATTCATAACAAGCATTTTCTATCACTAACCAACCACACATCACAAGATCAATTACACATATATATACATGAGAAAAACATGCCAAATACAAGTCAAATCAGATGGCTAAAATCATAATACATCCATCATCATTTACAAGACAATTCAAAAGTTTAAATCCATTACTAAAATATATCAAATTGACCAACCTCCTATACATGCCATATAACCATAAACATAGTTTGAAAAGTACCAAAGTGATAGCTTGATAGTGTGATGAGGTCTCCGACGATTCCCGAATCCGAGCTAGCTTTTATTTCACTATAACACAAGGAAAAACAAACAATGTAAGCTATAAAGCTTAGTAAGCTCGTATGAAAATAATAAGCAAAGCTCACCATTCAATTACCATTCATAATATGGACATAACACACTATGAAACATTTAACCACAATGTTAACATATATTCAATCACGTAATTAACCATAAACTCATAACTTCCATGGATTCGATGCTTACGTAGTTTCTGTACATACCTGTATTGATACTTGTCTATTTCTCACCATTTCATATCTTCGATATACCCGTTAAACCATTCGGAATACTATCGGATACCCGGGAAACTCGCACCCTAAGTGCCACATATATAACCGAAGCTATCTCAATCTCATATCACATATAATGCTCACTCTCGAGCTATCAATTGGTCTACTCACACAAGCTGACGGTCATGACGGAGCTACATGGTTCTGCTCACACAAGCTGATGAATATCCGCAACACATGCCGAATAACTCAGCCACCGGTAGGACGTACGGACCAGCACCCAAATCACATAATCCCTAATGACATGTCATTTGTATCCTAATCTATTCCTAAGGTTCAACCGGGATTTCACATTTGTCGAATCGTCTTCAAATATGTCCGCGAGGTCGTATTCACAATTTATGCAATATCAAAGCATTTAAAACACAAATATAACAATGCTTATTGTAATAGGCCCATTTCGTCCGGCCTATATTTTTTAAAAAATAAAAATAAAAAAATAAAAATTAAACCAAAATAAAACCAATAATAATGTCCAATTACAGTTTACATAGGCCCAGATTCAGATTGTGGCCCAAAATTCAAATAAACCTGATCCTAGCCTCTACCCAATATAAACCCGAGCCCAAATACCAAATTAAAACCAATCAAAAACCCAACAGAGCCCAAATTTGCAAGACCCAAATGGCCCAAGGTTGTCAGCGTCTTCCAGAAACCCTAGAGGTTTCTGGAATCCTCCATCGCCGCCGACTTCGCCCACGCGCGCCCCACGTGTATCCTCGTCAGCAACCCCACGCACATGCCGCCACGCCAGCCAAATGCTCGGGCCACCCCGCCTCCATGATGCTTACACCTGCGAGAAGAATAACAACAAAGAAAAGAAAAAGCCGTGAGAAAAATAATGAAATTGGAAAAAAGGATTTTAATTTTTGATTATTTTTCTTCATTTTGGTTCCGGCTATATAAAGCTGATTTTTTTAACAATGTAAAGGATCCGATTTTTGTATACACACACACGCATATTGAATACAAAAAAAAATCAGATTGAAAAGGTGATTTCCTATTTCAATTTTCGATTCTATTCTGTCGACTTTCAATCTTTTTTTTTTTTCTCCTTTGCATGTGAAAAATAAAATGGAAGAGAGGGATTTACCTTAGATCGGAGTCCGTCTTCTTCGTCGCAATCGAAGTAAGGGCGGATTTCGACACCTTCACGCTCCGCCTGTTGCCGTTCCTGGCGTTGTATTGGCTTTCGATTGGAAAGTCCTTTGGTTCGGCTGAGTGAAGGGATCGACAGAGAGGAATTTAGGTTTTTTTTGGTCCAGTAGATTTAGTTTTTTTTTTTTAAAAATAAGTTAATAATGTTTTTAAGGAAAAAACAAAGGTTTAAGTTTGCTTTAAAAAAAAACGTCGTCGTTTTAGTGATATAAAGTGGCATCAAACGCCACCGTTTCAACCTTGCCCGATTTGGTCCGACCCGCTCCAAGCAAGATCCGCGTGTTTTTGCAAGTTTTGGGCTATTTACCATTTTGGCCCTTCTGCATTTTATTTCTTTTTAATTAAGTTTTCATTTATTATATATATATATACCAATTTTGGGCGTACGAGGGTGCTAATCCTTCCTCGTACGTAACCGACTCCCGAACCCATTTTTCTTAAAATTCGTAGACCAAAATTGATTCCTTTTAAAAATAAAACAAAAATGTTTTATAGGTAACCCGATCACACCTAAACAAAAAGGATTGGTGGCGACTCTATCTGTCATTTAAAGTCGATCCTCATTTTTCAAAACTCCACAAAAAAAATGGTTTGACAGCTTGGCGACTCCACTGGGGATTGGTTGAGAGTCAGGCCATAGATTGATTAATTTTTGTCCTTTTGATTGAAAATTTGAAAAATTGTTTTTTAAAAAAATTGTGTTTCTTTCGATGCATTTGTTGGTGCTATGATTGCAATAATGTCGAGTCTTATAAAATACTTTGGCATTGCATGACCGTTTTGGTTACACCTTTTAAGTGGGAGTGAGAAACTATGCTTTCGTGAGGTTTTCACCTTCGCATGGGCTAGTGGACTGCTTCCGGAATACATCTGTACCTATGTGCTTCGTGAGATTTTCATCTCCGCATGGCCATAGGGAAATGTATTCCCCTGAACCGAACTCGATCCATATGAGCCTATAATGGGTGAAGATTGAGGAATCTGCTGGTTTAGGTACCTATTCCTTAGAACTAAACCACATATAGTGAACCCTAAAAGCTCACCCTAAATAGTGCCGCAATAAACCATAGTGGTCATCCGAATAAGTACTCTACTTGTTTCTTTTTGCTTACTTTTACCTCATACTAATGTATTTCATTTTATTTTGGTTATGATTGCATCATATATCATTTCATATCTAAAAGAATGTTGATTCATGTTCGATTATTAAATTAGAGAGTTTGTCATGGAGAACAAATTTCTTGATAAAACGGAAGACAATACGGTTGTCTGTATATTTGTAATCCGTTTCATGTAAAGAACTTTGCCCTCTAGTAAAGTTTTCTAATAAAATTGAATTAGAATCGACATCCTCCTGCATCCATTGCATGTATTCACATGACATTACATCATATGCATTAGATTTCATGAGAAGACCCTGATTGGTTGAAATTATTTCAGCATTAACCTGGACACCAACAAAACCAAACATCCTTACGGTACCCGAACCAAGACAAAAGATATGGATCAGAGATTAGAAAGACTGGAACAACTCCAAAGGGAGATACAAGATAAACTTCAACTGCAAATACAAGGGCAGCTTGCTAAGATCCAGTAAGATATGATGGACTGAATGATGGAATCACAAAAGAGTATGATGACTCAATTAACTCAACAACTGGCGGGAGGAATAGACAAAGGAAAAAACCCCATGGTTAACACTGGTGAAGATAATGAGGAACCACTATATCATCCGGGTTTTACCCCGACGCATCCTGAGGTGCACCCACGAAAAACATCCGTCATAATTAAACCTCAACAATTTCAAGAAGGTGTTTCAATACCACCAAACTTCCAAACGGGATCGGGTTCTAACTTAGGAGATCATCCAATTAATGTTGTTATTCCCGACTTTAATGAGGCAGCAGAGAGGGAAAGGGCAAGGTCTGAATTGCCAAGATAGTTAAAGGATCGATGCAAATGGTTAGAGGACAAATTCAGAGCCATGGAAAACGCTGATAGGTAACATGGAATTGACCCTAAAGATTTGAGTTTGGTGCCAGATCTAATACTTCCCCACAAGTTCAAGATGCTAGAATTTGAAAAATACAATGGGACTACTTGCCCCGAAGCTCACATAACCATGTTTTGCCGATGAATGACTGGGTATGTTAACAATGACCAATCAAGCATACATTGCTTCCGGGATATCAAGCGGAGCGACATCCAAATGGTACAATCAGTTAAGCTGTACCAAAATTGGTTCTTGGAGGGATTTAGCACAGGCATTCATAAAACAGTACAATCACGTAACAGACATGACCCCTGACAGAATTACCTTGCAAAACATAGAGAAGAAACCAAGCGAGAGTTTTCAGCAATATGCATAAAGGTAGAGAGAGGTTGCCATACAAGTCCAGCCGCCTCTTCTGGAGAAAGAAACTACCATGCTTTTCATCAACACCTTGAAAGCCCCATTTATCAACCATATGTTGGGGAGCGCCACAAAGAGTTTCTCGGACATAGTGATGTCCGGTGAGATGATCAAAAATGCTGTGAGAAGTGGTAAAATAGATGCGGGGGAAAGCGTCAAAAGATCAGCCCCGAGAAAGAAAGAAAATGAAGTAAACAATGTGGGAGCATACAGTAAGGGCTACTCAAAGCAAATCACCGTTGGCCCGCCAAAGATGATGACCGCTAACCTTCAGACTCCTCCAAGGCAGGAATCTAACCAAAGGACGAGTACGAAAAAGCTCCAGTTCACTCCTATCCCAATGACATACCGAGAGCTATATCAGAACCTGTTCAATGCACACGTGGTTTCCCCTTTTTACCTAACACCATTGCAGCCCCCGTACCTCAAATGGTACGATGCAAATGTTCAATGTGACTATCATGCGGGAATTTCGGGGCATTCAATAGAAAATTGCACTACCTTTAAAAAAGTCGTAGAAATACTTATTAAGATGGGCATTGTAAAATTTGATGATACACCAAATGCTGATAATCCGCTACCTAATCACACTGATGGTGGAGTAAATGTGATTGATAGAGAGACAGTGAGAAAAATCAAGGCTGATATCACAGAAGTAAAAACTCTTTTGAAGTGGGTTTGGAAAGAGATGGTAAAAAGGGGGCTGAGCATGCCAGATCCTGAAAGAAGTTGGGAAAACTCGAGGAACTACTGTAAGTTCCAACATGAAGAGGGGCATGAGATCCAACAATGCGCAGAATTCAGAGCCTTGGTACAAGGTCTGATAGACAATAAAGAAATCAAGTTCTGTGAAGGAGATGTTATGGAAATGTTGGAAAATGTGCACATCAATGCCATACATGAAGAAATCACTGAAATGGGGACCTTATCGGATATCCGCCCTTACGAACCTAGGAGTGTTCTTAATAACTGGACTGTAGAAGAAATTCCTGTAGTTTTTAGAGCTTACACAGAGTAATGTTCCGAACACACTTGTTGCTTTTAGCCTAGAAGCAATAAGCATTCCTTTGTGAAATAGGCTTATGTCTAAACTTTATTATCAAACACATACTTGAGATCATTTTGAATAAAAATCTTCTTGATTCTTTCATTCTTTCATTGTTTTTTTCCTTGGACATTCGTTTCGAATCATTCTTTCATTCCATTCATAAGCATACCGTACAAATAGTTATTCTCAAATTCATTTATTTTTTGTATATTCTCCTGTACCTACAACAGGTCCCCGGATATCAATGACATGAGTAACGCTGCTACAGATTTAGAATCTCTTTTTGAACAAGACATGTGTTTAGAAGGATCCCAGGACTTTGAAGATGACATAGACTGTGGCTTATCTCCGGACTTGTTAAGAATGGTAAAACAAGAGGAAAAGTAAATTCTACCTCATGAAGAAACAGTAGAGATTGTGACCTTGGAAGAGGGAAAGGTAGTGAAAATTGGAACGTACATAACTGAAAAGACTAAACGAGACCTCGTAGAGTTTCTTCAGGAATTCAAAGATATCTTCGCGTGGTCATACCAAGATATGCCAGGGTTAAGCACTGACATCGTTGTGCATCGTCTCCCCATAAAAGAGGATTGCAAGCCGGTTCAACAGAAGCTCCGGAGAATGAGGCCAGACATTGTGCTGAAAAATAAAAGAGGAAGTCAAAAAATAGTTTGATGTTGGATTCTTGCAGGAGGTCAAATACTCAGAATGGGTAGCCAACATTGTGCCTGTCCCTAAGAAAGATGGGAAGGTACGAATGTGTGTAGATTATATAGATTTGAATAAGGCCAGCCCGAAAGATAATTTTCCCTTACCTCATATTGATACCCTGGTGGATAACACGGCAGGCTACTCGTTGTTTTCGTTCATGGATGGATTCTCGGGGTACAATAAGATAAAAATGCATCCTGAAAACATGGGAAAGACTACGTTCATAACATTTTGGGGTACGTTCTGTTATAAAGTGATGCCGTTTGGGTTGAAAAACGCAGGAGCTACATACCAAATGGCCATGGTGACTTTGTTCCATGACATGATGCATAAAAAAATTGAAGTTTATGTGGACGACATGATTGCAAAGTCTAGAATAGAAGAGGAACACATTCGAGTTTTGAGGAAACTGTTCCTGAAGTTGAGAAAATTCCAACTTAAGCTCAATCCAACGAAATGTACTTTTGGAGCTAGATTTGGCAAATTGCTGGGCTTCATAGTCAGCGGGAAGGGAATCGAGATTGATTCAGACAAGGTCCGAGCTATACAAGAATTGCCTCCACTACGTACTCAAAAAGAAGTTTGAGGTTTCTTGGGAAGATTTACATTGCTCGGTTCGTTTCACAGTTAACCGAGAAATATGATCCCATATTTCACCTTCTGAAGAAACATAATCCAGGCGTGTGGGATGATGAATGCCAAAAAGCTTTCAATAGGGTCAAACAGTACTTGTCAAACCCTCCAGTATTGTCACCCCCATGCCCGGATAGGCCATTAATCCTGTATCTGACAGTGTTTGATCACTCTATGGGATGTGTGTTGGGTCAACATGATGATTCAGGAAGAAAAAAAAAGGCGATATACTACCTCAACAAGAAATTCACTGAGTGTGAGATGAGATATTCGCCAATTGAGAAATTGTGTTGTGCTTTGATTTAGACGACTCAGAGATTGATGCAATACATGCTGTACCACACGATCTGGTTAATCTCAAAGTTGGACCCTCTAAAGTACATGATGGAGTCAACCACTTTAAATGGAAGGATGACCAGATGGCAAATCCTGCTGTCTGAATTCGACATCGTCTATGTGAGTCAAAAAGCTGTGAAAGGAAGCGCAATAGCAGACTTTCTAGCTAGCAGAGCTTTATAAGATTATGAGCCTTTGAACTTTGACTTCCCCAATGAAGAATTAATGTATGTGGCGGTTACTGAAGAAGACGCTACAAAAGATCACCTTTGGAAATTAAACTTCGACGGAGCATCAAATGCTGTAGGAAATAGGATCGGGGCAGTCTTGGTATCCCCAAATGGAGATCACTATCTGTTCACATGCAAGTTAGATTTTGATTGTACAAATAATATGACAGAATATGAAGCATGTATCATGGGAATCCGTGCCACCATAGAACGCAAAATCAGAGCACTGGAAGTATATGGAGATTCTGCACTGGTGATTTACCAACTAAAAGGTGAATGGGAGACAAGGGACCCCAAATTGATCAATTATCGAAGGATAGTTCTGGGGTTAATTGAGGAGTTTGATGATATTACTTTCAATTATCTCCCACGAGAAGAAAACCAAATGGCAGATGCTTTGGCCACCTTGGCTTCTATGATCAAAGTGAGTAAACAAGAGGATGTAAGACATATTCAAATGAGTATTTACGAGGCCCCAGCTTATTGTTGCAATATGGAAGAAGAAGAAAGGGATGATCACCCTTGGTACCAAGATATATTGCGATATGTGAAAAATATTGAATATTTTGAACAAGCGACCGAGAATGATAAGAGGACGTTGAGAAGACTAGCTTGTGACTATGTTTTGGACGGGGAGATCCTGTATAAAAGAAGAAAGGATCATGTACTGTTAAGATGTGTCGACGCTGTTGAAGCTAAGAAAATTCTGGAGGAAGTCCACGAGGGTGTTTGTAGAACGCATGCTAATGGTTTCACAATGGCTAGACAAATTATGAGATTCGGATATTATTGGTCTACCATGGAAGGAGACTGCATCAATTACGCTAAAACATGTCACAAATGCCAGATATATGGGGACAAAATTCATGTGCCTCCTTCACCTTTGCATGTTATGACTTCCCCATAGCCTTTCTCCATGTGGGGCATGAACGTCATCGGGCCGATCTCTCCAAAAGCTTCAAACGGGCATCGGTTCATCTTCGTAGTTATCGACTATTTTACCAAATGGGTAGAAGCTGCTTCATATGCCAGTGTTACCAAGTCGGCAGTCAGCAGATTCCTAAAAAAGGAAATCATATGTCGATATGGAATGCCTGAGAGGATCATATCCGACAATGCGTTAAACTTGAACAATAGCACAATCGCGGAGGTCTGCAGTCAATTCAAGATCAGACACCACAATTCGTCACCGTATCGTCCAAAAATGAATGGTGTAGTGGAAGCAGCTAATAAAAACATTAAGAAGATTGTGGGGAAAATGGCTGAAACCTATAAAGATTAGCACGAGAAACTACCATTCGCTCTCTATGCTTATCGAACATGAGTCAGGACCTCTACCGGGGCAACTCCTTTTTCATTAGTTTATGGAATGGAGGCAGTGTTACCCATCGAAGTTGAAATTCCTTCCCTTCGAGTCTTTTCAAAGCTAAAGTTAGATGAAGCCGAATGGATCCAGTCTTGATACGATCAGTTGAACTTGATCGAGGAAAAAAGGCTAAGGGCTATCCGTCATGGTCAGATGTACCAAAAGAGAATGATGCGGGCTTATGACAAAAAGGTTCGCCCAAGAGAACTTCACGAGGGAGACCTGGTTTTGAAAAAGATCCTCCCCATGCAAAAGGATTTCAGAGGGAAGTGGATGCCAAATTGGGAAGGGTCTTATGTGGTGAAAAAGGCTTTCTCCGGAGGAGCACTGATCTTGGCCGAAATGGATGGGAAAAACTTGCCCAATCCTGTAAATTCGGATTTAGTTAAGAAATATTATTCTTGAAGAGGAAAAGAGGCCAAAGTGAAAACCCGCAAAGGGTGCTTTGAGACTTTCTTAAAAAAACGAAAAAATGAAAAGCGGAGAGGCCAAGGTGAAAACCCGCAAAGGGCGCCTTGAGACCAAAGGGGTTTTGAGTCGAAAATCCGAAAAGGGCAGCTCAAATTGTGATCAGAGTATAATGGGGCATGCAGTGATCTTGCTATACCTGAATTAAGAGGATGGAGAGATGTTACGTCTTGGGACATCAACAAAGTACTCTTGATCTCTTAAACACATATTGAGTTTAAATTGGTCTTGAAAAGTCCGCATGCAGAGAAGCTCAGCCATGATATCTCAGGGCATATATCTTTATCATTTCGTATTCTAACAATGTTTGCTTTCTTTAATTAACCTATTCAGATTTCGTTTCTGATAAATTCCATTGTTGTCTATCATTACGATTATTTTCAAGCATTTTGTATTGAAATAATGATTTATAGACTAATAACACTTTCACAAAAAGAGTTTTGTATATTATTTTGGAAACTTCTAAATAATACAAGAACCTGAAACAAGACTTTTATTTAGAACTCACCAAGCCTAAGGGTTGGAAATATTTGAAGGAAACTCTAAACAGTGACCATTTCTTCAGACTTTCTATCAAAAATGTCAGTGGAACAAGAAGATAGGATATTACATCAGTGATACAACCTGGAGGAATAATGAGCAATGTCAATCCTAGGCATTTAAAAAGAGGATCATTCTCATGAAATCATGCATTCATGCAAGACACATTTAGTTAGGAGCATTCAATTCATTTGGATCATTGCAACTTAATCATTGTAAGAAATCATTCTCATGATATTCTGCATTCAGGCAGATGTCATCCATAGTACATTTAGTTAGGAGCATTAGATTCATTCTGATCATTGCATCCTAACCATTTTCCATAAGCATAAACACATAAAACCAATTTTACAGGACAGGTCCCCCAGAGGACGGTGTCACGACATCGGTGAATTAGCAGATCTTGTCTCCCTGAGTTTGCAGTGGAGCAGATTGAAGATAGTAGATTTGGCATTCCTGAAGTTGCAGGAAGCAGATCATCAGATCTTGTCTCCCTGAGTTTGCAGTGGACCAGATTGAAGATAGCAGATTTGGCATTCCCGAAGTTGCGGGAAGCGGTCGAAGACATCGATCTTGTCTCCCGAGTTTGCGATGGAAGCGATTGAAGATAGCGATTTGGCATTCCACGAAGTTGCGAGGAAGCGGTCGAAGACATCAGATCTTGTCTCCCTGAGTTTACAGTGGAGCATATTGAAGATAGCAGATTTGGCATTCCTGAAGTTGCAGGAAGCAGATCGAAGACATCAGATCTTGTCTCCCTGAGTTTGCAATGGAGCAGATTGAAGATAGCAGATTTGGCATTCTGAAGTTTGCGAAGCGGTCGAAGACATCGATCTTATCTCCCGTTTGCAATGGAGCAAGTTGAAGTCACAAGTCTATTTCCCTGAAGTTGCAGTGGAGCAGACTGAAGACAGTGAATCTTATCTCCCTGAAGTTGTAGTGGAGCGGATTAAAATGACAAATCCTACACCTCTGAAGTTGCAGTAGGTCGGATTGAAGTTACCATAGAAAGTCTCATCTTCCTGAAGTTGCAGCGGAGCAGACTAAAGATAGCAAGTCTTATCTCCCCGAAGTTGCGGTGGAGCAGATTGAAGTTACAGGTTTAATGCCTTGAATAGGGTCAAAGCGCTAGTTCTCATGCCCCTGAAGATGCAATGGGATGGAATGAAGCTACTCAAAGAAGAAAAGCACTGAAAGAAGTCCAAGATTCGAAGATCGGGCAAAAATGGTCCTTTTTGAAGTCTTTGCTCTATTCTCATTACACGACAATGAGCAAAGAAGGGCAGCTGTAATAGGCCCATTTCGCCCGGCCTATATTTAAAAAAAAAATAAAAAAATTAAACCAAAATAAAACCAATAATAATGTCCAATTACAGTTTACATAGGCCCAGATTCAGATTGTGGCCCAAAATTCAAATAAACCTGATCCTAGCCTCTACCCAATATAAACCCGAGCCCAAATACCAAATTAAACCCAATCAAAAACCCAACAGAGCCCAAATTTGCAAGACCCAAATGGCCCAAGGTTGTCAGCGTCTTCCAGAAACCCTAGAGGTTTCTGGAATCCTCCATCGCCGCCGACTTCGCCCACGCGCGCCCCGCGTGTATCCTCGTCAGCAACCCCACGCACATGCGCGCCACGCCAGCCGAATGCTCGGGCCACCCCGCCTCCATGATGCTCACACCTGCGAGAAGAATAACAACAGCAAAACAGAAAAGCCAGCAGAAAAATAACAGAAATTGGAAAAAAGGATTTTAATTTTTGATTATTTTTCTTCATTTTGGTTCCGACTATATAAAGCCGATTTTTTTAACAATGTAAATGATCCGATTTTTGTATACACACACACACACGCATATTGAATACAAAAAAAAATCAGATCAAAAAGGTGATTTCCTATTTCAATTTCCGATTCTATTCTGTCGACTTTCAATCTTTTCTTTTCTTTTCTCCTTTGCATGTGAAAAATAAAATGGAAGAGAGGGATTTACCTTAGATCGGAGTCCGTCTTCTTCGTCGCAATCGAAGTAAGGGCAGATTTCGACACCTTCACGCTCCGCCTGTTGTTGTTCCTGGCGTTGTATTGGCTTTCGATTGGAAAGTCCTTTGGTTCGGCTGAGTGAAGGGATCGACAGAGAGGAATTTAGGTTTTTTTTTTTGTCTGCAGTAGATTTAGTTTTTTTTTTTAAAAAATAAGTTAATAATGTTTTTAAGGAAAAAACAAAGGTTTAAGTTTGCTTTTAAAAAAAAACGTCGTCGTTTTAGTGATATTAAAGTGGCATCAAACGCCACCGTTTCAACCTTGCCCGATTTGATCCGACCCGCTCCAAGCAAGATCCGCGTGTTTTTGCAAGTTTTGGGCTATTTACCATTTTGGCCCTTCTGCATTTTTTTTCTTTTTAATTATGTTTTCATTTATTTTAATTTAGCCCAGTAATTTTTGCGCAGTTTTAATTTAGCCCCTATTTAAACGTTGCATTCAATAATTTGGGTAAATTGTGCTTTTAATCCCTTTTAATTTACGCGCATTGTATTTTAGTCCTTTTCGATTTCATTTTTAATTTATTGCTTTTTAGCTCTCTAATTTTGTTCTGATTTTAATACAGTCCTTTAAGTTATTTATTTAATTATTTGTTTATTGATTTCTCTAATCATTTTTTTTACTAATATTAAATATTAAATATTTTAAATTGTTTTAGATATTGTTATTTCTATTTATATGTTATTTTCATTAATTATATATATATATATATTTTTTTTATATATACATATAATTATATTAAATTATTTTTATGCATATACTATTGATTTCATATATATATATATATATGTATATAATTTATCTCTTTAAAAGACCCTATTCTAAATTATATATTTATTTATTATATACACTTTTTTATATCATTATTATTTTTATATATACATTATTTTATATCAAGTTTATTATTATTATTATTACATGTATATTACTTAATTTGATACATATTATTTTATGCATATCATTTACTTATTACTTTAAAATTTGCTATATTTTATTTTAGTTTGTTTTTAATTAGTTATATTTTTAATTTTTTGTTGTTTCTTGATTAATAATATTGGAATTCTCAAAATAGAAATTGTGAGATTATTGATTTTGTATATATTGAATTTTATATTCATATTATCATTCTTGTCATCCATTTGTACAAAGATTGTATTCACATATTATTATTCCATGCTCGATACTATATTTTTGTTTCTCATTATCTAGTGATTCAATAAAAGCATTTTAAGTCGATTTTAAAATCACTTATTTAAAAGTTTTTAAAACAAGGCAATATTTGATATTTGGAAATTCAAGGAAATCGTGCCCTATCGTGCTGGGTTTCGGTTTTCCGTTTGACCAAATAATCAAATATCCTTTTAAAATTTTGTCAATATTTTCAAAATAAGACAATATTTGTGTATATGGAAATTCGAGGAATCGTGCCCTATCGTGTTGGGTTTCGGTTTTCTGTTTGACTAAATAACCAAATATCCTTTTAAAATTTTGTCCATATTTTCAAAATAAGGCAATATTTCGTGTTTGGAAACTTGAGGAATCGTGTCTTATCATGCTGGATTTCGGTTTGTTCGTTTCTCCAAATAATTGAATATCCTTGTAAAAATCTCAATGCTTGAACTTTGGAAATCATGAGAGGATCTTGGCATCGAGGGTTCGAAACGGCATATCCTATCGTGCTGGATGTGATATTTTATTCCTTTGGAACAAGAGAATCTCAATATCCAATTCGAGTTATTTAAAATTTTTGAAAAAACGAAATTTTAAAATCGTTTCAAACTTTTCGACATTAGGACATTAGTTAATCAATTTGATACCAATTTTGGGCGTACGAGGGTGCTAATCCTTCCTCGTATGTAACCGACTCCCGAACCCATTTTTCTTAAAATTCGTAGACCAAAATTGATTCCTTTTAAAAATAAAACAAAAATGTTTTCTAGGTAACCCGATCACACCTAAACAAAAAGGATTGGTGGCGACTCTATCTGTCATTTAAAGTCGATCCTCATTTTTCAAAACTCCACAAAAAAAAATGGTTTCGACACTTATTACATACGAACTTACCTCGATTGCAAAAACGGCGAAATAAGTTGATTGGTCCGATACTTTGTTTTTTCCCCGATCTAAATCTGAATTTCGCTTTTCTTGATCTAAATGTAATCAAAATTAACTTATTTAATCATCAATCAATTCAATTTAGTCCAAAATACACATTAAGGAAACTTTACACTTTTGCCCCTCATATTTCAACATTTTTACAATTTAGTCCTTATCTCATAAAAAAAATAAAAATTCATGCAATTCAACCTATACCCATGCTAGCCAAATTTCCATTAAGCCCCTAGCAGCCCATATTTTTCATTTATTTCACAATTTAACCACAAAATCTCAACATTTCTCAATTTAATCACTAATTGACAATTTTGTCAAAAATCACTTAACAAATGTTGTTTATCTAACAACAAGCATACATTTTCTACCATTAAACATCAAATCACATGCTATTTCATCAATGGAAAAACACTAAACCTTTAACAGTTTTGCAAATTAGTCCCTGGGCTAGCTAGATTAAGCTACAACGATATCAAAAACATAGAAATCATTAAAAACGGGACAAAAACCATGCCTAATTGAAGGAAATAATGATGGCCGAACCCTAGCCCTATTTTTCCCAAGAAGAATTGGTTTGAAGAAGATGAATGAATGAATATTTTCATTTGGTTTTATTTAATTAAGCATTATTTGTTAATTTCCTAAATTAACCTTTAAAATACTTATTAATTACACTAAATAACATGCCAATATCATCCATTATCACATAAATGGGCTAATTACCATATAAGGACCTTCACTTTAATATACCACAACTATTAGACACCTTTAGCTATTAGAATTTAAGTTTTACACTTTACGCGATTTAGTCCTTTTTATCAAATTAAGCATTTAAACAATAAAATTTCTTAACGAAATTTTCACACATTCATACTATCATGCTATAGACATCAAAATAATAATAAAATAATTATTTCGACCTCGGATTTGTGGTCCCAAAACCACTGTTCTGATTTGACTAAAAACGGGCTGTTACAGACATAGGTCCGACCAGCTTCCAACTCGTACGAGCTTCCGAATTACTATAAACATGGAAAATAACACAGAGTAAGCATTTAAGCTTAGTAAGTTCGTATAACACGGAATTTAACTTACCATATATCCATACAATAGGTAAGTAAACATAGCATATCTCAACCAATTTTGCCAAAAGCCTAAACACATGATCACTAACATATTAGCCATGAAAATCACATATAAGATCCAACTCACATGGTTGAATTCATCAAATAATCACATTTCATGTTTTTCATATAAATACCAATAATAGTTCATATCGAACTCATATAATCTCGTAACAGAACTATGCCCGTTGAACCATTTAGAATATCGTTGGATACACGGGTAGTACACACGAAGTGTACTAAACTGTAATTCGTCATTCATGTACATGTATGCTCATAAGAACTGTAAAAAGTAAGCTCTTCCGAGCTAAATAACGAGAAGCTCATGTGAGCTGAATAACAGGAAGCTCATAAGAGCTTAAATCGGTGACTCTAATGACATGTCATTTGTATCCTACGGATTCCTAAGGTTCAAACGGGGCTCGGTAATTGTCGAATATACAACCGGTATTTATTCATGGCAATTGTACAATTCACAAACAATAATTCAATTTAACACATATAAATGTACAATGTAATTACACGAACTTACCTCAACGAGTTTACGTAGATACGAAGGCGACTAATCCGATATTTTTCCTTTGCCTCGATCTAACTCCGTACTAGGTTTAATCGAATCTATACGAATAAATTTAACTCAATTCAATATAATTCATATTCAATTTAGTCCAACACACATTTTAGCAAAATTCCTATTTTACGCTTATACTTTTAATTCATTACAATTTAGTCCCTAGGCTCAGAAAATGAAATTCACACAATTTAATCCTTACTCAAGCCTAGCCGATTTTTATACATATTAATAGCAGCCCATATATTTCATAAAATTCACAAATTTTACCATAAATTTATTATCTTTTCAATTTAATCCCTAATTGATAATTTCATCAAAATTCTCTTTATAAAAGTTGTTTATCTAAAAACAACCTTTCATTTTCTATCATAAAACTTCAAAATTCAAGCAAACTAATCAATGGAAAAACCCTAATACTTTAATGATTTTGCAAATTAATCCCCGAGCTAGCTAGATTAAGCTACTGCGATCTCGGAAACATAGAAATCATTAAAAACGGGACAAAAATACATACCTAATTAAGTAAAATAAGCTTGCTAATATTTCAAGCTTCCATGGCTAGGTTTTTTTTTTTTTTTTGGTGGAAGGTGATGATAATAGTTTATTTTATTTTATTTATTATAACTTTAATCATTAATTTCCAAAATTAACCTTAATATTTCATGAAATTTCCAATGATGACTACTGATGCTTAACCACTAAGCACTTTAATTGCCTATTTACTATATAAGAACCTCCAATTTAAAATTCTATAGCTATTTAATACCTTTAGCTATTAGAACACAACCTTTTCACTTTATGCATTTATTCCTTTTCATCAAATTAAGTATGTAAACGGTAAAATTTCTTAATAAAATTTTTATACAGTATTTCTATCATACTGTAGACCATATAATAATAAAAATAATTTTTTTCTGACTTCTGATTTGTGGTCCCGAAATCACTGTTCCGATTTCACTGAAAACGGGTTGTTACAACTGTCCCCCTAAAGGAATTTTCATTCTAAAAAATCTTACCAGTAAAGAGGTTCGGATATTGCTTTTTCTTAGTTTCCTCAGGTTCCCAGGTAGCTTCTTCTATTCCATGTCACTGCCAAAGAACTTTTACTAAAGCTACATTTTTATTTCTCAATTCTTTCACCTCTCGTGCTAGAATTCTAATCGGTTCTTCACTGTATGCCATGTCAGGTTGGATCTCGACATCCGTCGGAGAGATAACATGTGAAGGGTCAGATCGGTACCGTCGTAACATAGACACATGAAATATATTGTGAATCTTTTCTAGTTTTGACGGTAAAGCTAATCGATACGCAACAGGTCCGATTCTCTTAAAAATCTCATACGGCCCGATAAATCGTGGACTCAGCTTTCCTTTTTGACCAAACCGAAGAAATTTCTTCCATGGAAAAACTTTAAAAAATACTTTGTCACCAACTTGAAACTCTACATCTTTACGTTTAAGATCCGCATAAGATTTCTGACAATCTGAAGCTGCTTTTAAGCTATCTCGGATCACTTTCACTTTTTCCTTAGTCTCGTGAATCAAATCAATCCCATGTATCTTTTTCTCACTGAGCTCAGTCCAATATAACAGAGTTTGGCATTTGCGACCATACAGAGCCTTATACGGTGCCATCTTTATGCTTGACTGAAAACTATTATTATATGCAAATTTGACTAATGACAAATATTTTTACCAATTGTCTTCGAACTCTAAAACACAACACCGAAGCATATATTCAAGAATTTGAATCACACGCTCGGACTGACCATCAGTTTGAGGGTGAAATGCGGTGCTAAAATGTAATCGTGTACCCAGAGCTTCCTGTAACTTTTTTCAGAATCGCGATGTGAACCATGGATCTCTATCCGAAATAATGGAGACTGGCACTCCGTGTAGTCTGACAATATCCGAAACATATAACTTAGCTAATCTGTCAAGTGAGAAATTTGTATGTACCGGAATAAAATGTGCAGACTTCGTCAAACGATCAACGGTAACCCAAATAACATCTTTCTTTTTCGGAGATAGGGGTAATCCTGATGCAAAATCCATAGTAACTCTATCCCATTTCCACTCCGGTATCATCACTGGCTGTAACAGTCCTGAAGGTACCTAATGTTCAGCTTTAACTTGCTGACATATCAAACATTTAGATACAAACTCAGAAATATCATGTTTCATTCCTGGCCACCAGTACATCTGTCTCAACTCATTATACATTTTATTACTCCCCGGATGAACAGACAAGCTACCTTTATGAGCTTCGTGCAAAATTTTCTGTATAAGCTCTGGATTCTTCGGTACACAAACTCTACCTCTGAATAACAAATAATCATCGGGTCCTATATGAAATTTTGAATCAGAAGTCGACTCACACTGTATTCGTTTAGCTCGCAACTCATTATCACATTTCTGAGCTTCACAGATCTGCTGTAAAAACATCGGTCTTGCTTTTAACTCAGCTAAGATTGATCCATCATCAGATAATGACAATCAGGTATTCATCACTCTCAGAACAAACAAGGATTTTCTACTCAAAGCATCAGCAACTACGTTTGCTTTTCCCTGATGATAATCAATAACTAACTCATAATCTTTCAATAGTTCAAGCTATCTACGCTGTCTCAGATTCAAATCTTTCTGTGACATCAGATACTTTAAACTCTTGTGATTGGTAAATACATGACATTTTTCTTCGAACAAATGGTGTCGCCAAATTTTCAACGCAAAAACAATAGCTGCCAACTCTAAGTCATGTGTCAGATAGTTCTTTTCATGTGACTTTAATTGTCTGGAAGCATAAGCTATTACTTTACTTCTTGCATCAAAGCATAGCCTAATCCGTTCAATGACGCGTCACTGAAAATCACAAATTTCTTACCCGATTCAGGCTGAACCAGAACTGGTGCTTCAGTCAACAGGGTTTTCAATTGGTCAAAACTTTGCTGACATTTATCAGACCATTCAAATTTCACATCTTTCTGTAATAATCGTGTCATCGGTGTAGCTATTATCGAAAACCCTTTTACAAATCTCCGGTAATATCCAGCTAATCCTAGAAAACTTCTGAATTCAGATACATTTCTCGGTGGTTTCTAGTTCACAATCGCTAAAATTTTATTCGGATCAACTCTAATACCTTCAGCCGAGACTATGTGTCCCAGAAAACCAACTTCCCAAAGCTAAAACTCACATTTGCTAAATTTAGCAAACAATTGTTTATCTCGCAAATTTTGCATAACAATTCTTATATTCTCGGCATGTTCAGTCTCATCTAGGGAATATATCAGAATATCATCAATAAATACCACAAAAAATCTATCTAAATATGGTCTGAAAATTCTATTCATCAAATCCATAAATACTGCAGGTGCATTAGTTAAACCAAACGGCATCACAAGAAATTCATAATGTTCGTACCTGGTTTTGAATGCCATTTTCGGTACATCCGAATCTTTCACTCGTAACTGATAATAACCAGAACAAAGATCAATCTTCGAGAACACTGTGGCACCTTTCAACTAATAAAACAAATCATCAATGCGAGACAATGGATATTTATTCTTGATTGTAACTTTGTTGAGTTGACGGTAGTCAATGCATAATCTCATCGATCTGTCTTTTTTCTTAACTAACAGAACCGGTGTACCTCAAGGTGAAAAACTAGGTCGAGCAAAACCCCTATCAGTCAACTCTTGCAACTGTGCTTTCAACTCTTTTAACTCAGTAGGAACCATTCTGTATGGTGCTATCGATATCGGTGTTGTTCCCGGTACAAGTTCTATAGCAAATTCTGTAACAGCTCATTTTCATTGAAATCGAAATAGTGGTGTTTGGACTACAAATTCGAGCTGAAAATAAAATTTATTTTAGTTTTATTGCATGATCCGTACTAGGATAGAGATGTCATGTGAAAATTCTGATAATAAAATTTTACCGATTTAGTGCTTAATTTTGGGAAGGACCAAACCGCATAAAATGCAAAAGTTGAATTCTAGTAGCTAGAAGGATTAAATAGCTATGGAATTCAAAAATTGAGGTCCTTATATGGTAATTAGACCATTAATCAAAAGTTAGTAGATATTTTTTATGATTCATCCATGGAAATTTAGAAAAAGGCAAGGACTAAATTGGAAATAGAAATAATTAAAGATGATAAATAATTAAAATAGAATTAAAACCATTTTATATCATCTTCTTCCCCAAAATATTCCATGGAAACCCTAGGAAAGAGAAAACAAGCTTTCTTGGCATAAATTGGTAAGTATTCAAGTCCCATTTTTAGTAATTTTTATATTTTTGAAATCGGGATAATCTAATCTATCTATTTAGGGGATCAATTTGAAAAGTTATCAAAGTATAGAAGTTATGTCATGGACGAATATGCTAAAAATTAGAAATTTATGGTAGAAAATGAAAGATTGTTGATAGATAAACAACTTTTACAAAGTGATTTATGAAAAAAACATGATTTAGGGACTAATTTGTAAAGTTGTCAAAATTGAAGAAAAATCCTGAAATTTATAGAACATATGTGCTGTAAATTTTATATTGAAATTTTGGTTAGGCTTGGAAAAAGGAGTAAATTGCATGAATTTCATTTTCCGAGCCTAGGGATGAAATTGAAATTCATGGAAAGTTTAGGGGCAAAATGGTAATTTTGCCTAGGATGTAAATTAAGTCCAAATAAATAAGAAATGTGATAAATTGATGATTAAATTAATTTATATAGATTCGGATAACACAAATTCGAGGCTAGATTGAGGAAAAGAAAAAGTTTCGGATTAGTAGATTTATATACGCGAACAAGTGTCGAGGTAAGTTCGTGTAACTTAATCGAGCTTGTAAATATGTTAAATTCAATGTTGTGTTTGTATGGAATGTGTTTTATATTTATGTGAATTAATTTGAATGTTATAACAAAGAAATGAATTCATGTTTGAAATGATTTAAAATGAGTAATTTCCGTTTGAATATTGGATTTCGATGGATATGTAACACCCCAAACTCGGCCCAAACATTACGACCGAATTTGGTTTGCTACAGAGAAAACATTTTGAAAACCATTTTAAGACTGATTTTAAAATTTGTCGAAATGCCTTTCAAATTAAATTTCTTTGTTAAAAACCATACTTAATAAATATTTGTTGAGTCGAGTTGTTTACAAATTTCAAATGTACCCGATGGTACCTTAAAACATTTTGCGTTTAATTTGAGAAAACATGTGCATCCGTTTTAACATCATCGAATAGTTTAAACAAAACATTCAAAACATGCAGCAATAATAAAATAATCCTAGGAGGCCTTATTACAATTAAACAACATAAATCCAAAAGAAAGATAATTAAACCCAAAATTCATTTATTAAAAACTCCACTGCATGGCCACCTCGAGTCCATCCGGCTCCATTTCCGCGATCTACTCATCCGCAAAATGTTAAGGGAAAGGGTGAGTCACCAAGACTCAGTGTGTAATCCCCACCCCCGGTAAAGTAACTCATACACAAGTCATTAATAAACATGCACATGCAACCCAACTAGCCATCCATACTCCTTTTCTACCCCGTGTGGTCAAAACCACCGGTGGTCAAAACCACCGATGACTTAGAGTCACAAATCGGATGATGGGGCCAACCCATCGTGTGGTCAAAACCACCGATGACCATAGGTCACAATAATCAAGTGTGGTCAAAACCATCGGTGGTACCAAACCACCGGGACTTAGTCGCAAATTAATCAATCGTTGTGGTCAAAACCACCGATGACCATAGGTCACAAATAATCTGATGGGGCCAACCCATCTTGTGGTCAAAACCACCGACGATACCCCATAATTCATCCCCTCCTCTCATCAATCCCACCATCACATGCTTATATATCAATTATCATGTTTCATGTCATAGCATTTAACATCATGTAATGGCATACAAATCATATATCAAAAATTACAAATTAGGGGACTTACTCAATTCCATGCTTAGCCATAAGCAAATCACAACCAAAAGATCTAAGGCAAATAATAATAGCACGTAAATTAATAAAGTGTGTATAGAGATCTTACACACCTATTTTCTAGCAATTCTCGAATATACTAGCGAAATCCCGAGACGTTGTTTCCTCCAATTCACCGAATTCCGTATTTGTCACTTGTCCTATCGAGATTCCTACCAAAACACTTGATAATAATTAGCTTGCACATCTATTCATAACCAAAGCCTATAGCCATCATGTTTACTTACCACCTTTCCTTAGGAGAATAAATCCCAAAAGCTTCCCTTAATGGCTATGGCTTCCTCTTACTAATGCTTGAAAAAGAATCCCAAAAGGATCTTGTGCTCCTTTGATATTCGACCAAAGTAACTCTAATGGAGAAGGAAAGATTTCGGCTATATAGTAATGAAAGGAGAAAATATGTGAATAAAAGTGAGGGAATATAAGTAGAAAAGAGAATAACAATGAGTGAATGGGGATTCGGTTTAATCAACAATGGAAGAAAGAAAAGAAAAGAGGATTTGAGGAAGAAAGAGGTTCGGCCAAATGAAAGAAAAGGGATTTGTGTTTGAGCACAAATCAAAGGAAGAAAAGAGAGAGATGGGAGAAATGAGATTCGGCCAACACCTTGTTTACTAAAAAGAAAAGTGCATAAAATGCCAAAATGAAGTTTTAGTTTCAAGTGGAAAGATGAGAGAAAGAAAATAGTATTTTTGGTTCAATGAAATGAAGGCTAAAACAAAAGAAAAATTTGCACAAAATGTACAATAAACATTCGGCCAAAGAAGAGTTTTTGGAGAGGAAAAGCAAAATGCAAAAGATGCACAAAAGAGAAATTGGCCAAATATTCCCCTAAACCACCTAACAAAATTCGGCCACCCACCTAGACACCCATGCCGCCCACATACATGCACTAAAGCCTAGGATTACTTTCCAAAACATCCTCCCTATTCCATGCCTTTGTCCCCTCATCATGCCATAAGTTCAAGATTCTTATCCCCTAAATTAAGCTTTCCTTAATCATAAATTCAACTTACCAAAAGTTATTAGTCCACCTATCATAAATAAGTTTGACCGGCCATCAATGCTAATACAAAAATAAACCTTCAAAATGCTAAACATACCACTCGAACCTCTAACCTCAAGCTACCTTTCAAGCTCCTTAACCAACTTGCCACTAACTCTCTTATGCTTTAAATGAACACTTAATTAACTTAAGTGTCAAGCTCACTTAATCCTACTTCATTAAATATCCCAAACTAAAAATTATTCTAACTTCCTAAATAAAACAAGCCTTCACAAAACTATTCTAACACACAAAATTCCTACCCGAGCCAACACAAAAATAATACTCAAATTTTCCTAAAGCCCAATTCCCAATCGGCTCAATCCTACTAGGCCCAATTTTGGGATGTTACAGGATAAATGTGATTTTCCTTATTGAATGAGGTCATGCATTTGTTGCTGATGGGATTTAGCTCGGACGAGTAATCCTATTGACCTCATTACAGATAGGATTTAGCCGGATGGGTAATCCTGTTATAATTCCTCTCGAGCATATGTTATAATTAGGATTTAGCCTAGACTGGTAATCCTAATTGAGCTCTTCTGAGCACATGTCACATAAAGGATTTAGCCTGGACTGGTAATCCTGATATATGACATGTGGCTCGAGGATGTGCTCTTTGATTAAGTAACCTAATGGGTACCCTTGAAAATAAATTGACGGGTTATTGAATTGTACACTTTGAGTGTACTATTTGAGTATCCATCGGAATTTCAATGATTCAACGGATAAAATACTTGACATGATATGAAAATTATGAGATGAAATGAATAATGTCTTGAAAGAATATAGCATGATGAGCTCATCCATGTTTATTTGATGTATATGAGAATTTTGTGACTAACATGTTTGATTGAATGCATGTGTTTAGGCAATTTTGCCAAGTGGATGGAAATATGTTATTATATGCTTAACTTTAATAAACGAGATTGGAAAGTTTAATTTTAGTTATACGAACTTACTAAGCATAAAATGCTTACTAGGTTTACTTTTCTCTGTTTTATAGTGCTCGGAAGCTCGTGAAGGTTGGTGAACGGTTGGAGCATCATCACACTATCCACAAGCTTATTTTGGCATAAATAGTAACCTCATTTTGGTATAATGGCATGTATAGGAACTTCGTCAAATGTTGGCATATAAATGTTGTTGTAATCTAGCTATTTGAAATGGCTAGTAATGACCATGTTTTGGGATATCTATTAAAGTAATCTTATGGTATTATCACGAGTATATATATAATGATTTGATTGAGGTATGTATATAATGATATACTATGTTAGACGCTTGAATTGGTCTTGATATATTGCTTGGATTGGTTGGTATTTTAATGTAAGTTTTGGTGCAGGATATTGGTAAAATTTTGGGTGAGAAATGAAGCTAGAAATGGCTTTATTTTGTCCACACGGGTAGACACACGGGCGTGTGTCTAGACCATGTGTGACACACGACCTGGTACATGGGCGTGTGGTTAGGCCGTGTTTCCCTGCATCTTAAATTCGAAAAATAGAATGCTCAGAATTGAGCACACGGGCAGAGACACGGGCGTGTGTCTTGGCCGTGTGAAACCTGCACCTAATTTCGAAAAATTAAATTAACCACACGGCTAGCACACGGGCGTGTGGCTGGCCGTGTGGCATAAGTTTAGGGGTGAGTATTCGATTGAGTCGAGTCGAATCGAGTAAAAAATTTTCGAGTTAGTCGAGTTAACAAATCCTATTTTAGCAACCGAACTCAATTTGAATTTTTTCCGATTCGAATCGAATCGAGTCAAAAAATTTCGAGTCAAATTGAGTCGAGTTAACGAATCCTATTATTTATACTTAATGTTGCGATTAGATGGACCGATTATTTAACTAGTAGACGAAGTACAAGATTATTTAACTACATGAACAATATAATAATTCTGCCTCTTAACTTAATGGGTAAACATTTATCAAAACGACGTAGTTTTGCCTTTTAACTTAATTATTTTGAATTTTAAATTTTAAAAAAGTAAACGTTTATCAAAACGACGTAGTTTTGTCTTTTCTTATTCGGATTTTCGGATAACTCGAATTGTGTAATTCATATTCGAGTTAAACCAAAAAACTTAATTTTTTACTCGAGTTGATCCGAATAACTTGATTAACTCAAATAACTCGAACTATTTAATTCAAAATTTGAAATTTTTATCGAGTTTTTCGAATCGAATCGGATTTTGCTCACCCCTACATAAGTCAGAGAGTTGCACAGGGTCGAACACGGCCTGTAGCACGGGCGTGTCTTAGGGTCACACGGGCGTGTCCCTTGGACCACACGGGCGTGTGAGCCCTGTAACTTGGAAAATTTTTAAAATTTCGTGAAAAATTCTTAGAGTTCCTGATTAAGTCCCTACTCTATTCTAATACTCGTTTTGGGCCTCGAGGGTTCATTTAAGGGACTTTATGAATAATTTCGGTAAATGAATAGTAATTAACGTGAATTATTTGTAAATGTTCTGAAAGTTTTGGTAATGCACCGTAACCCTGTTTCGGCGACAGATACGGGTTAGGGGTGTTACATTTATTGGTATCAGAGCCACGGTTTAGTCGATTCTCAGACTGAACGTAGCAAGTATGAGATTAGCTATACATGCCATTATATAATTTGTGATAGTGTGATATCTCCTAACCATTTTAAATGTGTTTTCATATAGTAATGTCATCCAACCAAGCTAGAGCTGAATCCGAGGAAGCTGAGAGCAATGCTTCAGCTTCAGTTCAAAGAGCTGCAACTAGTAGTGAAAGGCCTATATCTGAGGGCCGAAGTGAGGAGGCAAAATAAGCCTTCTTTCAAATGATGAATGAATAGTTCACTCAATATATAAGAACAAATCCTGTTGTACAACAACCTCCCCCACCCGCTCCTCAACCAGCTCCTAAGGTACCACAAGGTGCTGAACCCGTTAGAACTGGTAAGCCTCCGGTAGATAAAATCTGTAAATATGGGGTAGAAGAATTTAGAGCTACTGTAGATAATGATCCAGAACGGGCTGAGTTTTGGTTGGAAAATACTATTCCGGTTTTAGATGAATTATCTTGTACCCCAGCAGAATGTTTGAAATGTGTAGTTTCTTTACTGAAAGACACAGCTTATTATTGGTGGAATACTATAACTTCTGTTGTACCAAGAGAAAACATTACATGGGAGTTCTTCTAGATTGAATTCAGAAAGAAGTATGTTAGCCAGAGATTTATGGATCAGAAAAAGAAGGAATTTTTAGAGCTTAAACAAGGAAATATGACTGTGTCTGAATATGAACGAGAATTTGTTCGGTTGAGCAAATATGCTAGAGAATAGGTTCCAACCGAGGCTGATATGTGCAAATGATTTGAAGAGGGTTTAAATGAAGACATTAAGTTTCTGATTGGTATTCTTGAATTAAGGGAATTTGCAGTACTGGCTGATCGAGCACATAAAGCTGAAGAATTGAGTAAAGAAAAGAAACAAGCTGAAAGAGAAGCTCGAGTTTCTGGTAAAAGAATTATGAGTAAGTCACAATCATCTGCTTCTAAGAAATTAAAGAAGTATTATGATCGTGTTACCACCTCTACGGGATATTTTGGAAAAGAGTGAGGCTCTCAACACTTTAACCCGAGGCCTTCATCTCTATCTGTAACCAGTGTTGGTAGTGTTGGTAATCTCAAACCGAAATGTAAACACTGTAAAAAGTTTCATTTTAGAGAATATCGTTTGAGAAGTGGGGCTTGTTATGGATGTGGTTCCATTGACCATTTTCTCAGAGATTGTCCAGAAAGGGTTGAAAAAGAAATTGAGCAGGCTCCAAAGCCGAGTAATCCTGTTTCGAGAGGCAGACCACCCCGTCATCCTGGCAATGTCAGTGGTAGCTGAGGTACTACCAGGGATACAACAGTTAAATTTGAGGCATGAGCACCAGCAATGACATATGCTATTCGTACAAGAAAAGATGCCTCTGCACCAGACGTCATTACTGGTACATTTTCTCTACTTGATACTGATATTATTACTTTGATTGATCCTGGTTCCACACATTCATATATATGCACAAATTTAGTGTCTGTTAAAAATTTACTTGTTGAATTCACTGAATTTGTGGTTAAAGTTTCAAATCCCCTGGGCCAGTATGTTATGGTGGATAAGGTCTGTAAAAACTATCCATTGATGGTAAAGGGTTATTGCATTTCAGCTGATTTGATTTTATTGCCATTTGATGAATTTGATGTGATTTTGGAATGGACTGGTTAACCCAACATGATGTAGTGGTGAATTGTAAACAAAAATACATTGTATTGAAATGTCAGAATAATGAGTTACTACATGTTGAATCCGATAAATTAGATGGGTTATCTAATGTGATTTCAGCAATATCAGCACAAAAATATGTCAGAAAGGGTTATGAAGCTTATTTTGCTTATGTGTTGGACACTAAAGTATCTGAGTCGAAGAGTCAGTCAGTGCCGGTTGTATGTGAATTTCCTGATGTATTTCCAAAAGAATTACATGGTTTACCACCGATTAGAGAAATGGAGTTTTCTATAGATCTTGTCCCGGGAACAACACCTATATCTATAGCACCTTACAGAATGGCTCCTACCGAATTAAAGGAGTTGAAAGCATAGTTGCAAGAGTTGATTGATAGAGGCTTTGCTCGACCCAGTTTTTCACCATGGGGTGCACCAGTTATGTTTGTGAAGAAGAAAGATGGATCGTTGAGGATGTGCATTGATTACAGATAGCTTAACAAAGTTACAATAAAGAACAAGTATCCATTACCTCGAATTGATGATTTGTTTGATCAATTGAAGGGGGACACTGTATTTTCAAAGATTGATCTCCGTTCTGGTTACTATCAGTTACGAGTAAAAGATTCATATGTGCTAAAGACAGCTTTTAGAACCAAGTATGGACACTATGAGTTTCTTGTGATGCCATTCGGTTTGACAAATGCACCTGCAGTATTTATGGATCTGATGAACATAATTTTCAGACCTTATTTAGACAGGTTTGTAGTGGTATTCATTGATGATATTTTGGTTTATTCTCGAGATGAAATTGAACATGCTGAACATTTGAGAATTGTGCTGTAAACATTACGTGAAAAACAGTTGTATGCTAAATTTAGTAAATGTGAATTTTGGCTACGGAAAGTTGGTTTTCTTGGATATATTGTATCTGCAGAGGGTATTCGAGTAGATTAAAGTAAAATTTCAGCTATTGTCAATTGGAAGCCACCGAAGAATGTATCTGAAGTCCGAAGTTTTTTAGGACTTGTTGGATATTATCGGAGGTTTGTAAAAGGTTTTTCAATGATAGCTTCTCCGATGACTCGATTGTTGCAAAAAGATGTGAAGTTCAAGTGGTCTGATAAGTGTCAATAGAGCTTCGATAGGTTGAAAGCTTTACTGACAAAAGCACCTGTGTTAGTTCAGCCTAAATCGGGTAAGGAGTTTATAATTTACAGCGATGCATCATTAAATGGTTTAGGCTGTGTTTTGATGCAAGAAGGTAAAGTAATAGCCTATGCTTCAAGACAGCTAAAACCACATGAAAGAAATAGAATTTTAGGTTGGTAACAAGGTATTCTTGAAAGTGTCAGCTTGGAAGAAAGTTCTTCGATTTGGCCGTAAAGGGAAATTGAGTCCACGGTTCATTGGGCCTTATGAAATCACAGAAAGAATTGGACTTGGTACATATCGGTTAGCTTTACCACCAGAACTTGATCGGATTCATAATATTTTTCATGTGTCTATGCTACGACGGTATCAATCAGATCCTTCACATGCTATTTCTCCAACAGAGGTAGAGATTCGGCCTGATATGACATACAGTGAAGAACCGATCAAAATCTTAGCTCGGGAAACAAAAGAGTTAAGAAATAAAAAGGTGGAATTAGTAAAAGTTCTCTGGTAGAGACATGGTATTGAATAAGCAACATGGGAACCGGAGGATACCATGAGAAAGCAATACCTGAACCTCTTTACTGGTAAGATTTTTGAGGATGAAAATCCTTAAGGGGGAGAGTTGTAACAACCCATTTTCAGTGAAATCGGAATAGTGGTTTCGGGACTACAAATTCGAGTTGAAAATAAAATTTATTTTAGTTTTATTGCATGGTCCGTATTAGGATAGAGATGTCATGTGAAAATTCTGATAAGAAAATTTTACCGATTTAGTGCTTAATTTCGGGAAGGACCAAATCGAATAAAATGCAAAAGTTGAATTCTAGTAGCTAGAAGGATTAAATAGCTAAGGAATTCAAAACTTTAGGTCCTTATATGGTAATTAGACCATTAATAAAAAGTTAGTAGATATTTTTGATAATTCAACCATGGAATTTTAGGAAAAGGCAAGGACTAAATTGGAAATAGAAATAATTAAAGATGATAAATAATTAAAATAGAATTAAAACCATTTTATATTATCTTCTTCCCCAAAATATTCCATGGAAACCCTAGGAAAGAGAAAACAATCTTTCTTGGCATAAATTGGTAAGTATTCAAGTCCCGTTTTTAGTAATTTTTTATTTTTTTGAAACGGGGATAGTCTAATCTATCTATTTAGGGGATCAATTTGAAAAGTTATCAAAGTATAGAAGTTATATCATGGATTAATATGCTAAAAATTAGAAATTTATGGTAGAAAATGAAAGATTGTTGATAGATAAACAACTTTTACAAAGTGATTTTTGATAAAAACATGATTTAGGGACTAATTTGTAAAGTTGTTAAAATTGAAGAAAAATTCTGAAATTTATAGAACATATGTGCTGTACAATTTATGTTGAAATTTTGGTTAGGCTTGGAAAAATGAGTAAATTGCATGAATTTCATTTTCCGAGCCTAGGGACGAAATTGGAATTTATGGAAAGTTTAGGGGCAAAATGGTAATTTTGCCTAGGATGTAAATTAAGTCCAAATAAATATGAAATATGATAAATTGATGATTAAATTCATTTATATAGATCTGGATAACACAAAATTGAGGCTAGATCGAGGAAAAGAAAAGTTTCGGATTAATAGATTTATATACGCGAACAAGTGTAGAGGTAAGTTCGTGTAACTTAATCGAGCTTGTAAATATGTTAAATTGAATATTGTGTTTGTATGGAATGTGTTTTATATTTATGTGAATTAATTTGAATGTTATAACAAAGAAATAAATTCATGTTTGAAATGATTTAAAAGGAGTAATTTCTGTTTGAATATTGAATTTCGATGGATAAATGTGATTTTCCTTATTGAATGAGGTCCTGCATTTGTTGCTGACGGGATTAAGCTTGGACGAGTAATCCTATTGACCTCATTACAGATAGGATTTAGCCCGGACGGGTAATCCTGTTATAATTCCTCTCGAGCATATGTTATAATTAGGATTTAGCCTAGACTGGTAATCCTAATTGAGCTCTTCTGAGCACATGTCACAGAAAGGATTTAGCTTGGACTGGTAATCCTGATATATGATATGTGGCTCAAGGATGTGCTCTTTGATTAAGTACCCTAGTGGGTACCCCTGAAAATAAATTGATGGGTTATTGAATTGTACACTTTGAGTACTATTTGAGTATCCACCGGAATTTCAATGATTCAACGGATAAAATACTTGACATGATATGAAAATTATGAGATGAAATGAATAATGTCTTGAAAGAATATAGCTTGATGAGCTCATCCATGTTTATTTGATGTATATGAGAATTTTGTGACTAACATGTTTGATTGAATGCATGTGTTTAGGCAATTTTGCCAAGTTGATGGAAATATGTTATTATATGCTTAACTTTAATAAACGAGATTGGTAAGTTTAATTTTAGTTATACGAACTTACTAAGCATATAATGCTTATTAGGTTTACTTTTCTCTATTTTATAGTGCTCGAAATCTCGTGAAAGTTGGTGAACGGTTGGAGCATCATCACACTATCCACAGGCTTATTTTGGTATAAATAGTAACCTCATTTTGATATAATGGCATGTATAGGAAATTGGTCAAATGTTGGCATATAAATGTTGTTGTAATCTAGCTATTTGAAATAAATGTTGTTCTAATCTACGCACGAAAAACAAAATCATACGCTGAGTAAAACTCAGTGGTATTTCTATAATCCAAATATTTAAAGACAAGATAATATAATATGCATATTTTAATTATAAGCACATTTGAATTTATTCATACAATGGCATTAGCCATTCAATATTCAATTCACAAATACATCATTTCATACCATTCTCAAATATCATCACTTGCTATATAATAGCTTTTCACAATTTAATATATATATCATTTAAAAAATAATATTATTCAATGCATATCCAATTCATGAATACGTAATTCATGTGTCTCATTTTCATGTTTCAATTCACCATCTCATTTTCATTCACATACAATATCATCCAATATCAATCATAGTACTATTTTATTTAATTACCCCTATTAACACGATTCAGACTCGGACGGATACACGGATCCAACCAACACACCAGTTTGGCACCCAGTGCCTCATCAGATAAATTCAAAGTAATAACTGCGTCCAGCGCTATATAAATTTGACACCCAGTGTCTTATCGGTTAAATCGAAGTAAATTGGCACCCAGTGCCTCATCAACTCGAAGTCGAAGAAATCCCTGAACTCTTCCAATCCTATGGCATGCCATCCATATCCGACTCAACCCGATATAGTTAATAGGGTTTAATTTCACTTTCCAAATACAACAAATATTCAATTATCATATTTTCACATATATATTCATTTCAATTCAAATAATCAATATATTCATAATATATATATCAATTCAATCCATTCAATCAACTTTTAATTCAATTCAATGTCAAAGTGCCAAATACTCACCTCAATACTTACCATATGCATTAAATAAAAAAAATACAATAATTAATAACTAGTTTCGGATTATAGAAATACAAACCAGGAATTTCGAGCTATTCCACGTCAACTTTATCTTTCCCCTTTTTAGTTGAGGAATCCGGTACGACGTTAGCTACGGAATTAAAACAATTAAAATTCATCTATACAACACAATTCAATTTCATATTGAATATTTCAATTTTTATTCAATATTTGCCTAAATTCCAATTTAGCCCCTAAACCAAGACTAATTTTTATTCTTCACAATTAATTCTATATTTTCATTCAATTTCCACTTTAAACTAAATTTAACTCCCTATTTTCACTTAAATTCCTAAATTTTGAATTTTTCACAATTTAGTCCCTATTACTCAAAATTTACAATTCATTCTATAATTTAATCCTTTTTCATTTCTAACTTAAAAATCTATCAATTTAATCCCCAATACTAAAATTATTCAACATTAACAACATTTAAAAACTCTATAATTGCTAAAATTTCGACATGGGTCGGATAGTACTTAACACCGGGATTCCAAAAACATAAAGATTACAAGAAAAAGGGACTAAATTGACTAACCAATTGAACTTGGAACTTTGAAACCCCTAAGCAGTGGGTTCTTCTTTCTTTCTATTTTTCTCTCTTTCTGTTTCGTTTTGCTTTTGTCTTTCTTTCTTTTTTCTTTTATTACTATAATATATATATTTACTTAAATATTAAGTAAAACATATTATAATATATATATATTAACTTTAATTTATTAATAATATATTTAATAATAATTTTACACCTTATGCCGCCTCATTAAAGAACAATGGCATAATTGCTTCTTTAGTCCCTTTAATTATTCTTTAATCTATAATTCAACTTTCACCCTATATGCAATTTAGTCCTTATACCTAATTACCCTTAATTCATGCAAATTCACTTAACCAAAATCTAATTAACTACACAACTAACTTCGTACGATTTACGAAAACGGAGTCCCGAAAATGCACTTTTCGACACCCCTGACTATCGGGTCATTACAGGCAATCTCTAAGATAGTGGTTAAAGAAACCACATCTGAAACACGCTCCACTCTTCATTCGACACTCACCAAAATGTAGCTTGTTACAGTGCTTGCACTTGGGTCTGGTGTTTCTAGCACAACCTACACTCGCTACAGATGTAGCCTGAGATTTAGGACTGGAGCGTCGGGTACCTCTGTCTCTACCGGAGTATCCCACATAAGTAGTAGAATGGTCGTGATATTTTTTTGATTTCTTCTATGCTGACTGGTATGAATTTCCCGTCAATCTCTTACTTGAATCTCTAGCTTTAGTCTCAGCTTGTCTTTTCTCTTTAGCTTTATATGTCCGATCAACTAGTACAACAAATTCTTTCAACTCGAGGATCTCGACTAATAGTTTTATATATTTATTTAAGCCATCTTCAAACTGCTTACACGTTGCAGTCTCAGTCGGAACACATTCTCGAGCATATTTGCTCAATCGAACAAATTCTCGTTCATATTCGGACACTGTCATACAACCCTGTTTAAACTCCAAAAATTCTTTACGTTTCTGATCGAGAAACCTCTGACTAATGTATTTCTTGCGAAACTCAATTTGAAAGAGTTCCCAAGTAATCCTCTCTTTCGGCACTACAGAAGTTAATGTATTCCACCACTGGTAAGCTGAATCTTTTAATAGAGATACCGCACATTTAAGACATTTTACCGGTGAACAAGATTACTCATCAAGAACTCTGATGGTATTTTCTAATAAGAACTTAGCTCTATTGGGATCATCTTCAGTTGTAGCTCGAAATTCTTCAACACCGTACTTACGGATCTTATCAACAAGAGGCTTACCAACTCTGATAGGTTCTGTGCTTTGAGGAATAACGGGAACAGGTTGAGAAACAGGAGGGGTGGAGGTTGTTGCACAGCCGAGTTCGTTCGTACAAACTCGGTGAACCACTCATTCATCATCTGAAAGAAGGCTTCTTTAGCCTCTCCTCCCTGGCCCTCAGATACAGGCCTCGTACCACTCGAAGCTACTCCTTGAACGGAGGCTTGAGTGTTACTCTCTACTTTACCGGAATCAGCTCGGTTGGATGTCATTGCTATATAAAAACATGTTTTAAAACGGTCAGGAGATATTACACTATCACGGGTTATATAATGGCATGTATAGTTAGACTCATATTTGCTACATTAGTCCGAGAATTGACTAAATCGTTGCTCTGATACTGATAAATGTAACACCCATAACCCCTATCCATCACCGGAACAAGGTTACGGAGCATTACCAGAGTTTTCAGAACAAATAGATAGAAATTTCAAACATTTCACATCATATAATATTCATATCATAAACTAATCAAAATCAAACATATTGTCCCTTATATGAGCCCTCGAGGCCCAAAATACGCATTAGAAACAGGTCAGGATTAAATCGGATGCTCAAAGAATTTTTTGAAAAACACTAAAAATTTTCAAGCTGCAGGGGTCACACGACCGTGTGGCCAAGCCGTGTGGGCATTCGAAATAGGGACACACGGCCTTGTCCCAGCCCGTATCCGTGCCCGTGTAACTCTCTAACTTGGGCCACACGCCCATGTAATAGGCCGTGTAAGCATAGTAACTTGTAAATTTTAAAAGATACAGAGGACACACGACTGTGTCACCTGGCCGTGTGTCACACACGGCTGAGACACATGCCTGTGTCTCTGCCCGTGTGGATGAAAATAGGTCATTTTCCAAGCCACATTTCTCACCTAATTCGGTACCAACCTAAACACAACAATTTGCACATCATCAAGCCATAACAAGGCATTCAAAACAAGCCAAAATCAAGTCTTAAACATGAAATATCACCACATACAACCAATATGCCCTTAGGCACCTCAATTGACAATTTAAAGACATGTCAACAAGTATCTCAATTTACCTAAATGACCAAATTCATGTATGCATATTCAACCACATTTTACTTTCATTCATTCTACCATATGAAACACATAACAAATATGATAAGACCACTTATATACACATCAAAATATACTAAAAAAAGCCATTCAAATGACTAGTCTCAACAAAACATTTATATACCAACATTGGTCAAAATAACCTATACATGCCGTTATAACCAAAATTAATTTACTGAAAGTACCAAAAGGACTGATAGATAGTGTGAAATAGCTCCGACCAGCTTCCAACCCGTACGAGCTTTTGAATTACTATAAAACATCGAAAATAACACAGAGTAAGCATTTAAGCTTAGTAAGTTCGTATAACACGGAATTAAACTTACCATATATCCATACAATAGGTAAGTAAACATAGCATATCTCAACCAATTTGGCCAAAAGCCTAAACACATGATCACTAAAATATTAGCCATGAAAATCACATATAAAATCCAACACACATGGTTGAATTCATCAAATAATCACATTTCATGTTTTTCATATAAATACCAATAATAGTTCATATCGAACTCATATAATCTCGTAACAGAACTGTGCCCGTTGAACCATTTAGAATATCGTTGGATACACGGGTAGTACACACGATGTGTACTGAATTGTAATCCGTCAATTCATGTACATGTATGCTCATACGAGCTATAAACAGTAAGCTCTTACGAGCTGAATAACGGGAAGCTCATAAGAGCTGAAATTGGTGACCCTAATGACATGTCATTTGTATCCTACGGATTCCTAAGGTTCAATCGGGGCTCGTTAATTGTCAAATATATCATGGAAATTGTACAATTCATAAAAAGTAATTCAATTTAACACATATAAATGTACAATTTAATTACACGAACTTACATCAACGAGTTTACGTAAATACGAAGGTGACTAATTTGATATTTTTCCTTTTACCTTGATCTAACTCTGTACTAGGTTTAACCGGATCTATATGAATGAATTTGACTCAATTCAATATAATTCATATTCAAATTAGACCAACACACATTTTTGGCAAAATTACTATTTTACCCCTATACTTTTAATTCATTGCAATTTAGTCCCTATGCTCGAAAAATGAAATTCACACAATTTAATCCTTACTAAAGCCTAGACAATTTTTATACCTATTAATAGCAGCCCATATATTTCATAAAATTCACAAATTTTACCATAAATTTATCATCTTTTCAATTTAATCCCTAATTAATAATTTTATCAAAATTCTCTTTATAAAAGTTGTTTATCTAACAACAACCTTTCATTTTCTATCATAAAACTTCAAAATTTAAGCATACTCATCAATGGAAAAACCTTAATACTTTAACGATTTTGCAAATTAATCCTCGAGCTAGCTAGATCAAGCTGCTACGATCTCGGAAACATAGAAATCATTAAAAACATGACAAAAATACATACCTAATTGAGCAAAATAAGCTTGCTAATATTTCAAGCTTCCATGGCTAGGTTTCTTTTTTTTTTTGGTGGAAGATGATGATAATAGTTTATTTTATTTTATTTATTATAACTTCAATCATTAATTTCCAAAATTAACCTTAATATTTCATGAAATTTCCAATGATGACTACTCATGCTTAAACACAAAGAACTTTAATTGCCTATTTACTATATAAGGACCTCTAATTTAAAATTCTATAGCTATTTAATACCTTTAGCTATTAGAACACAACATTTGCACTTTATGCATTTAGTCCATTTCATCAAATTAGGTATGTAAACGGTAAAATTTCTTAACAAAATTTTTATACAGTATTTCTATCATACTGTAGACCGTATAATAATAATTTTTTTTTCTGACTTCAAATTTGTGGTCCCAAAACCACTGTTCCAATTTCACTAAAAACGGGCTGTTACACGGATACCACTGTCAAAAGCTAAAAGAGTATTAAGACTATTGAGAGCTAAAAACCTGATTTATTTAAATATATAATAGAGGCTTTTATAAGCCATTACAAAACAGAAAGAACAAAGTGCATTCGTGATTTACTCAGAAAGTATCATGGCTAAAATCAAGGAACAAAATCAGAGATAACAAATATTTAAAGTAACAAGCAAGACTTAGTTAGATTGACCAAGTTCCCAACAGTTGTATCACCCACATTGTCAACTTCAACCCAAACCATTTCAATAAGATCCACCTTGAGCCATTTTCCCATAAAACTTAAAAACACAACCTAAAGCTTTGATGGAAGGACTTACAAGGAACCCTCCATCAACATGATTGGGATTCCATTTGTACCAAGAAAGTACATTTCTCTCTTATAGAAAACTAGATTATTGTTTCGACTTACCTTTAAGTCTTTCCATTCAAATGGTTGGGAACGTGTTTCCCAAGTCCCCAACTCTATACTTATGTAATTAAAGCATATACCAGAGGTGCGATTACAAATCAAAGCAAGAAAATGATGTGAAGAATTTGGCGAGGATAAGAACTGGCAGCCTATAATTGCGTCAAAATGAAGTTGTTCGGGAGACTTTGGAAGTGGAGTGCTTTTCTTCGTAAAAGGATGCCAAAGATAGATGGTATCAACTCCTTGCAACATCAAACACCATCCTTATAACTTCATTTGATTTGTTAGGATTATTAATTAAATAAGTTTCTTGTTGCAGCATATCAATAAACCTGCATTTATTTGACTGTTGGCTCAACCAAAAAATTAGGTGAGGTCAAATTATGTTAGATTTATCATTGTGCATCAATCGTAGAATTTCATCCGGTGGTTGAATGAAAATATACCTACCTGATGGCCTTGAAGCTATTGATGCCCTCTCTGAAAACATGTGTAATATGAACAGTCCAAGATAGTTGAAGTAACCCCTTGATAGCTCGAAGTATTGTTGAATGATGGTGCTCAGTTGAAATGGTTTGAATCAATTAGATGGTTGCAACACTATCCATCTCAAGAACCACTAGTTTCAAGCCTAAATTCCAAGCTACTTGGAGGCTCTCAAGTGCAACCTAAAGCTCAGCATTAATAATAGGGCAAGATTCAATATTTTTAGAAAAATCATCTATCCAATTACCATGCTGGTCACAGACTAAGCCTCCTACTATATCGTTTCCAGTCTCAATACAAATAGCACCATCCGTATTAACCTTGTGTCATCCTTCCGTAAGTACCTTTTAATTAATGATCCTACATATTTTAGCTTGTGTATGCATAAAAAAACTCATCATTTCATGCTTCGAGTAAAGAAAAAGGTCTCTCATCCGATTGTTTTTCTTCAATACACTTTCCTATTCAATAAAGTCAATGTAGGCCATCTTTAACCTAATATGGGATTATTATTAATCTATTTACTTTAAGGTTGGGTCTAAACAAACTCTTTTTTGGTTGGGAAGATCCAAAACCAAAACCTAAACAAAGTTTTCATTTCCAAATCGATCACAATTCTTGTTATTCCCACTTTAATTTATAAACGATGCTGACTTATTCAAGCTATTTAGAGTTTGAACTCAATTGAAAGAGCTAATTGTGATTTATTATGATTTATAAGTTATTTGAATTCAGTTCCATTTCTTGAATAGTTCTAAATTTTATTTTATTATATCATTTTTGAGTAAATTCATTTAACTTGAACTTAAAATTTTCTTAAATCTAGAATTTATTCGAACTCGATATGATTCAAATTCAAAATTATCCAAACAAGCAATTGAAATGATCAAAATTAAAAGTAAGTATAACATGGAATGATTTAAATCAGTAATGATCCATCCAAAAAATACCAATGATCCAAATCTTAAACTATCTAGGTGTGTTTGATTCATCACTTTTATTTTCCAGAAAATGTTTACCAAATGTTTGATTCAGGAAAATATATGGGAAAAAATGGCTTAGGCTTCAAATTTTAGTAAGTCATTTAACATATTTTCTCACCTCCTCTGCACTATTTGACTTCCTCTTGTCGATAACACCATTCGGCCTCTCCCTCGTCGACGCTCTCACCGACGACGCCATAAGTATTTTTTTCTCTCAACTCGTAAACTCTTTGCTCTCTCACCCTTAATCTTTCCTTATTTTCCTGCTTTTATTTTCTCTTTTCAATGATAGTTTCAATCATCATTGACTTCATCTTGCTACATCTATTGTTGATTTACATAAACAAAAACAAGAATCGAAGTTTTAAACTTATTTTGGCTGCTATGTAGTTTGAATTTTCATCCTTTTAATGGTTTTTTGAATTTGGTTTTTGGTAGGGAGAAACTTTTATGGGAATTTCAATGTTTTTTGTGTTTTTTCTTTGGACGAGAATTGTAGATACATTGTTCCTTTAATAGTGGAGATTAAGTGGCATTGAAATATTTGTACAATTTCAATATTGCTCTCAAAAGAGTAGCCATTGGAAGCAATTTTTTAGCTGTATTTTTATGCAATTTTGTATTTGAATGATAGGTAAACATGTTGAACAATGGAATTATGTTGGTTTTTTGTTTGGTTCAAGGAATAAAGTGATACTCAAAGTGTGGTTCTTGAGATTGAGTGAGAGGGATTGTGTAAGTCTAAGTTGTAGTTTTTCCGTTATAATGCTTGATGTGTTCATATGTACACGAATATGCAGGGTGCTTATTTGGTGGAGAGATGCACTTATCTATATTTTTGAAAGTAATGCAAAATAATAGACATAGGAATAATAGTGGTTTGATTGGAGTGCTATGAATTATGCATAATTTGTGATTTTTTTTTATCAAATGATTGTTGTAAACCTCTATTAAAATAAATCTATTAAATCTACTACCATCATGTAGTGAGGATCAACAAATTTATATCTAAACCTCTAATTATTTTATCACCTACTGTAACACCCCTAACCCCTCTCCGTTGCCAGATTAGAGTCACGGGCATTACCAACCAATCAGAACAATTTAATTCCATCGCAAGCAATGATACAAGTTAAATATTAACATCACAGGATACAAGGGCAATGTATGCTAATTTAATATTTCTATAATCGTGTCTTAAACATTTCAATAACGAATCATGCTATATCATACCAATTCAGAGTAAAATCTACCTTTACAGTCCTTAAAACGAGATTACGAGACCCTACAAATAGTCTAAAAACAGGTAGGGACTAATTTGAAATAATTCTAGAAGTTTAGGGTGAAATTTCAAAATGCCTAGAAATAGGGGACACACGGACGTGTGGCCAGGCCGTATGGAATATCCCAGGCTGTGTGACTGTTGAAGTTGGGACACACGGTCGTGTCCCAACCTTTGTCCTTGCTTGTGTAATTCACTAACTTGAGACACGCGACCATGTCCCAACCCGTGTCTCTTCCCATGTAACTCACTGACTTGGGTCACACGGCCATGTCGCAGGCTGTGTGTCAACCCGTGTGAAAACTACACTTATGCAATTATTCTACACGTTCAGGGCACACGCCCGTGTGTGTTACCCGTGTGTGACACACGACCATGTGACAGACCGTGTCCTAGGCCGTGTGCACCTAAATGCACCTTAAAACTCAAGTTTACCATTTCCTACTTGCTTGGGCATTAAACAACTCAAATACCAACCATTTAACCTTTCCAAAACACAATTAAACATACTCAAAACATGCCAAAACATCCATCTTAAGCGCCTAACCAATGTACCCTCATTGGCACCACATTTTATATCATTAAACATACAAGTAGAGCAATCAACCATTCAAACTTCAAATCATACCACATTTTCCATAATTAAACTAACTTTCAACTCCTTAAATTACCAAACTTTTGAAGCTATGCACATACCAAAACATTAAACTAAGCTACCATACCAACATTGCCTAAACTATAACTATATACACAAGTGGCCAACATTTCATATTAAGCCAAAACAATATTACACCAACAAATCAATTAACAACCAAAGACTTCCTAGGTACATGCCATTACAAAACGAAATATCACCACACTTGAGCTCGGGATTGAGGTTGGATGCTGAGTCGACTGTAAGCTGAAATGTATAACTGTGTTTAATAGTTTCTCAATTGGTGCATTTAAGAAAGATGTTGTATCTACAATATTTATACACATATCATTACATGTAATTTAAATTGTATTTAAGTATTTAAAGTTTTTTTTATTTAATTCAAATATAAATAAACTTATGTAACTAAAAATAATGTTAAATTTTAGGTTAAATTTTGCTATTAGTTCCTGTACTTAGCAAAAGTTGTGGATTTAATCCTTATACTTTTATTTGGTTATTTTTAATCCCTGTACTTTTTAAATTTTAAAATCTCAATCCCCACCAAGCAATAAATGCTAAATTCATTAAGTAAAGTTCTGCTATTTCCAAAATCTAACGCGCTAAACATATTATCATATGTGTAATGTCATGTTAGCTTATTATTTACACATATTACTCATTAAAAATCTAGTTAATAGGTCACTGACTGTCATTTGCATTAAGATTGAAATTTAAAAATTTAAAAAGTATAGATCTTAGAATGATCCAATTGGAGAAAATGGACTAAACCTACAACAGTATACATAGAGGTGTCCTTGGGCCGGGCTAGGCTCAACCAAAATTTTAGACTCGTTTGCTAGTCCCGGGCCCGACCTGGCCCGAAAAAGGGCCTAAAATTTTGTCCAAGCCCGGCCTGACTCCCTCGTATTAATTTTTTTTTAAATATAATACATCAAAAATACTAAAAATATTAAAATAAATGTTTCCCATCAAATTAAAAATAAATTAAAAAACAATATGTATACTTAAATAATAATAAGATAGGTGCAACTTAACAAGCAAATACCTATAAAATAGTAACAAAATTAACAATAAAATAAGAGTTATACAATAACAATAAAACAAGAGTAACATAATAGTGAAATGGTAGCAAAATAGTAAAAAAAAAAAGAAAATATCAATAAAACAACAAAAAAAGAGAGCAAGAAACCAATAAAAAAAACAACAATTTTTTTGTTGCATATTCGGGCAAGGCCAGACCAAAAAAGCCTTACCCGAGGCTTGACCTGTTTTCTAAATGGGCCTTATTTTTTTGCCCAAGCCCATTTTTCGGGCCTATATTTTTACCCAAACCCTCTCACTTTTCGGGCGGACCACTCGACCCGACCCATGGACAAGTCTAAGTACACACAATACAAGACTAGTAATTGAATTTAATCAACAGAAATTAATTGCTACTGTTTAAGCTAGGAATAAAGTTTCAAATTTTAAAAAGTAAATAAACTAAAATTTACCAATTCGAAAAGTACAAAGACTAAAGTTGATTAAATAAAAGTATATAAACTAAATCCATAACTTTTACAAACTACAAAAACTAATAACTGATATGAATATCTTATTAAGTGGATGCCTATCATGATCAAGATAAAGTTTTGGTGTACTTTAAATTCTAATAGTTATTAAAATTAAATCTCTACTTCTTTTATACTTCTTATGTTTATAAATAGAGAGTCTGATGAAGCATTGTAATCATCCCTTTGATCAATAAAGTACATTCTTTATTGCTTTCATATTTTCTTTGTTCTTTATTCTCTCCATCTCTCATTATCTTATAACATGTTATCATCACGATGATTCTCTATTTTTTGCAAAATCTTTTGAAGTTGTCCCACAAATCAAATTCCTTTTCACCTTAAACTTTCACCTTTACAACTTCATCTTCAGGATGTTGGAAGATTCAATCTCAGAATGAATTATGGTTCTTATTCTCGATCTTTGATTTATAATTGTACAAGCATGGTTAAAGTATAGATTTGTGCTCGTGATAATAGTCAAGGTGATGATGATGATGTTAAAGATCTCTAGGTATATTTTACTATATTTTATGTATTATATCATGTTTACTATAATTGGAGACTAATCATGACAACATGAATAGATAGATTCTGATCTAAAATCCACGCATGTTTACAATGGTGATTATGAAATAAAGAATCTATTGGGACGTTTATAAGTTCATCCTAGTAAATCTATTGCATTCCCCGAAGTGAACGCAAACATAAAGAAAATTAAAGATATAATCATGGACCACTAAAAGTGGGAACATAATAATAAATAAGATAACAATGAGAGTTCTCAAAATAACTCTTCAAAGGGTAAAGATAACTTATGTTATCAATGTGATATGAAAGATTATTGAGCACATATGTGGCATATGCCCAAATATTTTGTTTCTGTTAATATTCTTTGAGGAAGGATATGAGAATGTAGTAATGAATTCTATAATTATAGATAGAAAATATTTATCTTATTTGGTACTAAAACAAACAAATATTATTCCAATATTTGATAGTACAAAATTAGTTGAAAGCTCCAGAAGAGCTAATATATTAATATCTAAAAAGCACAAAATTTGCTATTCCCTGAACCGAATATTGAATATAATTATTTAGAAATTATATTTATTAGCTTAGTGGCATTATAGACTTCACATTGATTTAGACATTTCCAGAAATAAATGTCACAATATTGCTTATATGTTAATGCAAAATAAAAAGAATGACGATAAAATTATTAATTGTCAAAATTTATATTTACATTATTAGTACAATTGAAAAACATGATTAAGTAAACCAGAAGTTTACTGATACAAATACATTTACTATTTGGCGTGACCAGTTAGACCATCCTGGATTATATATGATGCAAAAATTAATTGAGAATTCATATAAACATTTATTAAAGAACCAGAAGTCTCTTTAATTTAAAGAATTCTCATGTGTTGCTTGTTCTCAATGATAATTGATTAATACAAACTCACTATTTAAAGTTGAGATTTAATGTTTTGCATTTCTTAAATGAATATGGGCCCATTCATCCACCATGCGAATGATTTTGACATTATATGATTTTGGTAGATGCATCTATAAAATAATCACATGCATTATCAACTCGCAACCTGTCGTTTGCGAGATTGCTTATTTAAATGATTAATTTCAGATTATGCAATTCATCTTGCTTATGTTGGTGAGGTTATGTCCCAAGCTTTTAATAATTATTGTATGTCAATTAGGATAAAAGTTGAATATCATGTAGCTCATGTTCACACACAAAATGATTTATCTGAATTGTATATCAAATGCCTCCAACTAATAGCTAAATCATTACTTATGAGAACAAAACTTTCTATTTCAGCATAAGATTGTATTGATTTACATGTTGTACGCATCAAGGCAATAAATTATAAATACTCCCCATTATAATTGATTTTTGGTCAAGAGCCAAATATTTCCCATCTTACAATTTTTGAATGTGCGGTATATGTTCCAACTGCTCCACCACAACGCACAAAGATGGGTCATCATAAGAGATTGGGAATCTATATTTATATGACTCTCTTTATAATATTTTTCAGCTATTAATTCGATATTTGGTTATGACATGAGTTGTCAGTTTTCCTAACATTAGGGGGAGATGATAAACCGTAATTTATACATATTTTGATCCCACATTTAGCATGCTTTTTGGATGATTTATCCTTTGAATTGTGGAATTTGATGCTCCTAATCCTTTAATTTCATGTTGTATACTTAGGAGAGCATCGGAGGCCGAAAAGAACGAGAAACGGGCTAAAAACATACCGAATGGGCCAAAGTAGAAAATCAACACAGCCTGGGCCCAAGCCACACGGCCGTGCCCCTTTAGCAGGCTCGACCACGGTCTGGATTCAATTAACACGGGCGTGTCCCTGTCGTGACAAAGAGGAATTTCATTCGGAATAGGGTACTTAGAGGCAAAGAAAGACATTCTAAAAGCCTATATAAACACCCTAAAGGCCAACCTTGAGGGGGGCGTCTAGCTAGGCCAAGGAGCCAAGCCAGAGAGGTCAGAATTGTGGGATTTACTCGAAGAAAGCCAGTTGATTCATCTCAAGAAGCCGAAATCATACTCAAGACGGAGGATCTCTCCTTCAATTCCTTCAGGGGGTTTTAGGGCTTTCTTATGTTTTGTTTTATATTTTCTTTTGAAATGTATTCTTTTATGATTATGAACTAAACCCCTCAGATACCTGAGGGGGATGAAACCCAAGACGGATCTTGTTATTGTTTTCTGAACTATATGATAAATACTTGATTTGTTCTTAACTATGTGTTCTTAATTCTTGTTTTAGTATTTCAGGATATTGATTCAAGTATTGATGTGCTTAAGCAGTGGAGGAATATTCCCTGTTTAAGAGTAGATCTAGCATAGTTAAGCGGAGTTGATCGCAACCCTAGAGATAGGATGACGAAAATCTACCGGATTAGGGTCAAACCTAATATGGGAGTCCATAGATCGAGTTAATGCAATCCTAGGGGTTTTAATTAGAAAGAGATTTCAATTAATCAATATAGGGTTAGACGTTAGTAGCCTCGAGAGAGGTATTAATATAAATTAGGGAATCCTACGGATCAAGTCAAGTGAATAAATCGTCTGGTTCAGAGTTAAATAACAAGTGAAGTCTAGGTGGATTCTTCCTTGGGTATTGTCTTAATCAATTGGTTTTTCCCACAAGTATTTTCCCCAATTCATTCTCTGTGTCTTAGCGTCTTTAGCTTAGTAGTTAGTTAATTTTAGAATAGACAACAAATCCCTTAATTCTTAGGCTAAATAATAAAAAGAAAGTCAGTATTAGTACTTTTGGTTCCTTTGGGTTCGATATTCCGGTCTTGCCACTAAGCTATACTACTATTCGATAGGTGCGCTTGCCTCCATCGTGGTGATAGTTAGTTTCTAGGTTAGATCATTCATTTTATAAATATTAAGACTCTCGACACACGATCAAGTTTTTGGCGCCGTTGCCGGGGAACTAAAATATTAAGAACGCTCAATTTTTATTACTTTAGCCATTTTTATTTTTGCGATTTACTTTTATTTTGTTTTTAACTTTGCTAATTTTTCTTCTATTATTTGTTCCTTGCAGGTACCCCTAGTTTATGACTAGAAGAAACCCGTCAGGACCCTTGATTTTTGACAGTGAAATAGAATGTACCGCTCAAACCGAGGAGATGTCACTAAATAATTATCAGTGGCAAGTCATGAGGACAAAGCCTAATAAAGCAGCCGGTGTTTTCAACCTAGACGCAGTCACCATGTTATCTAACCAGGTAGAGCTTTTAAATGAAAAAAATGATGGTTTGTATGGTTCTACGCAGGTACATCCGGTAATATAGTACGATACAAATGGAGGAGGGGTGAACAACACAGAATATCTATCCTACAACCCTAGCACAGAGAACGAACAAGTCAACTATATGGGTAACTATTCTAGACCTCAAAATAATCTTTATAGTAACACTTATAATGCAGGTTGGAGGTAACATTCCAATTTCTCGTGGGGTGGTCAAGGTAATCAAAGACCGCAACTTCCTCCAGGTTTTCAACAACCACCTTACCAGCAGGAAAAGAAGCCGAACCTTGAGGAGATGCTAACAAAATTTATCGCGGTGTCAGAAACCCGTTTTCAAAACAACGAGACAATGCTTAAAAATCAGCAGGCATCAATTCAAGAGATCGAGAACCAGTTAGGTCAGCTAGCTAAGCTGATCTCAGAAAGACCACAAGGTATCTTGCCTAGCAACACCAAAACTAACCCAAGAGAGCAACCTCAAGCAATAACTGCTCATGATAGTGAATGGTTAGATGAACCAAAATTGAAGCAAGAGAATGTGGTAGAGGAAGGTAAGGTTGAGGTAAGCCATGATAAACCAAAATCGGTAATTATAGAGTACCAACCTCGTGTGCCATACCCCAATGCGATAATAAAAAACCACACAGAGGAACAATTCGGTAAATTTCTTAAACTTCCAAAGAAATTACATATTAACTTGCCGTTTCTTGAAGCTCTTTCGCAGATGCCAGATTCAAGGAAATTTTTAAAAGAGTTTTTGACAAACAAACGAAAGTTAGACGATACGTCGCATGTGGAGCTAAACGCAGTGTGCCCAGCAATTCTACGAAATAAACTACCACGTGAGCTCACATTTCGTGTAAATGACGAAACAATCACTCTTCAGGTTCTTGACACGGCTAGGACATCGAGTATTAAAGGTGGAACCAATCACTTCAAAGTTGGGGACCAGGTACTGTCAGATACAACCGACCCTCGAATAGCCGCTTCAGAGCTTAATACAAATGGTGCGACTCTTTTTACGGTACTTAAGGTCTTTTCATACGGAACGGTCGAGGTAACTCATTCTAATTTCGGCACTTTTGAGGTAAATATTACCCAACTCAAACCATATGTTGATAGAATTGATAGTAAGAAAAAGGAGTTTCGACTCCGTGAACCACCATGGCCATACGAATAACAGGTAAGTCTAGCTCAAGACTTTAAACGAGTGCTTCTCGGGAGGCAACCCGAGCACTAACCCCATTAATTTTCATATTTTCAATTTTTAGCACCTAACTAAAAACTAATCAAATTTTTAGGCGCAGGTTTCCCTACCCACACGGCCTTGCACACGGGCGTGGCCGTGGCCGTGTGGAAACAGGGCAAAACTTTTCCCAAAAATACAGGCTGCGATAAAACACCACGGCCGTGCGATTCGGCCGTGATCGAAACTGAGAAATCTACACGGGCGTGCTACACGCCCGTAGGACCTTTGAGTCCATTTTTTTTCTTTTTCTCTTATTTTCATTTTTAATTTCTTTTCTTTTATCTTTCTCGTCTTTAATTTATATTATTATATTTTCATTTCTTTAATTTAGGTTCAAGGGGCTGTTAACGAACGACCACACCACCACTGGAGTAAACTCTCCACCTTCACATCTCTCCAACTTTACCGTTTCTTTTCATTGACTCCACCCAAAATTCAGGAAGTTTCACTTCTCTCCCTATCTTATGATTTTATTACTATATTGCTATTATCTATCTTTGTACATTGAGGACAATGTACATCTTAAGTGTGGGGGGTTAACTACAGTATTATTTGAAAATCCCTGAATCATGTCTTATTCTTAAGTAATTTTCTCATATTACTATTAAAATGAAATTTCTTTTGATTTATGATTTTCATTGATATGTTTTGGATTAAGTCATAGTTAATTGTGCAGTGATGATTTAAACTTTAGGAGACTAGAGAATCAAGCATGATGAGTTTATTTTCAAAATTAAAAATTTGTTAGGTTGTCTACCTGAATCTAATGATTACCTTGAAATTTGAAATTTACAAGGGTGACATCAAAAGCCCATATTTTTTGTGAGATCTTGAGCCTTTTAGAGCATACATTCCTTTTCATACTCACTTTATTGATTATGAGTGTGTCAACATTGATTTGTTATTCTAGAACTTGCTTCGATTATACATGTCGAGACCATACATTTGATTTGATATACTAAGATGATAAAGGCACCTAGGTTTTAACCCACTTACTCCATAAAAAGCCTACCTTCATAATTAACCCCTAGTGAACCCCTTTTGAGACTAACAACCCTTTTATTGACTCACCCACTAATATTAACTCAAAACCCATCTTGTATTTGTTATCGCCATCTCTCTTGACTACCCTTATATCGAGATTTGATTTGATCGGTTACTTAACTATTTCCTTTATTTCAGTTATCAAATTCTATATTATTGTACTTAAAGATTTGTTCTTAAAAAAATTATTATTTATTAGGAATCTATTCATTATTACTTCTTTGTTATTGGAGCTTAAGCAGTTAATTTCATAATTTGGGAAGAAGCTCATGTTATTAGTATTAGGTTTTCAATTGATGTAATTATTCAGTATTAGTCCAACTTTCTAGTTAGGTAATTTGTCAATTCAGTCTCGATACTAACCCTCTAATTCAAGCCTTTATCCACACTTTTAACCCAAGCCCCGTTACAACCCATAAAAGACCTTTTGATTTGTGTATCATATCATTTTACAGTGGTGGAGATTTGATTTTCATGCAAGCATATGGGATTAACTTTTCATGTTCGACTTCTGAGTGCTTATTTTTTAACCTTAAACACTTTGAGTGATTTGAGTGAATCTTTAGTGAGGATGTCAACCCTTGTCGATTTTAAATTAGAGGTAATTATTTAGATGAGGGGAAACACCTATGTTTTCATGCTACAAAAATATATGACTTAGATTGTTTGAATCTTTAGGACTCTTTGAGTTGAATTATCCATGTATAAATTATCTATGAATTATGATGAAACATTATTGATGAAGATTATGAATTAAGGGGAGTTAATTTTAATTGTGAATTGAGAATTTTGCTTGAGGACAAGCAAATGCTTTAGTGTGGGGGTATTTGATAAACCGTAATTTATACATATTTTGATCCCACATTTAGCATGCTTTTTGGATGATTTATCCTTTGAATTGTGGAATTTGATGCTCCTAATACTTTAATTTCATGTTTTATACTTAGGAGAGCATCGGAGGCCGAAAAGAACGAGAAATGGGCTAAAAATGGACCGAATGGGCCAAAGTAAGAAATCAACACGGCCTGGGCCCAAGCCACACGGCCGTGCCCCTTTAACAGGCTCGACCACGGTCTGGATTTGATTCACACGGGCGTGTTGCACGGTCGTGTCCTTGCCGTGACAAAGAGGAATTTTATTCGGAATAGGGTACTTAGAGGCAAAGAAAGACATTCCAAATTCCTATATAAACACCCTAAAGGCCAACCTTGAGGGGGGCGTCCAGCTAGGCCAAGGAGCCAAGCCAGAGAGGTCAGAATTGTGGGATTTACTCGAAGAAAGCCAATTGATCCATCTCAAGAAGCCGAAATCATACTCAAGACGGAGGATCTCTCCTTCAATTCCTTCAGGGGGTTTTAGGGTTTTCTTATGTTTTGTTTTATATTTTCTTTTGAGATGTATTCTTTTATGATTATGAACTAAACCCCTCAGATACCTGAGGGGGATGAAACCCAAGACGGATCTTGTTATTGTTTTCTGAACTATATGATAAATACTTGATTTGTTCTTAACTATGTGTTCTTAATTCTTGTTTTGGTATTTCAGGATATTGATTCAAGTATTGATGTGCTTAGGCAGTGGAGGAATATTCCCTGTTTAAGAGTAGATCTAGCATAGTTAAGCGGAGTTGATCGCAACCCTAGAGATATGATGACGAAAATCTACCGGATTAGGGTCAAACCTAATATGGGAGTCCATAAATCGAGTTAATGCAATCCTAGGGGTTTTAATTAGAAAGAGATTTCAATTAATCAACCTAGGGTTAGACGTTAGTAGCCTCGAGAGAGGTATTAATATAAATTAGGGAATCCTACGGATCAAGTCAAGTGAATAAATCGTGCAGTTCGAGTTAAATAACAAGTGAAGTCCGGGTGGATTCTTCCTTGGGCATTGTCTTAATCAATTAGTTTTTCCCACAAGTATTTTCCCCAATTCATTCTCTGTGTCTTAGCGTCTTTAGCTTAGTAGTTAGTTAATTTTAGAATAGACAACAAATCCCTTAATTCTTAGGCTAAATAATAAAAAGAAAGTCAATATTAGTACTTTTGGTTCCTTTGGGTTCGACATTCCGGTCTTGCCACTAAGCTATACTACTATTCGATAGGTGCACTTGCCTCAATCGTGGTGATAGTTAGTTTCTAGGTTAGATCATTCATTTTATAAATATTAAGACTCTCGACACACGATCAGGAGAGAATAAAAAGTTGGATTAATAAAGTACTTGAAATGAATTATCAATGTCTAAGATCCTTGTACAAAGCAATGTGAACCAGAAGTTCAACAGATAATTCATTTTACAAATCAACTGCCAGATTCATTAAATCTCACATACCAGCTAAAAATGCTCAAATACGAATTAATGTCCTAATAGGGCAAACGGTTAGTGCAAAAGAAAGTAATCAATGCCTGAAGTGTGGAAGACCGGTCGGTTCCAAAGATAAAAATCCTCTTAAAAAAAAGGGAGCAAATATTCAAGATGGTCATATAGTGGAGGCTGAGGTTCTTGAAGAGACCCATGACATAACTAATTATAAAACTCTAGAAGAGATTCAAGTACCTAAAAGTGAAAATGGAAATAATGAAAATAAAAGATCTCGATAAGTTATGTCAATTCTAGAAAATGTGGAACCAAATAATAAAAGTGGTCGACAATGATTTTGCATGCAATATTATTATTGAAATAATGAAATAAAAGGAGGATCTTGAATAAATCTATTGAGAAATATAGATATGGAATAAATTGATCAAAATAGATTGACGCAACTCAAGTATAATTAAATTTGTGGAGTTTTTGGACCAGTAGTCCAAATATCTAAAGGTATAAAGTCAGCGAGGGTGCAAATGAAGTAGTTTTGCAAAAGCGGAATAAAAATATGAAGTTTTTTGCTAAGTAATGGAATTGATTATGAAAAGATATAATATTCTTTTATGGTGGATGCAATAACCTTTAGACATATTATTTTGACAATTCATAAAAGATTTAACTTGTATCTAATGGTTGTTGTTATAACATTTATAAATCACTATATAGTAAAGTTTATATTAAAATCCTTGAAGGATTTAGAATGCTAGAAGCATATTGAAATTCTAGAAAAATCATATAGTCTGTTTTGGTGTAGTATCTCAGGAAATTATTTATTTATATGAATTGAAATAATTGAACATACGTGGTAAATTTGACTTAGTCAATAGTAGTTGAAAGAGGATTATAAAATGATCCAAAATACCTATTTGTATTTTTATAGAAAAATCATGATTAAATTTTGTTATGATTATTGTTGAAACTCTTGAAGAGATTAAAATATATTTCCCCAAAATTTTCCCTCACTCATGATTTTCAAACGAATGTTGATATAAATGTTTAGCAATACATTCAAATAGTCTTTTGAAAAACTAGTATTCAAGATTGAATACGTATAATATGAGAAAATATGTGATGTTTTCATGAGGGGGAGTAAATACGCGTTGTATTCTTTTTCTTTTAACCTAGGTTTTGTCCTTGGGTTTTCTTGATAAGGTTTTTAATGAGGCAACATATTATGCGTATTATAGATTGTGTATACTCTTTTTTCCTTCATTAGATTTTTATCCCACAAGGTTTTTTTACTAATAAGGTTTTAACGAGGCACATTATCTACCAATGGACATCCAATGAGGAGTGCTATGAATATCTTATTAAGTGAATGTCCATCATGATCAAGATAGGTGTACTTTAAATTCTAATAGTTCTTAGAATTAAATCTCTACTTCTTTTATACTTCTTATATTTATAAATAGAGACTCTAATTAAGCATTGTAATCATCCATTTGATTAATAAAGTACATTCTCTATTGCTTTCATATTTTCTTTGTTCTTTATTCTCTTCATCTCTATTTATTTTATAACAATAACAAAATTTAACTTAAATTTTACTTTGTCTGACTAAAAACAAATTTTGAAATTTAATTTTAAAAAATTCTATGAAACAATAAAAATTATTTTACATAAAATAATCCAAACATTAAAAATATATCAACTTTAAAAAAAAAAAATTCCAAATAAATCAAAAGCTATAGCCTAAATTTGAAAGGATTGAAACCCGAAGCAATTCAAACCAAACCCAACCTAAATTTATGGTATTGAAATTACTCAAAACCTTTAAAATTGACCCAAACGCCCAATTTACGAGTGCCGGCTGAAACCCGAAGGATTGGTAAAAATGTCGCATCTAATCTAGTCTGTCAAAACAATCTCCCTTTCGTTTTTTTTTCTTCCACACATGCAGGTGGAATGTTTCTGAAATCTCTCTAAAACCCTTTCTCTCTATCTCCAACGAAACCCCAACGTATAGTTTTAGAGTATAGAAACTTGTTTGCAAGCTTGACAAAATGGCTACACTTCCAAGTAACAAACGCGAAGGATTTTATATCCCCAACTTCTTCTTCTTCGCTATCTTCAAAGCTATGTTTTTCTTCGAAAAAGCCTTTGAAAAGAAGCTCTTTTAGTACGTATCACCGCTTTGGAAGAATAAGCTGTTCTTTTGCTTCAATGGAAACTGCTTCAATGATTGGTAGCGGTTTACAGGTTGGTTTTCAGCTTATCTCATTCTGGGTTTTGCTTAAAATTTGAAAAATTTGTGAATTTCTGTGGGTTTTGTACTTTTAAAACAATGTTGGTTTTTGAAGCGGTTTTAACTTTAAATTCGAAGAATTGGAGAATTACTAGTGTCTTTTCCCCTCAAGTTTTGGACTTTGTAACCTGAATGTGTTTTTGAAGTGATTTTTATAATAGGTATTAGCTTGCAATTTCATTTCATGGGTTCTTATCGTTGCTTTGAAATCTTGGGAATGCTCTCTCATTATGTTGTGTCCTTAAGCCAAATTCAACTTATCATTTGCATAAATTCAGAGCCATTTTGGCAATTAAAATTTGGCTCTCTTTGTCTTCTTTACTTCAGATTTTAGTGTAGACTAGGTAGATGGAGGTAAGGGGGAAAACGATTTATGTGACTTTGGTAGTAAATGAGTTATGGTAGCCGCATTGTTACACATTCGTGGAGGCTATTACTGAAGTTATTGCTGCTGTGTTTTGAAACTAGGGTGTAGATTTCTATGCCATAAACACAGATTCTCAAGCGCTATTACAGTCTTCTGCAGAGAACCCACTTCAGATTGGCGAGCTTTTGACCCGGGGACTAGGTAATCCACTTTTACTTATCAAGAAAAAGAATTGTGACTTCATATATGGCTGTGTTCTCGACTTTACATTTGTTAATGATGTGAATCAATTGACTGAAATGTAGGCACTGGTGGGAATCCTCTTTTGGGAGAACAACCTGCAGAGGAATCTGCAGATGCCATTGCAAATGCTCTTAAGGGCGGATCTTGTCTTTATAACCGCTGGTATGGGTGGAGGCACTGGTTCAGGTGCTGCTCCAGTTGTTGCCCAGATAGCAAAAGAGGCTGGTTATTTGACTGTCGGTGTCGTAACCTATCCCTTCAGCTTTGAAGGGCGTAAAAGAACCATGCAGGCATGTGCGTTCAACCCCTCCATTTTAACGCTCCATATAGTGGGAAATATTTTAGCTTGAGATTCCACTGTAGTACAGAACCATAGGGTTATGCAATAAAACCACGACAAATAAGTAGATATGCCACTGAATTTTCAACTATTTTAATCGTCTTATATCTCTATATTTGCAGGCACTAGAGGCTATTGAAAAGCTGCAAAAGAATGTTGATACTCTCATAGTGATTCCCAATGACCGTCTGCTTGATATTGCTGATGAGCAGACACCTTTGCAGGATGCTTTTCTTCTTGCCGATGATGTTCTGCGTCAAGGAGTACAAGGAATTTCGGATATAATTACGGTATGTGGTTTTGTCACATGCCAAGCATATTTTTGTAGTGGACGTATTTAGGTTATATAACCATTCTAGTTAACCAAGATTTTGTTATGCAATAACTATTGAATATATGTTATGATGCGTGAACTGTTGTCATTTAGGCCATAACTGCTCAAACCATGTGAAACCGGTTTAATGATTGTTTGTCCTGTCTAGTATTTTGTGGTTTTGAGCTTTGTCACATTGAAAATTGTTTCTTTTTTCAGATACCTGGATTGGTGAATGTGGATTTTGCAGATGTTAAAGCAGTAATGAAAGATTCTGGAACCGCAATGCTTGGTGTAGGAGTTTCCTCTAGCAAAAACCGCGCCGTGGAAGTAGCAGAACAAGCAACTTTGGCTCCTCTAATAGGGTCATCAATTCAGTCGGCTACTGGGGTGGTATATAATATCACTGGAGGAAAAGACATAACCCTGCAGCAAGTTAATCGAGTTTCACAGGTAGTTTAGCATTAGGAGCCATTGGTTTCTTGTTTGCGTATTTAATTGCAAACTATCTTATTATCTTTATGGAAAATGAAAAACATTCAAGCTTATATTCTTCCAATTTTTGAGGCTTTATAGTTGGTAGATATAATCAGGAGAATTCTATGTTTTAATCTGTATAACATTCTGTATATTTGCAGGTCGTGACAAGCTTGGCAGATCCTTCTGCTAACATCATATTTGGTGCTGTTGTGGATGACCGCTACAACGGCGAGATCCATGTGACTATTATTGCTACAGGCTTCTCACAGTCATTTCAGAAGACATTATTGACAGACCCCAAAGCTGCAAAACAGATTGACAAAGCTACAATGGGACAAGAAAGCAAGGGGATTCCCTTACCTCTCGAATCACCATGGCCTTCAACTGTCCCCTCAAGATCATCTCCAAGAAGGTTCTTATTTCTTCCTACTTTTTTTGTGTAGAAGTTCTTGAAGCTTATAAGTATTAAAGTCATTTTGTTTCATGATTGTGTGCCGAAATAGATGGTGTTTCCATGGTTGAATGGAAAATTAGCATGAAGACTTAAAAGCTTCTAGCTAAGAAGCTGTGTAACTGATTATTATCACTCAAATTCGAACAACATAAGATGTAATACATAGTTAAAGGGTGCTGATAAGACTTCAATTACTTGCAAATTTATAAAGTTGTTTTGAACATCTCAGTATTTGCACACGCACACATAAAAAACAAAAAGATATGAAGAAAAGATGGTAAGGGCAAGTAAAAAAGTCTCAAACATATGGAAGTAATAAATGAAAATTGAAAAGCAATTCCACACCCGACAAATTGTGTTTGCTGTTGGTGGTATTACAAATATTTAACAAGTAGGTATATGGCCACAACCAGAATCACGATTCCGACAACAGCCAAAAGCATGCACATGCAGGAACAACTGCCCTTGGCGCGCTTGTTCAAAATTGCCAGGTTTTTCTGCACTCTCTGATTTACAAAAATACATGAACCATGAAAAACATATTTCTCAGAATCCATCATGATAGTACAACTTATTTTGGTAACAAACTAATGATGGCAAGTGTTAAACAGTTTAAAGTTTAACCATTTAGGATTTCATGCATTCCTTTTAACATGTAATATTTCAAATAATTCATCTTTGCACACACCACAAATCAATCAAATGGTCAAAGGCAATATCAAGGTAAAGGAAACTGCAACATTATCAGCAGTTCCCAAATGCTTTTATTTTGCTTAATCTTGGAGTAGCCAAAGAATACTCCCAACCAGATAGATTCCAATATAACACCAAAGACTATTGTAAATACTGCTTAAATGACTGCTATTTGCAAGAATGGTTGAATGGGTGAATATATTTCCAATATGACAGCAATCACTGGAAATGTTTCATACGAAAAAAAGGGAGGATATTTGCCTATATATTTAAAATGTTAATTAATAGCAAGTATTTACCCGGAGGCGAGAATCAGTAACATCCAAATGTTGGTCCAGGTCATCCTGCACAGAGGGAGCACAAGCCAATGTCAAATTTACAGAGAATGAATTGATCTTCGCTAAGAATTTATTTTAAAGAAATTAGAGGCAAAAAGATAGTAGAACAAGAAAATAAAAAACATACAATGAGTCTGGTGTGCAGATCAAGTTCTTCATTGACCGCCAATGCAATATGCTTTGTACTCATTACTGTCTCTTCCAACTTCTCAAGACCCTCATCTTGCTCTGCTTGAAAACACACCCTCATAAAACAGAGGAAACTTGAGCAAATTTACAAGCTAGCATCATTCCATTTGAAAATGAAACAAAAACAACTTGCCTTTCATTATTTGTCGCTGAAGACCAACAAGACCAGAATTATCCAAACCAACTGTTCTACTCATGGCATCTTGCTTAGTTTCTGGCCCCAGCAAGCTCTCTCTGTTGGCAAAGTTTGACATGTTGAATGCAGAAGCCATCTGATTTGCTTTAGATCTCAAATTTGCAACCATGTCTTTGCGGCGATTCATCTCCTTCTCTGTTCTGTAACCAAAATATAAAGCATTAACACGTAGTCTTAAGTCAGTTTATTGTCAGCATGAAACATATTCCAATTTGCAAGTGGACATGTAAGTATCATATATTATAAATATACCGGTAGACATATGATCAAAATACCAATCCAACACCGGTTCACTCATATATGCACCTCTATTAAGAATTAAGATGACTTACAAGGGTTTCCCAGTAGGTCTAGACAAAAGGGACTGCAATCCATCAAGTCTGGTCCCTAAAATCGTAATCTTCCTTCTTATAGCGGATGCATGACGCTGAGTTTCTGGTCCCGATGCAGGCAAGGAAATCCTTTCAGATATCATGCCATTGATATCATCAGCAATTCTCGCTGTTTCATTATATTCTTTTATCCACGTGTCTGAAGATGCCATTGACCTTAAACAAAAACAATCAAGTCAAGAGCTAATCTAAGTAACCAAAAACCAGGACTTAATATCATGCAAAGAAAGCATAAAATTAACACACTTGAACACAATGAAAACAATGAAAGAAGAAGAGATAAGAACTAACTAATCCTACATTAAGCTTGCAAAGTTTACTGAGGTTAATTCTGAAGAGGAAAAAAAAAAATCTTTCCTGTTATCTTCTCCATGTGTTGACTTCGTTTGAAGAATTACAACTGGATATGAACTTACAATGAAAAAAGAATTATATCAAGAAATTCCCAAAATCTAAGCAATAAAGATACCCAATTGTCCATCTTGTATCAGAAGCTTTATTTACAATCATCAACTAAATCCCCTATTCCTTTAACTGATGCTAAATTGAGCTGAATTATAAGAAAAACCTATTCTTCTTAAAAGCCCGTGATTAAACATCAGAATGAAAAAAGAAAATAATAAGAGCTCAGCTCAACGTATAAATAAAGCTAAAAATGAAGCTTAATATATAAAAAAATCCATCAATAAATTCCCACCTTTCCCGAAATTAAACAAAAACCCGTATAAAAAAGCGCAAAATTCGACTAAAAAACGAAATTCAGATGTAACTTACAACGAGGAAAGTAAAATTGAATGAGCTCTTGATCAAACCCAAAGAAAACGGAAACCTGGAAAGGATGAAGTTTTAGAGATCGGATAGATAAAAGGTATTAGAAAAACTGAAATTCCCTCTTTTTTTTTTTTTTTAATCGAAATATGGATTTGTTTGAATTGTGGAATTGTAAATGAAAATACTGTTAGAGCCTAAGCGACAAGTGCAACACCAATGTTTGAAACGCCACGTAGTTTTCTTATATTATATTATTAAAATTAATTTTTTTATCCCACATTTATCTTATAATATTCAATCAGTTTTTTAAATATTATATTCTTAATTACAGTAATTAACATTAAATAATATTTTTATCTAAATTATTAAATATAATTAAAATATATTAACATATCAATTCAAATATTATAATAAAATTTTTTCAGTATAATTAAAGCACCGTTAACATATTCAATATATAATATAAATATAATTAATGTAAAATAACAGTATTCAAAACAACAATTAATTAATATAATTAAATTTAATATTAATTATAAGTGATAATTAATATATTTAGAATTCTATTTAAGTAATAAATTTAATTTACTTAAATAAAATTAGTACAACTTATTTTATATATCAATTTTTAATTAATAATTAATAATTATTATAATTATAATTATCACAAAATTTTTCATATTTTATATTTAGAGTTCTATACTTCTGTTCAACCAATAACTCTATTTTAAAATTAATATAATTTTTAACTAATAATTGTAATTTAGTTTATAATTATTTTTAAAATTTGTAATTATCACATCTATTTTATTTTTATTTTTAAATGTAAATTTAATAATATAATAGAAACTAAAGAAAATTGTCGTTAGTTGAAAATTTTAACTAGTTTTTTTTATCGGTGCATCTTATGTCATTTTGTACTCTTTTTTTTTAAAAAAAAATTTCACTGGTTATAGATATAATACGTTAAAGAGATTTAAACATAATAATTGACAAATAAAGTAATAAGAAACTACATTATTAACAATTTGAAATATATAATTATGAAATATATTTAAACTTAACGTTATAAAAAAATTATAAACGAATAAGAATGTGATTTCAATTTAAAATGTTTATTTTTAAATTAAAACTTACTAAAGTTAATAATTCTTTTAAACATGTTTTATATGTGTTTATTTGTTTCCTTAATTAGGATGGAATTTTAAGTTTCGTAATAAAATGTTCTACCTTATGTAACATTATTAAAATACTTTATATCCTAAATATGAATAAAGATATTTTAAATTTTATAAAAAAATATTATTTATTAAAAATTATGTCTATCAATTTTTGTAAAAAAATAATGTTACAAGACTAATAAATATATAAAAATAAAGTTTAAAATCATAAACTGTTTAAATTTATTTTTTTTATAGAACATTAAGCATTGTTTAAAATTAGTCACTTTTAAAAAATGATATATACATATATATTATATTAAATTATTAATATATTTGTTATGAATATTTTATTATTAAGTGGATGTTCATCAAGACCAAAATAAATTTGATGTACTTTAAGACTCTAATAGTTGTTAGAAGTAGATTTTTATATCATGTACACTTCTTATATCTATAAATATTATTTATCATGTATACCATGGTTTTCACATTTTTACGATTTAGTCTCTACCTTAAATTAATATGTCATGTCATACTTTTTGGTCCAACTTCCTTTGGTATCCAACAACCTTCGCTTTTATCACTCTTATACCTTATTTCACTAAGAATCCACTACATATTGTTCACGACCAAGGGAGTTCTTGGTATGTTCCACTCACACCCCCTCCAATAGGTGACGGGTGGTTCCAACAGTATAACCCTCCGCAGAAAGGGGTAGTCACATGGTTAATACTATAGGCCCTCCTCATCACACATGACTCGTGAGAGACAATCACCTTAACCAGTACTAGTGAGAACGCGTCTCGTATAATTGCCATCACACATTCCATCAACTTAATTGTTTCCCAGCATTCATATTTGACTAGTTGAGTACTAGGGATCTTACCAAACCCTCTAGCTATGCCTTTTAACCCTCACCGAGATGAGTCACCCTTTCATTGTTGTTATTACAATGTCGGGGGTCATACTACGGACCGATGTGTCCAAATTAAAGATGCCATAGAGGATGATATCCGAAAAGGCCAGTTGCAACAATATGTGGTCCGGGACACCTACCCCCTAAACAAGGCAAATGATCAAGAAGCGAATGTTGGATCTGGTGTCATAAGTGTAGTATTTTCGTCTATGTTCACTTGTATTTTTTGAACAAATAGGCTTAATAATAATATATGTTAATTACATTAATACCCTTTGTATATTTCCTTAATGTTTTTGCTTGCAAACCAAAATGGAAACAAATATTAACTCACTAGTTATCTAACGTTTAACTAATACTAAGTGGTATTACGTGGTCGGATTGTACTATGGAAAGACAACGTGTATCAGTAGATGAACCTAAACATGTCATTCGTCTAATCAGAAATGAGCAAATTGATTGAAAGACTAATATGTCATCTATCAAGTCCAACTGGAGAGATGTTTTATCTTAAGCATCGGAGCGGATGACTCCTAGAAGATAGAGACATAGATGTGACTGATTGGATTTACAGTACATTAGACATGACCCAAGTAGAATAGATCTTAGATCCGCTTATGGATTTATTCACTTGTGACATTCATAGTGTGACATACCTTAATCTTTAGTGGATGATGGACTATGTATGTGTTGGATCTAGTGTCTTAAGTGTAGTATTTTCATCTATGTACACTTGTATTTTTTCGAACATATTAGTTAATAAAATTATTCATGAATTACATTAATATCCTTTGTATATTATCCTCAATGGTTTTTGCATGCAAAGCAAAAAAAAAAGCAAATATTAGCTCACTGGTTGTCTAATGTTTAACTAATACTAAACGGTATTATGTGATTAGATCATAATACAGAAAGATAGCTTATATTAGTAGAGGAACATAAAGATATCCTTAGTCTAATCGAAAATGAGCAAACTGATTAAAAGACTAATATGTCGTCTATCAAGTTCAATTGGGGAGATGCTTTGTCTTGGGCATCGGAGCGGATAACTCCTAAAAGATAGAGACATATATGTAATTGACTGGATGTTGGATCTGGTGCCCTAAGTGTTGTATTTTTGTTAATGTACACTTGTAATTTTTTTGAACAGGTTGATTAATAAAATTATTCATGAATTACATTAATACTTTGTATAATGTCCTCATGTGATTTTTGTACGCAAAGCAAAATAGGAGCAAATGTTGCTCACTGGTTGTTTAATGTTTAAACTAATACTAAGTGATATTATATGGTCGGATTGTAATACGAAAATACATCTTATATTAGTAGACGAACCTAATTATGTCCTTAGTCTAATCGCAAAAGAGTAAACCAATTGAAAGACTAATATGTTGTCTATCAAGTCCAATTAGGGAGATGTTTTGTCTTAGGCATCGAAGTGGATGACTCCTAGAAGATAGAGATATGGATGTGACTGACTGGATTGACAGTCCATCGGACTAGACCCAAGAAGAATAGATCCTAAATTAGTTTATGGATTTATTCACTTGTGGCGTTCATAGTGTGGCATATCTAAATCCTTGGTGGATGACGGACTATGTATACGTGACTCATACACTTAGATTAAGTAAAAGCCTGAGTTCGAATAGATAAAGAATGGGAAGTTAGTGTGTTGGGTGTACGACTTCTACAGTATATAGTAGAATTCACAACAGTGGAACTTATAGCCTGAGACATAGGTAAATGATATCCTCTCATTGGTATTACATGCTTGATGAAAAGTAGACGTGGTCGCGGGTCGTTCGTCTTTGTGATGAATGACTTGATTACTATTTGATAATAATTGACTTTTCATGAAAGAAGACGTAATGGTTACCATGAGATAAAATAAGATCATATTAGGAGAACAGATATTATTCCAAAAATATTAAGAATATCCTATAAGGGTAACACACTTATAACAGGGTCATTAGACGAGCACTGATTGAGTTGCTTTCATAATAGTATGTCATTGGGTAGAGCTCAGTCACGATACCATAGTGGAATGACTTCGTGACTAAATAATTTTATAATTAATAAGCAAAAAAGCTGAAACTTAATTATAAATCATTTGAGCCTTAATTGCATATGTCCAATCGGTCATTCCATTAGCTCGTTGAAACCAGAAATGAATTATATGTTGAATCAAATGAACATAAATGAATAGAAATTGTGAAAATGGAGAAATTGAAATCATTTGGAAATTATTATGGTTTTCTCCAAAATGAAAATGAAAATGGAGAAATGGAAATATTTGGAAATGATTATGGTTTTTTCTAAAATGAAAATGGAGAAATGGAATCATTTGGAAATGAATGTGGTTTTCTCCTAAATGAAAATGAAAATTAAAATGAAAAATAAAAATGACCTGAAAAATGAATTTATGTTTTCGAATTAAATTTAGTTCGAAAATGCAAATAAATCATTTGATCATAGTAAACCGTTGAATACAAGAAAATTAAATTTTATCATAGATTCTTTTACGTAATCTAGGTAAATAAGGTATAAGATGTATGAAACCGATAAATTGAATTGAATAATTGTATGGATTGAAAATTGGACTAAATCGAAAATAATCGAGGAAAAGACAAAATTGTTGAATAGTCCTTAAAGTTTCAACTTGTTTGCTGATTTAACTAGGTAAGTTCATATGGTATGATTATATTTAAATTGTTTTATACTTGAATTATGGACTTGAGTATGTTTTACAGTAATTTGAATTATTTACAATTCGGTACAAAAAGTGAGATATGGGCTAAATCGTAAAGAAATGATAAATTGAATATGATGAATTTCAATTTGGGATATTTAATGAATTGATATTTGATTATGACTAATCGAATCGTATTGGTATGAATTTGACTAATTATTGAGATAGAAAATGCCTAATAATGTCCATTATAAAGGGTGTATAAACTTGATGTTATGGTCAAAAGATTGGACAATTGGTGGTCCTCTAATATGATTATGTTCGAAAAATATCTGAAACACCCTTATATGTATACTTTTTTTTAAAAAAGAGAGTCATATTATATTGATTGTGATAAGATTCTATGAAAATAGCAAATATATTGTCTTGTTTCATCAAGGGATTTGAGGCCTCTTTACAACATCTTACTTGGTGAAAAGACATGAGGATAACAATAAAGTTATCACTTTGAATTGATAATCATACAAAGGATATTCTTGATAGCATTCTTTTGACGAAAGAATGAATAATTAAACATGGTGAGGATGTTGGTCTTATGAATTTTCAAGACAAATAAATATAAAGTTTCACCATGTGATATAGAAAATTAACATAGCTTTGTTGGAAATTTGAAAATTTAGGGGTGAGGTACAAGTACATACTATTTGAGTCACTCGTGATGGAAACTCACTCAATGCTTGGTATAACGTTAAGTCCTAAGTTCAATGAGAAAAAGTACATTATCAGTATGTGATTACTAGCATTATAAAATATTATATAATATATCATCCTTGGGTGAAAGTGCTAGGTACCTATAATGATAAGAGAAAGGATAAGTATTACATTGTTAATAGACCCATAACATAAATATGTTAGAGTGTAACACCCTAAACCCGGCCTAGAAGTTTAGACCGAATCCCGAACGTTACATTGATCACCGAAGTGATCGTAGGTAAATTTTACAAAACAAGTTGTCACATCGAACCGAAACATTTAATCGTTCAAAATTCAGTCAGTAGAATTACAATTAAGTTTAATATATAACCGGAATTAAATAAACGAATAAAAATTCAAAACGGAACTTGTACCACAACTTTATAAAGCCTTACAGTTCAAAAACCAAATAACAAAGTAGAAATACTATTTTATTTTTAACCGTGATTGTCCGAGACCTCCGCATACCGAGTCCAGCATCAGAATTCTGAAAGGTACCTGAAAGGAAAACACTAAGGGGTGAGCTACACGAGCTCAGTGTGAGTTCAAATGAAAAACATCATAGTTACAGAAGAGAACTCCAGACAACAGGTCAGTAGCAGAATATTCTTATAGATACACGCAGAAACAAATATAGTATAGAACCAACACCTCAACACACGTAACAGTCAGAGCACACCAAGTACACCCAGAATACTCAACACAAGCGTTGTTCAGGCAACCAAGTACAAACAAATAGTCTTTCAGTCAGAACTCCTAAACAGATGCGGATGAAATGCAGTCAAGTGATAAAAACCACACAACCAGCCAACATACCTCTTCGTCCCCCGGTCACACCCCATAAGAGCTGATTAAGCTCATCCAACCAAAACACACCACATAGGACCTCGAAAGGCCCGTCCAACCCTACATACCATGTACGTAGACTAAGCCACTCAGATATTAACACATAGCGGAGTGCGCGATATGCAAAGATAAGATACAATGTGGTAATCCATCAGACTGAGACATGTTGCGCTTTAAACTACGAATCGGATAATAATGCACGCAACAAAGTGACACACATAGTACAAAGGTGCGATAAATCATCAGACGGATAAGTTGCAGTAGAACTGCCAAATCAAATCAAAATCAGTCTTTCTTCTCTTAGCAATCCCACCCAAAAATTTACTTTATGCAAGTGTATGTATGCACACAATCTCATAGAACAGTGACACATTAGCAAACAGTCAGACAGAACAGATATGCACACACACATCCAGTTAATTGGGTTCAGAGTCAGACATCTCACACAACAATTACAAATAACACATAAGCAAACAGCCCATATCGGAGTCTTAACTACCCTTACTAAAGCTTAGCCAATGATTGAAGCACACAGACACAATTTCAGATCAGAAACACACATAGAACTAAAATAAGTGCCTTAGGACCACACGCCCGCGTGCTCTGGCCATGTGGACACGCTTAGGTCGTGTGAGAGGTCAAACGCCCGTGTGAAGAGGGGCACACGACCGTGTGATTGAGACGCACGCCCGTGTGGACCAGGGACATGGCTATGGGAGCAGGCCGTGTAACTCACTATCCAAAATGTGCTAAAATAGAGTACAGGGCAGACACGGCCATGTGAGGTTCTCACACACTCGTGTGCCCACCAGACACGAGCGTGTGGGATCCCTAAATTCCCAAATTAGCCATACGACCGTGTGGCCAGGCCGTGTGGCACCAAATCACTCAAACCTTAATCCCCAAACACACACGCCCGTGTGCCCAGGGGACATGGCCATGTGAAGATCGATAAAAATCCCCGAATCGGCCACACAACCTTGTGGTCAGGCCGTGTGGCACCAAAATTTTCCCAAAAATCCTAATTCCTAAATCCACACGGCCGTGTGATCCAGCGCACTCCCGTGTGACCACGAAAACACCCGCAACTAGCCTGAAAATTGATGTAACACCCCAGATTTTGGGGCTAAAAGTTTTAACTTTTGTGGCTAGGGTCAGTGAGAAGGTTGCGTTATTTTGTTTTGTTATGTGTTTAAGTGACAGAATAGGCTTGCTGGTCTAGTGGTGGGTTGTGTGTTAATTAGTATCTGGGTTCTAGGTTCGAGTCCATGTGTGTGCTTGTTGAGTGATATGTTTTTGTATATTGTATGTTAGATAGTAAATTTTCTTTATGGTTAATAATAATTTTTTAGTCTTATGTGTAAGTTATTATTATTATTATTATTTTATGTTTATTATTTTCATTTGGAATTTTTTTCTATTTTATTCTTTTCACGTTCTTATGTTCTCTATCTTTTGGGGGTTCTTTTTGTTCTTCTTCCTTCTTTTTCTTTTCTGTTTGAAATAGTTGGTGTTATGATTTTGGGAAAGGGCTTCGTTTCTTTGTCGTCGAGTCGGTCTGGACGTCGTTGATCACGAATCAGGTGTGGCTTTCGTACCTTTTCTATTTTATTTGCGAATTCTAATTTGACTTTATGAAAAGACAACTGTGGGTGTGTGAGTGCTCGTAAATCTGTTATTTTTGATGTGATATCGCGATTTTATGCTTAGAATTTGTATGATTTGGTATAATTTCAAACTATCGGGGTTGAAGAGTGTTTTGTGGCTGAAAGTACGTCTTTCGAGACTATTTTAAGGTGGTTTTGTGACCACACGGGTGGCCACACGGGCGTGTACCGATTCACACGACCGTGTGCTTTTAGGAATTAGGGTTTCTGGGCTGATTTGGGCACCACACGGCCGTGTGGCCGATTTGAGGATTTTTGTCGATTTTCACACGGCCGTGTCCCTTGGGCACACGAGCGTGTGTGTTTGGGAATTAGGGTTTGAGTATTTTTATGCCACACGGTGTGGTTAATTTGGGGATTTAGGGATTCTATATGGGCGTGTGTCTTGGACACACGGCCGTGTCTGGTGGGCACACGGGCGTGTGAGACCCTCACACACCGTGTCTGCCTTGTACTCTATTTTAGCTCAATTGGACAGTGAGTTACACGGCCTGTTCCCACGGCCATGTTCTTGGTCCACATAGGCGTGTGCCTCAGTCACATGGCCGTGTGCCCCTCTTCACACGGGCGTTTAGGGTGTCCGAGATTCGGTCTAAACTTCTAGGTCGAGTTTAGGGTGTTACAATCGAGCCTTTCCAGTCAATAAATCGACCTCCACTTACAACACACTAAATTTCTAGAGATTACAGACAAAATGAGCCTCAATTGCCCATTTTTCGAAACACACGAAAAGATTGTCAAATTCACAGTGAAACAACAAATCGCAAGTATATTGAAAGAGGTTTGAATCCCACATTTGTTTTGCGATCTAAGACGTTTCGACACCGACTTGACTTGACGATTTATAGAAGAGCGATATTGAAAGAGGTCCCATTTTTTTTATGATCTAAGAATTCTCCCAAATCCCAAGCAAACTGTTTTGAAGAATAAAGCTAATGGAGAACAAAAGAGAGAAAAAAGAAGAAGGAAAAACGTCCAGTAAAAAGAATTTTTAAAAATAATAATAATAATTAGCAAAAATAAATAAATATAATTGGTTATAAATTTAGCTTAAAACAAACTACTATTTAATAAAACAAAATTTAAAATATTTCTCACAAAACGCACCCACAAGGACTCGAACCTAGATCTTTAAGTTACTCTAACACTCACTCAACCACCAGACCAGCAGGCCCATTCTGTCACTTAAAAGCGCAACTAAACACAATAGCTCAACCTTCTCACTGAACCTAACCACAAAACTCAAAACTTCTAACCCCAAAATTCGGGGTGTTACATAGAAGTGTTATAATTACAAGAACACTCTCAATGGGATCTACCTATGTGAGTGGAAGTGTAGCTGCTTCTAAGAGCTGAAGGGTTTGGCTTTAACAACACTTATGAAAAGAGGTTACAGACACATAGTCATAATAGTGTCCATAGATATCGTGCATTGACTAGTGTTGAAATCATTATGTGAGATGTGTTTAGTTAATCAAATGGAATAGCAGGTTCAAAACATACTCTACCATGCAATTTCGATTAACATTAACATGTTTTCACTAAGTGAAAATTCATTCATAAGACACATTCATTTATGCAATCGATTTTCAAGATTATCAAAATCTAAAATATTTTTAAAAGGGGGGAATGTTGGAACATTTTCAAAATATTTATAATGTTTCAATAGTTATAATTGAAAAGTTACAAGTGGTTCAAAAGTTATGTCACTTGGTTATTAACCAATAGTTGTCACTATTCTTAATAAGAAGTTACGTCTCTTGTTACCAAGAGTTATGCCACTTAATATTAATAAAGAGTCATAATTATTCAAGTAGATATCTATTGAATAATTAAGTTTATTACTAAAAGATGTGACTATCTATTTGGATAGTTATATCCTTATGAATAAACATGAGACCTCCTATAAATTATGTAACGCCCCAAAATTCTTGTTTTTGAATTGTTAAATTATATCAAGTAAATTAATTCTGATTTAGTGGTTAAGTGTTGTGTTTGTGTGCGTGAGGCTTTGAGTTCTATTTATTTCCCTAATTTTTTTTGTTATTCTTGTCTCAACCCTTGTCATAGCTCTTTTGGCTTAACTTTAATTTCTAAGAAGTTGTTGACAAGAATGAGCCTGTTGGTTCAGTGATAAAGTTTTAATTTACCTAGAGATCTTGTGCTCGATTCTTGTGTGAGGAAAGGGATAAATATTTTTGCTATTCCCTGCCTGTGCTGCTCATGTGTTTGAAAGCAGGTTGATTTTGGGTTTTGAGAAATCTAATAGTGGTAACTAACATATTTAGTGGTTGTTGTTTTTTTTTTAAAAATAATAGATAATAAAATATTCTTTTTGGAGAAATTTTCTCCCCAAAACACTCCCTCAAGTGTCTATTCTCTCATTCTTTCATCTTTTGCTATCCCAAGTTTTTTCTCCTCTCTCTTCTACGTTTCCTTCTTTCTCTATTTTTTTTTTTTTGCTTTCTCTTTTCTTTTCCACTTTTGATACTGAAATTTTCTTTTGTCGTTTTCTTTTTGTTTCCTTCTTTCTTCTCTGCTGTTGAGCTATTCTGTACCAACGTTCTCTTTTGATATCGTTGTTGGTTGTGTGTGGTAAGGTTGTCGATTTAAGATTCATATTTAGTTAATGGAATTTTCACGTTCTTAGATTATGATTTTCTGTTTTGTGTGACAATAGTTTTAATTGTTTGAAATCCTTAATTTAGGTGAAGATTTGGTAGTGACTAATCTTTCGGCAAATCAAGAGTGTTAGGAATTATTCTTTCATTGGGGTAAGTGACTGAGTTTTAGTGTTATGGTCATATACTATGATCAAGTAAGGGAGGGCCGATTTTGTTTCGGGTTTGATGTGTTTGTGCTAAACAACATATTTGGGTGTCGTTCTAGGTTTTGCAGTCAACATATTGTATCAACATCGGAAAACAGGCAGGTGTGTGTCAAACTCGTAAAAATAGTAAATGGCGCAAAGCCAAAAACCACACTGTCGATGTCATATAACTGTGTGGACCACACAGGCGCGTGGGCCCATTTTCAGTGAAATTTAGTTAAGGTTGTGTTTGAAGTGCGTTTCGAGGTTAGCTACATCATAGGGTCTGTTATGTGATACGTATGATTCTGATATATGAAATATGTGGAATTTCTATTGCATGTGTAACATCTAAAAGCATGTCTATAATATAAATTTTGCATCTGATCTGTAAATCTGAGAATTTTGTTAGCATGGTTCTAATCTATTAAAGCATGATTCATTTGTGAGCATCTGAGCATGTGATATGTTTTAACACGTGCATTGGGGTGAGGTTATTATGTGACAGTAAGTGTTGGCAGTTTAATGATCTACCCTATCCGGTGGTTTAACCACATATCTGTTTTGGCAACTTGACTACAATGCTGGTGGCTTGACCACAATTATTTGATTCTGGCGGATTACCGCATTATTTCTGGCAGCCTTGATTGCACATTTCTATACAGTGACATACGATCACTTATTTGGTGTGTGGGGTTGGATGGGTATTTATTACCTTAAATAGTGTGTAGGGATGGACGGAGATGGTGTGTAGCGGATGAGGGTAGGATTTGTATTTGATATGTGAAATATGTTGCATCGCATGATATGTTATGCCATCAGTATCTGATTTACCTATTATGTTGCATTGCATAAAATTGTCATGCCATCTATGTCTGTTCAGTTATGGAATTATGTTTGACTATCTGATATATGTTATTTGCATGAGGGCTGAGTTGTACACTGAGGTTTGTTAGCTCATCCTATATTTTTATCTTCTCAAGTAATCAACAAACTTAGGACTGGGCGGTGTACGGGAGCTCGGATTGGATTCTCAATTTATAAAATGAGTCGGTTTATGTTTTTAAATTTAACTTTGAACTTTTGGACTGTTTAAATATTTTGGACTTTATTTTCGGTTTTTATTGGGTTTTCTATGGATTGTGCTTTTGATAAATTGCAAAATTATTCATTTTCACATTTTGAAATTGTGCTTTACAAATAATCAACTCTGAACCAAATTAACTGTTTTTCTACTAAGTAAATAATACCTAGGCGTATTTCTTAAAAATTGCAAGAGATTTGTCAAAATTAACATTTTTCAAAAAAAAACACTTTTTAGTTCAAAATCTGGAATTTAAAACAAATTTATGTAATTCCTCAAGATTCAGTCGAACATGTAGGCAGGATTTTGAGTGTTACAAAATAAGAGTGGAACTTCATTTGTATGATACACTAAAAACACATCAAAATGTTTCAATCTATTCTCTTCCATCTTCTAGTATTAATAGATTGTTATATAGAAATTGGTATTCTTGCTATGCTCAGTGCACTGTTACTGTCAGTGTAAAACGTAGACAGTCAATGGGATTCATTGTATCCTCAATATTCATTTGCCAGTAACTATTGCACACCATAATATAGGTGGGGCGAATAGAACCTTAAAAAAAGTGACATTGATACACGCTTTGAAGCTTTTATTAATTTATCGTAAGTTTAATTTTTATTTTCACACACCAAATACTTAAGCTTCAAAATCAAACAAACGAATACTTCATAACCAAAATTACTAACTTATCACAATATAAGTATTCCAAATTCAGGAAATTTAGACATGGGTGCATTGAAACTTAAATCACTTCTCACTTCCCTCGACTTGACTACTTGACCGAAAATAAGTACGGAACTCTAAATTTGCTCCTCCTCCTAACTTAATTAGACCTCAAGAGAATTGATTTAGAAGCTCCTAGATAAAAAAAAAAAAAAATACAACTTCTTGAAGCAAATTCACACTTGAAGCTTGAATTTTGCCTTAAGTCTTTCTCGCGGCATGGAAGAAGAAAGACGAGAGAAATTTCTATGTTTTTCATCCCTTTTTGGCCGAGCGAATGTGGAGGAAGGTTTGAGAAGCTTCCTCCGCTAACATAATCCTATTTCCCTTGATCAATTTAAAGGATTAAATTAAAACTCAACCAATGGTTATAATCCCATCCGATCGAGATGGATTAGTGGAGATCAAAGGATATTATCATTCCTTCCCACTAAGCTAAAACAAATATTGGCAATATTACACCAAAGGCCTTGGCTATTCTCTATTAAAATCCATCCGACTAATCCTCTTTTAAAAATAAAACTTTGCTTATTCACTCTTTTAACACAACACTTCCTAAGCTCCCACAAATTAGTCTATACCTCGAGTACACATCTCATAATTTCACACACTTAGGTGTTCCAATTGATCAATTGTTACGATTGTTGTAAGAAATTTAAATTAATTAAATTTTGGAATTACCCGAATTTTAATATTGAAACTTTTGAGATGTTAAAAACTGATTCACGTAATGACCTTACACCTTTCTTTAGGAGGTTATGAATGATAGTGCGAGCTCTCGAGATATTATCCGATATCCCACCATTTGGCTTCGACCACCATATGGAGCTTTGAAACAAAATTAGGGTGCATCGCTAGGAAATAATTGCTTAAAAAATTGACATAGGAAAGCAACTTCAACATTCACTCAACTCCACAAAATTCAGTTCCAATAAAGGACGTATACAATTATCAAATATCATCTGCTATTTTGCTATTGGTTGTTGCCAATAATTTTCCATTCTATGAGCCAAGAAGTTCTTGCTGGGGATCACCAAAAATCAAAAAAGAAATTGTTCTCAGCACATGGAACATCACAATTTTTCCAACCTTCAGCTTGCAATAATAATTTTGAAAAAGGCAAAAATAAATACCCATATTTTAATAAATCAATAAATAACCATGATTCTTGGCAAATGCTGTTAGACAAAAGTTTGTATTTGTTGCAAGGCAGATTGATAGAAAAAGTCAACAGATTTCATTGAATTAGTAAAAATCCAATATTTCATCACTCTTTCATATCTTGCATTTTCAGCCAAATAAATCTTTTCTATTACCAAAAAGAATTCACTTTCCATAAAACCTTGGCAAAATCCAACAAGACCTTGAACTCTTCAATGGCTTTCTCGACAGCACCAGTCCTCAACACCGGCGGGAAAAACAGCCACATAGAGGTAGCCACCACGAACCCGACTGTTAATGGTGTTGACACAGCCCAATGCAGCTGAGCCTTGCCGGAAAACACCCTTTTGACACCAAACTCTACAACCACACATGCCCCATGCAAAACGAAGTACCATGTTACCTCCCACGTGGGACTCACACGTGTGACGTAGTAGAACACGAGCTCATGCATTAGCCCAGAGACAATGAAAGCCGCCAGCACTGCCGCAAGTGGAGCCCACATGGAACCTAACATTTTGTCAAAAAATGACCGAGCGGGTTTGTATATGGTGTGGCGTAGAAGATATGTTACCATGAGGTTCCATCTCCTACCCCAAAAATCTTGCAACGATGTTGAAAGATAAGGTTCATCGGATGGCGGTTCGAGCTCCAACCCCGATGTGGCATGTACTAGACCATTAAATATACCAAAAATTATGTCTATCAATAAATACACCATGCAACTGTATAGAAGCAATACAATCTTTGGGTGCAGAGTTTGTTTATAATCATGTGCACTCACCAATATGGCAAAAAGCAATACTTTGGTTGGCCAATTTAGAGGCAATTTGGGATGTTTTTTAGATGAATTTTGATGTATATCGGGGCTTTTGAGAAATGGGTATTTCTCATTTTCCTTGATTTTTATAGGGAGAGAAGCTATGAAGATAAAATGAATTAGGGAATTAGATGAGTGAGTTGAAAGTTGTCCTTTATCAAAGGCAAAAAGGAGGAGCTTGAAGTTACCTAACCAAGAGAATAGCAAAGCTATTAGGCCTATAGGGAAGACATATGAGAGGTATAGAGGGAGGGCAGTGAAAAGGATGAAGATTGGGAGAAGAGAAATGAGCCTAAACTTTCCTTTGGGGATCTTTGAAGCTAAAAAATAGCAATAAAAAAGAGATGCTAGAATTGAGAGCCATACCTTGACCAAGTTATTGATTTCCCCATCCATTTAGGCTTTGATTTTTTTTGTGAACTCTTTGTTCATCTAACTTGTATTGTTGATTTATGTGTGGAAATGGATCTCAATCCTTGTTTGGGTACGACTTGAAAGGACAAAGTTTTCTAGGATTAAGAATTTTAGTCTACAACGGACCTTTGGGTGGAGATATTGAGTTTTATTGATTTGAAAATTTCATCATCAAAAGCCTTTGATTTTTATTATATATAGGACAAAATTGAATACAAATTGAAATAATACATTGAATTGATTCTTGTTTATTCTCTCAATTAGACATTTTTATAGTGTGAATGAACATCTACCTTTCCACTCAAAGGGAAATAGAATAAAATAAATGAAAAAGAAGAGAAGTAGGTTCCTCTGTCTTTTAAATGGAGATCTTTGAATTATTAAAATCAATTTTATAAGTTATAAGATAGGATCTAATACAACACAACCCAATTACAAAAAAAAAAAAAAAAAAAAAGTTGAACCCGCTCCTATATTTACTAAACAACCCCTATTTTTCAATATTACAACTTTTACAAAACAGTCCTTAAAATTTCAGTTTTCCAATCTCACGGTTTAGTCCCCAAAGTTCATTTTTTTATTATTTTATGATTTTAGTCCCTGAAAACAAAATCTATTTCTCCTAAAAATAGCCAAGGATTTCCAGATTTTTTTTAAATCAGTCCTTTTCTCCCAAGTTCCCAAATTTTAAAATATTTATAATTTAGTCCCTATTAACTCAAATCTTATCACATAATATCTCCTTTCTAAATTTTCAACTAAAAACAAAAATATTTTTAAAAAAGGTCGGTTAACGAAAAATCGACCAAACCGACCAACTTAATGTCGGTTTGATTTTTTTTTTCAATTTTCTCAAAGATGGTCAGTCGGTTCAGTTTTGATAGATTTAGGTCAGTTAAGTCGGTTTCGAAAAAAGCCAACTGAATCGACCAACAAATCGATTGCCATTCTCTCTTCTTCTTCTTTTTTTCTCTTTTTTGAACTCTTGCTTCTACATGGGTTAGATTACAAATTAATTTGAAGTCTTCGCTATCTCCAATGATCTTGACCCTCCTAATCAACAAACCCTTCTTCCTAGTTCTCAGTATAGATCTAAGGAAACATGGTTTGGGATTAGAGTTGTTCATAGTCAGGCTACCCGCCTAGATCCGAAAGACTACTCGAAATTTAGTAGGGTTTGGACAAAAATATTAGATCCGAAAAATATGCTTGGGCTAAAAAATTAGGTCCATTCAAAATATGGATTGAGTTTGTGTTTGAACATTCAAGGGCTGAGCCCAGCTGACCCATTTTATAAGTTTGTAATATTTTATATTATATTATTTTTATATATTATGTGATTTATAACACAAAAATTAAATCTATAATAATATATAATACTACTATAATGTAAACATTAAAAATTGTTAAGATGACTATATGTAAAATTTTAATAAATAAAAAATATATAAAATTATTAACTATTAAATTAAAATAATATAAATATATTTTTTTAACTTTTTAAAAAATAATATGTGCGAGTCTAAAACGTGCTTGGATTCATAACATTCTGATCACCTCGTAATCTCATATTCTTAAATAGTGTCAAGATGTCAATGTAACATCATTACGGCAGCGTAATCTTAAATTTTAGACTAATCTTTTTATTATTTTAATTATTTTAATATTTTTATCAAATACAATTTAAGTTTATTTAAAAACAAAAATATATTTTTTTTAACAATAAAACAATAAATGTTATACTTTAAAATTATAATTATAAGCCCTTATAGATTTTTTTTTTAAATATTTTTTTTTTATCGAAACCCCTCATCTTTAGTGCTTATTCATAGAAGCCATTAATTATGATTAATTAGTTGATTGACTTAGACAAGAACTTTTTACCTTTTGATTTTAATCAGATTTACTAATTGCTGGTCAATAAAATAGTTCTTAGGATTCTAATTATTAGTGTAAAATTAAAATAATTTTACATTTTTTAAAATATTTTTATACAATTAATATAATTATATTTATCATATAATGGATAAAAAATATTGTATATTAATATTTATTGAACAAATCATAAAACAATATTCACTTACATGATTCATGTTTAAAATGAAATTGGATAGTTAGATGATTAAAATATAAATGGTAGGAAGAGATAGAGAGAAGAAGAAGAAAGAGTAGAGAAAGAAAAGATTTCTGTTGGATTTCATCCATAATTTCCTCATTGTATAATGAAATGGAAGATGGCAGTTAAAAGGGTTGTTACAAAAGGCGGTTATGAAAATTATTACAAAAATTTCCCTAAAACGCCCAGTTTCAGTAACACAACTCCCACTTCCCCTTGAACACTCATTTCAGTAAACACTCAACATCCCTCAAAACTCCCCATCTTATTAACTAACAGAACTAACAACACAATTTTCCATAACAGTTTGCCCCTCCTTCGAAGGATCCTTGTCTTCAAGGATCAAAAGAGGGGTTCTTCCTCTGAAGTTCTTATAAATTCTCCCAGATGGCGTCATCTGGAAAGGCATTCGTCCATTCTGCGAGCACTTCAGTCACTGCCTTGTTCCCACGTTTCACCATTCGTTTGTCCAAGATACAAGTAGGTTCCTTAATCATAGCGCCATCCATACCAACTATAGGAAGATCAGGTTGATAGATTGTATTCCCTGCATGTTTCTTGAGTTGAGAAACATGGAAGGTAGAGCGAACTCGTGACCCAGCTGGTAATGTCAGCCTATAAGTTACCTTTCCAACTCTGGCCTCAACAGGAAATGGTCCAAAGAAGTTGGGGGCCAGCTTTGGATTTCTTTTTTTTTCCCCCTAATTGTGTGATGCCTATATGGCTGCAGCTTCAAGTACATAAGATCACCAACTTCAAAGGTCCTGTCACTCCTCCTATCATCCATGTGCTTCATTTTATCCTTGGCCCTTTGAAGATGGAATTTGAGCATTTGTGTGTTGCCTCTCTATGTTATAGGCTCTTATCCACACTAGCCACTCAAGAAGCTCTAGCCAAGGAAGATGCAGGGGAGGGGATTGCCCATATAGAGCTTCATAAAGAGATGTCCCAATGGAAGAATGGTAAGAGGTGTTGTACCACCATTCAGGAAGGGCCAACCATTGTACCCAATCCCCTGGCCTTTCACTAGTTCTTACACCTCTAATACCCTTCCAAACACTTGTTCAAAACGTCTGTTTGTCCATCAGTTTCAGGATGGTAGGCAATAGAAAGCTTCAGCTTAGTGCCTAATCTTCTAACAATTCCTTTCAAAAAGTCCTAATAAATATCTCGTCTCTGTCAAAATTGATTGACTCAGGAACTTCATAAAGCTTATAGACCTAGTTAAGGTACTATCAAGGTTGTATAAGGATGGTACAAGGTAACAAAGTCATAATATTTGGTCAACCGATCAACTACCACCATGATAGAGTGCTTACCCTTGGAAATAGGAAGGCCTTCCACAAAGTCTATGCTAACCTCAGCCCAGGCTTTATCAGGAATGACCAAAGGCTACAGTAAACTTGGTTTAGCAGCATAGTCACTCTACCACACATTTCCTTACCCACTTCTTAACATCATTTGTTATACCTTTCTAATAAAGGAAGTTGGGCAAACGATTCCTAGTGGCTTGGACCCCAGAATGGCCTCCCAAAGCACTATTATGAAAGTAATCAATGAGCTCTTTCCTCAACTCTTCATTTGTCCCCACTGTAATTTTGCCCCTTCTTCTAAGAAATTTGCCATCCCAAGAATGTTTTGGATGCAAGGAAGTAGTGACTTGGATGTCAAAATAGATCTTCTTTAGCCTTGGATCTCGTTGCCAAGATTCTTGGACCCTAGGTAGCAACTCAGACCCAATAGAGCTATCCATAGCCACTGTCCCTTTGGAAATGCAATGCCCCAAGTACTCAATTTCAAAAGCTACAAAACGACATTTACTCATCTTGGCATAGAGTTGATTCCTCCTTAGCACGAGCAACGCTTCTTTCAGATGCAACAAGTGAGCATTCCAAGTATTAGAATAAATTAGAATGCCATAAAAAAAACAAGCACTGACCATAAATATGGATCAAGTTTAGAGCTATACAATTAAGAATTTACTAATATATATAGATATAGGGTAAGGTTTTATTTGAATGGAAGCTTTTTTAAGGTAAAATTATTATAGAAGTCTTTGTATTATATTTAAATTGCATTTTAGGTTTTTTATTATAAAAATAAATAAATTAATCTCTATATATTACTAATAAGAGTAAAACGGTCTCTCTATTAAAATTTATATTTTTTAGATTAAATGACAAGAGGAATTAAGTTGATTAAATTAAAAAAATATTTTATGGAATTATATTAAATTCATTTAATATAGTTACCCTTACAGTTACACCCTACACATTTATCTTCCTCTTTTAACATTTCCTCTAAATCCAGAAAACTCCTTTATCAAGCTGAAAAACACCTCACCAGTGTAAAGAAGTAAGTCTTTGTCCCTGGATTTTTTCTTTGATTCCACAATTTTTGGAATTGCATAAACAAAGATTGATAATGCATTAGCAAAGGGTAGAAGTTGGTATTGTCTATACTCCTTCAATGAATCACTCCATATGCACACATGGTAGGAGGATTTTTAAGAGACCCTATTGTGATTTTTTTTTTTTTTAATGTTCTGCTTTGACAGGTTTGAAGTCGGTATCTGGTCTTCAAAAATAGGAAAAATGTGAAGACTTATTGACTTTCTGATAGGCGATATGAAACGCAATTTGTTGTTTTGTTGGGTAATTATGGCCTATATCATTTTACTTTATGTTAAACTTTGATACCATTGCCTCGTCGTTATCCATAGCTGAGAAAATGTTGGAGCTAACATCCGGTGATTCTCACCCTCAAAAATAAATTTTGATAAAATAATATTTAGGGTAAACTATATTATTACTGACTCAATTATGGGTTTTTTTATAACCCTACTATGAAAAGTTAGAAAATAATTACTTAATTATTAGTAAATTTCTTTTTTGGTCATTCAACTATTTAATTTTATCTTTTTTATTCACCTAACTATCTTGAATTTTTAGATATTTTTATTTTTACGTTAGCCTACTGGTCACAAAAAAGAAGGACAAAGTTGAAAAATTTGATGACCAATTTATAACTTTTTATAATTGGGTGATAAAAAAAAATCATAATTAAGTGACTATTTTTAAGGGAATCTATCCCTCACACTGATAGTTATATTTTTTTTCAAACAAAGGGATCAATCCCCTTACGTACAAAACTGTAAAATCCTCCGCATTTTATGCTCCAAATGACTATTTATTACCTCCAACCATTAGAAATCTTCAAACTAAAGGAGTTTGTACCATTTCGGTGGAATACTATTTTTCTATTAGTATTGGCATGTGTTGATATCAGTTTGTTTCGATGTACTATTTTAGATTGATTGTTATTTTAAAAAAATACTTGGTATATGTATATAAAAAATATTTATAAATTTCAAATAATGAGATTAAATAAATCTCAAATATAAAATAGTATTCAATAAGCTTCACAAATACCATCAATAGTTAAACAAATTCAAAATAAACAAACAAAAAAATTATTCTATAAATTAAACAACACAATTGTTAATTTTTTTTTTAAAAAAAATTTACTACATCCTATTAGACACTTGTCACATCTTAAATCATCTTGTGAAGTTTATTTAAAAATCTCCGCAAGCCGTATAGGGATAAATTTACTTTAACTTAACATATTCCTTAATTGAAAAGAAAATATGTATTCTCAACTAGATTTATTAAATAAAAAATTGATATGTTTAGTAAATAATTAAATTTAATAAACAAAAATTTGATATGTTTAGTAAATGATTTTATTTAATTAAAAATCTCAATTCATTTATAAGAATTAACTGTCACTTAATTGGAAGTCAATATATTTAAAAATGATTTTGTTTAATTAAAAAGAGTGAATGTACATTTTGGTACCTAAACTTGTCTTTAAGGTTTAGATTAAGATTCAATTTGGTACTTAAAGTGTGGTTGAACTTACAATAAATGATTATTTGAACCAATTTGAAATACAAAATTAAGTTCAAGTACTAATTTGCATCAAAATGCCTAGTTAAAATACCTAATTGGATAAAAAAATTAAGTACTAAACTGAACCTTGAAGCCAAATTCAAGTACCTAATTAGACCAAAAAAAACCCTTAAATACTAACTTAAACCTTAAAACCAAGTTCATGTGTCAAAATGCATATTTTCACAACTAAAATTAATTCTTTTATCTATTCAAGAAAAATTTATTCTTTTATAAATAGTTAGATTTAACATTATTACGAGTTTAATTAGTAGAAATAAAATATCTAATTTACCCTAGTTTTAATTATTTTTTTAATTAACAACCTAATATAAAATATTAAAAAATATTAATAATAAATATCCATGTAAGTTAGGAAAAATATTTGAGATTTCCAATGGAGTTTTTTAACAAATGTATTATAGGATGTAGTAAAAAAAATTAAAAATTAATTATATAAATAAATATAACACCTTCAAACTCTACTTACAGTATATCAAAAAGATACCCTATTTAATCTAAATGATCAAGAAAATTTCTAGTCTAAACATGCACAAAACATAACCCTACTAATTAAGAAACAGGAGCAAAATATTTAAAAGATAAGTTTCAACGTTATGCAGCAGAACCCATATTACAGAATCAGTTAAAAGGGTTCGAACAACCAAATTTCTAAAGATCAGGTCCTCGAGTTGATGGATGACGAGCAACTAACTATTCATTGAGTCAACCAGCCGAGTTGTGATGTGAATAAGGGCGGTATGGACCAGGAGAGAAACCCAGAGTATATGGAGGTCGTGGTGCTCGAGGATCAATCATAAAAGGTGGTCTAGGATCATAAAAAGCATTTCTATTCCCCATCAGTGGTGGCTCAGGCCCTGCACCACCCATCCTTGTGTAGTTCAACTCATCTAGACGAGGAGCATATCGCTGCATTGCGGACATATTCATCCTGTAGGAAGGATTCACTGTAGCACCGTTGTGTTGTCCATAAGACGGAGTTGTTGGACCATATAAAGAGTTCAACCCAGCCTGATCATTTCTCCGAGGAAATGGACCAGGTTCTTGCCCATAGAGGTGAACTTGTGACCGTAAATTGAATTCCCTGTTCATTTCATCGGGGTAAGGTCTGTAACCATGACCGTGGGTACCAGCTGAATAAGGGTCGTAACTCATATTGTACCTTCTTCCCATATCATCACCAACGCTGGTCCTGGTGTCACCATATGAAGTTCGAAGTGGAGCCTGTGAACTATGCATATTGGGTATCCGATGTTGGTTAGGCGATCTGGAGGCACGTTCCACTGAGGATCTACTACTACCCATCACATTGGATGGAGAAGATTGCGGAATTCCACTGTATGTCTCACTTCTAGGAGTCCTTCTTCCACTCTTCTTATTAGTTTTCCTTCCAAGATTTTCTTCACCGTGCAATTTGGAGGAGGCACCTTCCACTGAGGATCTACAACTACCCATCACGTTGGACAGAGAAGAGTGGGGAATTCCACCGTGTGTCTCACTTCTAGGAGTCCTTCCTCCACTCATTTTATCAGTTTTCCTTCCAAGATTTTCTTCACCGTGCAATTTGGGGGAGGCACCTTTCACTGAGGATCTACTACTACCCATCACATTGGACGGAGAAGAGTGAGGAATTCCACTATGCATCTCACTTCTAGGAGTCCTTCCTCCACCCTTTATATCAGTTTTCCTTACAAGATTTTCTTCACTGTGCAATTTGGAGGAGGCACCTTCCACCGAGGATCTACTACTACCCATCACATTGGATGGAGAAGAGTGAGGAATTCCATCATGTGTCTCGCTTCTAGGAGTCCGTCCTCCACTCTTTTTATCAGTTTTCCTTCCATTATTTTCTTCACTGTGCTTTATCTTCTTATTACTCGAGGTTTCCTTGGATTGGTTCTTCTCGTCACTTCGCTGACGAGGAGAGCACTCTTTTGGGGTCACCTCCACAGATTTCTCTTTTTTACATTCCTCAATTTCATGATTTTGCATATGATCTTTCAACTCAGCAGCATCATCACGAAGACCATCATCCTCCAATGGCAGTTCAAAATCAGATATGCGTGTTTCATCAATATTCATTTCCTGATTTGAACTCGCTGGTTCCCTAGGTACATGACCATGCTTTTCAGCTATGCTCTTGTTCTTTGCTGAAAAATCAGAACGACTCCAAAGATAAAGAGGTGGAGCCATGACATTCCACTGATCCATTTGTTTGTCATTTGCATCAATAGAACCAGGCAGGTAAAATGACTGGAACACGAGATACCAAAGTTACCCACAATACCATAAGACAGTAATAAGAACATCACAAACATTCATCTACAAGGAAACTGCACAAAACATATTAGTTACCTTTCCAGATAACAAGTTATTATCCTCCCAAACTAGTTCATACGGATATTTCAAAGATTTCTTTTTGTCCAACCTGGTGAAAGCCAAGAAATGCGAGTGTTTGAGTGAGTGAGTGTGTCAAAAAGCCAAGAAACGTGAGTGTTTGAGAGAGGAAAAGACTACCTTTCTGTTTCAGGTGGAACAATAAGGATCAAAAGTTTTGGGTTAAATTCAAGGGCCTTATCAATAAACTTGTTTGCCAAAGCAGCTTTAACTCCAAAAGGAGGATTTAGCCCCATTATCTACTCAAATAGTGAACAAAAATTTCGTCAATTACGACAACAGGAATAGCTGAATGTGTTAATTCTTACAATATAAAAAAATTCCTTACCAGTTGTGACCCTGTTGGCAACTCCTTTTGTTGCACACTCATCCAATCCCTCCTCTCAAAATTAAAATCATTCTGACAAAGGATATCAGTAACCAAAACATAAGGAAAATATATACAAGTAAAAACAAGATTAATGAATCATCTACAAATGTATGCAAACAGTCAGGTTCCCCTTCTAATCACATGCAGCAAGAACAACGATACCATTGTCAAACTGTGATGCACCTGATACCGAGCTTGACTTCTTGGGCAGCCATAATGTACATCCATAATGCATAAACTGATTTATTAGAAATAAATCCAGGAAACTAAAGCATACCTTTGCTTGGAAAATATCATAATTTTTGAATGAGCACTTCTTCCCGGTCTCTTCAAGCTTTCTTTTCATTATTAAACTAAAATCATTAGCACCACAACAAAAGTCGACAATCTGTCCATGGAAATAATCAACAATAAGATAACTCGGTCAAGTTCCATGCTTCCATCTAATCTTCTGTTATAGAGCTGTACTTATACAAAGGAGGAAAGAACAAATGGCATCTTTGATGTTTTTCCATCTCCTAAGAAGAATATCGACATGGCCGGCCATGAAAGGTGTCAGTATTAGGAAATTACTGTACATAGTTTCTAGGAGTTCTATTATTATCTATATCCAAGCATAAGGAGAACTTAAAAACCAAAATATTTCTTTCCCTTTCCTTTCATGATCTTTTTCGCTAAAATATGTGCAGGAAACATTTCATTATGAAGCAAATATCAAAGTGTAATCACATAGACTTGAATTCCAAAATATAAAAGCAAAAGAAGAAAACATAAGAGGGGAGAGAGGTAAAAAAGAAAAGAGGGAGAGAGAGAGAAGAGGGAGGCACAGAAACGCTTACTGTATCACCATCTTGCACATACCAATGAAGTCTATCAACAATCTGCACATTTAATGCCAGGCATTAATGTTTTAATCTAAAGCGTCTCGGAACTTGTAATAATAAGAGAACATATATTAACAATTGCATTAGCATTCTTTAGAAGAAACAAAACAACAGAATTAGCAGATGTAGAACTATAGGTTATGAAAACAACGGAACTTACCTCTTCAAGTTTATCCACTTTAGTAAAATGACGACCAAAAGAAGAGTAGCGCATGCCATATAGAAAAGGTGCAAGATATACCCTGAGTCTGTTCTGGAAATAATAAATTTTAAAAAATTCAAGAGCAAGAAAAAGAGAGAATGAGACAAAGAATTAAATGGCACCTTGTAAAAACATGTACGTGTAACAAACTTGCAGAGCATATGATATGTCCAGGGGAACTTTGAAGAAGGAAACAGGCCACTTATAGAAATTTCATATCAACTTATTTTAAGAAATAGGACAAAGCATTATTTTTGCAATGAAACAAAAATAAAATCATACTCCCTTGAAAACGAAATCATAGATAATGACAAAACTCTTTATTAAAGTAACTAGGAGGGGATAATTACAAATGATTAAGGGTAATAACCTGCCACTTAAATATCTGGTTTAAAACCTCTGGCTCACAAACAGCTTGAGCATCTTCAATACTACAGCCATCCTCTAGTTTTGCTAAAGCCATCCGAACAGCCTGCAAACAGTTGAATAAAGACTCAAAGAAAAGTAATAACACAAACAGACAGCAAAATCATACCTTTGCTTAAAGCTATAACGCAAACTTTATCCAAATTATGAAATACCTCAACTAAACCCTCTATCTTTCCAAGAGTAATTGTTCTGTCTATGACACTTCTTGAAGAATATCCATGTGTAGATAGGACTTTTGGTTTCGTTATTATATCTTCTAAAGTTACTGATGATTCAGCCTCCTTCATTAAATTGAGTAATCTACAATGTAAAGAAGTCCAACAAATCACATTTGATGCATAATCTAAAACATCAACTCAGATCAGTTTGCCCCTAAGTGATTAAGGGTTAGGAAACAAGAAAATACAACCAAGGCAGAAATAAAGAAAGTCCACCTTCTCTCAGAATCAGCATCTAATGAAGGCATGTCCGAGCTTTTACTTGTTGCAGTAGAGTTGACCACGGCAGCCTTACTAAGACCACCTTTAAGATTATCCTGTCTCCCAAGCTTAATCTGCTGCTCACTCTCCTGATTCATGAGGGCAAATAATCTTCCCCCCAAGGAGGTCTTGTTTCCATCAGCTGCAGAGGATTTGCCTGCATCCATAGGCAGAGACTTTGAATTCTGCCTCAAAGGCTTTTTGGATGGACCAGTGGCTTTGACTTTCTTTAGGGAATTGGTCCTAGGAGTAACTTTTTCACTCTTTTTGCTAGTTTGATCAGCTTTAACAACAGAAGAAGATTGCTTTGCTGCTTTCATGGCAGTTCTCTCCTGTGAAGTGCCTTCTAATGCAAGAGTTTTCTTCTTTGAGCCAACCTTTTCATGACTTGTGAGCACATCTGATGCCTTTCTTTTCTTGCTTTCATCAAAGGGGAATTTTATATGGTCCCTTATGGGAGTTCCAAGGTCTTCGTCAATCTCATGTTTCCTATCCAAACCAACAATATGAACAATTTAAAAAACAATTAAAGCAAATAAAAGTATGATAGTAACACATTTAAAACACTTACAAGCAATATATCAGTACACGATTGACAAGTAGACCATCCCAAGCCCTTGTTATAATACCTTCCTCTTCTATATCATCAAATGCGATCTCTCTGATAGTTGCAAAAGGAAACCAAGTAGAATGTTAAGAATGGAACATTCCAACAAATGCGGTTAATATATAAATGATAAATCTCATTGTACCTTGGTAAACATTTCCTGTGGTATGATGTGGGGCAACGTCTACACAAAGCAAACTGCAGCTCCTCGACTTTCTTGTTTTCTCCTTGTAGACAAACACAGCATTTATGAGTGGGGCATGTAAAAAATTCCCCTGAAGAAATTCTTTTCGCATGCTCTTCAGCAGCAACTTTATCCCCCTTATGGAGCAATTTTGCCACACAATGTGGATGATAAAAGTGACCACAGGTTGCATTACTGCAGCGAAAGACCTGGCAAAAGGAAATGAAACTTTTGGAGCCATTCAGCAGGAAGTTACAATAAAACTAGGAAGAAATCAAAATCTATTGAGGATAACTAAAAAAACCAACATTAGTAATAAAAGAAAATGTATCTTTAAGAAAAATCAAAAACAAATAAATTTTACCTAAACAGTCAGATAAAATGCCATTAAAGCAAATAAACTAGTCAGAAAACAAACAGAACAATGCGATAACAATATAAAGCTTCTGACAATATTTACTGATTAGAATTGAATTCACTATGACTCAATTATTCAAATATTTTGCTGCAAATATAATCAATGACATTGGTAGGTATAATACCTCAGCACCAGAGGACTTATCAGAAGAACCTAACTTCCCACAAGCAAAGCACTGATGTTGATTATATTCACAATTCTTGCATAAGAGTGTTTCCAATGCCTGCCATTTAGTAGGGACTTGTAATTAGAAACAAGACAGAAACAAGCTAAAAGCCGGTATATAAAATATGGGTCACTAACTTACTTTAACTTGGTTCGGGGTAAAGCCAAGAGATTCACAAGCAGATTCACGAGCAGAATCGTCATCTTCAGTAGCATGAAATGATCTCATGCACCTTCCATCACAACATATAAGACTACCCCCATTGTCGCAAAAAGCACAAACTGAATCATACAAGTCATCTTCATCATCATCATTATCATCATCATCATTATTGGAATCATCTAGCTCAGGGCCATCAACTGCATCATCAACTATAAATCCAGAAATTGATGTGGCTCGAGCATTCTGATTAATCAATAAGTACACTTGCTTAAAATAATGTACATTTTTGAGAAAATAAGAATTTTAAAAAAAAAGAAGTGAATAATCAGATTTGAAGAAATAGACCAAGAAACATCGAAGGGTAATATCTAACCTCATTAGCAAGTTTCCGTTTTTTGGGCTTCTCCTCCAAAAATGAGTGCAAAAACTGCTCAAAACATAAACATCCCACTGACTTCAATTGCACAAAGAACCAGAAAGATAGAAACATGATCATAAATTGCTGCAATCCTTTAGACGAGCCTTGTTTTACAACCAAAAACTCATTGCGGACTAAGACATGCTAAGCCCAACTCAACATTATCCAACGAAAAATTAAAATTAAAATGCACCAAAATGAGTTTGCCAAATTACACACAAACCTCGGATTTTGCTAATGAATCATCACTTTTAACAGCCTCAGCAATCAAATCCATGTGATCCACCAAGTCGTTTTGCGAAGGCTTTACCTCATACAAGCTGCAAATAACAGAAGGAATAACGAAAAAAAGAACACCCAACAATTTCATACTTGAAAATAGGAAAAATACACCCATAAGAGTGATAAACTACCTAAAAATTTTCGCTAACTGGTCCCACAACGATTTCCCTGATAAATCAGGATTCCAACTAATAAGATGCAAGCAATGAACCGATATTAAAACACTCCTAATCACAGGCTCAAAGCTCTTCCTTGGCTTCTGTAGCTTAAGCCACCCAATGTCTTTACTTAAAACGGAAATATCCGGCTTCCCAACATTAGACAGATCAAATTTCCAGGCAGTGACATGCTTGCAAATTGTTAGGAGCCCATCATCAGCCATTCCTCTCAAAAATATCTTCTTTTTAGATCCACCACTAAGGCATTCTTTCCCCCCAAATTGTAGTGGCAACTGAGAAAAGCAAACAGCCTCATCTTTTTCATCATTGAAATAATAGTTTGAGACGGAATGGATTAAAGCCTCTTCTTCTTCATCATCAGAAAACGCCATTACCACTCTGATAGTATTGAAAACAATGAAAGAAATAACTAACTAGATTTTACTAAAAACAATGCAATTAACAATATAAGAAATTGCAACAACATTAACAAAACCACTTCCCTTTTTCATCATTAGAAAACGCGAGTACCACTAAAATCATATTAAACAACAATGACGAAAATAATTAACTAAAGGTTATTAAGAATAATGCAATTAACACTAAAAGAAACTGAAACAATAATTACAATAGAAAATTTAATGCAATAGACTGATCAATTCAGGGTTTGAAATAGCGGTTGAGTAACGGTGTCGCGGCCACTATGCCCCGTCCACCACCAGTAAAAACCGCAATAGCGGTCCGCTATTTCTGCTAAACCAATAGCTTTACAAAAAGTCCGATGAGACAGGGTAACAAGCAGTACGATCGAAAACAGAAAATCAAATATAGCGGAGTGATGCAGATGAAGAGAGCAGATAACTCAAAATCTCTCTCATGAGTCAAGTAGAAATCAATGTTCGAGTTAATTTAGGGTTTTAAAAAATCAATCTTCCATTGAAGTTTAGGGTTTCAAAATTTACCTTATTTAATTTCTCTGGTCCGTCGGAAAATTGAAAGACGAGAGGGCTACGAAGGAGAGGGATAAAATACAAGGAGAGGGATAAAAAGTAATAACTGTTTTTATTTGAGAAGATAGAAACTGTTTTATATATGTAAACTGTTTGTATATAGCACGGGTTAAAATATTATATGTATTTTTGAAAAATTAAGAATTTTAATTTATATTTGTATTTTTAATTTTTATTTTATTTTTCAATTTTTAAAATTCAAGTCTAATTGGAAATACTATTACTTTTTTTATTAAATTCAGGTTAATTATATTTTTTAATTAAGTAAGTAATTCTTTTATTATTTTAAAATCACAATAATAGATTTAAAAAAAATTAACAGTGTTAACAATTCAAACTGAATTTTAAAATTTAAAAAAGTAAAAAAACTAAATCATATAGAGGATAAATTCTTTTTTTTTTAAATATAGAAAGTATAGGCATATTTTAACCATTATTGTATCTATAAAATATATTAAATAAATATTTATATTTAATTTAAACTATAACAAAGTAGGAAATTAAAGTATATTAAAATTTTGTATTCAAATTAATAGAGAAGTTAAACATATTTTAAATAAATTTGACAATAATTAATAAATAGTACCAATTAAAAGTTATTTTATACATGTAAATTTATCTGAACAAAATCATCAAAAATTAGAGTAAATTCTGTGTTTCTATTTTAATCATCCAAATGTAAATAAGTTTATTTCTAGCTAGATTTAATAAATTGAAAAATTAAGAATTTGAAAAAATAAATATTAAAAATGTAAATACTAAACAATTAAATGTTGTGTTGGTCAAAAAAGAATTACATGTTGAATTTAAGTTCGTAATATCTCTCTCCAATCTATACACGTGTCAGCAGAATAGAAGGCTTTAACCTTTGTTAAGTCCACCCAAAATTGCGACCGGCTTGACCTCTCGCCTTGGCTAAATAAGCATAAGCTTTTTGTTAGCATATTATCTGGCTGAAATGATTCCCTAACTAATCCTTTCACTCCTAAAAATAGGGCAAGCACTCACTTTTTACTCTTCAAGTGTGACCACACCTCCAACGACGGGTGATCTCCATCAGAAAATAACAACAACCTCATACTGTCTAGAGCACTATGTCCGCACCTCACATACACCATGAATACATCCGCTATAATGGTCTATCACATCATACTATAAGACAAGAGAACTTCTCTTATAAATACCCTCCTAGCAATAAAAAAATGATTGACCTTTTGAGCCCTAAGCTTACTCTAGGCGACCTCACTCTCTCAATAGTCAGCCTATTATCTTATCTATTTTCGACTCTTGGCCTCTTTAGGTGAATCGGTCTCCTTAACACCATCATATACTCCTTCCTCGTTATTTTTTCCTTGTTGTATGTTATATCAACGAAGTCATGAAATATGTTTAGTATATTAAGTAAAATTAAATACCAAGTATAATTAAATTATTTGATAAAAGATAATATAATCATAAAATAAATTTATTCTTAATGACAAGTATGTCCCTATTCTATCTAGTAATTTTCATTACGAGTTATCAAATGCATTTAAAGATGTAAGTTAGAAAAAATATTAATTTTCAGTTTGGTTGATTTTTTTTAAAACTTTATCAAACAGGACATTTATTGTTAACACTATCAACATTTGATATTCTGATCACTATCTCCTACATGATCATTTTCTTAAAAAATACATATAATCCGCAGGACTGTAAAATCAAGATCGAAAATGCAACAGAAATAATAATAAAAAACTTAAAAAATTAAATAATAATAATAAAAATACCCAGGAAAGTTGCCCAAACTGATTTTGGCCAACAGCAAGACACGGTGACAAATCAATTAACAACACCCCCAAAAAAAAAAAAAAAAAAATCGCCCTCATTATTTGCAATTTTTAACAGTTTCCATAGCAAGTGTGTATTGAGATTTATGCTGTACTTATTGCTAAAGAATACTATCTAGAATACAATTGACTGATAACAAACAAAAAAGAAAAGGAGGAATTTCCTCTTTTGAGGGTCTAATTGTACGAGTTTATGACCTCTTCTGCCTAACTGCAACCATATTCACTCTGCCATGTGATCATGCATGGGATTCCGCTGTTGCAATTTCAGTATCTTCATTCTCACATTGAGATGACGAGACTGTAATGTCCGAGGCGGCGTCATCCATAGTCAAGCTTGAGATTTCACCACACAACGAGGACCTTTCGTCTTCACCGCTAATGGATGGTGCCGGAGATGTATCTGATGTGTAAGCGCTTCCGTTGCCATTAGCAGGGGATAGAGCCACCTCACCCTCTTCCGCTGCGTGTTGAAGGCACCAGTACATTATGCTGGCTGTTAATGTAAGGATCATTTTCTGGTTCACCTGCCAATACCGTAAGAAAATCTGAGTTGTAAACTCCAAATATTCATCCATTTGCGATATTTAAAACTGATGAGATTCACAACGCAGCCTGCCTACCTGCCTATGTTAGTGTGCTGACAATAATTCATGCAATCCAGTTATTCAATTTTTTTTAATAAATTTGCGAATGCCACAAAGACTGAAGACTCGATCTAACGATGCAATGAAGTAGCAAGTGACCTAGAAGAGTTGCATCCTTACCTCCATGATGTCTTCAGGCAACAAGAAAATGGAACACCCAAGCTTTCGTGCCACACTTATGATATATGTTGCATTCAACCTCTTCTCCTCATCTATAATCCAACAAGGATAAATAAACTTCCAACTTTAGCTCAATCCAAAATCACTTCATTCTAAGATGAAAAATTTGACCAAAATAACTTCAGTTAAAAAAAAAAAAATCATACCACTTTCACCCTTGGTTACAAGGTTCCAGTTGACCACTCTAGGCTCCACAGCACTTAAAAGTTCGAGGAAGAACAGTCCAGTGGAAAGGCTTTTATCCTGCAAATTTAGTATAATGTACAATTAACCGTCCTTAACTCCTAAATCGTAAGATGGTTAATATGTATATAAGAATAACGCAGACCTTGAAGCTTTCTATTTGAGTACTTCTTCCTGTACTTTTGACTTTCCGGTTTGCCCAATTCATGATATCTGCATCAGTTATCTCCTTTCCTCGGGAGCGAGATCTCAAACTCTTTAGAAGTTGAAGCATATTGAACCTCATTAATTGCCATAGAAAAGCTGTAACACAAGTAATCCATTTTGAGCATTTGGACAACCATCCAACATTCAACAACCAAGCATATTTTTAAGAATAAATAAAAGAAAGGTGCAAATAATTCCCCACAGCATGAAGCAATGAACTGACAACTTTTTATGAAAGCTCAGTGCCACAAAGACGAAAGAAACAAATATACACCGAAAGATAAAAAGCAATTTGTCACTCTTTGCAAGCAGGTCAAGGTACTCAACTTACACCAGATGCATATTCCTTTTTATAAATAATAATAAAAGTGAAAAACAAAGTTGAACTCTTTAATGGAGGTAAAACATATCAAGTTGATAAGGAAATTATACAAAAAAAGAAAAAAAAGAAAAAAAAAAAGAAGAGATTACCGACTATGAGTTTTTTATTTCCTTGCACTATATCATTTCCGCCAAGATTCACAACAGAAAATTTCAACTGTCTCCCGATCTTTACTACTTGATTGCAATTTTCCACTTTTCTAAATGGGAACTTAATTGGAGGTTTTGATGCATGCTTCCAGTTTACTGATCCAGGAGCAACCTTGTCAAGCACCTCTAAAAGTATCCATCTGCATCAAAATCAAGCTTTCTATGTCAATAGTCGAAATATTGAATTACAAACCTTCGGTTCATCCCTTCAAATATCATTTGAGATCTATATGACAGAAACAAGCTGAATGTGAAATTGATGAAACATATGCAAAAACTGCCAACTTGGACATGAAAAATGCATCCATGCTTTCGTCATAAGAGAAAAGCAATCAACCTGATGCTTTCATGGTCTCAATATTATCAGAAGGATTTAAAAGAAAAAACAGGACCTTAACATAACCTTTTGTAATGTTTGCTTAAAATCTACAGTAGGGTTAGAGCATGGAACTTGAGCCATTCGAATACATCAGAGAAGAGGAAACTTACCCAGTTCTGACATCCTCGAAGACATTATTAACATAACTCTCAATTCCAAGACTATTGATCCATAGTCGAAAACATCTCTCTTCCCTGGAAATTTGAACATCATCTGTCATCCTTTCTGCAAAAGAGATCTTTTTGCTATCTGTGCTCAGGCCATTCCTGCAAAAGCACACATGTTTTCTTGCTTGATTACATAAAAGCAGACTTAAGTGTTACTAACTAAACAATCTAAAATACTGACAAGATAATGGATTGAAGGCATGGGAAAAGCATTGTGAACAAACAATTAGATAACACCACAGCTTAACTGTTTAAACATCAAATCGTAGCACTTTCTCCCAATCTTTCTAACAATAGATATAGGCGGCAATACAGTTAAATGACAACAAAGGCATTCACGACCTGAAGCACATGAAAAAAATCCATGCACCTAGATTCCTAATTTCGTAAGAACAGTTCTATAATGCACATGACCACAACCTATAAGACCTCTTAGAGTGGAGTTAGCTCCAGATTTGATATCATTAAACTGAAAAGGCTTTATAAAAATAAATAAATAATAATTTGAAAACATCTATTATAACCGCAAGTTTTTGTGGTTTCTCACCTTTCATGAAAGATTTGAGCCACAAATGCAAGATTCAAGTTTGTTGAGCCCTCAGTAATGTCTTTTGGGCTCAGATACCGTTTGCAGCCCATTCTCTCTGCGTGGTCAAGAACAAGTTTAGCCCTTTCGACAGGATCCTTTGTATCTAGGGTCAATGGATTGCAGAACTCTGGTGCCAGAACATTAAGCAGGTAAGTATAAGCTTTTCCATCCTGCATGTATGAGAAAATGAGTAAAATATATCAAAATACTGATGCAAGAAAAATAGAAGAATGCATCTAATTGAAGTGTAATCATCCACCTCAACACACTTTATCAGTTTATTGTGACTCAATGTAATATTAACAGAATCACATACCTTCACATCTGAAGAAAAATTGGCAACAGTTTTCTCATAGCCTGCTTTATTTAAATGGAAATTCATCCATTTTAGTAGAACCTTCTCAGGAGCTAACCCCATAAGTTCCTCAACATCCTGCAAGTGACAGTAATTATAAGGGAAACATGCTTATTTCATGCTTCATTATTAATTAAACATCAATCACATGATAAAGTGATATATTACTGCATTGCTATCCTCCACCAATTCCACAAGCTGAGGCGTCTTCTTAAGGTTGAGATCTGCTAATAGTTGAATCTGCAGTTATAAAAGATAGTAAGGATGAGAAAAAGTGTACCTGAACACAACTTGTTTTAAGTTAAACAATCCTACTTTCCTCAGTCTATCAAGACAGTGTAAAGGCTACACAAGAAATTGCAAATGAATGGTAGAGAAGAAATTAGATGCCTACCTTTATAATTTGAGATATCAACCCAAGCACGAGATGGGGCTGCAATACAAATAATAAAGATGAAAACCATTTGATTATCAGAATGTTTCATTCTAACACATACAGGAATCTGTTATAGCTGTACTAACCCTTCCTTCAACTAAGTCCTGAGTACCAATATTTACCACCGTGCAGCCAATAGCCTTTGCAGAGTTAAGGCAAAGGGTATGGTTCTCATTCCTCTCCCATGGGTTAAGCACCCTTTTTGTGTTGATAGCTCTTTCATCGATGGTTCCAGGCACAGCAACATTTATAAGCTTACTGCACAAATATAAGACAGAACAGAATCAGTAACACTGCTTCGTACCAGCTTTTTTTGAAGAAAAAAATAAAGCAAATGCATAATGGAGCACACCCCATAAATGTACCATAAGAGTACTCCATCTTTTGCGAGATGGAAAAGATCATTCGTAGCTGGATCAAGCGGAAGAAACTGCTTTAAAAATGGATCATCCGCAAGGTAAATATTTATGTGTGTTACATAAGAGGCTTTTTCCGATTCACTGATTGTGTGGAGAAGAGTGGTCGTGGAGGCCTTTAGGAACGATGATGAATTCTTTGGACCACCCAGTTTTCCTGTAGCCTGACCTTGCATATTTAAATACACCTGCTCATTCCATGCAACCAACCATAATGTTAGTTTCCTTCAACTAATTCCAGTATCAAAAAAGGTTAAAACCTATGGTTCCCACTTCTATGCAACTTGACAGAATGTAAACTGCCATATAAGTTAAACTGAACCAATGATTACTTTTCTTGATGCTTTTATTAACAGTAAAATAGAAAACAAGTATGCAACTGATAGCACGCACAAGCTCATATATATACACACACGACTCACCCTGAGGAATGTTTCAAAATCAATCTCACTGCTCATGTCACCATACGATTCGCCCAATATCTGCCTAATCTCATCCTCAGTAAGCAAAGCACTAAAAGCCTTCAACTTCACCATCAAGGGTGGCAAATCTCCTACTGTAACTTTACCATTTTGGTTCTTTACGGAAACAAACTAGAAATCATATAAAAAAAAAGGCCATTAAAACTCTATCAAACCATCCATCCAAGAGAGAGAAAAAAAGAACTCTGTCAAATTAGATTCAGAAAAAAACAACAACAAAATTAAATAATAATTCAATAGTTGAAGCAATAAGTTGAGGAAGGAACAAAACATGCTTACCTTGGAATTAAGGCTGCGAAGCTCAACTTGTGTGAATTGGCTCTGAAGCCATTGATCAGAGACAAGAACACCCACATAACTAGACATATCTACCAAATACTCCAACAGTGCTTCTCAAAATTACACCAACTGAATCCAGAACCCAATGACCAATGCAAGACTCAAATTAGACTTCAATCTACCCAAGTAGCTAAACCTTTACAAAAATCTTCCTTAAACCCAGAATCTAAAAATCAGAAAAAACCAAATCAACGAGTCAGCTTTAGATCCAGTGAACTTATAAACAACATCAACCCTTCACGAAACTATCCATATAAATTGCTTAGAACTTATATAAATCATGAAAATCCAATACCTTTATCATCTAACAGATGCAAACTAATAGAATCCAAATCCAGAACTCAAGTTTAGATCCAATGAACATAAATATTAACAAGAAGCCGTCATGAAAACATCCTACAGAATACTTTTTAACTTATAACAATCACCAAAGATTCTAAAAATTGAAAACCCAAGAAACTAGTACCAATAGAACTCCTTTTTCATTATTCAGTTCCAAGAAGGAACAAGCAAATTAGAAGAGAAAATAAGCACCAAGAAAACTCAAAAAGAACAACTAAGAAATGATAACCCAACAAAGGAAACATAAAAAACAAAGCAAACCCAAAAATACTTACCTGTAAAAAGCTTAGATTTTCCGGGTTTTCAATAAACGGATTCATTACCTTTCAAAGTTTTTGACTTTACACCCATCAAAATTTACAAACACACACACACAAAAGAAAAAAAGTATTAACAAATGTTCATTTATAGGATTGATTATATAGAAAGATAAAGGACCAAAGGATCAAATTTTCTTCTAAGAAGAGCAAAGTGAAAAAGAACGAAAGAAGAAGAAAACATAGCTATTACGGTATTACCTTAAAGACAGCATAGAGCAAGACAAGCTTTGAAACAGATTTGATCCTGTTGAGAATCGAGTGTTTCCGAGAGTATTGTGAACCGAATGCACTCGCTTTATCCTTTTCGACACGTCGACAAATTTGTGTGGAACGTGTAATTGTAGGGCGTTAGGTGTAGTTTGGGATCTTGTGCAGTTACCAAATTACCGGTTCCAAAGAAAAAGATAAAATAAAATAAAAGTTGGAAATGTTACATTTCATATACTTCAACTTAAAGAGTTGTCAAAGATGATAATTAGTAAGCAACATGAATTACTCTTGGTTAATGAATTATTAGGATAAATTATAAAAATAGTCATTTTTATTTGCTTTAGATTATATTTTAGTTATTTATGTTTAAAATTATATTTTAATTACCTACTTTTTATTATGTTACGAATTAGTTATTCTACTAGTGAGCTTCGTTACCTCACTAATGGTGATCCTACAATCCAAATGAGTTTTAAATGTTAACTTAGATGTCTAGTTGTTAAGATAAAAATAGATTTTTAATTAAATTATTTTGTAGATTTACCACTTTAATCTAGTAATTTTTTTTTTAAAAAAAAAATTGTATTTCACCTGATTTGAGTTGAATACCAACCATGGAAGTTGAATTCTTAGTTACAAGTTATTGACCAATCAATCACAGGAAATTTATTGAACAAGTTTTGTGTGAAAAGGTGAAAAAGATTTAATTTATTTCAATTAAATCTTTTATGGGCTGTGGAGGTAAAGAAGTATGAATTGAGCCTGCAGGCTACATTGATAGTTGAAATTATATAAAAATTTTAATTAAAGATGGATGATTTAGTTAATTTGTGAAAATAAAAGGTGCCAAAATCGATTGGAAAATGAGTGAAGATGTCCTTTCTTTCTTGGGAAGATCTTTTTAGAGCCTTACAAATTAATTATTTGATCCCACTTGTCAGTGGTCCCGCTTTCATCTTATTTTTTCATAGTTGAATTGGTTTTCTTAAAATTTGATAAAACATAATATTTTACCTAGACAAAGTATATGCACTTTATTTTTTTAGAGCAATTTATTAATTTCTTTAAATTGATGCTATGTTCAATTTTTGTACACATTGACAAAGCGCCACCGACCGAACCGACAAGGTTCATTTTGTTAATGCCAAAACCTGTCCATGTGCCGTGCACGACATCCTATTTCTGGTGCAAAGGGACAAATAAATGTTGCATTTCTTTTAAAAACCAAAGAAAGACTAATTGGTTTCGGCTTTGGATTTCTTTTTCCAAAATTAAGCCAAATTTATTCGGCTTCATTTTTATAAATACAATGCTTAGTATGGTTGTTTTTATTAATTTAGAGACTAAAATATTTGAAAGTTAAAAAATAAACTATAATTATATATAATTTTCAGGAATTTAATCTCTATGTTTTTCAAATTTAATTTTTATTAAATTGATATTTTAAAGTTTTTCAAATGAAATATTTACTTGATAGTCATACAATAATTAAAATAATATTGAAAATGTTTTTGAATTTTTTTCCCTCAAAAACACTTATTCAAATTTGTCATAATAATTTTTTTTTTGTTAAAATAATGTTATTAAGAAAAATTGACATCCACATTTTAATTGAAATAGTTAATAATATTAACTATTTTATTATTTTGGAAACAAAATATAATTTTACCTTTTACTCAATTAAAATTTTGTAAAACTTAAAAGGTAAATATTATAATTGTACATTTTAAGGGAACAGGGCCTTGCTAGCCTCCCAACTCCACTCTTAATGCTCACGTGTCAATTTAAAATTGCGTGGAATCATGTAAGCAAATATAGTATCTCAACTTTCATTTTGCTTTTTTCATCAGCAATATAGAACCTCACAACCTAATATTCAACATTTTTATTTCCTTATTTATTTAGCCTTCCAAATATGTAGTAGGGCCACATGAGTTTTTTTTTTTTTTTTTTAATTACCACATAATCTAGTTTTAATAGAAGTTTTATTTTTTATAGCGTTACCAATTAAATTTTAATTATTAAATTAAAAAAATGAATTAATTAAATTTTAAACTCGTGAAGTCAGATTTTTATAATTAAAATTAAATAAAATATGCATATAAATCAATTTGATCTATTTAATTTCAATTTTTCTTTCTTGGGGGGAGGGGTTTAAACTTGATCTATTTCCTTGAAAGCTTCCTTTCTTGCCCAGCTTTTTCCAACATGTCAGTCTTTGACAACTACTAGAATTGTAAAAGTCACTTTCATCCTTTGAATGTACTGGAGAATTGGTTGTTTTGTGTAGTGCAGTTTGGTATTTTCAGTCTCAATGATATGCCTAATAAGTTTATAAGCACTCCAGATTGTTTAAGTTTCACCAACACTATTCTAGTGACAATTAATTCTGCTATTTTTAAACTCTTCAAACCTCTTTCCAAATTGTTTTCTCAGTTCCAACTTTCAAGCAAGAAAGCTATTCCCATAGTGTCCCCTGCATCATTGCACATTGGGTTTATTGTGTCTGCATTCTCAATTATGTTATGCATTTCCAGTTTACAAGGTAGGCAACTATTAAGGAATTTCCAATGGAAAATCACTATCTTGAAAGGAAGTCTCAAAGACCATAATCTAGACCATAGCTTCTTATTGCCAATTGTTTGATTTGAGTTCCCATTGTTGTCTTGCAAGACCTCTTAGTTTACATTAAAATTATAAGTTGACTTCAATAAGAAATATCCATCAAATGAGTGCTTCTATACCAATCAGTTGCTTTCTGGAGTTCTTTTTACTAATATTTAGTGTCGCTTTTGCTCTAGGTAGGGAGGTTTTATTTCCATCACTTTCTCTGTGTTGGCTTCTACTTTCTTGCAAAGCTAAGCCTTAAAGAAAAAAGGTTCTTGTCTACTAATAAGCTCTTCCAAGCTCAAAAGTGGGTATGGTATTAATGAATTGTACATTTTGGCAATATTTCTTGATCAGGAATTTTTGAATGAGCCAATTTTAGTTCTTAACAATTCTCCAAGCTTGCTTTTCTAGTGAGGCCCTATTCACGCTTTCTGTTTCCCTAAATCCCAAACCCTTATTGGTTGTTTTAAAGGCATTTTTTTTCAACTTGTGAAGTGCAACTTTCTTTCATTCCCTTTATAGATGTAGGGAGATAACCCATTAATGCAATGAACAAGTAAATAAAGTAAAATAAAAAAGATCGAACACGCAAATTTTAACGTGGAAAAACTCCTCAAAAGAGGATAAAAAATCACAAGCAAAAGGTATCGGAAACGGTGGTTTCGAAACCCCATTCTCCGATGATCGAGTCTATAAATATTAACATTTACTAATCATTGGTTCAATATAGTGTTATATGCAATTTTGGTTCTGTAATTTATTGATTAAAAAATTGATTATAGTACATGGATTAAATCGTAAAGGTGGTAAAAGTTGATTATTATGGATTTCTAATGATAATAAATTAATTGATTAGGGCCTAAAATGACAACTTAGCCATTTTATTTATAGAAAGTGTCCGGTTAGGTGTTGACATTATTTAAAATAATGTTAATTTTATATAATAACTAGATTATATATATACCGTAACATAGTGGATGGTGGGGGGAATTCATTTTTTTTCACCTTCTCTATCACAGTCTTTCTTCCTTGTTGAGCTAGGGAAGTTCGGCCAAGTTTTGTGCTCTTGCATGGTAAGCTAATTCAAGCCCGTTTTGCATGGATTTTGTGTTTTTGATATCGTTGTACTTCAATCTAGCTAATAGTTGTGTTCGTTTCTAAAACTATTAAAGATTCATGAGATTGTCATTGTTGAATGCTTGAAATTGTGGTGTTAAATGATTAGGTTAGAATAAAGGTTATGAAAAAGGACCACTTTGTAAAATGAAAATTTGTTAGTTTCGAATATTAGACTAAAGTGTAAACATTTTGAAACCAGTTTGAGATTTCTATAGTCATTGTTATAAAAGGGCTCGACTATATAACGTGTGAGGATTAAAGGAATTGTGAGTGATAGAATTGAACTGACTTATATGCATAATAAGTTGATAAATGATATTTGGTTGATGAAAATTGAATTAAATTAAGTTATATATCAAGATTTGAATCTTTCAAGTGAAGATCGAGGGAAAGGGAAAGTCGTTGAGTAAACTCTATCGTGGTTTGTTACCATTGTGCCAGGTAAGTTCATATAATATAAAATTTGTTTAATTTTTGTTCTTTAATTTTATAATTGGAAATTTGATAGGTGGGATTCGATTTGTTTAACATAAAAAAGAGATATTGAATTATGATACAAGGAAATAAGGTTATAGAATGAAATCGTCCCGATGAACTTAGTAAAAGGCTCATGCATATGGTTACATGTTATTTCCTGATGATTTCGAGATCCAGCATTTGTTGTAGACTCGAAGATACATGTGACACAGGTTTAGCCTGGACTGGTAACCTGATGTCATTTTCAAGGTTTAGTATAGACTAGTAACCTTACATGTATATACAACCCTAGCCAAGCTATTATCGTGTCTTTAAAGGTTTAGCCCGGACAGGTAAATTGACACCTCTGTACATGATTAGCTCGAACGAGCCCCTGATGTGTTGCGTTCCTGTGTTTGAGCTCTTTTACGATGGTTCATCGAGTAACATAAAACTTGCGACATGTTAATTTGATATGTTATGAAATGAAAGGTAACGAAAGATTTGATGGATAAATTCCAAGTACACAAAATTGAAAGGAAAGTGGATTATTTGTGTCGAAACCATTTTTAATTTTATAAGAAAAAAAAACGGGGATCGACTTTAAAAACGAAATGGAGTCGCCACCAACCCCTTTTTTTGTTTAGGTGTGATTGGATCACCTTGTGAAAAAATAATTTTGGTCTACGAAATAGAAAAACAGGTTCGGGAGTCGGTTACGTACGAGGAAGGATTAGCACCCTCGTAACGCCCAAAATTGGTACCGGATTGATTAGTTATTGTCCTAATATCGAAAATTCGAAAGGATTTGAAAACATGATTTCTTTAAAAACTTGAACAATTTGAGTTGGAACTTGAGATTCCTTTGTTCCGAAATAATACAAACATCACATCCAGCACGTTAGGACATGATGTTTTAAACCCTCATAACCAAAATCATCTCATGATTTACAAAATTCATTAAAATGATATTTAGTTATTTAGTCAAACGAAAAATCGAAACCCAGCACGTTAGGGCACTATTTCCTGAATTTCTAAACACAAAACATTGCCTTATTTAAGAAAAAACTTTTGGATAAATAGTTGCAATTAAAAATGAAATACATTTTCTAAAACAATGATTTGAATGAAATGTGGCATTAGAACATTACCGAACATAAATTTCAAAGAGCATTTTACTAAGTAAAAATAATAACATAACAAAATAATGCAAATAATGCAAGTAATATAACAATTATACTAAGGTAAATAAAGATTACAAATTTATTCTTAAAAATATGAATGAACAAATAAGAGATAGAAAGCAAACAACAAAAAATCTATTTAAAAAAAAATTAGGGAATAAATATGAAAATTTTACATAAGATTAAATGGATATATAAAAATAAGATGAATAATGTATATAAAAAATACTATAATAATAAAAAAACAATATGGAAAATTCTAAAAAAGATAATATATATATATGAGAAAACAAAGTAAGATATATTTTTAAAGAAATAAATAATATATAATTTTAATTAAAAATATATTTATAATACAATAATTTAATACATATATGCATAAAAACTACATATATAAAAATAAATAATATAAACAATATATGTTATACAATATACAAAATTTTATACAATATTAAGGATAAAACAATTTAAATGTTATATATAATATAATATAATAATATATAATATATAAAAATTTAAAAAATATATGTGATATAATAGCTAATGTGCAAATTTTAAAATAATATGTAATATATAAATAATATTGAACTTAATAAAATAACCTAATATTAATAATAAATAGTAATAATTTAATACATATATGATACTAAAATAATTAAAAATAAGAATAAAGAATGAAAATAAAAAGAATTAAAAATCAAAGAAACAAGGATCAAATCAAAATAAAAAAAAACTAAAGTAAAATTGTAAAAAGGATGATGTTGGAACGCACGCCAAACTATAGGGACTTATTGGGCAATTATGCCCTATCTCCTAAACAGCGCTAGGGGTGTTCATTCGGTTAACCGACCTGAAATAACATTAACCGAATTAACCGACCTTTCAAAATTTTTAACCGTAAACAGAACCGAAATTTTTTTCAAAAAAATTAACCGAACCGATTTTTTTTCGGTTAATTCGGTCGGTTAACCGAATTAATCGAAAATTATATGTTTTTTATTTTTGGTTAAAAATTAACCGAATTATCCGAATTAACCGAATTACCCGAACAACCCGAAATTAATCACTACATAATTAAAAAGATTACATAATTTTAGTTTTAGTTTTAGAATTTTATTTTTATTTATTAAATTATTTGTAATTTTTATGATTGGGTTGGATTGGGTAATTGGGTTGGGTTAGATATTTGGGTTTGGATTGGGTTTAGGGATTGGGTTTAGGTGAATAGTGGGCCTATTTATATATTATAATTTTATTTATTAATTTTTCGTTAAACCAAAAAATTCGTTTAATCGATCGACTGCTTTTGAACGAATTAACCGTTAACCGAAAAATCACAAAATAATTAATCGACCCCCGACCGAAAAAATTCGGTTAACTGACCGATTAACCGAATTCGGTCGGTTAACCGAATTTTTTCGGTTTTACCCAAATTTTGCACACCCCTAAACAGCGCCGTTCTATCACCTGCCTTTAAAATGGCTTTAGGGACCAATTCGAGATAAAAGCAAATTTTCAGGGCTGGATTAAGAAATAAATGAGAATTTAAATTGAACAAAATTAAAAATAATAAAATTGCAGAAGGACCAAAGAGGCAAATTGCCCCTTTTATAAAAACACGCGGATCCTCCCCGGATACCGGGTCAACACGCGGATCCTGGCCCTTAAACGACGTCGTTTTGGCCTCCGAAAATGATTCCCAAAACGGCGCCGTTTAACAGGTATATAAATATCATTTTTTAGCCCGAAAATTTCATTTTGTTTGCTGCTCCAAAAAAAAAGATAGCTTTCTCTGTTTGCTCTCCCTCTGACGATTTCTGGCCAGACTTCGGCGAGGGCTCTGGCCGATCGCCGTCGCGACGCTGCTGCCGACGTCGTCGCCAGCCACCGTGCACAATGGCCGGAACTCCGAAAGGTAAAAAAAATTCTCTTTTTTGTATTTTTATATTATTATATATATACTATATATATTTATAAAAAAAACAAGGGTAAATTACACCAGCACTCACCCAACTTTGGGGTAACTGACAAAACAGTCACCTAGGTTTCATTTCAGTCACTCAACTTTCGAAAAGTTACAAAATAGTCTTTTTTGCCGTTTTCCATCACAGACGTCACGGCAAAGTGACATGGCAGGTGACGGCGTCATTGGTGTCAAAAAACCGTCCAGCTGGCCGGTTACTCTCAACAGCACAGCCCTACCAACACATTTTAGGGTCTGCCAAAAAAAAGAAGAAGAAGAAGAAGCAGAGGAGAAGAAGAAGAAGAAGAAGGAGAAGAGGAAAAATGGAGATGCCTGAAGTGATTCCGGTGTGCTATTGTGGAAACCCAGCCAAGTTGAACACATCTTGGTCCAATGACAACCCAGGTAGGAGGTTTTTTGGGTGTAACAAATTTGGCTCTGGATTTCGAAAACCATGTCAGTTTTTCAGTTGGTTTGATCCGCCATTGACGCCCCGTTCACGAATTGTGTTGTTGGGTCTTCTGAAAAAAGTGAGGACATTAGAGGATGCAAGGAGGAGGGAGAGAAGAACTGTAACACCCCTTACCCGAGACCGTTGCCGGAGTCGAGCACGAGGCATTACTAGACTTAACTTACTAACTCAGGGCATAAAAATTGAAACTGTCCATCTGCGTCATGTTCACTAAATTGACTATAACTCGAGTTACGAAACTCGAAATTTAGATCCGTAAATTTTCCCTGAAACTAGACTCATATATCTTCCTGCTATAATTTTTACAGAATTTTTGGTATGGCCAATTAGGACAGTTTATTAGTTAAAGTCTCCCCTGTTACACAGTTCGACAGTTCTGACCCCTCTGCACAAAAGATCAATTATCTCATAATATACAACTCTTTTTCCTACACCGTTTCTTTCATATAAAAATAGACTCAATAAGCTTTAATTATATATCTCATTCACACCATAATTCCATTTATACTATTTTTAGTGATTTTTCAAAATCACGTCACAGTTGCTGTCCAAACTGTTCCCCTGCATATACTTACATAATTTCTTTCTAATAACTACCAACTAGGCATTACATGATATCCAAAACATGCTCTTAATTAGCCATTTTAATAGCTAATCACTACCAAACATTTACAAGCCAATCTTAAGCCATATAATAAGGTTATACACACATGATAGCTAAGTCCCTATACATGCCATAACTTAAAACATCGAGTCACAAAATACCAATATAATCCTTTGATAGTGTGTAACGATCTCCGACGTCCTTTCGATCCCCGAATTGGCTTGTAATACTATATAAAAAAATAAAGAACGGGCGTAAGCATAAAGCTTAGTAAGTTTACAAGTAAATAGATAACAACATTCTTAATGAATTATTTTATCCTTTTCTTATCAAGATCACTTAGACTTTTAACTCAATATACTTAAACTTGTATTCTTACCTGTACCTTTTAACATGAATTTGTCTTACCTTACCTTTTTATCTTGAACTTGTCTTACCTTTACTTTGGTATACTCTTTGAATTTTCCCGTTGAACCACTTGGAATACTAAGGATACACGGGTGCCTTCCTTTTGAAACTTGCCCATTGCCATGTCTTGACATGGTCTTACGTGGTATCCTTGCCTTATGAACTCACCAATGCCATGCCTTGGCATGGTCTTACATGGGACCTTTGCCTTATAGTAACTTATCAATGCCATGCCTTGGCATGGTCTTACATGATTTCCTTAAACCCTAATGTCATGACATTTGTATCCTACACATTCCTAAGGTTCAACCGGAACTTTCTGAGATTACTTCTTCTTCTTTTCATACTTGAGTCTTTAAATTATAAATTTACAGAACAAATATACAAACACTGGAATTTAATATTATTGAATGTAAAATAATAGAATATTGTATTTATTTACCACAAACTTACCTCGAAACAAAATACGATCAACTATATCGATTTAGTCCTCTATCTTTTTCTTTCCCCGATCTAACTCTGGATTTCGTTCTTCTTGATCTATAATAGCAAATTTAGTTTATTTAATACTCACATTTACCAAAACAGCCCTTAACTCTAACTTTGGAAAAATTACGATTTTGCCCCTAAACTTTTACATATTTACACATTTGCCCCAAAGCTCGGAAATTAAACTTTATCCCTTATTCTTATGTTTTATGACATTCTGGTCATTTTCCCCTTCTATGACAACATCAAATTCTCACTCTAACTTGTACTTATGAACATTAGGTATTTTTACCAATTAAGTTGTTTTACTCGTTTTCACTTAAAATCGCTTAGCAAAAGTTGTTTAACATAATTTCAGACTTCATATTCTATCATAAAACATCAAAATAAACACATTTCACCTATGGGTATTTTTCCAAATATGAACCCTAGGTTAAATTATTGCTAGATTAAGCTAAATCAGTTTCCGGACTCCAAAAACGTAAAGAACATTAAAAACGGGGCTTGGAATCACTTACTATGGAACTTGGAAGCTTGAAACAGACCCTAGCTATGGAAAACCCTTGAAATTTCGTCCTAATGAAGAAGATGAGCATATTTTGCCATCTTTTTCCCTTTTAATTTCTTTTTATTACCAAATGACTAAATTACCCTTCATTAAAAACTTTGGTTCTTTCTACCTATATATGTCCATTTTTGTCCATGAAAGCCTAATGGTATAATTACCATTTAAGTACCTCTACTTCAATTATTCTCTTCAATTAAATCCTTTACCATCTAAAACTCATATTTATCAACTTTTGCAATTAAGTCCTAATAGGCAAATTAGACATGAAATCAATAAAATTTCTTATCAATACTCTAACACATGCATCTAATCACTCAATAAATCATAATAATTACTTAAAATAACCTTTTCTATCTCAGATTCATGGTTTCGCAACCACAGCTCCGTTTAGGCCCTATTTCGTGATGTTACATTTCTCCCCTTTTAGGGATTTTCGTCCCCAAAATCTTACCCGTGAAGAGATTTGGATATCTGTTTTTCGCATAGCCTCTTCTGGCTCCCATGTAGCTTCTTCTATCCCATGCCTATCCCATAATACTTTCACAAGTGCAATACTTTTGTTCCTTAATTGCTTAACCTCCCGAGCTAGAATTTTTACTGGTTCCTCACCGTAAGTCATATCCGTCAATCTCAACCTCTCTGCCGCAAAATTACATGCGATGGATCTGAACGATAACGACGTAGCATAGACACATGAAACACATTATGAATCTTCTCTAATTCAGTCGGCAAAGCTAACCGATATGCCAATGGCCCAACTCTCTCGATCACCTCAAACGGTCCAATAAAACGGGGACTTAATTTGCCTTTCCTGCCAAATCTGAGAACTTTCTTCCAAGGGGATACTTTTAAGAATACCCTATCACCAACTTGAAATTCAATTTCTTTTCTTTTCAAATCTGCATAGGATTTCTGTCTATCCGAGGTCGCTTTCAAGCAATCTCGATGACCTTTACTTTCTTTCTGCTTTCTTTGACTAGATCAACCCCGTAAATCTGATTTTCCTTAAGCTCTGTCCAATACAAAGGTGTGCGACATTTACGTCCATACAAAGCTTCATAAGGTGCCATCTTCAGACTCGATTGATAACTATTATTATAAGCAAACTCTATTAACGGCAAATATTTCTCCCAACTACCTTGAAACTCCAATACACAACATCTAAGCATATCTTCAAGTACTGAATAACTCTCTTTCGATGACCATCGATCGAGGATGGAAAGTCAGATTACTAAAACTCAACTTTGTACCTAAAGCTTCCTGCAATTTCTTCCAAAACCGTGAAGTAAATCTCGGATCTTTATCTCGAGATGATCGATAACGATACTCCATGTAGTCTCACAATCTCTCGAAATATATACAACTCGGCCAACTTGTCAAGTGAATAATCCATACTGAATCGGGATAAAATGAGCCGACTTCGTTAACTTATCAATCATAACCCATACTGCATCTTTCTTTCTCGGGGTCAAAGGCAATCTCACACAAAATCCATAGTAACTCTCGTCCCATTTCCACTCGGGAACTAATACAGTCGCAATAAACCTGAAGGTACCTGATGTTCAGCTTTTACCTGTTGACAGATCAAGCATCTAGAAACAAATTCTGAAATATCTCTTTTCATTCCTGTCCACCAATACATTTTCTTCAAATCATTATACATCTTTGTACTACCTGGTGAATAGACAAAGAAGCGCTATGTGCTTCCTCAGTAAAACCTTACGAATAAGATCATCATTCTTTGGTACACATACCACTGTCTCTAAACATCAAACAACCGCCGATCGATCTCGAAAATCGACTCTACACTGACTCATGACCGAACCCTTTTGGCTTGCAACTCACTCATCATCCTTCGAGCTTCACAAATTTCTTCAAGAAACGCGTCGGTTTAGCTCTCAACTCATTAAAATAGAACCATCATCCGATAAGACCAAACTAGTGTGCAAAGCTCTCAATGCAAATAATGATTTTCTACTCAAAGCATCGGCAACAACGTTTGCCTTACCCGGTGATAATCGATCACTAGCTCATAATCTTTAATCAACTCTAGCCATCTTCTTTGTCTCAAGTTCGGATCTTTCTCGAGTCATCAAGTATTTCAAACTTTTATGATCGGTGAATATTCGGCATTTCTCACCATACAAGTGATGTCTCCAAATTTTTAATGCAAATACAATAGCAACTAGCTCTAAATCATGTGTCGGATAATTTTTCTCATGTGGTTTTAACTGCCTAGAGGCATAAGCAATTACCCTTCCTTCTGCATAAGTACACAAATTCTAGTCCATTTAAGGATGCATCATCAGAAATTACAAACTCTTTACCCTGTTACTCGTTGTACTAAGACAGAGCTTGATCAACAATGCCTTTAACTTGTCGAAACTCTGCGACACTTCTCACCCATTCAAACTTGACATCTTTCTCGTAGCAATCTTGTCAATGGAGTAGCTATCATGGAAAATCCTCTACAAATCGTCTATAATAACCTAAGCAAGACCAAGAAAACTTCGACCTCGATACATTCTGGGAGGCTTCCAACCAACAATGGTGAAATCTTACTCGGATCAACTTTAATACCTTCACCAAACAATATGTCCAAGAAAACAAACTTCCCGTAACTGTAACTCACTTTTACTAAACTTGGCATAAAGTGATTATCTTTCAAAATCAGAAAAGCTGTTTCTCAAATACTCTGCATGCTCGGTCTCATCATTGGAATAAATCAAGATGTCATCAATAAACACAACTACAAACTTGTCCAAATAAGGTCTAAAAATTCGGTTCATTAAATCCATAAAAATGGCAGGAGCATTGGTTAAGCCAAATGGCATCACAAGAAACTCATAGTGACCATACCTAGTTCGGCAAAGCGCGCTTTTGGAATATCTCGACTCTTTAACTCGCATAATCGATAATATCCGGATCTCAAATCTATCTTAGAGAACACAAGGTGGCTCCTTTCGATTGATCAAACAAATCATCTATTCTAGGCAATGGATATTTGTTCTTGATGGTTACCTTGTTAAGTCTGCCGATAGTCTATGCACAATCTCATGGAACCGTCCTTCTTTTTCAAAAATAACATCGGCGCGCCCCCCATGGTGAATAACTAGGTCTTACAAAGCCTTTATCGCTTAATTCCTGTGAATGAGCTTTCAATTCTTTCAATTCTATTGAAGCCATTCTATAAGGAGCAATAGAAATAGGTGTGGTACCTGGAATCAATTCAATACCAAACTCAACTTCTCTGATATAGGAGGCAAACCTGGTAGTTCTTCCGAACACATCAAGAAACTCATTTACCACAGGCACTGATTCAATTTTCAACTCTGGATCTTTAGTATTCAACACAAAAGCAAGATAAGCTTCACATCCTTTCCTCAAACATTTCTGAGCAGATATAATAGAAATCATGGAAATTGAACTACCTGACTCATCTGAATTAACCCGAAGGATCTCACCATTTTCACGTTTCAACTCAATGAATTTCTTTCCACAATTCACTATCACATCATGTGCAGTTAACCAATCCATACCAAGAATCACATCAAACTCATCAAACGGCAATAGCATGAGATCGGCCGAAAAACAGTAACCTCTAATCATCAAAGGGCATTTTTTACATACTTTGTTTACTAACACATGCTGACCTAATGGATTCGATACTTTAATCACAAATTCCGTAAACTCTATGGGCATGTTCATACTAGGCATTAATTTCATGCAAACATAGGAATGGGTTGAACCCGGATCAATCAAAGCAATAACATTAACATCATGAAGAGAAAATGTACCCGTAATTACGTCGGGGAAGGATGCCTCTTCACGAGCACGTATAGCATAAGTCCTTGCGGGTGCTCTAACATCTGATCTCGTTGTTGTATCTCTAAATGTACCTCTACCGCCTACTGCGGGATTTCTCGAGATCCGCCTCTAACGGGGGCATTGCTCGATCTTGCACTCGATATTACTTCTCTTTTAACCATTTCGGGACACTCTCGAATGAAATGATCCGCACCACATCGGAATAACCAATCTCGGTTGCTCGACATTGACTGGATGACGTCGACCACATTGAGGACACTCGGTCTATCAGTGAATCACCGCCAACACTGCAATCGAAGTGGTTTGAGCTTTCGGATCCATAAATCTTCTACCTCTGTTTCGGCTAGAATACCCAAAAAAAATTAGATCTCGTAGAAAACTCCCTAGGCCTCTTGGATGTAGACCAAACGACTTGCTCATCTGTCTTTTCTTTGTGTCTTGCATCTCAATTTCACTTTACCTTTTCTTTTTAATAACTCTTACGCCTTACAGGCTCGTTCAACTAAAACAACAAATTCTTTTATCTCTAATACACCAACCGACAATGGGATATCATCATTGAGCCCATCCTCAAATCTTTTACACATGATAGCCTCTGTAGAGACACACACTCTCGAGCATAATTGCTTGAGTCGAACAAATTCACGTTCATAATCGGTCACCGTCATCTTACCTGTTTTTTAACTCAAGGAACTCTTTTCTTTTCTGGTCAATAAACCTCTGACTGATGTACTTCTTACGGAACTCCTCCTGAAAGAAATCCCAAGTAACTCTTTCTTTCGGTACTACTGACACAAGTGTCTTCCACCACTGATAGGCCGAATCTCTAAGAAGTGACACTACACATTTAATACACTCTTCCGGTGTGCAGGACAACTCATCAAAAACTCTGATAGTGTTCTCGAGCCAAAATTCACTTTCTCTGCATCATCGTCTTTAGTAGCCCAAAACTCTTCAGCCCCTTGTTTTCTCGATTTTGTCAACGGGTGGCTTCTCTCTCGATCAGATCAGAATCGGAGAAGCTACATGAGTAGTCCGAGGATCATGAGGGGGGGAGGTCTAATGGTAGGGTTCGCATTTAAGCGAACTCAACAAACCATTCATTCATAGCTTGGAAGAAGGCTTCTCGAGCCCTCCTCTCTCGACTAACTAGAACGGGCCTTTCACGACTATCTTGTGGCACCATCCCTTCAGCGGGAGTGGGCGCATTACTCTCACATCATCTGCACTAGCTCGTTCGGGATCCATAACTATAAAAGAAAAACATTTTTAAATCGTCAAGAGTCGTCACACTATCAAAATATAAGTATGGCATGTATAGATAGACTCTTACTCATACTGAATATTTCGAGAACCGACTAAACCTTGCTCTGATACCAATAAATGTAACACCCTCTTACCCGAGACCGTAATGGAGTCGAGCACGAGGCATTACTAGACTTAACTTACTAAATCGGGGCATAAAAATTGAAACTGTCCATCTGCGTCATGTTCACTAAATTGACTATAACTCGAGTTAAGAAACTCAAAATTTAGATCCGTAAATTTTACCTGAAACTAGACTCATATATCTTCCTACTATAATTTTTACAGAATTTTTGGTATGGCCAATTAGGACAGTTTATTAGTTAAAGTCTCCCCTGTTACACAGTTCGACAGTTCTGACCCCTCTGCAAAAAAGATCAATTATCTCATAATATACAACTCTTTTGCCTACACCGTTTCTTTCATATAAAAATAGACTCAATAAGCTTTAATTATATATCTCATTCACACCATAATTCCATTTATACTATTTTTAGTGATTTTTCAAAATCACGTCACAGTTGCTGTCCAAACTGTTCCCCTGCATATACTTACATAATTTCTTTCTAATAACTACCAACTAGGCATTACATGATATCCAAAACATGCTCTTAATTAGCCATTTTAATAGCTAATCACTACCAAACATTTACAAGCCAATCTTAAGCCATATAATAAGGTTATACACACATGATAGCTAAGTCCCTATACATGCCATAACTTAAAACATCGAGTCACAAAATACCAATATAATCCTTTGATAGTGTGTAACGATCTCCGACGTCCTTTCGATCCCCGAATTGGCTTGTAATACTATATAAAAAATAAAGAACGGGCGTAAGCATAAAGCTTAGTAAGTTTACAAGTAAATAGATAACAACATTCTTAATGAATTATTTTATCCTTTTCTTATCAAGATCACTTAGACTTTTAACTCAATATACTTAAACTTGTATTCTTACCTGCACCTTTTAACATGAATTTGTCTTACCTTACCTTTTTATCTTGAACTTGTCTTACCTTTTTACTTTGGTATACTCTTTGAATTTTCCCGTTGAACCACTTGGAATACTAAGGATACACGGGTGCCTTCCTTTGAAACTTAACCATTGCCATGTCTTGACATGGTCTTACGTGGTATCCTTGCCTTATGAACTCACCAATGCCATGCCTTGGCATGGTCTTACATGGTACCTTTGCCTTATAGTAACTTATCAATGCCATGCCTTGGCATGGTCTTACATGATTTTCTTAAACCCTAATGTCATGACATTTGTATCCTACACATTCCTAAGGTTCAACCTAACTTTCTCGAGATTACTTCTTCTTCTTTTCATACTTGAGTCTTTAAATTATAAATTTACAGAACAAATGTACAAACACTGGAATTTAATAGTATTGAATGTAAAATAATAGAATATTGTATTTATTTACCATAAACTTACCTCTCAAACAAAATACGATCAACTATATCGATTTAGTCCTCTATCTTTTTCTTTCCCGATCTAACTCGGATTTCGTTCTTCTTGATCTATAATAGCAAATTTAGTTTATTTAATACTCACATTTACCAAAACAGCCCTTAACTCTAACTTTGGAAAAATTACGATTTTGCCCCTAAACTTTTACATATTTACACATTTGCCCCAAAGCTCTGGAAATTAAACTTTATCCCTTATTCTTATGTTTTATGACATTCTGGTCATTTTCCCTTCTATGACAACATCAAATTCTCACTCTAACTTGTACTTATGAACATTAGGTATTTTTACCGATTAAGTCTTGCTTTTACTCGTTTTCACTTAAAATCGCTTAGCAAAAGTTGTTTAACATAATTTAAGACTTCATATTCTATCATAAAACATCAAAATAAACACATTTCACCTATGGGTATTTTTCCAAATATGAACCCTAGGTTAAATTATTGCTAGATTAAGCTAAATCAAGTTACTGGACTCCAAAAACATAAAGAACATTAAAAACGGGGCTTGGAATCACTTACTATGGAACTTGGAAGCTTGAAACAGACCCTAGCTATGGAAAACCCTTGAAATTTCGTCCTAATGAAGAAGATGAGCATATTTTGCCATCTTTTTCCCTTTTAATTTCTTTTTATTACCAAATGACTAAATTACCCTTCATTAAAAACTTTGGTTCTTTCTACCTATATATGTCCATTTTTGTCCATGAAAGCCTAATGGTATAATTACCATTTAAGTACCTCTACTTCAATTATTCTCTTCAATTAAATCCTTTACCATCTAAAACTCATATTTATCAACTTTTGCAATTAAGTCTTAATAGGCAAATTAGACATAAAATCAATAAAATTTCTTATCAATACTCTAACACATGCATCTAATCACTCAATAAATCATAATAATTACTTAAAATAACCTTTTCTATCTCAGATTCATGGTTTCGCAACCACAGTTCCGTTTAGGCCCTATTTCAGGATGTTACAAGAACCTGGTTTTTGGTGCTTGTATTTGTAACTGTGTTTTTTTTTAAAACCTTAAAAATCAGCTTATGTTGTTGTTGTTAGCATTGAAAACCAGCTTATGTTTTGTAATTTTGTTGCTGGTATATTGTTGGTTATGTTGGTATACATGTTGCTTAACATATATATTGTTATAACATATGTTATACATGGTCACTTTGGTATACATGGTCTTTGGTATACATGGCTAACCAGCTCATGTTGTTGTTTAGAAACACTTGAAAGAATTGAAATGGGGAATTTTTATTGATTACAAATTGTATATTGTTGCTTAACATATGTTATACATGGCTGCTGGTATACATGGCTGCTGCTGGTATATTGTTGTGTTTTTCTTGCTTACAACAGTTAAAAGATAACAGATGGGAAAAATGATTCCTTGGTCCCATAATTTAAAATGGGGAAAAAGATAACAGAATGACCTAAAATATTAACTTCTGTTTTAGGATTTAAAGATAAAGATCCTCTTGTCTGCTTACAAAAACGTTCTTTAACTTAGTTGAGCAAGTATTTTCAATACCTAAAAGTCATAACAGCAATACAACACCTTGCAATACCCATTTTCCCTCAGTTTTATGAGCAAACAAACAAGGAAGAATGAGAAACACAATGTTACAATGTTACACTATCAGCTTTTGAAGAAATCAAATAAATGAAAAACACAAATGTATTTCTCAATACTCAAAATGCAGAAGATAAGAGATAACAAACCAGAAGATAACAACATTTTTCAATGTTGATTAGAAATGTATTTCTTAATACTCAAAATGCAGAAGATAACAAAAATAGTATGGATAAGAGATAACAGATGGTAAAACACATATGTATTTCTCATATATTAAGGCCAAAACGCCAAACTGTTTACAAAAGGAATTGGGGCAAAATATTGCCAAATTTTCCTACATTTCAACACAAGTGAACAGATGTAAATTGTAGGGAAATTTACAAAAATTTCAATGACTCTATGCCTAAGTTTATCAACAAGTAGCAATCATAGGCAAATTTTCAAAAATTTATCCGCTGCTAAGTTAATAGATCGAGAGCAGTGCAAATTTACACATTTTCAAAAAGTTAACTAAGTAATTCTCTGGTTTCGGTTCATCAATGGTCCATCATGGATGACTCTTGAGTAGAAGGCATCTATCTAGCGTGGTTGGTCTTCTCTTCAATGGGAGCTTTTCTCTTGGGGCAGCTTGTTGATGAGTTGGGGCGTGAGGTAATCGAACCGAGGTAGCTGTTGAGTTGGAGTACTCTCTTTGCTGATTTGGGGTAGCTCATTGTGAGTTGGGACACCAACTTTATGTCTTTTGACCTACAGAACAAGAGAAATCACAAAACAAATTCATAAACAGTATATACTAAAACTTAAGGCAAATTGCTTACTGGAATGTTTTGGCCAACTTCCCTTTGCAACTCCTCTTATTATGGCCTATTCTTTTGCATTTATGCACCTCATGTCCACCCTCTCTTGCTCAACCTTTCTGCTTTTTTGTGTTTCATCACCTTCTTTCCTTCTCACCTTAGTAGGTCCGCTGTGTGGTCTTCTTAGAGTATGAGGCAAGATATTGGCAGCATGTTTGACAAAGATGCTCGTTGTTTAGGACCCCTTACTGGACTTATAAAGTTGGAGTAAATTTGAAGCTAGGTTTGCTTGGTGTACCAAGTTTGTACATAGGTATCTGGGAACTCATCTTTTAGATGAATGACAGCCAATGCATGCATGCAAGGGATGCCAGTGAGATCCCAATTCCTGCAGGAGCAGCAACTCTCAACTAAGTCCACCACATGCTGGCTGTCAAGACCACATTCAATCTGATACTTGTCCCCACCAGCATGTGATGGAACACACCTAAAAAATAGTAAAGCATGATTGGTTAAAAAATAATCACTAAAACAACTTTTTGAGCAGCCCCACCAATAATGATACACACACACACCCCTAAAAAAACAGTCACTATATGCATATTATAAAAAAATACTCACTGCATGCATATTAAAAAATAGTCAACACACCAACAATTACTGCATGCATATTAAAAAACAGCATGTGACCAGTAATATGAAGTCAGAATAAAGGCAACATGAAGTCAGCAATAAAGGCATCAAAAAGATTAAAAATGGTAACTTTACCTCAAGGATTGTTTTATGTTTACATCTAGCTTTTTCTTGATCTTTGGACACAATGTTCCTTTCCATTTGTCACCTTCTTCTTTCTTCTTGACAATAAGTAACATAATCTTGGTCCTTATTGTTTCCGTCATGGTCAGAATAGGTTTCCCTCTTGCTTCTAGTATCATCTGTCAGTAAACAAAATAAATGATTAGTGAATTGCTAATGATTAGTAAGAAACATAAAACATAGGGGTTTACCTTGTTAAATGATTCAGAAAGATTATTCACCAACATGTCAGAATGGCTCCTAATTGATAAGTGAGACCTTGACCAGTGAGTAGGGTTCTTCTCCTTCAACCAATCATAAGCTTGCTGATTGGTTTTCCTCAATTCATCCATTGCATCCTCAAAATCCCTTGTAGTGCTTGCTCTGGAAGCTTTCCAAAGCAAATCTTTCAATTCCTTTGTTCGGAAACCAGCCTTCTTGAAATTGGCATGTAGGTGTCTAACACAGTGTCTTGTTTCTGCATTAGGAAACAACATACATATTGCTTCTAAAAGTCCCTGCAATTAGAAAAAAATAGTTTAATTCTTTGACAATCCCTAAATAGAAACAACATAAAAAATGAATAAATGGAGTTTTACCTTTTGTTTGTCAGACATGAAAGATATTTGGTACGAGCTCACAATTTCCAAGTCTATTGCAAGCAACTCCAAGAACCAAAGCCATGATGCTTGGTTTTCACTTTCCACGGCAGCATATGCAAGAGGATAGATGTCATTATTTGCATCTATCCCAACAGTTGCAAGCAAGTAGCCACCATAGTAGCCCTTCAAGAAACATCCATCTAAACCTACTATCCTCCTACAACCAGCCCTATAGCCATCTTTGCATGCCTGCAGACAGACATACATCCTTTGAAACAATTTGTTATCCAGATAACAAATTGTTGTTGTTCCCTCATTTTGTGTCCTAACCTCCAACAAATACTCATAAATCTTATCATATTGAGCTTTATAAGCTCCTTCAATTAATTCCAATACCCTAAATTTAGCCCTCTTACATTTGGTTAGTGAGACTATGCAACACAAATCTCTTTTGACATCTTGTTGTAATGATTTCAGAGAATAATCAGGATCAGCAAGGAATTTTTCTTTATAATGTTCACCTATCCAAGATGAGGTTACATTCTTATTTTTATATACTTTAAAACAAGTATGGTTAGGGTTTGAACTCCTAATTTGCCAAGTCTGGTCAGTAGGGTCATTAGGGTTTAGTCTAGAAGCCCATATGAACCAAGGACATTTTTCACTGCAGACTGCCTTTAACCTTTTTAAATCATTTTTGGGAAACTTAATAAAGTAATTGTTCAACCTACCATACTGCTTGGCAGCTTCTTTTAGACTGTCCTTAGACTTAAATAACATTCCAACCTTAAGTCTAGGATTACTCATGTCAGTCTCTAGGTTGAACTCAGGCCAATTTTGGCCATCTGAGTCAGATTCATGTGCACTATCTAACCTCCCAGAATCATCACTATCACACAGTTCATCTACTCCTATACCATCCATGTTTAAACCATCTAAACTAACTCCTATATCATCCCTATCACTTTCAGATGCATCACTACCAGACACATCACTACCAGACACATTACTACCAGACATGTCTTCTTCATTCTCATTAAGATTGTCATCAATTAAACCTGCCAAACAAAGTACTCATCAATAAAGGCAGACAACATAGGCAGACACTTTAACCATTTCTGTCAAACAATAACCAATACAAAATACCCAATAATTTAATACAAACACAACCATTTCTGTCATGCACATGGCAGACAACAACCAATACAAAAATAATTTAATACAAACACAACCATCAGATATACACAACAAACATCAGTTTCATAATGGCATTCGTACAATGGCAGATACAAACAATAAACAAAAGTTTGATAATGGCATTAATACAATGGCATATATACACAATAAACATCAATTTGATAATGGCATTGAAATCCTAAATCAAAATCATCAAAATCAGAATTGAAATTAAAATCAATTTGATTATGGCATTAATACTATGGCAGATATACACAATAAACATCAATTTGATAATGGCAGTGAGTGTTTCAAAATTGAAGTCGAAATCGAAATAGAAATCGAAATTAAAATTGAAACCGAAATAACCCTAAATAACCCTAAAATTGAAATAACAACATTGAAATCCAAAAAATTTAAAACTAAATGCAACAACTTACCCGTTAAAGTGGATGTAACAACATTGGTACCTTCTCTTCTATTGCCCATTGTCGCTGACAATCAAATACACTGAATGGTTTCTGGTTTCGTCTTCTTTTCTCCCCAAACAAAATAGACAATCGCACCCTAAACCCTAAACTCTGTTAATCGATTATTGAATCGATTTCTAACCCTAAACCCTTCTTAATCGATTCCCAATTCAGTTTCAACCCTAAAAAACCCCAAATCATAACCAAAATTTCCCCAAATTGATTTTCTTTTTTTCCCCCAAACCCCCTAAACCTTTAATCTGTTTCTAACCCTAAACATTAAGCAATTACGTTCAACTTTTTTCCCTAAACCCGCCCCAACTCGAGCACCCATCAGCCGCTTCGCCAAAGTGGCAAGTTAACTTGCCACATCAGCTGGTTAACTTGCCACGTCAGCAATTTCGTTAACACCCTAACGAATCGTTAATCGCTGGATCGCTTTGTAACTTTTTATAACATTGGTGACTGTTTTGTAACTTTTCGAAAGTTGAGTGACTGAAATGAAACCTAGGTGACTGTTTTGTCAGTTACCCCAAAGTTGGGTGACTGTTGGTGTAATTTACCCAGAAAACAATTTTGTATCTGTATGTATGCTGTTTCGAAAAGAAAAAAAAAGAAAAAAATGAAAACAAAAACCTTTGCCGAGTTTTCGACTGTGTGTTCGTATATATCCCCCTTTACAAATTTCGTTAGGGCTTTTTATAGCCCCGAAAATAAATCACAAAATAAATACAAAAGATATTGTCCTGCTGTTTCTTGCCATTTTTGCTGTGTTTTTCTTTCCTTTTGCAGGTTAATGGCAAAGATCTCAATGGTGATGAAGACTAGTGGGCTGCGTGCGATGGTTTGTCTTTGGGAGTCATGCACGAGGAGGAACCCTAGGGTTCGGGTTTCGATTTAAAAACCAAATTTGGGCCATTGGGCCATTCGGTTTTGGGTATTAGGTTTAGTTGGGTGTAATGGGTTTATGGTTTATTGGGCAATAGTCCGGGTTTGTAAGTGGACCGTAAAAAAGCGCTTTATTTTGTTTTTTTATTTTTATTTTTTGGTTTGTTTGTTCTGAGCAAATTGGGCCTATTACAATTTGGATATGAAATTTTAACATATCATGTCGCATATTTGGCATGTTATACATTTGATTCAGTGTACAAACTTACACTATTGGAATTATGTAGTATGATAGGTAAACTTATCGTGTACATTAAACTACATATATATTTGTTGGTGAGGTAAGTTACGTGTTGAAATTGTATAAGTTTAGTAAGTATTTTAAGTACTTACTCCCATATTGCTACCTTTTCTATAGATTTTGATCATTCGGGTTGCACCAAACAAATCCACAAGAAGCTCACACTATTCGCTTGCTGACTGGTAGATTTTGTTTATGTCGTTGCGGTAAAGTGGCATGTATTTAGGTGGATACTTGCATATGAATATAAATAAGTCTAAGTTGTAGTTGAATGTTATGATCCCTTTTGATGTTATAAATGAAATGGATATAGATTTTGATTTTTGAACATGTATATAAATGATACATATTGATTTTATTGTTGTTATGAAAAGCATAGGACTGCATGCGTCATGGTTTAAATGTTCGCGAGACATTCCGCAATATAGGTGTTCGTGGGGCATTCCGTAATATATGTGTTCATGGAACAGTCCGCAGCTTAGCCATCTATAGGACAGTACGCATTTGGACTGCCCGTAGAATAGTCTGCCATGTTTCTGTCCGTGGAATGGTCCGCTATATATATACATATATGTTTACTGTAAGTTATGCGAGCTGTGTGTCTCAAATTGTATCAAGTGGTGTAAAAAAATTGTTTGATATCGATGATAATATCCTGTAACTTGGGTCTAGCGACCGGACCGGGCTATGGGTGTTACAGTATTAATCCTTCCATCAGCCTAGCCATTAGCTCGAGCGTTAGATATTAACTCAATTTTGATGTTGAGCATAGTAAAACACATAGATCAAATTTTAAACACATTTGAACTTATTGTATGGACAACTTAGATCAAGTTTAAAAAAAGAAAAGAAATAACCATATTAAATTTTAATGGTATTGTTTTATTTTATTTTATTTTTCTAATACATCATATTTAAGCTACCAATACAATAGGTATGCATGCATTTAAATTTTGATCACGTGTTTAAAACATGTTAAAACATGCTCCACTTCATATTAGAGCTAGCATTTAGCACTTAAGCTAACGTTAGGCTAATAGAAGGATATGATTGATATGATAAATATGCTTTAAGAACTCAATTAAATTTTTTTTGAAACTTATAGATAAATTTAAAGTTTTGATTATCTTTTGGGACTTATGATGAATTAAACTTGAATTTATTAGCATTAAAATGAATCTCATCTTTAATGGTCTAACTTAAATGCCTACTAACATAGTTTCACGAGTCAATAGAATACCAATTTAATTAGAAAATAACAAATAATATTTTAAGAGTCTTTTTATTTTTTTTATATTAAATCTATAAATCCAAATAAATTCACAAATGATGAACCCTACACGTCAAAATCTCAAATTTTCCATTTAAACTAAAACCTCCTTTAATTTAGATGTAAAATTTTTTTTTATAAATATATTTCAACAGAAATTTGTATATCTAGTAATTCTCTAAAATTGTGCTGGTAAAAGGAAGTATGATAGGTAGCATGGGCTGTTTGAATACACTGTGAAGCCCAGTAATGGGGTTAATAGCTTGGAATGATAATTTGATAATTCCAATCAAAGCCCAAATAAATTCATTAGTAAGGGATCAGTCCGGCTGATTACTCTACCCCTTAAAAAGAGTCCTTCGAGTCTATTGCTGTTATTTAAGTGAATATAGGTTTGATGCATTAGAAATAAAATTTATTTTGTTTATATTTCTTATGAATTTTAAATAAGTATTATAAACACCCTTATTAGTCAATAAAATTTATACTTTCTCTTTTTTATTTATTTCCTAATATAAACAAAATTCATTCATCACCAAAATTCGAAAATATTTTAGCTATGGGTGGAATTTTGTTTAACAAATATATCTCTGAACATTCACACAAATGATAAAATTTAATGGTTTAATTTACATGTAACACTAAATTTTGTGTACAGGAGAGAGAGAATACAATAATTGATTGATAAATGATAGATGAATTTTACAAATTCAATGTATCTCTACAAGCATTGGTTATGTGTATATAAAATTTGTAATTGAGAAATTATGAAATTAGACGAGGCCTTAATCGCATTATAAAGGGAGGCCTTAGTATTGATTTATTTATATGATTGATTGTAATAATATAATTGTAACTTAATAAATATATACTTCATGTGAAAAGATTCCATGGATGTATAGCATAGTTTCTAAATCTTGCAAATCAAAATATTCTTCACACAACTTTGTTGTTTACCAATCAAGCACCTCAAGGCCTTTGTATTTTCTTCCCTCTTTTAAGCTCTCTCGTGACTATCATACAGACTGGAATTTGGCTTCACATGCCATAAATCAACATATATAGAGAGAGAGATACGTGTATGTATACACACACATATGTAAAATAGAGCCTTTGTCGTATCAAGAAGCTTCAAAACCCCTTGCTATAAATTAACTCCAAGAGTGTTGCTTGGCATTGAATTTAGATACAAGTTCCGAGGAAAGAAAAATGGCAATGGCTAGTGAGAAACTTTTGGTGCAATGCTTGGTTGCAACATTGTTGCTTATTGCAGCGGTGGAAGGAGCTAAAGAGACGACCATCTGTAACATTCCATTGAAAAAGTTGGAGCAGTGCAAGCCGGCAGTCACCGGGAAAAATCCTCCACCGCCAACCAAGGAATGTTGTAGTTTGATAAAACAAGCCGACTTGACTTGTCTCTGCAACTACAAGGACGCTCTTCCTGCTTTCCAGATTGAACCTTCCCGTGCATTTGCATTGCCTCAGAAATGTAAATGTAAGCATCCCGTACCACCACAATGCAAGCGTAAGTTCTCAAATGAATTATATCAGTTTTCTCTTTGTTTTCATCTTTTGGTAAGATATAATCTGGATTAAATTGCTTTCTAACTGATATATTTTGTTGTTTGCAGCCTGAATCACTTCAAGTTACAGGCACAGCTGAAGATTATGAATCATGTCTGAGATATTATTTGTATTGAAACTGTTGTTAAATTTCACCATCTTTCTTCTTGTTGCAATCACTTCAATTTTTCTTGTTATTTTTCACTGATGGCTTCCTTTCAAGGCAATCATCAATCACTAAACATAAAATGGTGGCATCACCAAGAAATTAACAGCAATATTAATCTAAGAGATAAAGATGAAATGGTTTGCCTATAACAATTTTCATGAAATGAGCAAGACGTTGGCTATCTAACATTCTGGTGATTAAATAAACTTCACATGAAGCACATAATTCATATAAGAAACATGTAATCACCATTTTAAGCTTTCATTTCCTCTCAATGATTGTTGGCAAGTTTTAGTTAGTAAGTCCAACACTAGACATTTTATTTATTGGCAAGTTTTGGTTAAGTTCAACACTAGACATCTTATTTATTTTTTGCTTAGCCTAATTAGAATCCTTACCATAAAATTATTGCTATCAAAATATCTATAAATGTCAAGGTAATCCTAAAAAATACGTCTTCTCTGCTTCAAAAGAAATTAATATGCAAAGATTAAACCAACTGAAATATGAAATAATGTTTTAAAAAGGAAAAGATGAAGGTAGCTTTCTGTAGTCTAATCAAAACAATATATAATTTACTTATTTGCTACCAACTACCACTGTACAGGCCCAATTTAGTCCGAGCCCATTACTAATCAGAAACACAAAAAATAAAATAAAGTCCAAATAACTGTCCATTAAGAGTCCAATTACAACAAATAACATAGCCCAAATTAAACCCTAGCCCAAACCACAAATTAACCCAACAACAAAAAATTTTCAGAATTTTCAAACCCTAGGTGCGCCGCACCTAAGGCCTTCTGACGTCCGTTGTAGCCATCAGCGCAAAAGGCACACCTATCCTCTGCTCTGCCACTGCCCATGTGCCTCTGCCACCACCATGACCTGCAAACAGAGAAAAAGAAGCAGACAACAGAAGCAAAAGCAATATTGTATTGTTTTTTTCATTCGGCTATATAAGCCTAACCAAAAACACTTGTAAGAGGAGGATTTTTTGGAATGAAAAAGAGAGACTTTGAATACAAAATAAAAACTTTCCTAAAGGTTATTTTCTCTTAATATTTGTCTTTTTTTTTACACTTAAGTTTTTCTTTTTCTTCGTTTTTTTTTATCTTTATTTTACGTTCAAAAAAATAAAAAGAAAAGGAAGGAAAATTTACCTGAATCGGCTCGCATTTCCGTCGTCAGAGACCCCTTCTCCATTGTCAGAATCGGGCTTAAACGCAGGTTAGGGACCCATTTCTTTCGGCCTCTCCGGTAAAAAGGCTTGGCCTTCGAGTGCGTTTTAAAGCGGGACTCAAAAGGCGTCTTTTCACCTTTCTGGCCACCGCGCACGACGATCGCCGGCGGTGGTCCGGCACCAGAAAGTTGGCCGAACTCTTGGGCCGGAGAAAGAGGGTTGAGAGGATTCAGCCCCTTTTTTGGAGAAGAAGGAAAAAAACTGATTTTTTAAAGCAAATTTTTGGCTTTTATAGCAAATAGAAACGACGTCGTTTTGGGTAAGGGCTATTAGCGCCAAAACGGCACCGTTTCGTGCCGACCCATGTGACCCGACCCGCAGGCCTCAGGATCTGCGTGTTTCTGCTATGAATGGGCTATTTGCGCACGCGGTCCCTCCTCTTTTTCGGCGCTTTACAATTTGGTCCTTTTTTTTGTTTTTGTTTTCTTTTAAATTTATCCTATAATTTTACTTTTGCGTCATTCTAGTCCCCGTATAAAACGCTGCGCACAGAGGGCCTGGGATATTTTCCCTTTTGCCCCCTAGTGTTCTTAGCGCGTTACAAATTAGTCCTTTTCCTTTCTTTTTATTACCGATTTTTCCCATATTTTTGCTTTAAGTGTAATTTAGTCCCATTTAGTTATTTTTGCAATTATTATCATTATTATTTATCTTATCACTATTATTATTATTATTATTGTTTAATATTTCTATTCTTCTTTTTGTTACTATTTATTATTATTATTATTGTTAATATTATTCATTTATTTTTATTTATTTTTATTTTTATTCCTTTTACTATTATTATTTGTTTATTTGTATAATTATTTATTATTACCATTATTATTATTGTTATTATTATTACTATCATTATTTTCTTTACTATTATTATTATTATTATTATTATTATTATTATTATTATTAATTTTAGTATTACTATTATTATTATTTCTATTATTTTATTATCTTTAAACTGTTGTACATAATATGTATCTATTTGTTGATTTGCTAGTAGCTTTTATTTTGTTATTGTTTTCTCTTATCTTATTCGTTTGTTTATTTATTTGCTATTTTTTTACCTATTATCTCATGTGGATTGTTAGTCTTGGCCTTTATCCTATTGCATTTTATTCTTGCCTTTATTATTATTTACATTATTGTCCTCGCTTTTATTCTATTACGCATATCACACTATAATTCATTTTCTATTTTATTACGATCGCATTACATTTTATCCGATTTTTTTTGAAATAAGCAAATACTCCGGGTTCTAAGGTTCGAAAGAAATCGCACCCTAACTTACTGGGTTTCGATTTTCCTCATCGAGTCTAAAGAACCTATTATTTTCTTTTTAAAATCAAAGCATTAAAGTTAAATAAAAACTTATTCTCGAGAATTCAAAATTGTCGTGTCCTAACTCACTGGATGTGATGTTTTGTTATCTCGGGATGAGGATTTCTAAGAAAACAAAGCCAATATTCTGTATTTGGAATTTCGAGAAATCGTGCCCTAACTTACTGGGTTTCGGTTTTTCATTTGACCCAAATAACCGAATATCCTTCTCAAGCTTAAATACGAGTTTTAAAAGTCGAAAGACAAGCTTAGTTTCGGGAACTCGAAATGACGTACCCTAACTTACTAGGCATGACATTTTACTTCTTCGAAATAAGAGGGTCTTAGCATCCATTTTAATTTATTTAATTTATTTTAAATAAAGAGGATCGTATTTTAAAATCTTTTCAAATTTTTGACAATAAGACATCAAATAATCAATTAGGTACCAATTTTGGGCGTCACGAGGGTGCTAATCCTTCCTCGTACGTAATCGACTCCCGAACCCGTTTTTTTAAATTTCGTAGACCAAAAATCATCGTTTTGATAAATTTAAACTTTTATTAAAGTGGTTGAATTACGAGGTGACCCGATCACACCTCATCAAAAAAGGATTGGTGGCGACTCCCATTTTTCGTTTTCATGTTCAAAACCAAAGTCAACCCGTTTTTCAAAAAAATGGTTTCGACAGCTTGGCGACTCCGTTGGGGACTTGAAAAAGAGAGTCAAGCCGTAAAATTGATTAATTTCTGTCATTTTTTCAAAAATTGAAAATTTGATTTGATTTGTTTGTGTCATATGATTCTTGTGATTCGAGTCTTGCATCATATTGTATAAAGACCTTTTGGTCTTACCATTTTAAGTGGGAGTGAAAAGCTACTCCTTCGTGAGGGTTTCACCTCCGTGCAGGATAGTGGATCACTTTCGGGATACATTCGTACCTATGTCTTCGTGAGATTTTCATCTGCAGTGCATAGGGAAATGTATTCCCTCGAATGAACTCTCGGTCAGTATGAGCCTATAATGGGTGAGGATCGAGGAATCTGCTGGTTCAGGTACCTCAACTTTAGAACCGAACCGCATATAGAAAGTCTTAAGAGCCTACCCTAGGTAGAATCATACCCAAACCCTAGTGGTTACCCTTTTAGGTGTTCTATTTTGTTGTTTATTTTTCCTGTGCTAACGTGCTTTTTTTATGACGGCATTACATTGCATCATCATAGAAATAAGGTGTTGATTTATATTCGATTACTAAATAGAAAAACTTGATATAAGAAAATGAATTTTTTGATAAAGCGGGTTATAATACGTTCGTCCAAATATAGTCCAAGTAAACACAACGAGAAAAGATTGATAGTATATGACTTTGCCTTGTTGTCCGGTGATTCAAGCCAACAAGGATTATTCGAGAGTCATCACGTCTCAATTTTCTTAAAGAAGCTTATGAGCATCGCGGAGGATAAGTGAGTGAAGAGTCACGGCCTGGATCAAGCAACAAGGAGCTAGAAGAGGCATCTATTGAGAAAGTTCACGGGACACGACCATAACATCCGGATACAAAGACAAGGATTGGTGTCTTCACTTAGACTATGAGGACAGAGCTACATATGTAATCCGTTTTATGTAAAGAAATTTATTTTCTAGAAAAGTTCTTCTAATGGAATTGAATTCAGAACCAACGCCTCTCTTTCTTTTTGCATTCATTCCATGCATTTGCATTGCATTTCATGCATTTGCATTACATCACATCATATACATTAAAATTTGTAGAAAGACCCTAATTAGGTAAAATTATTTTAGCTAACTGAAGAACTGACAAAAGTCTACTAAACTAAGCATCGTTACGGTACTCGCGCAAGAATAAAAGCCATGGACCAAAAGTTGGAAAGAATAGAGAAAATGCAAATACAGATGCATGAGTAATTGACCAAAATTCAACAAGAAATGCGAGAACAAATGCTAGAATTCCAAAAGAATATGGTGGGCCAGTTAACCCATTTACTAGCCGGAGGACTTGAAAAAAGGAGTGGCCCAGTGGTCAACAGTATGGATGATGATGAAGACATCAATTATGCCCCAGGTTTTTCCCCAGTAAGCGTCCCGGCCCAACCAGGCACGCATTCACATGAGGTACCCGTCATTATCGGACCCCAATGTCAGACTGATAATTCGGCCCTGTTGAACTTTCCGATGGGCTCAGATTTTAGCCCGAAAGATGATCGAGCCAAACCGATTGTTCTGGTAGAAACAAAAGAAAGGGGAGAGTGGACTTTAAAGGCCCCGAAGAAGAAGGAAAAGGAAGTGATTAGTACGAGTAGGTATAACAAGGGACATTCGGAGCTGATCATAGTAGGCCAGCCAAGGACAGTAACTACCAGCCGTCAGGTCTCCCCAAAGGAAGAACCCAATCCAAGATTGAACTCAAAAAAACCCCAGTTCGAGCTCATCCCAATCACGTATAGGGAGTTGTACCAAATTTTGTTTGACGCACATGTTGTATCCCCTTTTTATATAGAACTAATACGGCCCCCATACCCTAAATGGTACATCATAAATGCCCAATACGAATACCATGAAAGAATCACAGGGCATTCGATCGAGAACTGCGCCACTTTTAAAAAGATAATCAAAAAACTCATTAGATTGGGTATCGTAATATTCGATAATCCTTCTGGTGTAGAAAATTATTTACCCAACCTTTCAGTTAAAGGGGTAAACATTGTGAGTTCCATGATAGATAGGGGCATGAGATCCAAGAATGCATCGAGCTCAAGGCCTTAGTGCAAGGACTGATGGATAATAAATTGAAGAGATCAAAGACCTGGTGGGAACGTTGGAAGATCTAGACATTAAAGACATATTCGAAGAGGGAACCGGGGAATAGACTTCTCCAAGCTTTTGCCTTTAAGTACTTGGGGTGTTTTAAACAATGGGACTATGGAAGAGATCCTTGTATTTTTAGAACTAAATTAGAGCAATATTTAGAACACGCTTGTTGCTTTAAGCCTAGAGGCAATAAGAATCCTTTTGTGAAATAGGCTTGTGTCTAGAATTTTTATAAAATGCATCTTTTTAAGCAAATATTTTTTTATTTCATACTATAATTTTTTTTGTTTTTTTAGAATATTCTTTCATTCTTTATTCATGACCATACCATACAAATATTCATCCTTAGAATCATTTATTCTTTGAATTGGTGGCCTTCGTACCTAGGTACCCATATATCAACGACATGAGCGACGTTGTTACTGACTCCCTTTTTGAATGAGATATGGGTCTAAGGGATCTAAGGACTTTGAAGATGATAGAGATTGTAGCCTATCTTTTGATTTGTTAAGGATGGTAGAACAAGATGAAGATAGACTCTACCTTGCAAAGGGTCAGTGGACGTTGCGAGCTTAGGAAATGGGCAAAGATTGAAACCTAATTCACCACAGAAATAAGGTGAGACATCATGGAGTTATTTTCAAGAATTCAAGATGTTTTTGCACGATCATATCAAGACACGCCAGGCTACTGAAACGTGGGTATGCTGTTAAGATTGGTGTTTAAAGAACCCATGTTAATGGTTCTACAATGGCCAGGCTAATCAAGAGGTTCGGGCTACTGGTTTACCAAGAAAGGGAAATTGCATTAGTTACGCCGTAAATGCCAAATTGGGGAAGACAAAACTTATGTGCCTCCTCCATTTTTCCTATATGTGGGGCATAGATGTTATGGAGCCGATCTCGTCAAAAGTATCTAGCCGACACCAATTCATCTTCGTGGTTGTTAATTACTTCACTAAAAGGGTAAAGGTCGCTTCATATGCCAAAGTTACAAAGTTGACAGTTATCAAATCCCACTCTCAATGCCAAACAAATAATAATAATAATAAAATCAGATGCCAACAAAGAATGCCAGAAAGGATCATGTCTAACATAATTGCACAATGTCGAAGATTTACAGTCTGTTCAAAGATCAGAAACCATATCAGTACAGTAAAGGCAGCCAAAAACCATTCAAAATTTTAGAAAAATGTCTGAGATTTGTAAAGGTTGGCATAGAGAAGTTACCATTTACCCTATTTGCTTCTTGAACGTTGGCCAGGACCTTCACCGGGGCAACATCTCTCTCATTGGTTTATGAAAGGGAAGCAATTGTTGAAAGTTAATATTCCTTTTCCCCAAGCTTTGATCGAATTAAGAATTGGATGAAGCAGAATGTCTCTGGTAAGCTTGATTGAAAGTATTCATCATAGTCGAATGTACCAAAAAATAGATGATAGGGGCTTATGATAAAAAAGGATTCGCTCAAAGGAATTTCATGATGAGAACCTGGCATTAAGGATTCTTCTCATACAAGAGGACTTCAGAGGAAAGTAAATGCCAAATTTGGAAAACTTTATGTGATGAAGAAGGATTGTTCTGGAAGATCATTAACTTTGACCAAGATGGATGGCAATGACATGTTCAGGCCAGTGAGTTCAGATTTCATTTAAAGGAGAGGCCAAGGTGAAAACCCGCAAAGGGCCCATTGAGACTTTAAAAAAAATCAAAAAAGGAAAAAATAAAATTTTCATCAAAAAAGAAGAAAGAAAAAGGAGAGGCCAAGGCAAAAACCCGTAAAGGGCGCTTTGAGACCAAAGGGGATTTGAGTTGAAAACCCGAAAAGGGCAGCTCAAATTTTGATTGAAAGTGGGGCATACAGTAGTCTTGCTATACTTGAATCAACAGTGAAGAAGTATGTTATGTCTTAGGCATCGACAAAGTACTCCGGATCCCCTAAACGCATATCGAGCTTAAAATTGTCCTCAAGAAGTTGGAACAGAGAAGCTCAAGCTGCGATATCTGGGGCACCTAGTTTCTATTTTACCCATTTTAAATTTGTTATTTGTGATTATATTATTCTTTTCAAAATAGGTTCACAATAAATTTCCTTCTTGATTGCAATTGCTATCTTTGCTTAACTTATTTGTTTCGAGCTATGCACCTAATTAATTTCCTTCTTGTTATGATCTTTTTCAAGCATTTTGCATTGAAATAACGATTAGTGGACTAATAATACTTTCATAAAAGGAGTTTCGCATATTACTTTGGAAGCTTCTAAATAATACAAGAACCTGAAACATGACTGTTGTTTAAAACTCACCAAGCTTAAGGTTTGGAAATATTAGAGAAAGATGATTATCTCTTTGGACTTTTTATTGGTTAAACAAAAAGACAAGACATTTCATTGGTGATACAACCTCGACAAATAACGAGCAATGTCAACCCAAGTGTACGAGGGGGTCATTTTGGGGAAAAGAAAAATGATACTCTGTATTCATCAAGCATATACATCTGGTCATTACACCCATCGAATGGTGTAACAGATCAAATTGATTGAAGATGATACAAATCATATACCTCGAAGTTGCAGCAGGATGGATGGCAGAAACCAAATGTTGTTCTCCTGAAGTTGCAGTAGGAGGTACAAACTTTATGTCCCATAAGGTACAGTGGAAAGGACTCTGAAATTACAGTCGGGCAAATCTGTTGAGCAAGATATAATTATTTTCTCAGATTTTCTGTTGAGAATACCAGCCGAACGAGATGACAGCACAATACGTCAGTGATAAAGCCCTGATAAACAATGAGTAATGACACATTAAACATTTAAAAAGGGATTATTCTCATGAAATTTTGCATTCATGCAAGACACATTTAGTTAGGAGCATTTGATTTATTCTGATTATTGCATCCTGATCCTTATACATTTAACAAAAGACCATTCTCATGACGTTCTGTATTCATGCAAACGTCATCCATAATACATTTAGTTAGGAGCATTAGATTCATTCTAATCATTGCATCCTAACCATTTTGCATAAGCATAAACACATAAAACCAATTTTACAGGATAGGTCCCCCAGAGGACGGTGTCGCAACATCGGTAAATTAACAGATCTTGTCTTCCTAAGTTTGCAGTGAAGTAGATTGAAAATACCAGTATGGCATCCTTGAGTTTACAGTGGAGCAGATTGAAGATAGCAGATCTTGTCTTCCTGAGATTACAGTAAAGCGGATCGAAGATACCAGTCTGGCATCCCTGAGTTTGCAGTGGAGTAGATTGAAGATTCACAGATCGTGTCTTCCTGAGTTTGCAGTGAAGCATATCGAAAACAATAGGCTGGCTTCCTGAGTTTAAAGTGGAGCAGACCGAAGATAACAGATCTTGTCTTCCTGAGATTGCAGTGAAGCAGGTCGAAGATATCAGTCTAGCATCCCTAAATTTACAGTGGAGCAGATTGAATATAGCAGATCTTGTCTTCCTGAGTTTTCAGTGAAGTAGATCGAAAACACTAGGCTGGCGTCCCTGAGTTTGTAGTGGAGTAGATCGAAGATAGCAGATCTTGTCTTCCTAAGATTGCAGCGAAGCAGATCGAAGATACCAATCTGGCATCCTTAAGTTTGCAGTGGAGCAGATTGAAGATTCACAGATCTTATCTTCCTGAGTTTTCAGTGAAGTAGATCGAAAACACTAAGTGGCGTCCACGCCCCGAGTTTGCGATGGAGTAGATCGAAGATAGCGATCTTGTCTTCCTAAGATTGCGATGAAGCGGATCGAAGATACCACCGCATCCCCGAGTTTCTGATGGAGCGATTGAAGATAGCAGATCTTGTCTTCCTGAGTTTGTAGTGAAGTGGATCGAAAATACCGGTCTGGCATCCCTGAGTTTACTGATGGAGCAGCGATTGAAGATTCACGCATCTTGTCTTCCCGAGTTTGCGATGAAGCGGATCGAAAACACTAGTCCGGCATCCTCGAGTTTACATATGGAAGCGGGGTCAAGATAGCGAATCTTGTCTTCACGAGTTTGCGATGAAGTGGATCGAAAACAACGATCGACATTCCCGAGGTAGCAAGGAAGTAGACGAAGATTGTAGATTTTATCTCCCTAAAGCGGTAGTGGAGCAGATCGAATTTGGCAAATCTTATCTCCATGTATTGGCAATGGAGCGAGATTTAATCCACCACCTTATCTCCTTGAAGCGATAAGGGAGCAGCGGGTTTGTAGTCTTATCTCCTGAGCGGCGGTGGAGCGGTCGAAAATTACAGATCTTATCTCCATGAGGCAGCAATGGAGCAGATCGAAGACAGCGAATCTTATCTCCATGAAGCAACGGAGTAGATTTAAGCAATCAGCCTTATCTCCCTGAAGCGGCAGTGGAGTAGACTGAAGATTACAGATCTTTTCTCCCTAAGCAGTAATGGAGCAGATCGAAGACGGCAAATCTCATCTCCATGAAGCAGCGGAGTAGATTTAAGCCATCAGTCTTATCTCCCTAAAGCGACAGTGGAGTAGACTAAAAATTACAGATCTTGTCTCCCTAAGCAGTAGTGGAGCAGATCGAAGACGGTGAATCTTATCTCCATGAAGTAGCGGAGTAGATTTAAGCCGTCAGCCTTATCTTCCTGAAGCGGTAGTGGAGTAGACTGAAGATTACAGATCTTGTCTCCCTAAGCAGTAGTAGAGCAGATCGAAGACGGTGAATCTTATCTCCATGAAGCAGCGGAATAGATTTAAGCCATCAGCCTTATCTCCCTGAAGCGGCAGTGGAGTAGACTGAAGATTACAGATCTTGTCTCCCTAAGAAGTAGTGGAGCAGATCGAAAACGACGAATCTTATCTCCATGAAGCAGCGGAGTAGATTTAAGTCACCAACCTCGTCTCCTTAAAGATACAGCGGAGCAGGTTGAAATTACCAGTTTTCATTTCCTTAAAGTTTCAGTAGATAGGATCGAAGCTACAAATCTCTTCTCCTTGAATTCTTATCCCTTTGAGGTTCCAACGGAGTAGGTCGAAGCTACAAATCCCTTCTCCTTAAAATCCTCATTTCCTTGAAGTTTCAGTAGAGAAGATCGAAGCTACAAATCTCTTCTCTCGGAATTATTATATCTTTGAAGTTCCAATAAAGAAGATCGAAGCTACAAATCCCTACTCCTGAAATTACATTCGAGTGGATCGAAGCACCAATTCCTAACTTCTGAAGTTGCAGTAGGTTAGAGCAAGCCTACTTGAACAAGAAGAGAAGCGCCGAGACTCAGCAAGACCTGGCGAAATTGGTCCTTTTGAAGCCTTTGCTCCATTCTCGTTACACAACAATGAGCAAAGAGGGCCAGCTGTACAGGCCCAAATTAGCCCGGGCCCACTACTAATCAGAAACGCACAAAAAAAAACAAAGTCCAAATAACAGTCTATTAAGAGTCCAATTACAACAAATAACATAGCCCAAATTAAACCCTAGCCCAAACCATAAATTAACCCAACAACAAAAAATTTTCAGAATTTTCAAACCCTAGGTGCGTCGCACCTAGGGCCTTCTGACGTCCGCCGCAGCCATCAGCGTAAAAGGCGCACCTACCCTCTGCTCTGCCACTGCCCATGTGTCTCTGCCACCACCATGACCTACAAACAGAGAAAAAGAAGCAGACAACAGAAGCAAAAGTAATGTTGTATTATTTTTTTCATTCGGCTATATAAGTCTAACCAAAAACACTTGTAAGAGGAGGATTTTTTGGAAAGAAAAAGAGAGACTTTGAATACAGAATAAAAATTTTCCTAAAGGTTATTTTCTCTTAATATTTGTCTTTTTTTTTTTTACACTTAAGTTTTTCTTTTTATTCGTTTTTTTATCTTTATTTTACGTTCAAAAAAATAAAAAGAAAAGGAAGGAAAATTTACCTGAATCGGCTCGCATTTCCGTCGTCGGAGACCCCTTCTCCATTGTCGGAATCGGGTTTAAATGCGAGTTGGGGACCCGTTTCTTTCGGCCTCTCGGGTAAAAAGGCTTGGCCTTCGAGTGCGTTTTAAAGCGGGACTCAAAAGGCGTCTTTTCGCCTTTCCGACCACCGCGCACGGCGGTCGCCGGCGGTAGTCCGGCACCAGAAAGTTGGCCGGACTCTTGGGCCGGAGAAAGAGGGTTGAGAGGATTCAACCCCTTTTTTTGAGAAGAAGGAAAAAACTGATTTTTTAAAGCAAATTTTTGGCTTTTATAGCAAATAGAAACGACGTCGTTTTGGGTAAGAGCTATTAGCGCCAAAACGGCGTCGTTTCGTGCCGACCCGCAGGCCTCAGGATCCACGTGTTTCTGCTGTGAATGAGATATTTGCACCTCGGTCCCTCCTCTTTTTCGACGCTTTGCAATTTGGTCATTTTTTTTGTTTTTTGTTTTCTTTTAAATTTATCCTATAATTTTACTTGTGTGTCCTTCTAGTCCCCCTATAAAACGCTGCGCACAGAGGGCCTGGGATATTTTCCCTTTTGCCCCCTAGTGTTCTTAGCGCGTTACAAATTAGTCCTTTTCCTTTCTTTTTATTACCGATTTTTCCCATATTTTTGCTTTAAGTGTAATTTAGTCCCATTTAGTTATTTTTGCAATTATTATCATTATTATTTATCTTATCACTATTATTATTATTATTATTATTATTATTATTGTTTAATATTTCTATTCTTCTTTTTGTTACTATTTATTATTATTATTATTGTTAATATTATTCATTTATTTTTATTTTTATTTTTATTCTTTTTACTATTATTATTTGTTTATTTTTATAATTATTTATTATTACCATTATTATTATTGTTATTACTATTACTATCATTATTTTCTTTACTATTATTATTATTATTATTAATTTTAGTATTACTATTGTCATTATTACTATTATTTTATTATCTTTAAACTATTGTACATAATATGTATCTATTTGTTGATTTGCTATTAGCTTTTATTTTGTTATTATTTTCTCTTATCTTATTCGTTTGTTTATTTATTTGCTATTTTTTTACCTATTATCTCATGTGGATTGTTTGTCTTGGCCTTTACCCTATTGCATTTTATTCTTGCCTTTATTATTATTTACATTATTGTCCTCGCTTTTATTCTATTACGCATATCACACTATAATTCATTTTCCATTTTATTACGATCGCATTACATTTTATCCGATTTTTTTTTGAAATAAGCAAATACTCCGCGTTCTAAGGTTCGAAAGAAATCGTTCCCTAACTTACTGGGTTTCGATTTTCCTCATCGAGTCTAAAGAACCTATTATTTTCTTTTTAAAATCAAAGCATAAAAGTTAAATAAAAACTTATTCTCAAGAATTTAAAATTGTCGTGTCCTAACTCACTAGATGTGATGTTTTGTTATCTCGGGATAAGGATTTCTAAGAAAACAAAGGCAATATTCTGTATTTGGAATTTCAAGAAATCGTGCCCTAACTTATTGGGTTTCGGTTTTTCATTTGACCCAAATAACCGAATATCCTCCTCAAGCTTAAATACGAGTTTTAAAAGTCGAAAGATAAGCTCAGTTTCGGGAACTTGAAATGACGTACCCTAACTTACTGGGCATGACATTTTACTTCTTCGAAATAAGAGGGTCTTAGCATCCATTTTAATTTATTTAATTTATTTTAAATAAAGAGGATTGTATTTTAAAATCTTTTCAAATTTTTGACAATAAGACATCAAATAATCAATTAGATACCAATTTTGGGTGTCACGAGGGTGCTAATCCTTCCTCGTGCGTAATCGACTCCCGAACCCGTTTTTCTAAATTTCGTAGACCAAAAATCATCGTTTTGATAAATTTAAACTTTTATTAAAGTGATTCAATTACGAGGTGACCCGATCACACCTCATCAAAAAAGGATTGGTGGCGACTCCCGTTTTTCGTTTTCATGTTCAAAACCAAAGTCGACCCGTTTTTCAAAAAAATGGTTTCGACAGGTGACCCGATCACACCTCATCAAAAAAGGATTGGTGGCGACTCATGTTTTTCGTTTTCATGTTCAAAACCAAAGTCGACCCGTTTTTCTAAAAAATGGTTTCGACAACCACCATGGTTCAATCCAACTTCCTTTGTGTTGTAAAGTTTTCCATAACAGCATCGAACCATAACAATGATATTTTCTCGAGTTAAGGTTAAGCTTAGTATGGAGGACGGAAAAGAGTGGGGTTAGAAATTTCTCAATCTAATGGTTAACCTACAAAGTAAGAAAGTGGTGATAAATCTTAACCATTTTAATCCTCACACTTTTCCATCTCTCATACTGATAAGCTATAAAAGTAACATATTTTTATCTCATTCTTGATGCATTTTTGGATGATTTATTATTTAAATTAGGGAATTTGATGCTCCTAATGCTTTAAATTCATGTTTCTATACTTAGGTAAGTATAAGGGAGTGAAAAGAGCGAAAAATAAGCCAAAATCGAACAAAAAGTGTTGTTTTCAGTATCCACATTGCCTTGGCATTTCCACACGGGATGGCCACATGCTCGTGTGAGACACACAGGCTGGCCACACGCCCATGTACCAGCCCGTGTCGATTTCGCACCCTGCTTCTCTTTTACGCGGAAGAACTCAATTTGTAGGGTTTCTGAGCATTCTAAAGTTTATAAATACATATTAGAAGAGGACCTAGGGGGGACATGCACAGAAGAACGAAGAAAAGACTCGAAGAACACCATCAGATTCAACTCAGAAGCGATCTCCTTCAAGATTGAAGATCTCTATTCAATTTCCTTAGAAGTTTTATTGGGTTTCTTTATGTCTTGTTGTTATCCTAATTTTTATATGGTTTTATTCCAAATTATGAACTAAATTCCCTAGATACCTAGGGAAGATGAAACTTATGATGGATCTTGTTATTTAATTTCTGAATTACATGATAAATACTTGATTTCTTGATCTCAATTATATGTACTTATTCCATGTTTTAATGTTTAGGATATTAATTCATGATTGATGTGCTTATTTCAGTGGAGCCGAAGTCCCTGTTTAAGAGTAGATCTAGCATAATTAAGTAGAGTTGCATGCAATCCTAGAAATAGGACGATATAAATCTACCGGATTAGAGTCAAATCTAATAAGGGAATCCGAAGATTGAGTTAATGTGACAATAGGGGTTTTAATTAGAAAGAGATTTCAATTAATCAACCTTGAGTCAGTTGTTCTTACTCTCAAAAGAGATATTAACATAATTTAGGGATTTCTACGGATCAAGGCGCAAGTGAATAAATCGTTTAACTCAGATCAGAATAATAAGTGAAGTCTAGGTGGATTCTTTCCTGGGTATTGTCTATCTCATTGGTTATCTTTGTTTATTTTCTCATTTCACTCTTTGTTGCGTTCTTAGTAATTAGTTTAATTAATTTTAGATTTAAAACAATTCCTTCAATTTATCGACTAAATAATAGAAAAACAGTAATTACTAGTATTTTTAGTCCTCGTGGATACAATATTCGCTACTCACCATACTATTGTTCGATAGGTGCGCTTGCCTTTGTCGTAATTATAGTTAGTTTAGTGACCATCACATACTTAACAAAGCCTAACCCTATATTTGGATTGGAGTAGGGGAAGAAAAATTAAAGGAAAGGGAAATGATTATCCATTCTTTTAATTTAGATAAAGAAAAGAAAGGGAAATTGAAAGCTCAATTTTTAATTTACCTTAATCCCGAAAGAAAAAAAAAATTTAAGATGGAAATATATTTTTTTTGCCCTTCTCTTCTTTTTTTAAAACAATCTTTTAAAAATATCATAATTTTAAAATTTCATTATATACTTTTCACTGTTTAGCCAAACAAAATGATTAAAATTACTTCACTTTACTTTGCTTTACTAGTATTTTTTTTCCAGTGAATTACAATAGAAAGTGTGGGGGTGTCTTGCTAGCATAATGTATAATGGTAAGTCAAGATATATGTCTCATCGACACAATAACGTTAAAACAACTGATCTCAAACAAAGTTAGCTCTATTGATTTTAGAAAATCAAAAGATAACATTACGGATCCACTAACCAAAAGCTTAAAACGAGATCATATTGTTAAAACATTGAAAGGAATGTGACTAAAACCCATGAAAATAAAAGGCGCTATGTGAAGGAAAATCCTACCTAGTTGACTGGAGATACCAAGATCTAGGTTTAAAAGGACAACCTAATTACATAGACCTTGTGAGGTCACTGTGGGGGTACTTATCCCAAGTCCGTTCCTATGATGTAAACAATGACTAAAAATGGGATAGGTTAAGCAATGTTTTTAATGACCATTGTGTTTTTCAGTGAGCCGAACAACATAAGTCACCTATGTGAGAGTGAAGTAGGGTCGCTTCAAGGAGACTATTGAGGCATAATTCTCTCAAACTCTTGCAGAACCAGGAGATGCTCACGACTATATGAACATACCCATGAGAACCAAAACCTTCCCAGTGAGGTAATTGTGTGAGGTATATCATCGCTTACACAAAAGGCAGAACAGTTCAAAGACATCACGTCTACTGGTCAGCTAGTAAAGTAAATATACTTTCGCAAGGGAAGATTCAAGGGTGGATACCTACCTATCCTATCCAGCTATTGATCGTAGACTCTATCACCACATCGAGTCAATGTTTTTTGATAAAATTATCAATTTTCATTCATGTGGGGGATTGTTGGAAAATTTGTTTTTATGGGAACTTTAAGACATATTCTCAATAGGTAAAGGTGGAGAGTTAAATCATAAAATTATGGTTTCATGTTCTACTCCATGAGACCTTTATAACGGTATATCATATGCTTAAAATGGTTGAGTGATAAATGAGAAATTGATGCTAAAAGTAAGCTACTTGGAAATATTATTGAGAAAAAGTAAAAGTTTAGATTCTACATTGGTTAAATACCAAGTGTGAGATGTATTTATATATATGAACTCTGTTGAAGGGTAATTGAATAACTAAGCTTGTAATTTTGCCTCGCGCGCAGGGGGATACAGGTCCAAACCTGACGCGGTTGGGGTGCCCCCGCACGACGTGGGCGAAGCAAAATATCCAAATCGGTCGGGCCCAAATGGGCCTATAGATATTTTAGCCCAACAAGAATTTATTTTTCCTCAGCAGACATAATCTGTTTATATATGGACAGTATCTGATTTGATTTAATTTTTAAATCAAGTTGATTTTTAGCTCCTTAATGACAGATTTTATGGTTATTTCCAAAATTTTCCACTATCCTAAATGTCTATAAAAGGTTGTGTATTCTGTAGGATTAAACCTACATTCCAATAATTTCTTATACCGAAATTCTGTTGATTTCAAAATTCTTCTTTTTGCCTCTCTGTATTTCTAAAACATTCCGGTGATTGAAAAAGGTAAAGTTCGTTCATTGATCATTGTAGAAGTGCTACTACCTTGATCACTGTTGTTGTTGTATCCTGAGAGACATTCAACCAACGTTTCTCCAAGTACCGTGGGAGCAGCCGAATCTATCTTAAGAAAACTATATTTCACAGGCCTCAATGTTTCATAAAATCTCAATTCTCCTTTATTTCAACTGTTTATTATGGTTTTATTTAATTTCCATATTTGATAAATTAATTATAAATCATTCTATTTATATTTTATTTTATATGTGTATTTATATTTATTTTATTTTATTCAATAACGTGTTTTGTCTCACAACTAGAACTGAAATTATTTGATTAAGCTGTATCTTGAATTATTATTATTGAAAAAGTTGCATCTTGGATATCAAAGTAATAAACATATTTCTTACTATCTTCTGCTTTTGCATCCTTCTTTTTCGCTTCTTTTATGGTAGTGTCTAATGAAAAACTTTTGTCTAATTGCTTGGTTGCAACATTGTTGCTAATTGCACAGGTGCAAGGAACTGATGAGCCAACCATGTATGTAACATTGCATTGAACAAGCTGGACCTGTACCGGCCGGTGGTCACAGGGAAATATCCTCCACCACCAACCAAACAATCTTGTAGTTTTGATAAAACATGTCAAGCTTGATTTGTCCCGGCAACATCACCACAATGCAAGGGTAAGTTGGTCCTTAAATAGAACGGTTTCTGACAAATTCAAACATGAATTATCTCAGTTTTCTCATTGTTCTCATCCTTGAATTAAGATGAAAACTGGGTTAAATTGCATTGAAACTGTATTGCAACTGTTGCTATATTTTACCATCTTTCTTCTTGTTGCATTTACTTCAATTTTCATATTTTTCACTAATAGCTTCCCTTCTAAGGCAATCTATTTTAGAGTATGTTCAAGACTGTTTTTAACACAAACATAGAAGTCCAAAAAGTCCAAACCAGTCTCGTTCAATTCCTCTAGCATAGTACTATCTCGATCTGCCATTTGCTAACATTAAAACCCAACCAGCCCTTCGGAAAAAGGGAAAACTTATGCCATCAGTTGATTATATCAAGCCAGTTTCAGTCTGAACTTACCACTGCCTATAACGATGTTGGCTATCTAACATTCTGGTGGACTGCTAATAGGGCCTCCAAATATCGGTCTCATATACCTGTCATCGAACTTTCTCCAGTAGAAATGTACGGTGTACACAGGCCTTTCAATCAACATACTCAAACTATCCTTTGCTCGAAGGATATTGGTTGAGGCAGATGCCTCAAAGGATAGCAACGGTAGGGTCATGTCCTCCTTTGGGGATTTCGATCCCTGAGCCTCGTCACTTGTGTCAGTTACATGCTGCGGAAGCAGGCAGAGTATAAGGGGCTTTGTTAGGAAACCGAATACCTGAAACAAAATGATTTCCTAGAATGTCAATCACAGTTCACAGCATTTCATTTAGTGCAAGTGGCAAGTCATGGAAAGCTTTGTACAACCAAGAAAAAATTTACTGTCAACTACGGAAGGCATGGCATTATAACGGTTTCTCTTCAGATTCAAAATCTTGTAAATGATTAGAAAAGTTCAGTTACATACCAGAGTAGTAAACAGAACAACGATTATAGTGTTTGTTATCATTGCTGCATTGACCGGATCCCATGTCACACCAGAAAATGTGAACTGTATTAACGAAGCAAGCAAGAAAATCAGTAGGAAAATGGAATCCCTATGAGCATGAGTTTAGTTCTATACATGCAATTCAGAAAATTATTTAACAATATCGAACAGCTAACACAATTGAAAAGTGGAAATACCTGTTTAAAAGCCAAAGCAATTGATACTGCCCCTCGCATTAGCCCAGCCCACCATATAACCACCTGCAGAAATAACACGTTCATAAACTTGTCTTCAACCAATCACGTAGGAAATATCTTACTAGAAAGTTTGCATGGAAAAACCGAAATAGTAACCTGGTGTCTGAAAGTTAATGGTTTTGATCTATCGGGATGCTTGTTCAAATAATTGGAGAAAGCAGAGAGAGGGAACACAAATGCAGCACGTCCGACCAATATTAGAAAAACTAAGGTTCCAAAGCTGGCCATTAAAGTCCCAACACTGAAACCAATAACTCAAAACCGAGATCATAAGCTACAAGGTAAACAGAAGTAAACCAATTTTGAAGGAAGAAGGAAAGCATAATCAGACACCTTAGTCGAGTCATCTTCCATTTCTCCATGTCAAGAGCATCCATTCCTACATAGAGAAAGATGAAGGTTTCTGCAACAAATGACATCATTGCAAATATATGCCTGAAAAAATATAGACAATGGTGGATGTTAAGCCTTGTTGAGCTCAATGAATCAATAAACATTAGTCACTAATATCAAAGTACATGCCTTGTCGTGATTCTTGAACTTTCGGTCACATTGTACCATGCATAGTGTGACATCAGAATTCCGCAGAAGAAAACAGTGAGAATCCCACTAAGGTCTAACAGCTGCACAAAAAAATAACGCTGTTAAAACGAAGAAGCAGAAATTGCAGGCTCCACTCGTTTTTGTAAGAATGAAGAAGGTTATTTCAGTGAAGGATAGTAGTATTGAAATTTATATTAATAGAACATCAAATTTCAAGCTTTTTATCAGGAGTTACCTCAGCTAACATGTAAGACAGATATGCCATTAAAACCATAATAGCAAGTTCACGAACAGTTGAATGTCTGCAAACAGATAAGGATTCAGGTTTTACTATGATGCTTCACGGGATTTTCCTTTTTCCTTTTAATTGTAAAAAAAGAAAAAAGTTCTAACCTTCCAAAGTATAAGGTTTTAAGAGAATACGCTGTTAAAAGTCCGAACTGCAAGAGAACGAGAAATATCATGCCAAGATTAAGAAGTACCAAGAGTGGATCAAAGCTAACACTATAATAAATGACATTTACGGTCAGAAGAAAGCTTCAAGAGTAATTAACTCACAGTAACTCCAAGAGCAGTACTTGTCGAGAACAGGTAAATGAAATCACCAATCAACTGGAGAGATGTTCGGCTGTTAATTCTCGAAACATCGATCTTTTGAATTGCGTTGAAGAGAACTACTGATGTTGCATCATTCACTACTCCTTCTCCAAACACTAGGCTGTATAATAAAGGATTTTCATCTTGATGAAGGACCTATAAGGAAGTAATCAAATCTAAAAATCTCTTTCTGTGAAATAATAAGCAAAAACAAGGGGGAGGGGGGGAATTTGCAAACTGACCAACCTGCAATGTACAAACTGTATCTGTTGATGAGAAAATAGTTCCTACAGCTGAAACAGAACAGCATGAAATTCACAGACAATTCTAGTAAGAAATTAACCCTGAATACAGATACTAGTTGACAAGATAACATCATTAAGAATCTCACCGAGATATTCTCGTGCAGTCAAACCAAAAAATCCTAGCTTGGGAAACAGCCACCAACCGCCTAGGACAAGAGTACCATCCATGAACTTTAGAAAAACTTGTTGCAGCAGACAAATATGAAAAATGATATCCTAGGTGGAATCAAAATTACCGGCTGTAATAATCGAGGTAGAGACAAAAACCCCGATTACTCCAAATAGCATGATGGTTATGAAGTTCTGAAAAAACTGTTTCTTCTTCACCTGAAATCTGCAAGCAAACCAGCAAAGAATGAAGTTAGCTAGTTTCAAAATCCAGGTTAATTCAACAGGGGAAAAATGTGAAAAATTTGCATGACATTTGAAACCCATTTTACCCTGCATTGAATATAATAGGTGGGAGGAGATAAATGAAGAACAACTCTTCACTGAACCTAAGGATGTGAGAGCTTTTTCCTTTGTTCAAGAACAAGATTACTGTTCCTGCTATGCCTCCCTGAGACCAACAATATGCCAGTTAGAATTTAAATTCCTAAGACATCCGTATGTTAATTTTGAAAGGTTCGATAAGATTCTCAAGCAATTTAAAAAGATGAAACACAAACACATGAACATATATATGAATATGTATATGGTAAAGAAAATGTTCCAAAGAAATGAGGGAAATTACAATTAAGATTGCAGTGATTGATTCATTGACCCATCGGTTCTCTTCAAGCAAATGTCCTATAACTAAACATAGGCAGAGAATTGCCACAAACACTGAGATTGGCACCACCTGCTCATGCTCATGAGCTAAGTTTCTTACAAACTCAAACATCTCCACTAAGTATTGTTCCTTCTTTTTACTTACTTTTGCATTATTTTTCTTTATTTTTTTCTTGACCAACTAATTAACATGTTATATATGCTTTAATTTCTCTTTCTGTGTATTGTTTTTTATTTTTGGATTCAGTGTCATGAAAAGAAGCTGGAAATTGCCAGACTAAAGGATTTGATACATGAATTGATGAGTTTTCCCGAAAAAAGAGTGTTGGCAGTTGACAAAATGACACGTAGGGTTTCACGTTGCATGGATAATGCCAGGTGCCAGTATGAGCATGAATTATATAACCTCTTGTTGGCGAAAAAGTCTGAGACTGATCAAAAACTGGGTCAAGTTTTTAGAGCTATCTGTTGAAGGTTTTGGCTATTATATATTTGCAGGGTAAGGCCTTCTTTTATTGGACCGTTTCTTGAATATCCATCTCAATGTTCAAGCCATCTATTCAAAGGAATATTGCTATTTGCTAGTTGTGTGTTGAGGCACTTTCCAAGTCCATAATTTCACTTTTTAGAGTTGGGTGCAAATAATTTGAAAGTAACTGAGGTTATCTCAAAGCGATTAAAAGACCAAACACCCATGGATAAAAAATTATATAATAAATATATTTATTAAAATTAAATAATATTTTAGTTAAAATGGTAAAATTAGATATTTATATGTTTGATATCATGGGTTTAAATTTTATTATAAGTAAGTTTGATTATTCATAAAATGCAAAAAAGATAAAAAATAAAAAAACACTCATAATAATATAATTTACTTTGTACATAAATAATTTTTTTTTTTGTAATTTCTCGATTAAGTTGGTGTTTAGTTGACTTATGGCACTAAGTCAATTAAGGGCTTAATATTAGTGTATATTCAAATAATCTTATATAAAGTTATTTCTAAGACATTTAGGTGTTGTTTGATAAATTAAAAAAATTAAGTGTTGAAAAATTAAATATTGAATTTAAGTTATAAAATTTGTTCGGTATCTTTCTTAAAATTAATATTGAATTTTTTCATAAGTTCAATTTTAAAAAAAAATTAAAAGTAAAGTATTTAAGGATAATATTAGAAAATAAAATAAAATAAAAAAGAATTTAAAATTTTATATTAATTGGTAAGCAACTTCTTGTGTACTTATCAAAAACTTAAATCGTTAAAAATATTAATTATGGTGAAATATGTATTTAAATTCAAACGTAATAATGATATTGAGAAGAAAACAAAAAATGATGATATTAGATTTAATGTATGTGTATACTTAATGAAAAATTAAAGTTATTAAAATTATATTTATACTAAATAATATATTAAAACTAAAATAATATTTGTGTTAAAAAATAATTATAAATTATTTGAAATTATATTTTTATTAAATATAAATTATTAAAAATTATATTTATATTTTTAATAAAATATATTAAATTTAGTTTATTTAAATAATAATTAAATTACATGTATATTAAAAAATAATATAAAAAGTAATAATTAAAAATATATATTTTTAAAAGGTCGAGGGGAATTACTCCCTCCACTAGAAGCCCACCTTTTGAGCTTTGGTGGGAAAATTGAAATACGGTGAGTTAGTGAGTTTCTTTAGTTAATGGTGTATGCGATAAATCATTTGAAAGCTTTTAACATTTAATAATTATTTTATTTTTTTTACTTAATATAAAAAAATTAATAAAAATATTAAATAAGATAAATAGATAGCTAACTATTCATCTTGTAATGTAAAAAATATTAAATTGATTTTATTTTATTAAAAAATTAAAAATATATCTTTTTTATTACTAAATGAGATATTCAAATTAGTGTATTTATTTTCACCTAAAACTATCTAAAATAATATAAAATATTATATTAATAAGATTAAAATTAGAAATAAATAATCTTTTGAAAATCAATGTTTACTTTGATCAAACAATATAATTATATTCAATACATATATTTACTAATTTATCAAACAACTTTTTAATATAAATTTAGCACTTAATTTTTCGGCACTTAAATTTTCAGTTTATCAAACATATCTTCTTCGTTTGTATCACTAATTATCTTTAGTGAGATAGAATTTTGAGGAATAATACTTTTTAGGGTAAATTACACTAATAGTCACCTAACTATTGGTAAGTTCTTTTTGTCACCCAATTATGAAAAGTTACAAAATGGTCACTCAACTATTCGATTTTGTTATTTTTGGTCACCAGTCGCTAAATGGCTAACAAAATGATAACATGGAAGCATTTTAAATTGTCATAATAACAACTTTAGCCCAAACATTTATACATTGTGTTAATTTAGTCTTGATTATGAAAATTTTAACCCTCAACATTTACGTATCGTGTAATTAGATCTTTTTTTTTTTTGTAGTTTTACTTTTCTTTGAGACCCTTTCCCCAATAAAGCTAAAAAACAAATTTATCAACTAAATTTGATAAATATATATATATATAAAATCCAAGATAATAATTTTCACCTTTTCTCATTCTTTTAAAATTAACCCTCAATGTCACAAAGAAAAACAAAACTACAAAAAAGATCAAAGTACACAATATTGAGAGTTAATTCTTTTAGAATCAAGACTAAATTGACACAATGTATAATGTTAAGGGTTAAAGTTGCTATTATGTCAATTTTAAAAGTTGTCAAATTATCTTTCCATTTGCAATTTAACGGCTAGTGACAAAAAAAATTGAATAATTGAATGATCATTTTGTAATTTTTCATAGTTAGCTGACAAAAAAAAAGTATTAAGAATTAGATGACTACAAATATAATCTACTCTATTTTTTATGGAATTTTGTAATGAGATAATTATTTTAATTTTTCAATAGAGCATCCATATTCAATCCACTCAAGAAAAAAAGTAATTTTATTTTTTTAAATTGCATTTAAAATAGTTAATCCACATTAACCCATGGTCAAAATTTAAAATCAATATTTAATTCTGAATTATTAAAATTTAATTTAATTTTTATATAAATAAGTATTATTTAATAAAATTTGAGTCAAAATTAACATTTTCTATTAAATAAACAAATTATTAAAACAAAATTGATAACTCCTTAAATTTTAAAATTAAATTTCAATATGTACGAGTTTAATTAATTTTAAAATTGTTTGAGGTGAAAATTGAATTATAAATTTGTTATATCAAAATTTAATTTTATCATTTATATAAAATTTAGAAATTTTTTGAGTAAGGTAATGTTCCCCTGGTTTCAACATTAAATTTTTTTTAAAAAAAAATGTAATTTCACACGATTTTTTTTATAATAGTAAGTATTCTCATACATTTAAAATAATATTTAAATAAAACCATTCAAGTAATAATAATTTTAAAATTCAAACTCAATTTAAATGCTTGAAGAATCATTGCATTTTTAATATATACTATCGAAATCAACTTTATTAAAAAAAAGTTGGTTGTCACCAGTAGCGAAGCTAAAATTTTTTGAGGGGTCGGAACTAAATTATATATGTTTACGATAGTAAAAATATAATTTTATCATTTTAATAGCTTATATTTTTATAACTTTTAAAAGGTTATATAAAAATTTTATCATTTTAAGGAATTAAAATATAATTTTATTATTATTAATTTAAAAATATTTAAATTATAAAAAAAATTAAGAGAATCACGGGCCTACTGGCTCTCCACTACGGTACTCCGCTGGTTGTCACGATTTGGCTTGATTCGATATTACAGAAATTATTTCGAATTTCACTAAAATTAGCTTAGGTTGTTTTGAATAATTAAAACGTGAAAACAATGGAATCTGAAAAAAGGATATTTTGCCTGCAAACGTATCCTTCCGAAATTGGTGGTAGAGTCCCTTTCCTTTAGCAATTAAGACCCCTTCTGCTTTCCATCTCTTTCTGCCACTTATTATCTCAAATATAATTGTTTTGATAAATTTAATCGTTAAATTATTAAAATCATATTAATTTTACATCAATATAAATAAATTTATCTCATATATATTATTACAAGCTCTTTAGAAAAATTGTGTTCCCTTTACAAATTGCTTACATTTGGCAGCATTAGGAATTTTTCACATTTTAAACAAATTTTCAAAATGTTATAAAACTAAGGGAATTATGGTAAAAAAGAAAAGAAAAAAGAGTAGACACCTTAGATACAAAAAGTTTATGCATGATTTCAATTACCATAGGTTACAAAAATATAATAAAGATATCCTATATAATTTTAAGGGTTACAAGAATTACAAAAAATTAAAAAATAAAATGAATTCTTAAGAGTTATAGGAATTATATGGACATCTATTTATCAATAAATTTATAATACTTCTCTTCGGATGTCCATTAACGAACATGTGCCTTGTGAAATTTTTATTAGGAAAAATCATGTGAGATAAAAATATAATGAAGGGAAAAAGGTATACAATCTCCTATTGCAAGTTGTTTCGTTAAAAACCTCTACCATTAAAACCCAGTGAGACAAAATCTTGATTAAAAGAAAAGTGTACAACATGTTTCAAACTCCCCCTAATAGCAACATCATGGTAAATATTTGAGTCAATGCATTCCAGTATTGAATATTAGTCTTTCAAACGTGGTTGATAATACATTGGTAAAAAGATCAATTAAATTATCATTAGAACGAATTTGTTTAACTTCTATATCACCTTTCTTCTTAAGACCACGAGTGAATGATAATTTTAGTGAAATATATTTCGTTGTCACTTTTTATATAACCACCCTTCAATTGATTTATACATATAAATGATAGTTGGCATCTTTTCTTACAAAGGCAAATCACATATTTTTTGAATATGTTAAGTCAACAACTTTAGTCAAACACACCCTCAGCTTCCTTCATGCACTGCAATTATTTTTGCATGATTTGAAGACGCAACAACTAATGTTTATTTTGTTGAACACCATGATATAACAGTACCTCCACATGTAAATAAATATCTCGTTTGAGATCAACCTTTATGTGGAACTGATAAAATTAATAATATTTTAAAAAGTCAAAATTAAAATCGGTGTTGAAAGAATTTAAATTGAATTATTTATACAACTTTTTTTCATTTAATTGAGAAGCTAAAAGACTTAAAATGAATTTTTAACTATTGAAAAGGGCTAGATATAAAATTATACCATTTAGCCATGGGGGCCAGGCCCTTCCGTCAGTGGCTTCGTCCCCTAAATGCTGTCTAAATTCTAATATTGTACCAGTAATAAAAAAATATTATAATATTATACTAAACTCTAAATATTTATATTTTAGGTTTTTTTAGCATTCTGTCATTGCAGTATGGTGGTGACTTTTTTAAATTAGAACGAACATGAAATGTAATTGTATAATTGGCGAATAGTATATTGATTTTTAATTTCTAAAAAAATATAAACGAATTTATTTAAACAGAATTTAATTAAGAAAAATTTAACAATTTTCAAAGATGGACTGATAGAAGTGCCTCCAACTTATGACAACCTTTCAAAACAAAACAAAATAATTCTAGTCCCATACCAATAATTTGTAAAATATTTTAAAATAAAAAATTAAAAAGTAAAATGAATAATAGATATGAATATTCAACTTCAAATAAGTTATCTGTAAAAGTAAAATGGATCAGAATATTTATTATCAGCAGAAATAAAATAAAAGTATTCAATAAATATTATTTTACACTAAATACAAATAAATGTTGATCGAAAAATCTAAAAAGAAAGAGAAGTATTTGATATTTTTATACCCCCATGTTGTGGACCCTTATCTAGCTGTCTCCCAATTACAAAACCCCCCTTCATATTCAGTTGCTGGCTCGGATTGGAGGGTCGAGCCACGAGTCCAGTACTCCAGTTCCAGTCATTCAATTGGGTGGGGAGGGCGGCCTGGCCCGCTGATTGGTACCGGCCTGGTCTGGACGTTTGCAATTACTGTTATCCGGTTTTGGATTTTCATGAAACTTCAGGCCATTATGAAATTTTCTCATTACAAATATATTTACCGCGATAGAAAGTGTCTGCTCCAAGCTTCTCTCTCATAATTTAAGAGAATTTTTATGGAGTACACTTTCAAGTTATTCCATTAATTATGTATTAGATGAAATTTTTACTTAATTTTTTTTTTTTTTTATTTAATATATAAAGATTAATGTATCTATTTTTAATAGAGAAAATAAAATATAATCTAATTTTTTATTTTTATCAATTTTTTATTATATTATAAAAATTTTGAAAAAATTATAATTACAATTTAAAATTTAAAAATTTTAAAAATGTCCAAATCTCAACTATATCCTCTAATCAAAATTTCATCGACATTTTAAAAAATAAATTAATTGTCTTTAATAATAGACCATTTTACGGTTTAGTAAAAATTTATAGCTATTAATTATTTATAATAAATAAAGGAAATAAAACTTAGAAACTATATTGATAATCACCAAAATGAGTAATTATTATAGTATTTTAATTAATGTTATTAAAGTTACCGATTGAATCTTACTTCGATTGACATGAATATTGTTATCAATGTACAAAGATGTAGGTTCAAGTGTATAAAAACATATTATTCTCTTATTTATAAATTAGAAAGAGAGTATAAATAATTTTAACGCTGTTTTAAAAAGATAAAATTAATGTTATCAAAATTATTGAATTAAGTAGTAAAAAGATTAATGGCATGAGAGATTTAGAAAACAACAAAAAAGAGATATTATTAGAAAAAATGTTTGGAGGGAAAAAGACATTAAAGATAAAAGGACCTAATTTAGAACAAAGTTAAAATACATGATGGCTGTGAAAAGGGTCATTTACTTTTTTAAGAAGATTTTCAACTACCTTTTTAATTACTTTCAACTACCCAAAATATAAAAAATAAAGGAACAAAAGAAAATCACATGTAATTTTAAAGTTATTCTAGTAATATATATTTCCCCCCTAAATATAAATCACTTCTATGGCCCACGCCCTTGATAAGGTAAAAAGGAAATACAAATTATTCGGCCGAAAAAATTATTTCAATTCTCCATTTAATCTTTCATTTTTTTAGTTTTTAATTTACTTTTTCTTTTATTAAATTACTTCAAAATAAATAAAAAATTAATAATTTTTAATTTTACCGAGATAACACGTGGATGAGATATCAACATTTATTTAATATTTTTAAAATTTACAAAAAATTAAAAATATTATCAAAAATTAAAAATCGTTAAAATTATTTAAAAATATAAAAATATTTTTAAATTTTAAAAAAATTAATTATATACTAACATGTTATTCACGTAATGGTCCATATGTATGTCACTCAAATAAAGTTAACAAACTTTAAATATAAGTTAAAGAGAAAATTAAATGGGGTTAAAATAAATTTTTTTTAAAGTTAGAGGATAAAAAAATTATTATGCAAAAAAAAAAAAGTTTTAGAGTTCATGGTAATCACGTGGAAGCAATCACACTCAATCACTATCCCACACCTTCGGACAAAAGCCCCCCGTAACCTTAGACCGGCTCCAGCCGAGCTTGGGACAACGCGTGATTCGGTTCGAGAAAAACTAGTTTAAATTAACTATGTAAATTATTATTAAACAATTTAATTAATTAAAATCGAATAACTTAAATATGGGAAGCAACAAAAAGCCAGCCTAAAAGTTCAGCATTTTTCTTTCTCAACAATCACTTTTCTCTCTCTAAATCTTGTACGGTTTACGAAGCGAGGAAGTAACCGGCGGCGGAGATCAGTGGCGGAGCTGAGCTGAGTCGTCAGTGGAACAGATAGTTCAGGCAATGGGAAGCTTGCGTGGCATTTCGATTGCCATTTTTGTAGTTCAAGCTCTGTTAGCTTCAGTAGCTTTGGTTTCAGCTCAAGGATCTGCTACTCCTTCTCGTTGGCAGACTTTAAGCGGTGCGTTTCTCTCTTTCGCTTCCTTTTCTTTTTCTAAATCCGTTAAATGATGTGAATTTTTTAAAAAAAAAACTTTATCTAGTTCTGTTTGGTTGCCGAGAAAGATGAGCAAATGTTGGGAAAACAGCTTGTTGAGCTGGATGCATTTTCAAAATTTCCCGTCTTTGCTTGAATATAAGTTTGTTTCTGTTTGATTTACTCAAAATTGAAGGGAAAAAAAGGAGAAAATTACTCAAACTAAGCTTACTTTGAGCTGCTTAGCCGTATCAGATTCGATGTGTTTTGTTTGAGTTTTAGCTAGTTCGAACTTGGTTTTGTTTTATTTAATAGCTTCTGTTCATCTATAAAGAAAACGAAGTGAAGGTAAAGGGAAAAATTCACGTTCCTTCCAAAAAAAAAAAAAAATGCTTATCAAGTTTTCTCAGATTTGCCTTCAAGAAAGAAAATTTTCTAATTTCTCTTTCGTTCGTACAAAAGTGAAAGAAACGACGAGAAAAATGCATGCTTTAATGATTTCCAACTTCGAAGTTTCTTCAAGTGGAACACTTTATTTTATTTTATTAAAATTCACTCTCCTTATTGATTTATGACCCTTCATTTGAAATTTAGTTATTTTTAATTTGGTTTCTGAGGAAGTACATGCATTAGAAAAAGGATAAATTGCACGGGAAAATGGAACAAATAGATAAAAAAAAAATGCAGCTTTAAGTTTCTCCTGATTTATTTCTTTGAATGATTTTGTTTTTTATTCTGACTCTTCTTCCTTCGTATATTAGAGTTTAGTTTTGTTCTTCATTAGAAGTTTGGCCTTTTTTTCTGTTGATCAATATGCTTAAACTATTCAATTTCCTTTTCAGGGGAAGCACCTGTTGTCATAGCTCGTGGTGGATTTTCAGGAATATTTTCAGACTCCAGTTTTGGAGCTTATAGTTTGGCTTTAGTAACGGGTCCTTCTGATGTGATCTTGTGGTGTGATGTGCAATTAACAAAAGATGGAGCCGGGATTTGCTTTCCTGATCTTAAGCTAGATAATAATTCTAACATTGCAACTATTTTCAGTGATAAGCCGGCGACTTACCTTGTTAATGGGGTCTCTACCAAGGGACTTTTTTCTATTGATTATACTCTCAAGGATCTTGGAGGTGTTTATTGTAAGTTCAGCTCGCAGTTTATCCTGTTAGTTTTTTCTTGGTCACCATCAGTGTCCTCTACCTCTTATTTATTGCTTTTGTCGTTACATTCTCTCTCTCTCTTTTTTTATCATCATCTTCACAAACTTTGATTGATAGATAGTTAATGAACTTGCGAGTTTCGTTCATCTTACTGGTCTCAGAATTATTTTGTAGTTTTGAATCATAAAACTCGTTACTAACCACTAATGATCTAGTTCAAGCAGTTTTACAAGCAATCCAGTAATTAATTCTGAAGTTTGATATGATACCACTAGCTTTCACTTTGACATTATTACCTATACACGTTTGCATTTTTTTTGACAGGTTTGTTTGACTTGACTTGCTGTGAAATGTACCAGTAGAAAATTCTTTATTGCTTTTTGCTACTTGTTTGTTGTGTTACATTCTAATGTGTTATTTGTTATCTGGACAGTAAGTCAAGGTATCTACTCTCGGACGAATAAGTTTGATGGAAATAATTACCCAATTATGACCGTTCAGGGTACCTATACCCAACTGAAACCACTTGGATTTTGGTTGAATATTCAGGTAAAGGATTTTTCAGTGCTTAATAATGCGTTCCTACTTTTCCCTCATGTCTTTTCTTATCCCTTTGTTAATTTAGTGTAACTTCATCTTTCTGTTTTTGGATTTAATTGACTGTCTCTCTATTTTGCAGCATGATGCATTTTATGCAGCACACAACTTGAGCATGAGAAGCTTTGTACTTTCTGTAACTAGAAATGCAAAAGTTACTGTTGACTATATCTCGTCACCGGAGGTAGCTTTCTTGCAAAACATTGCTCCAATTTTCCGAAGAAGTTCAACAAAGGTTGTCTTCCGAGTTCTAGGACCGAAGGATGTGGAACCTTCAACAAATCAGACCTATGATTCTCTCTTAACAAATCTCACATTTATCAAGACATTTGCCTCTGGAATCATTGTACCAAAGTCTTATATATGGCCTGTAGATGGAGCTCTTTACTTGCAACCTTCTACCTCTATTGTCTTGGATGCTCACAAAGAAGGGCTAGAAGTTTTTGCGTCAGACTTTTATAATGATGTTCCATTCAGCTTCAATTACTCATATGACCCAGTAGCTGAGTACCTTCAGTTTGTTGACAATGGTAAATTCTCTGTTGATGGGGTTTTAACCGACTTCCCAATAACTCCAGCAGCAGCTATAGGTAAGTTATATGCAGGTGTATGCATTATGAGTCCTCAGAATTTATCAATTTATTTGTTGTTATTATTTTGCATCTATATGCTGATATTTACTTTCTAACTTAAATTATGGTCAAATTTCAAATTATTCTTAAGGATCGTTACTTGTCTTAGTAACTTGCGCTGCCATTTTGCAAATTTCATCAAAATTTGTGTACTTAGGGAGAATACTAAAAGGGTGCGCCTAAGAATCTTTTGCTTTGTTGGTATTTTTCTCCTTGTTTGCCCCATGCCATGGTTTCATCATTTAAATAAGATGGTGAAGTGAGATATCTGCCTTTTGTGTCAATCTGTATTTTCTTGGCCTGACATTCTCTACAGTCTACACAGTAACTTAGTCTGGTTATTGAAAGGACAGGTTGCCTTATTTTTGCCAGATGCCATTATCTTTTGCTGCTACTGGATAAGAACGTTGGGGTTTTTTTGGTTGAGATGCTAACTTTTGTTTCGCATTGCAGATTGTTTTGCTCACATAGGAAAAAATGCTTCAAAACAAGGTATGTATTTATGGAATGCTTCTGACATGTATAGCTTAATATTTTTTGCTAAGAGTTAGTGGTAATGGTCATGAGATTATGTGTTTTAAGGTTCTTCATAAACTATTTTTTTTGTTGTCATGCTACAGCGGACCTTTTGGTCATATCAAATAATGGAGCAAGTGGAGACTATCCTGGTTGTACTGACATGGCATATACAAAAGCTATTCAAGACGGTGTAGATGTTCTTGACTGTCCTGTTCAAATGACAAAGGATGGAATACCTATTTGCTTGGGCTCTATAAATCTTATACAGAGCACCGACATTGTCCGAACAGGCTTTAGCAATCTTACAGAAACTGTGCCAGAGATTATGCAGAGCAGTGGAATATTTACCTACAACCTGTCATGGAGTGATATTAAAAGTTTGAAACGTAAGTTGAATTTATTTCTCGTTTGCTTGTTCTTTATTGTATTGAATTGTTTTCTTTTTGATCTTTTTTTCTGTCTTTTGGGTGGGATTAGATTCTAGAGTCTTTAATCCTTTCACAAAATAGAAACATAACATGTTGAAAATAAAAGTTGCCTAAGCATAGATTGAAGTTTGTACATTATATTGAGTGGTTTTGTGAGATATGTCATACTTTCTGGATGCAAATTCATGTTTCTTTCTGTGCTTGAAACATTGATAGCCATCTTGAAGGTGCATGAATGAAACTCTGCTTTGGAAGATACTCTCTTTGCCTACAGTACTTATTGTCAGTTTATTTTAATTTGCCCCATCATCTAAATCTGTGTTTTAGTTGTAGAGATTCAGCTATTTTTTTTATTTTTTTTTGTTTCTTTGATAGATATATTTGGCATTAGCTTTTTGTCAAATTCCTTATTCTAATCTATCAATACTTCTCCTGTAGCTGTAATATCAAGCCCACAGTCACAGTACAAATTGTTTCGAAATCCAAAGTTCCAAAATGCTGGGAAGTACTTAAAGTTATCTGAATTTTTAAGCATGGCAAACACCACTAGCTCTCTAAATGGTGTCTTAATCAGCATAGAGGTCAGTTCTTGCCATTCTATATTTTCCTCATTGTATTGGTGTTTATGCTGTAATTTTATTTTCTACTCACATTATTGGAACTAATGATGGATGTTAGGACGTTAGGCACAGTAATTGTGAATGGTGGCTATTGTTTTATTTTGTGCCAGGGTGGAACTGTTAGCATGGTAGCTTAATTATCGTGAGAAACATATCAGATTGAATCATAATCTTACATGGTAGCTGTGGGTTATGCCATATGGAATATATTGACCTGAATGGTCAGAAAAACATAAAACATAATTTAACCAGTAGCCGGCACCTTTATGAACTGAAGTACTCAACATCTTGTATCTGCTTATTATATCATTTTGTAAGTACAATAATTCTGGAGTTTGTGAAACCTTTAATGCTCATCTTAATTAAATATCACTTAAGATTTAAAAACCATTCTATTGTTTTACAAATTGTTGAAATACGTTTCATCCATCTCATAATTAAGTAACCTTATTTGCGAAATAATGTTGACCGAGATTGTCACGACCAGCTGACCAACAAGGTACTCTCATTATATTGGGTCATGTCGCGTTGACATTGTGATCATAATACCAGCATTGTCTTCTTTGGGTGTCCATTGACCCCTTAAGGTTTTCTCAGCCAAAGGTGTGCCGTCCTAGATTTGAACCCAAGATCTCCTACTTATAGGACTCTTTTCCACAACTCTGGTATTGATTGACCTAAATGACCCGTTGACTGGCAAGATACTCTAATTTCCCTGAGCCATGTTGCACCAGTGTTGTGAGCACAATATCGATATTGTTCTCTTTGGGCATCCATTGACCTCTCAAGGTTTTGTCACTTGAAGGTCTCACCTCCCCAAGGAAGAGACTCCTATATGTAAAAGGTATTGGGTTTGAAGCACATCTTTAACAAAACTTGAGGGACCAATGAACACCCAAAGAGAACAATACTGGTATTGTGCTCACGACACTGGTTTGATACGACTCAAGGAACTGAGAGTACCTTGCGGTCGGCAGGTTGTGACATGAATAGCCCGCTGACCAACAAGGTACTCTAATTTCTCCGGATTGTGAGCAGAAAACTATTATTATCCTCATTGGATGTCCACTAACCCCTCAAAGTTGTCACCCAAAGATGCGTCTCCCCAGGTTCAATCCAACACTTCCTCCATATAGGAGTCTTTTCTACTACTATGCTACCCTTTGTTCTACGCACAATACTGTTATTGTCCTTTTTGGGCATAAGGTTTGGTCATTGTGTGTCTCCCCATGTTTGAACCCAACACCTCCTGTCCATACAAGTCTTTTGCACAACTTTGGTACCATTTGATGGACGCCTGTACAGAAAAAGACCGGTTTGCTCACAGTGCCAGTGTGACAAGGTCCAGGAAAATGAGTGTACATTGCCGGTTGGCGGATTGAGACAGAGACAAACAGGCTATCTTCCAACTTCGTATAGATGCTGAAGAGAGTATCTTCATGATCTTTTCCCTTATATGGGTTGCAATTGTCTAAATATTTTCTGACATTTTGTAACAAAATCTCCAATCTTGTTTTCTCTCTTTGATGATTGAAAATATCCCATCTTCTGAAACTCATAGCTGCTTAAAATCTTTGCTAATGGTGATTGTTTGCTAGCCATGAATTCTGCATACTTGTATTTCAAACCGTTTCTTCTTTGATAACATAACACGAACATTTTCTTCTGAAGATTTTTGACAGTTCTGACTTGTTTATCCTTTCAGAATGCTGCTTACCTTGCAAAGCAGGGATTTGGTGTGACTGATGCAGTGCTTAAGGCCTTGAACGAAGCTGGCTACGATAAACAAACAACTCAAAAAGTTATGATACAGTCCAGTAGTAGCTCTGTTTTAATGAAATTCAAGGGTAAAACCAACTATCAGCTTGTCTACAAGATTGACGAAGATATTGGAGGTGCTCAAAGTTCAACAATTGATGACATTAAGAGATTTGCTAGTGCTGTTGTCATTAGCAAGGACTCTGTGTTTCCTGAAAATTCAGCATTCCTCGCTGGTGCGACAGATGTTGTATCAAGGCTACAAGCTGCTAATCTCTCTGTACTTGTTCAAACCTTCAGTAATGAGTTTACATCTCAAGCATGGGACTTCTTCTCTGATGCAACTGTTGAGATCAATTCCTTCTATGCGGGAGCCGGTATTAATGGTGTCATTACAGACTTCCCAAAGACATCTGATAGATACCGGAGTAAGTGCTTACCTGTTGAAATGGAAACTACAAAATTTTATGATAATGAACTACCAGCCTTTTTGCTTTCTGGCTAACTGAATATGTTATGGACCGGTATTGATGTGATAATGTTTTTGTAGGAAACCGATGCTTGAAGAGAGGCAACAAGACACCCACTTACATGAGTCCTGTGCAGCCTGGCAGCCTTTTGCAACTAGTCACAACTGATTACTTGCCACCAGCTGAAGCTCCAAAACCCTACCTGACTGAGTCAGATGTCGTCGAGCCTCCTTTGCCTCCCGTTGCCAAAACAACCTCGATTTCTACTCCATCTGGCACTGTAGCAGCAGCCCCAGCACCAAACGGACAGCCTAAAGTTGCTGCCTCTATCATTGTACCACTTATGGCTGTGCTTCTTGCCATGTATTACTGTTTTGAAATCTGATAAGAGTCGGCCTTGCTCTCAATTTTTTTATAAATCTTATTGCTTTGGATATCGAGTAGGTTGAAGGTTTTGCTGCAGGAGTGCAGTGCCCGCGGCAAAGACCAGTTTTTCTTAGTTGTCTCCCCTCCAAACGGCAGTGTTAATTCCTTTTACCTTATAATTTTGTTGGTATGTTCATTCTTCTCATTGTCTTCCTTTTTCTAAAAGCACAATTCTTGAGAGCTACATATCTTTAATGGATGCATTCCCTATTTGATTTGTATAAGATATCTCTGCCATTATTCATTTCTGTGAATTATTTTTGGATCTCTCTCTCTCTCTCTATATATATATTATCCGCTTAAACCTCCACAGCTTCCATATCAGTGCCTTCTGGAATTAAGACGATAAGAAAGAGAATTGAAAAGAGTAAACAAGAGATTTTGTAATAAAACAGTCTGCAAAAGTTTTATATATTCCACTCTATATTGAATAATGAAGAACAGGGGTATTTATAACAAGAAAAGCTTCTAATTACAGAAGAAAATGTTAGTACAAATCTCCGGTGAGAAAAATCTCGAATACACGAACGAAACTCAAACAGAAGAAGAAATAGGACAAGGCTCCAAGGCGTGTATCAAATAACTATCTTTAAGGTTATATTCGCCCCACCTATCTTTGGTGTGCAAATGAGTTCCAAGCAAATTAACCTCGAGGATACAATGAAGCCAATGACTATTTGCGTTTTGCATTGACGATAATAGCCCACTACACACTGAGCAATGTATGACAAGAAACTCAATTTCTATAAAGGATTTCTGCAGTATTACTTTATAGAATAATCTAATAATATTAGAATATGAAGGAATGAAAGAAAGAATATTAGAATTTGTTGCTATATTTCCAAATGAAATCTCATTCCTATTTATAGGAATTTTCATGTCTCTTCATAGAGACATCTTTCATCAATAGGTGTCTTTCTGAATAATAATGTCTTTAAAATAAACATATAATTATTCATTTAATTATAACTATTCAAATAATATTATTTAAATAGTTATAATTTTTTTTCAAAAAATCAAATAATATAATATTTTGATTAATTACACCCATTCATTTATAGTTATTGGAACACTATAAATATTTGAAAATGTTTCAACAGAAAATAACAAAGATTTTATGCTAATAAATAAAAAATATATTATACTAATAATTTCTAAATTTTCAAAGAAAGGAAAACATAATCTGTAAACTTAATTTGCACGCAAATTCTTCAAATCTAGTTACTTCGTAGCTACATGGTTCTCCAAACAACTTGTATCTTTTTCGCGATCCCAGTTTGCATTCTTAATTCGTCAAAGTAATGAGCTCGTCAATCTTTAAAGGGTTTGTCAATATTGATGAATTCGCCAATAGAGAGTTTGTAAAGCTTAAAGGGTTCACCAGTCTGGACGACTTCGTCAATTTTGAAGGATTCGCTAAATGTGTATGATGCGTGAACGGTCATCTCGCAATAGTCCCTCTTATCTGGTTTAACCTTTTGCTTCTCTTATTTGCCTTTGATCAAAGGCCCCTTATCTTCGTCATCTCCGCTACGTATTCTTCATTTTATCATCATAGCCATTGATCTTAATGATGGAAATCCCATGTCACCAACTTTTTTTAGTAAACTTTTACTCCTTGCATGGTTACATTTCGATACAACTTGTACTGACTCAACCGTCAGTCCATAGACAAGCTCACTGCGAGATTGTTGGAACCTTAGGGTCTCAGATCTTCTACAAGATACTGTATATATATCGTATTTCATCAGTATAAGTTAACCCCAATTGACATGTTATATATCCAGCTGTATTCATGACTTTTGTGGCATGATGAGGTTTAATGCATGAATTTTTGTATCGTAACATAACTGGAGGAAGCCCTACGTGAGAAGTAATGTATCATTTCGCCTTACAGTTAAGTTTTGTAGATACGGAAATGGTAAAATTGGTATATAATCCACCAACTAATTTCGACTTCCCACGGCGGCAAATCCTGATTTCTCTATGTAGGTATGTTGAGTGTTTTTCTTTATCCTCCTTAGATGATAAGGTTGTCTATTTATATGATATGATTATTGTTCACTAATGTGATATCTTAGGTAGGTTCCATGCATGCTAACACGTACTCTACTCTAGATTTGACACGTGTTTCTACGATGGGGGTTTGCCTTATGTAGTACCATGCGAACAGTCTCATGTGCGATCTCATGTGCGATCTCATTGGAGGGTGTAAGTGCCCCTCCTGCGAACTCTTAATGTCGTGTGAGCTCGATAGGCGAACTTGATGTGCGAACCGTGTAGAGTTTGACCCGAACCCATTCTGGTTGTGAGTCAGTATTAGTAAGTATCATAACAAGGTATATATTTCATTCAAGAGGTTGTGGTATTGATTGTCCTTATATCACACTCGGAGTTAGTATTAGTTGAAGAGTGAAATAATTTTTTTATCATTCAGTTTATGATTGATGTACTTTTTACACAATCTTGAAAATGGTAAAAAGAAAAAGAAAGATCATCAAAGAAATTAAATCTGTGTGAGGGTTTTCTAAAGGGCATAGCATACAATTAGGATGCAAGTATTACCCAAATTTAGCACATTACTAAAGCTGCTGATGCTGTGTGAGGATATTTAAACCAAAATAGACGAAATAAAGTTGCAACGTAGAAAATCAAGGCTAGGAGCGAGGCTGGAAATTCAAGTCAACTGGCAATGGGTGGCAGAGCCACTTAAAAAGTTAGCCTTTAGGCTACGAGAAGACGATCCCATTGACGTGGGAGATATAGCAGTTGATACACAGAATGGAAACATGATGTGGTTTGGGGATAAATAGATGAACTCTGTTTCTGATATTGAAAGTAATCAAGGGTTTCTGGAAGATGATAACATACATCTGATGGAGGATGTAGTTGAGGATACAAGCGGTTCCTTCCATAATTTTCTGGAAAAAGGGTACAATATTTGGTTGAGGACACCACGTCTAAGACTGACATCCTAAAACCTAGGGGCGAAGTTAGAAAACTAGCTTTTGAGGCCAGAGATGAACCATAAATTTTGGGAGGCTAAAATGCAGTTTCACCATTATAATAACTTGTAATTTCATAAGTTTCAAAGGGATTAAATCACACTTATCATTTTTGGGGTCAAGATCATTTGCCTCCTCTTATCTACGCTCCTGCTAAATACTATAATGGATCCTCACTTGCGAACCCAAGACATACTAGCTCAGGAGCCATCGTTAGGGATCATAATAATCATTGGATTGCTTGTTATCATAGATTTATTGGGATCTCTTCTAATATAATAGTCGAACTATGGGGTCTTAGGATGGGCTTCAACTTGCTAAAAGTTTGCACATTTCTTGTATCGTTGTCGAGCTTGATGTTTCCATCAAAAATCAGGATCATGATTTGCTTCATCCTCTTATTTATGACTATAGGACTTTGTTGATCAACTTCTAGTGCAGTAGTCTACTTCATATCTACCAAGAGGAAGCAATACCATTTCTAGTATTTTGTACGAAACTAGGAGTTCAACTTGTAACTAGGTTGTTTATTTTGACCTCTCATATTTTCTTCCTCCTCTTGTGGATGTACATAGTTAGCTTTCCTATGTATCGAACTATTTAATTAATAAGTGTTCCTTTATTGAAAAAAAAGAAAACATCTTAAAACTGTTGGGAAGAAAAATTAGATTCAGTATCCTTTCAACTAAAATCCATGCTCTATGCAAATCAATGTTTTAAGAATTCGATCGAGGGTTGAATTAATTAGGCAATCGATTTTCTTTTCAATCGGTTTAAAAATATAGAAAAATCTTTAAAAAAATCATAAAAGTTAAAAAATAATTAGGAAAAATAATATTATTTGAGTTATAATATTAAATGAATAATTATATGTTTTTTAAGGACATTATTATTCAGAATGACACCTATTGAAAGATGTTTCTATGAAGAGATATGAAAATTCCTATAAATAGGAATGGGATTTCATTTGGAAATCACACCAACAAGTTCTAAAAGTTATTTCTATCCTTCCTCATTTTTTAATATTATTAGATTGTTCTATAAGGAGTTATTGCAGAAATTCTGTAACGCCCCAAAACTTAGGTATTTATTTTTGCATGTTTTTAACATAAATACCTGCCTGCTTTAGTGGCCAAGTGATTTGGGTGTGTTTGGGAGTGTCTAAGAAGTCCTGGGTTTGAGCCTGGGCTTGTGTAAAATTTTGGTTTTTGGGGAATAAAACCCTTGCTTTTGGTTAGTAAGCTTTTAAATAAATGTGGGTAAAGCATGACATAAAAAGCTTGTTTGGTCTAGGGGTAAGTGGCGTGTTGCATAGGCCGGGGGTGAGGTTCGAATCTTGGTATTGGCAAGGGAATTGTTATTTTATCTTTGTCTTTGTGGGAGGTGTTGGAGGTTGATCAAACACACCGATGTGGTTGAGGTGAATTTGAATTGAATGGTTGAGGGGAGTGTGATCAGGTGGAGTGATTTGAGGAGAGATTTGAGGAGAAAATCAAGGGATGAGGGAAGAGGTAGTGGAGTGCCAAATTTGGACTCTAGCACTCTAGAATTCGGCTGTAGGGGGATTCTAGGGGGATTCTCAGTTTCGGTTTGCTTGGTAAATGAGGTGCTCTCTGCCGAAATCTCCCTTTTCCCATTTCTTTTTTTCTTTTCGGTTTCTGCATTGTTTCTCTCTTTAGCCGGTTGTGGTAAGGGCATCTACACTTTCTTTAGTTGCACTTTTTGACAACTATTTTCTCCTTGGCCGAATATCTTTCTTCTCTTTTCTCCCCTCCTTTTTCCTTTTTCCCCTGTGTTGGCCGAATAGGCCTTAGTTGTCTCTGCCAATTTCGTTTCTCTCTTCTCACCTAAACCGAACCTCATCTTCTCCCTCAAGTGTTGTGCTGCTGAAACCAGTCCTCTTCATTGACTCTTTCCTTTTCAGTAAGTAAGTGTAGCACTTAAAGTTTCGGCTTTTGAGTTACTAAGTGGGGTTGTGCTTAACTGTGTTTGACAGAAATAAATCGCAGGTGAAAGGCCGTGCTAGTGCCGAACCCATCTTCTATTCGTTTCTCTCGTTCTCTTTTGGTAAGTTCTTTAAAGAATCATCTTTCCCTTTCTTTTCTTTTTTTCTGCCTTATGTATTAACTGATGACAATCGTATAGCAGTTAAGGAAAGACTCTGGAAACTCTCAATCAATCGTTGAAGTCTAAGATTCGTGGGGAATCACCGTGGTTCTATTGAAGGTAAAGCTACTCTGTAAATGGATTGTTGATTTTGAGTTTCTTGTTAACCATAAAGTAAGACTGATAGTGGTGTTCGATTGACCAAATGTAGGTTGGTGAGTGCCTGAACGACTGTTCGTGAGGAATCGAAACCAGGTGTGTAACACTGCCAAATCGTAAACCAACAAAAGCCGGAAAAAGTATGAAAATTGACGCTACACGAGCGTGCGCTCGCTCGTGTAGTGAACCAAATGCATAAAATATGGGCGTTAGACTACCGAGGCCACCATGAGCGATCTCGTGGTCTCGGGCCATTTTGAGCCATGTTGGGCCGAAATGGGCCGTGTGGGCCTAACGGGCTCGTAGGCCCCACACGGGTAAACTGCACAAGCGGGTGGAGAATTTTGGGCCAAGCTGTGTAAATTACATGGCCGAGCTATTTTTGGGCTAAGTGGGCCTCACGAGCATGTGGGCCCACATGGGCCGCATAATGGGCCTTGGGCCCATTTGCACTATTTGAGTGCTAAGATTGCACGAGTCGCCCGAGACGACTGTGGACCTACTGATGGGTCAGTAAGTGCACCTAGACCCCAAACTGATAAAATGACTGTGATGCCCTATGATAAAATGACTGTTATGCCCCTATGTTATGTATGACCGTGTGTGAGCATGTCATGATATATATATATATATGTATGTTGCATTCATGTGTGATATGTTGCATGGGATGGGATTATTATGTTGGAGGAAGTGTATCTTTCATCGCAACTCTGCTTTGCAATATCGCTTTAATGCCGCAACCGGCAGTGCTAATTTTTGGAGTGTAGAGATGGGTGAATGATTTTATCCCCACATGGAGTGTTGGTCTGGACGGAGTGGAGTGTAGAGGCTGGATGGGTAGGATATCTGATTGCATGCTTAAATCGTTATCGACATCTTTATTGCAGTGAGGCCTGCATCGATTGTAAGGGCTAAGGCCCAACTGGATTGAACTGTTATTGACTTGGGCTTAGGCCCAGACTGTACTTACTTAAAAGTATGGGGTTACACACTGAGTTTTTGTAAACTCACATTTCTGTTTATCTGTTCAGGTAATCCCCAGACTTAGGCGGATCGGTGCTGCGAGGGATTCGGAGGGGGCCACACAACCACACCTATATATATTTTAATTTATTTTTCATAAGTTTAATTTGGGTTTTCGTTATGTAATAAGACCTCTTAATTTTTAACTTTTAATTTGAGGATTTTATTTATTTTCATTTACACTTGATTAGTAGTAGAACGCGGTTTTTCCAGAAAGATAATTGGTTTCCAAAACAACACGTTTTCGCAACTTATAATAATAGCTTCCGCATCAAACTTGGTTTTAAAGTATAGTGACAAACAGAAATGATCAATGCTCTACTAAAATAACTTAAGCTTTGAAAGAACAAGGCACCCTAAATTTCTGTTAAGATACATAAACGAGGTTTTATAATAAGCATGGATTTTTTTAAAGAAACAATGTTTTCGAAAAACACTTCAATGTGATATCGCCAGATTCGGCCATAACGTCTGGGCCGGGTTTGGGGTGTTACATTTAGTGGTATCAGAACCAGGTTCAAAACTCGACTGTGGTTTTTGGGTTTCTTCTAAAACTTGGAATATTTAAAAAGAACTGTTCCAAAAGATCTAAAAAGTTTTGAAATGTTTTACTGAATGTGTGGTACACCGAGTCTCCGGCACCGATCCTATAAGTCTTCTAAAACTGTTGTTTGTTTTAAACTGAAATGCTATAAATATAAGATACTGAGACTACTGTAGGTAGAAGACTATATTGAAACACTCTAGTTAGTGTGAACTGAAAACTATAGTAAGACTGCGATCTACGAAAATGAACTCTGAAATACTGATAATGATTTGCATAAAACTTTGCTAATAAATAACTGATACTATAAATTGATCTGCATAAAACTGTTAATTTAGATAAAATGCAATTCAACAATGAGCACAAGGGGTACTCGCGGACGGGGTACAAGAGGCCGTGGTAGAGGCCGTAGAGGTGCTTGAGCGGGGTCCTCGTCGTCTGACCATATACCTAATTTGAAGACTAGCGAGACACCGACTTCACCTGTGACTGAGACTAGGTCTCACGATCGAGCAGTTGGGGACGACGCATTGTCCCAAGCTATGTTGCAAATTCTGGAGAGGGTTGCTGGGCCTAATGCTGGTACTGTGGGCCGTGGGTCGGTCACAGAATGACTCCGGTCCAATGGGGCTGAGATCTTTAGGGGTATCGTAGGAGTTGCCCCTAGCGTGGCTGAATATTGGATTGAGGCCACAGAGAGGATCATGGATGACCTCGACTGTACCCCTGAACAGAAATTAAAAGGTGCAGTGTCCTTGCTGCGAGACGAAGCCTATCAGTGGTGGCTTACCGTTAAAGAGGGTAATCAGGCTGACCGATTGACATGAGAATTCTTCAAGACTGCTTTCCAAGGGAAATATATGGACGCTAGTCATGTGGATGCCCAGAGGAGGAAATTTCTAAATTTGACTCAGGGGGATAAGTCAGTGGCCGAATATGAGGCTGAATTTTTGCGATTAAGCCACTATGCATGTGGGATGGTGGCAACTGATTATGAGCGGTGTGTTCATTTCGAGGACGGCCTCAGAGATAGTCTGAGAGTGTTAATAGCTCCATAGAGGGAGCGAGATTTTGCCATACTGATCGATAAGGCGAAGATCACCGAGGAAGTGAAGCGTACTGAGCGTTTGAACAGAGAGAATGGTAGGAATAAGAGGGATTTTGAGCCCTCAAGTTCCGTTCAGAGGCCGAATAAAAAGGCCAGAGTGGATGAGCCGGTCAGAGTTAGGGCCCCTTGCGCTCTCGGGCCTAACCATGTGTTGATCAGGTAGACGCCATCAGGGCGAATGATGGAAAAGGATTGTGGCATGTTTGAGGTGTGGATCACTAGAGCACCATATCAGAGATTATCCACGGAGGCCCGATCAGATGCAAGCTACTGGCCGGGGTATTGTTCAGCCACAGAGAGGTGTTCAGTAGCCGTTGAGAGGCCGTAACCAGGCCAGAGATAGAAATGGTATGGGCCGTGGTCGTGGAGCATCGGGCAGAGGTGCTTTGGTCATATCTTGGGGGGCAAATGGCTACGGTTTATCTTTGCTGCGTCGTCGAGAGGATGGAGACGCCCGGATATTATTACTGCACGTTCTTTATCCATAATGTACCTTATCTTTGCGCACCGATTGATGTTGGGTCTACACATTCGTATATAGCATGCTCGGTGTCTGAGACTTTAGGTATAATGGTTGAAACCATCATGAGTAAAATTACTTGTCTTTGAGTCCTTTAGAGCGATCGATTAAAGTAAAAAAATTGTTCAGAGATGTACCTTTGGAGGTGCAAGGAGCCATCTTTTTGGCGGACTTAATGGAACTACCTTTTGGTGAATTCGGCTTAATATTGGGAATGGATTGGCTGGTTAAGCATCAAGTGAATCTGGATTTTGCTGCTAAGTGGGTGGTATTAAAAACTGCGGAGGGGGATGAAGTGGTGGTAATAGGGGAACGTCGAAATTATTTGTCAAATGTGATATCTGCCTTGAGGGCCGAGAAGTTAGTCCGTAAGGGTTGCGATGCGTATTTAGCCTTCATCAGTGGTTTCGATTCTGAGGTTTATCTGTTAAAGATATCAGAATAGTCAGAGATTTTCCGGATGTTTTTCTCGATAAACTACCTTGATTGCCCCCAAACCGTGAAGTGGAATTTGGGATTGAGCTCCTACTGGGTACAGTTCCAGTGTCCATCGCCCCCTATAGAATGGCACCGAAAAAGTTAACGGAGCTTAATGCTCAGATTCAAGAGTTACTAGATCGAGGGTTCATCCGCCCTATTGTGTCACCATGGGGAGCACCGGTGTTATTTGTGAAAAAGAATGATGGATCCATGCGTATGTGCATCGACTACCGGCAACTGAATAAACTGACTATTAAGAACAAGTACCCCCTGTCGAGGATTGATGATCTATTTGACCAGTTTCGAGGAGCTTCGGTCTTCTCTAAGATTGATCTCCGATCGGGGTACCATCAACTGAGAGTCAAAGAGGCTTATGTTCACAAGGCAGCGTTTAGAACTCGTTATGGTCATTACGAGTTCCTTGTCATGCCGTTTGGATTAACGAATGCACCGGTGACATTTATGGATATGATGAATCGAGTCTTCCAGCCCTATTTGGATCGATTCGTAGTGGTGTTTATAGATGACATCTTGGTGTATTCAAGAACTGAGAATGAACATGACGCACACCTTCGAATTGTTCTGCAAATTTTGAGGGAGAAACAGTTATACGCTAAGCTCAGTAAGTGTGAATCCTGGCTACGAGAGGTAACATTTCTGGGCCATGTGGTATCTACTGAAGGGATTAGAGTGGATCCTCGAAAAATTAAAGCTGTTTTGGATTGGAAGCCGCCTAAGACGGTATCTGAGATTCAAAGTTTTCTGGGTTTGGCAGGGTATTACAGACGTTTTGTTGAGGGGTTTTCGTTAATTGCTACACCTCTGACCAAATTGTTACGTAAAGGGGTACCATTTGTCTGGACTGATAAGCAACAAGAGAGTTTTGAGAAACTTAAGAAGGTTCTAATGGAGGCCTCTGTCTTAATACAGCTAGAGTCTGGAAAAGAATTCACTGTCTACAGCGATGCATCACATGTCGATTTGGGATGTGTCTTGATACAAGAGGGTAAGGTAGTGGCATATGCATCTCATCAGCTTAAGTCCCATGAGGTGAATTATTCGACACATGACTTGGAGTTGACCGCAGTGGTATTCGCATTGAAAATCTGGAGGCATTACCTATGCGGTGAGAAGTGTATCATTTACACAGACCACAAGAGCCTCAAATATCTCCTCACTCAGAAGGAGCTAAATCTTAGTCAACATAGATGGGTTGAACTGCTTAAGGATTATGATTGTTCGATTGAATACCATCCTGGTAAGACAAATGTGGTGGCTGACGCACTGAGCCGTAGGGCTATGACGTATCTGAGAGCGATGTTTCCTCGTCTCAGCTTATTTGATGATGGTAGTTTGTTGGCCGAACTCCAAGTTAAACCATCGTGGGTTGAGCAGATTAAGGGTAAACAGTTGGAAGATGGGTCTTTGGGTCTTCGATTCCGACAGATGGAGAGTGGAGAAACTTCAGATTTTGGACTGAATAGCGAAGGGGTATTGTGTTTCCGTGGGAGAGTCTGTGTGCCAAGAGATACTGATTTGAGGCAGTCTATACTGCGAGAAGCGCATAGTAGTCCCTATGCTATGCGTCCCGGTGAGAATAAAATGTACCGAGACCTTCGAGAGTTATATTGGTGGCCAGGTCTTAAGCGTGAGGTTACCGACTTTGTGAGTAAGTGTCTGACTTGCCAACAGGTTAAAGCCGAGCATCAGTTACCTTCAGGGTTGCTTCAGCCAGTTAAAATCCCACTTTAGAAGTGGGAGAGGGTAACTATGGACTTCGTTAGTGGGCTGCCCCTAACGCCTACTAAGAAGGATGTAGTATGGGTCATAATGGATCAGTTGACCAAGTCAGCCCATTTCATACCAATTCGTACTGATTATTCTTTACAGAAGCTGGCTAAACTGTATGTGGATGAGATAGTGAGACTGCACGGGGTATCGGTGTCTATCATATCCGATAGAGATCCTCGTTTCACGTCTCGGTTCTGGAAGAAGTTACACGAGGGTTTGGGTACAAGACTGGACTTCAGTACTGCGTTTCACCCCTAGACAGATGGTCAATTAGAAAAGGGTGATTCAGATACTGGAAGATATGTTAAGGTGTTGTGTAATAGATTTCCGAGGCTGTTGGGAAGATTACTTGCCGTTAGCAGAGTTTGCGTATAACAATAGCTACCAGTCTAGCATACATATGGCACCTTACGAGGCATTATATGGTCGTAGGTGTCGTACTCCGTCGTGTTGGACTGAGTTGGGTGAGCGGCGTGTTCTTGGCCCTGAACTGGTTTTTGATATTGAAGACAAAGCCAGATTAATTCAGGATCAACTGAAGGCAGCATCAGACTGACAGAAGTCCTATGCGGATTTGAAGCGAAGGAGATTGAGTATTCTGTGGGGGACTTCGTCTTTCTTAAGGTCTCACCATGGAAGAAGGTACTGGGGTTTGGACGGAAGGGCAAGTTAAGCCCTAGGTTCATTGGGCCCTATCGCATACTGAAACGTGTGGGACCGGTTGCCTATCAACTTGAGTTACCTCCAGAGTTAGATTAGATTCATGATGTATTCCACGTCTCTATACTGATGCGTTATCGCTCTGATCCTATGCACGTGATTTCGACTGAGGAGATTGAGGTTAGACCGAACCTAACATTTGAGGAGGAACCGGTCCAGATCTTAGCTCGTGATGTGAAAGTCTTGAGGAGGAAGTCTATCCCACTGGTTAAGGTACTTTGGCGCAATCACAGTTCAGAGGAGGCCACATGGGAGCCCGAAGAGGTGATGCATCAACAATACCCTCATCTGTTTTGATAGGTAAATTTCGAGGCCGGAATTTTATTTTAGGGGGGTTGAGTTGTAACGCCCCAAAACTTAGGTATTTAACATAAATACCTGTCTGCTTTAGTGGCCAAGTGATTTGGGTGTATTTGGGAGTGTCTGAGAAGTCCTGGGTTCGAGCCTGGGCATGTGTAAAATTTTGGTTTTTAGGGAATAAAACCCTTGCTTTTGGTTAGTAGGCTTTTAAATAAATATAGGTAAAGCATGACATAAAATGCCTGCTGGTCTAGGGGGTAAGTGGCGTGTTGCATAGGCCAGAGGACTGAGGTTCGAATCTTGGTATTGGTAAGGGAATTGTTATTTTGCTGTTGTTCGGTGGGAGGTGTTGGTGGTTGACTGAAACACCGAGGTGTTTGAGGTGAATTTGAATTGAATGGTTGAGGGGAGTGAGATCAAGTGGAGTGATTTGAGGAGAGATTTGAGGAGAAAATCAAGGGATGAGGGAAGAGGTAGTGGAGTGCCGAATTTGGACTCTGCACTCTCTAATTCTAACTGTAGGGGATTCTAGGGGGATTCTCAGTTTCGGTTTGCTTGGTAAAGGAGGTGCTCTCTACCGAAATCTCCATTTTCCCATTTCTTTTTTCTTTTTGGTTTCTGCATTGTATCTCTCTTTAGCCGGTTGTGGTAAGGGCATCTACACTTTCTTTAGTTGCACTTTTTGACAACTATTTTCTCCTTGGCCGAATACATTTCTTCTCTTTTCTCCCCCCTTTTTCTTTTTCCCCTATGTTGGCCGAATAGGCCTTAGTTGTTTCTGCCAATTTCGTTTCTCTCTTCTCACCTAAACCGGACCTCCTCTTCTCCCTCAAGTGTTGTGGTGCCGAAACCAGTCCTCTTCATTGACTCCTTCCTTTTCGGTAAGTAAGTGTAGCACTTAAAGTTTCGGCTTTTGAGTTACTAAGTGGGGTTGTGCTTAACTGTGTTTGACAGAAATAAATTGAAAGTGAATGGCCGTGCTAGTGCCGAACCCATCCTCTATTCGTTTCTCTTGCTCTCTTTCGGTAAGTTCTTTAAAGAATCATCTTTCCCTTTTTTTTCTGCCTTATGTATTAACTGGTAACAATCGTATGGCAGTTAAGGAAAGACTCTAGAAACTCTCAATCAATCGTTGAAGTCTAAGATTCGTGGGGAATCACCATGGTTCAACTGAAGGTAACGCTACTCTGTAAATGGATTGTCGATTTCAGGCTTCTTGTTAACCATAAAGTAAGACTGATAGTGGTGTTCGATTGACCAAATGTAGGTTGGTGAGTGCCTGAACGGCTGTTCGTGAGGAATCGAAACCAGGTGTGTAACAACGCCAAATAAATGCGCCGTGGCCAAAAAAAGTATGAAATTTGACGCTACACGAGCGTGCGCTCGCTCGTGTGGTGAATCGAACGCATAAAACATGGACGTTAGACTACCGAGGCCACCGTGAGTAATCTCGTGGTCTCGGGCTATTTTGAGCCATGTTGGGCTGAAATGGGCCGTGTGGGCCTAACGGGCTCGTGGGCCCCACACGGGTAAACTACACAAGCGGGTAGAGAATTTTGGGCCAAGCTGTGTAAATTACATGGCTGAGCCATTTTTGGGCTAAGTGGTTCTCACGAGCATGTGGGCCCGCATGAGCCGCATAATGGGCCTTGGGCCCATTTGCACTGTTTGGCTGCTAAGGTTGCACGGGTCGCCCGAGACGACTGTAGACCTACTGATGGGTCGGTAAGTGCACCTAGACCCTAAACTGATAAAATAACTGTGATGGCCCTGTGGTAAAATGATTGTTATGCCCCTATGTTATGTATGACCGTGTGAGAGCATGCCATGATATATATATATATATATATATGTTGCATTCATGTGTGATATGTTGCATAGGATGGGATTATTATGTTGGAGGAAGTGTCTTTGTATTGGCGGCTCTGCAGAATCTTTGTTTAGTCTTGCAACCGGTGCTAATTTTTGGAGTGTAGGGATGGGTGGGTGATTTTATCCCACATGGAGTGTTAAGGGATTTGGGCGGAGTGGAGTGTAGAGGGCCGGATGGGTAGGATATCCGATTGCATGCTTAAATCGTTCATCGATCTCTTTTGCGGTGAGGCCCACACCGATCTTGTAAGAGGCTAAGGCCCAACCGGAGTGAATCATTATTGACTTGGGCTTAGGCCCGCATCAGCTGCTTAAAAGCATGATTGGTCATTTTAATTGCATGGGGTTACACACTGAGTTTTCGTAAACTCACCTTTCTGTTTATCTGTACAGGTAATCCCCAGACTTAGGCGGATCGGTGCTGCGAGGGATTCGAAGGGGGCCACACAACCGCACCTATATATATATTAATTTATTTTCCATAAGTTTGATTTGGGTTTTTGTTATGTAATAAGGCCTCTTAATTTTTAACTTTTAATTTGGGGATTTTATTTATTTTCATTTACATTTGATTAGTAGTAGAACGCTATTTTTCCAAAAAGATAATTGGTTTCCAAAACACCACGTTTTCGCAACTAATAATAATAGCTTCCGCATCAAACTTGGTTTTAAAGTATAGTGACAAACAGAAATGATCAACGTTCTACTAAAATAACTTAAGCTTTGAAAGAACAAGGCACCCTAAATTTCTGTTAAGATACATAAACGAGGTTTTATAATAAGCATGGATTTTTCTAAAGAAACAATGTTTTCGAAAAACACTTCAATGTAATATCGCCAGATTCGGCCATAACGTCTGGGCCGGGTTTGGGGTGTTACAAATTCTTTTTAGAAATTGAGTTTCTTGTTATTCATTTCTCAGTGCTTAGTGGACTATTCTGGTCTGTGTAAAACGCAAATAGTCTTTTGCTTCATTCTATCCTCGAGGTTAATTTGCTTGAAACTCTTTTGCACACCGAAGATAGGTAGGGGCGAATATAACCTTAAAGATAGTGGTTTGATATACGCCTTTGAGCCTTGTCCTATTTCTTTTTTTTCTGTTCGAGTTCTGTTCGTGTGTTCGAGATTTTCCCTACCGGAGATTTGTACTAACAATTTTAAGGTTATATCATTCATGATGACTACCACAACACATAAAAGTGGAACACTAAGGGAGTTGGCTTCCAACTTTGTCAAACTTGATCGTTTTGATGGTGGCAATTTTTGAGGATGGCAGAAAAAGATGCACTTCTTATTAAAAACTTTGAAGATTGCCTATGTTTTGGATACAAGACCAGAAGAGAATGAAAACAAATCTGTTGCTGCAACCCGAGAAAGGCAAAAATGGGACAATGTTGATTACATGTGCATAGGCCACATATTGAATGGTTAATCCGATGGTTTGTTCAACACCTACCAAAATGAGGTCACCGCTAAGGAATTATGGGACAAATTAGAGACAAGATACATGACCGACGATGCTACAAGTAAGAAATTTATTGTTAGTCGTTTCAATAGTTATCAAATGGTTTATGGTCGTTCTGTTATGAAATAATTTCGTGATATTGAAAAAATGCTAAATCAATTTAAGCAATATGATATGAAAATGGATGAAATGATTGTTGTATCCTCTATAATAGACAGATTCCCTCCATCTTGGAAAGACTTTAAAAGAAGTCTAAAACATAAGAAAGAGGAAATATCTCTTGAGGCTTTGGCAAATCATCTTCGTATTGAAGAAGAATATTGAAAGCAAGATCAAAACCTAAATTCTGAAAATGCTAAAGTGCATGTTACGGAGGAAATACAGACTACTAAACCATTCAAGAGAAAGTTCAAACAGACTGATAGAGCACCTAAGTTCAAAAAGAAACAAAAGGGTTCATGCTATCGTTGTGGTAAGCCAGGACATTTCCATAATGAATATGAATGTCAATTTTTAAAGAAGAAATCATCTTTTAAAACTAAGAATAATGAAAAGTTCGTTGCAATGATGTCTGAAATTAATATGGAAAAAGATGATAATGCATGGTGAATTGATACCAGAGCAACCAAACATGTGTGCAAAGATAAAAGCATGTTCACAAAGTTCACACAATGTGAAAATGACAATGTTTTGTACATGGAAAATTCTTCCACCGCAACAATAAAAGACAAAGGGTCTGTTGAACTACAATTTACTTCTGGAAATGTTTTAACCTTGAATGATGTACTTTATGTACCAGAAGTTAGGAAGAATTTAGTGTCTGGAAATCTGTTGAATAAGTTTGATTTTAAACTTGTTTTTGAGGCAGATAAATTTATTTTGTCTAAGGGAGGAATTTTTGTAGGGAAATGATATATGTGTGAGAAAATGTTCAAACTTAATATTATTAATAAGAATAAAAATACTATTCCTATTTATATGATCAAATCTTCTTGTTTATGGCATTATAGATTAGGTCATTTGAATTATAGAAAATTGAATGACATGCATAAGTTAGATTTAATTCCTATTTTTAATAATATTGAAAAATGCAATACATGTATGTTAACTAAAATTACAAGAAACTCTTTCCCTAAGGTTAAAAGGAAAACTAAGTTGATTGTTTTGATACATAGTGATTCATATGACATACATAATACTCTTACATTAGGTGGAAAGAAATATTTTGTTACTTTTATTGATGATTTTTCTAGATATTGCTATATATATTTATTGCATTCAAAAGATAAAGCACTTGATAAATTTAAAGTTTATAAATCTAAAGTTGAACTTCAGTGTGAATCATTTATCAAGTGCTTAAGATTGGATAGAGGTGGAGAATACTATAATCCAAGTTATTTTGAATCCACTGAGATTATCCATCAAGTTTCAGCCCCTTACACACCACAACAAAATGGTGTAGCTGAAATGAAAAATAGAGTCTTGACTGAAATGGTAAATTCAATATTATCATATTCAGGTCTTAGACAAGGTTTTTGGGGAGAAGCTGTTCTAACAGCTTGTCATATATTGAATAGAGATCCTAATAAGGAAATTAAAATAACTCTCTATGAATAATGGAAGAAAATGAAACCAAACCTTAATTATTTGAAGGTTTGGGGTTGCAGAGCTATTGTTAAAGTTCCAACACCTAAACGTAAAAAGTTAGATGAAAGAGGAATTGAATGCATATTTATAGGATATGCACATAATAGCAAGGCATATAGGTTCATGGTAATTGAATCAAATTATTCAATTTCAATTAATACTGTTATTGAATCAAGAGATGCTATTTTTTTTTTATGAAAATAGATTTAATTTTATTTCAAGACAATTACAGCCACAACAATTGATTCATTCTTCAAATGAGAATGAGATTCCATTGGAACAAATTGATAATAATGATGAATCTTGTCAAGAATTAAGAAGAAGTAAAAAGATTAAAAAGGTCAAAGATTTTGGACCAGATTTCATTATGTTTTTTGTAGAGGGAAAAGGTGAAAGTATATGCAATAAGATACCTTATTGTTATAATACAGAATCTGATCGTATTACATTTGAAGAAGCAATGAAATCTCAAGACTCTGCTTTTTGGAAAGCAATAAATGATGAGATGGATTCAATAATGGGAAATAAAACTTGGATCTTAGTTGACCTTCCACTGGGTTCCAAACCAATAAGTTGTAAATGAATCTTCAAAAGAAAAATGGATGTCGATGGAACCATTGATAAATTTAAAACAAGGTTGGTAGCCAAATGTTTTATACAAAAACAAGGTATTGATTACTTTGATACATATGCTCCAGTAGTAAGAATTGATACAATTAGACTCTTAATATCACTTACTTCAATATATAATTTGGTTGTTCACCAAATGGATGTTAAAACTGCATTTTTCAATGGTGAATTGGAAGTGGAAGTGCACATGAAACAACCAAAAGGATTTGTTGTTCCAGGACAGGAGCATAAGGTATGTAAGCTTGTTAAATCTCTATATGGACTTAAACAAGCACCAAAGCAATGGCACCAAAAGTTTGACAATGTTGTTTTAGCTAATGGATATAAAATAAATGAATCCGATAAGTGCATATATAGGAAATTTGAAAATGGAAAAGGTGTCATAATTTGTTTATATGTAGATGAAATGCTATTTTTTGCATGGATTTGGAACAAATAGAAAACACAAAGAAATTCTTGTTAAACAACTTTGCTATAAAAGATATGGGTGTAGTAGATGTTATTCTTAGGATTAAAATAATCCAAGAAGAAAGCACTATAGCTTTATCCAATCACATTACATTGAAAAGGTGCTTAAAAAGTTTGATCTTTTCATTTGTATACCAGCATCTACACCCATGGATCCTCAAATAAAATTAGTATCTAATGCTGGTAGGAAAATTGATCAATTGAAATATGCAAGTCTAATTGGTTGTCTTATGTACATAATGACTTGTACAAGACCAGATATTGCATATGCTATTGGGAAATTGAGGAGGTACACAAGTAATCCAAGTAGTTTGCATTGGTAAGCTTTGAATAGAGTACTTAGATACTTAAAGAAAACTATTAACTATGGATTATGTTATAATGGATATTCTTCAATTTTAGCAGGGTATTCGGATGCTAGTTAGATTACAAGTTTGGAAGATCATGCATATACTTGTGGATGGATCTTCATTCTTGGTGGATGAGCCATTTCTTGGGGTTCCAAGAAACAAACATGTATTATTGATTCCACTATGGCAACAAAATTTATTGCATTTGCCGCTGCATCTAAAGAAGCAGAATGGTTAAGAAATTTGCTTTATGATGTACCTTTATGGCCTAAGCCAATTTCACCTATTTCTATCTGTTGTGATAGTGAGGCTATTGTAGCAAAGGGATATAACCAATTATATAATGGAAAGTCTAGACACATTGGATTAAGACATAACTAGTCCGGCAATTAATCTTTGATCGAGTGATCACTATTAATTATGTGAGGTCAAGTAAAAATTTGGCAGATCCTTTGACAAAAAGTCTTGCTAGAGATGCAATAAAAAAACCTCAAAAGGGATGGGACTCAAACCCATTAATTAAAGTCACCCATGATGGAAATTCAACTCAACGCTTGGTATAACGTCAAGTCTTGAGTTCAATGAGACAAAGTACATCATTAGTATGTGATTGTTAGCACTATAAATAAATCCATCCTAAGATTAAAGTGCTAGGTACTTGTAATGATAAGGGAAAGATAAGTAATGTACTATTAATGGACCCATAACATAAATATGTTAGAGTGTTATAATTACGGGAACACTCTTGATGGGATCTACCTATATGAGTGGAAATGTGGCCGCTTCTAGGAGCTCAAGAGCTTGGCTTTGACAACACTCATGAAAAGAGGACATAGACATATGACCATTATTGTGTCCCTAGATACTATGCATTGACCAATGTTGAAATCATTGTGTGAGATGTATTCAGTTAATCAAATAGAATAGTTGGTTCAAAGCTTAGTCTACCATGCAATTTCGATTAACTTTAATATATTTTCACTAAGTGAAGGTTCAATCGAAATTGAAAATATGTTCAAGTTAATCGAAATTGCATGGTAGACTAAGCTTTGAACCAACTATTCCATTGCCGGATACTTTAACAAATAGTTGGTTCAAACGAACACATGCATGAACCAAGCTAGCCGAAACTTCAAAGATCAAAAATGGTGTTCTTCCTAGCTTATTTCGGTGGAAGATGAACATAAAAGGCATGTCTTTTGTCTTTTCTTTAGTTTAATAAACATAATTTATTAAATTACACATTTAACCTTTTAATAAACCATTAAAACAACATATATAATGTACATAAAAGTCCACTCACACAATTAATGGTCAAATTACAACATAAGGACTTCTAAATTAAAGTTCCATAGCTATTAGACACATTAAACTAATAGCACACAAGTTTTACACTTTACACGATTTAGTCCTTTTTATCAAATTGACCATTTAAACGATAAAATTTCTTTACGAAACTTTCACGTAATTAATCTATCATGCTGTAAACTTTAATAAAATAATAAAATAAATATTTTGACCTAGGATTTGTGGTCCCAAAACCACTGTTCCAATTTGACCAAAAAACGGGCTGTTACATAATTAATCAAAAGATAAATCTTTTGGTCATTGGTCAAAAGTTATATCATTTGATTTTTGAAAAAGAATTATAACTATTCAAACAATATTATTTGCATAGTTATAATATTAAGTGAATAATTATATTTTTTTAAAGACATTATTATTTTGAAAGACACCTATTGAAAGATGTCTCTATGAAAAGATATGAAAATTCATATAAATAGAAATGAGGTTTCATTTGGAAATCACACCAATAAGTTCTAAAAGTTATTTCTATCCTTCCTCATTTTCTAATATTATTAGATTATTCTATAAAGAGTTACTGCAGAAATTCTTATTCATTGCTCAGTGCTTAGTGGACTATTCTCGTTAGTGCAAAATGCAAATAGTCATTGGCTTTATTATATCATTGAGGTTAATTTGCTTGAAACTCTTTTGCACACCGAAGATAGGTGGGGGCGAATATAACTTTAAAGATTGTGGTTTGATACACACCTTTGAGCCTTGTCCTATTTCTTCTTTTTCTGTTCGAGTTTCGTTCGTGTGTTCGAGATTTTCCTCACCGGAGATTTGTACTAACAATAGATTATAATAAAAGATGTAGTATTACATAATATTATAATATTTAATTATTAATGCATATATATAAACTTTTAATATATTATATATGATATGATATAATATAGCATTATATAATATAGTAAGAGGATTAATTTTTAAATGTACGGAGAGAATAGTGATTTAGAACATATTTCAACCAATATAATAATAAACAAGAATATATAATAATTAATATATTATATATTACTATTATACTATGTGATATAATATTATATAATGTAATAATATATTTTAAAACTATTAATACATATATATGACTATTAATTGGTCCAAAATCAAAATTGAATTTACCATCTGATTTACTTGAATTAGTTCGATTTGATTGATTAAGTCGGTTTTAACAACTAACTATAATAGATGATATACTATTATTATATTATAGATTATACTTAAAAATATAGTATCAATACTTATGTGTAATTTGCTATATTATAATACATGTCTATAACTAGTAATATATAAATTATTATTAAAAAAATAACATTTTAATAAAATATTATTTTTATTAAATTAGATTTTGAATTGGGTTTTAACTTTTATAAATTGTATTTGGGTATTGGGTTTAATTTCATTTCATTTTGTACTTGAGATTTGGGGTATAAATAATTTATTTTTTTCTTTGGATAATAATAAATATATTGTTTGAGTTTGGGCTTAGTATAATATATTTGAGTTTTAGAATAAATATTTTAGAATATAAGTATTAAGTTTATAAATTTAATAAAAAAAAGTTATTCAATTAATCAATATAATATAATTTTTTTGATATAATTAAGGTTTCCTCCACGTCCGTTTTACGGTCCATAAAGATTAACTCTTTCGAAGATATGTGGTTGCTCCTTCCAAAAATATCGTTTTCAAGGTTCAAACTTTGCAATGTGTCTTACCACTTCATACAATATTTGTTGGTGTCAATATAATATAATAATAAATAATAAAAGATATCTTAGTCAATTCAAATACGTATCATATAATAATAAATTTTACATACAATTAGCAATTTAATTATTTTATATAAAAGAACTCTATTATACATATAACTTATGTTTTTTTAAGACAAATATGAATTGAGTTGTCATCATATAAAAACAAAATGAATTATTAAATTCAAAATTAAAATAGATTCAGATTTTTTTAAACTCGGATCAGCTTGTAAGATTTAAATTGTTTTAAGTAGATTAGTAAAATTTAAAATAGGGAGTAGAGTATAAATGAAATAATAACATCATCATCGTTTTGTAATCATAAAGCATCATAGCGAAACATGCTGTCGTTATTTAGGTGTTTAGAAAGTCTTACACGTTGTTATGTTGGCTTACAGACAATTTACTTGTTAAACTTTACAACCATAATTAACTTCTTCCTTGTATTAAGGTTCTGACTTGACTTTTCATTTCTTTTTCTTTTTTTTTTTTTTTAATTTCTCTACTTATCCAATTTATAATAATATCAATAATAAACCCAAAGCAGATTTGGTATTCTGTCATGCTTTTGTGTTAATGATGTCATTACACTTTTGAACCTATGACTAAAAAGGCCAAAAACAAAAAAAAAGTATAATGATTTTCCTTGTCCTCCAACTTTATAGAAAAATTCATTTTAGCCCTCCATCCAAAATGAATGGAAAATTTAACGTTTGTTAATTTTATTAATGTGGCATATACATGGATGGCTATATGGATAACATATTATCATTTAATTCATATTTTAAATTTTAAAAAATTTAAAAATATTTTTTATAATTTTTAAATAATTTTAATAATATTTATGATTTTTTTAAAATTAACGTTTGTATGCCACATCAGAAAAGTTAAAAAATATTAACTTTTTCATTCATTTTTTGAATGATTTAACAATAAATAAATAAAATTAAAAATTAAAAAAGATAAAAAAAAAGTTAAATAAAAACTAAAATCACATTTTTATAAAATTGGAGAATCTAATAAATCATTATGCCAAAATAAAAATCCCACCTCCCAAACTGTAAGCTCCACAAAGTACCAAAATCCTGTTGGACCCTCTCCCACCAAGTCCATGGTTCACCACTATGAGAACAATTATCATTAAATATCAACTTAAATTTCATGGTTCATCATGATCATACAACTAATTTAGCATTTAATTTTCATTAATTAGATGGTTTTTGATGATTTTTTTGGGGGTGGGGGAAGTGAACCCTAAAATAACCCAAAAAGAAATATATATTTTTTCGTTCTGTCTAATAAAATCAACTAAAATCATACAACTTAATTTTGGTCCCAAAAAATTATAAATAAAAAAATTATTAAAATGATGAAATTATAATTTAATTCTTATAAAATCATAAAATTTAATTTCGATCTCCAAAAAATTCTTCTAGCTTTATCATTGGGAATCAAACCCCGAACCATATGATTAAGGGATGAGATAAGCAACCACCACACAACATTTTATAATTAAAATAAATATTTAATATATAAATTAAATTCTCATTTGAAACAAGAAAATATTAAGCATAAATTAAAAGAGAACATTAAGAATATAACAATTTAATCAAATTGTAATAGTTGATTTTAAAAAAAAAATTATTATTTTTATAATTCCCATTAATAATTAATTTTTATTTACAAGCCCAACAATACATCTTTTATTAACAATTCTTTCCTTCTAGAAAGTATATAATATAATTCCCATTAATTATATACATTTAAAAAAAAAAAGGCACAATCAATCATTTTCTTATTTTTCCAAAATAATTAATTTTTAAAATTTATTGCATATGTTACATCTGGTTGTTATAAAAAAGGTATGTTGATTATTAAAGATGATTCAAAGTTCTCACAAAAAAGAAAAAAAAAAAAACTATTTAAAGTTTTGCCAGTTAAATTTTTCTAGAGGAAGCAGTATATCTTCAAGTGTGATTAAATTTTAACGTTATAAAAAAAGTATAATAATACTTTTAAACCTTAATGTTTGTAATTTTTTTTTCAATTTGGTCTTTACTTTTTAAAAGTACATAAACAATTACAAAAAAAAAATATTTTAAAAAATAATTTTTTTGTATTTTCAATAAAAAAATATTTAAAATAAAAAAAATAATATGAAAAATATAAAATTTTCCAAAAATTCAAAAAATATGTTATTTACTCCATAAATATTTAAGCTATAGTATAATCTCACTTAAAGATGTATTGTAAATAAAGATGATTTGGTGCTAATTAAAATTATTTAAAATGATGTTTTAAAATTTTAATTTTAAAGAGTTTTTAATTTTTCAGAACTTTTAATTTGTAAAACATTATTTTATAATTTTTATATATTTTTAAAGAGTAGGGATCAAATTGATAAAAAAACTATAAATATTAAATATTAAAATTAACAGATATATTTCATCGTATTATGATTCAATTTCACATAAAAACAGAGACATAAAGTGATTGTGGTATGGACGCGTGGGAGAAAATGTTCACAATATATATATATATATATATATACCACAAATTAGAATCTAATTATTTTTATGCCGTGTGGGACTTAATTTCGATCATCAATTTTAGTAATAAGGAATCAAAATTTACATAAAACATATTCTTCGCTTTAGAATTTCCTTTTTATTGGGTCCAAAAAGAGTGAACAAAAAAACATTATTCCAAGTTGCCTACTTTTTCATTGAAATATAAAATTGTGGTTTGCCTCATTTGAATTTTTGATGGACTTCCATGTTGAATATTGATGTGATTAACTACATATTTTGGCTACCCAACCTTCCAAAATCTATAACAAAAAATATTCAAGTTGATACAACAATTTTAAGTTTTTTTAATAATAAGGTATTTGTGTTTTTTTTTTTTTTTTTCTATATTCATTTTACGATATATGTTTAAAGATCATGATTGTCTTTTTCAATAATTTCATTTTCAAAAACTCAACACTTATTTATTGGTATTGTAATTTTGTTTAGGCTTAATGATAAATTTGGCCACTAATATTTGCATGTTTTATCAAAATGGCCCTAATTGTATTTTTGAGTATTTTTTAGCCATTAATCTTTGTTTTTTTTTCTTTTTTTAAATTTGTTTTTTCTAACAGATTTAATGAATAAATTCAAGGTTTCAATTTTTCTTTTCTTTCAAAATGTTTCAATTTTTCATACGTTTGTCTACTAAGAAGATTTTCTACTAAGTTAATTTTTTTTAGATAATTACGTTTATTTTATTTAAATTAAGAGTTATTTTTTAATTTAATGTACTATTTATTTTATTATTTTCTACATATAATTATCTTATTGGGTTATCTAAGTAATAAATTACATCTCATTAAAAATATTCTACATATGAAATTTCACATCATCCTCATTAAATTTTTTTTAATGGTGCTTTCATTAAATCTGTTAGGAAAAGTAGATTGAAAAAAAGAACAAAGGTCGATGACCAAAAAGGACTCAAAATATAATTAAGACTATTTTAACAAAATATGCAAACGTTTGTGGTCAAATTTATCAGTTTATAATAAAACTTGAATGCTTTTCTTGTAGGAATCAGAATTGGTTGTCTTTCGTTATATGCAAAGGTTTGATACGGTTGTTATTTATAGTAAAATAAACCTACAACTATTCTAGTGAAAATTTCACAGATAGAATTTATAATAATGACGAACTTTTCATTTATTTAAGAAAATTAAAATATATTTGAAGAAAACATTTGCCATAATTCCACCCTATTGGTGCAAATTTTAGGTTGATATAGAATGTTTGCAAGTTGGGTACATCTTCATGGTTGGCAACAACATTATCAGACTAAAAGATCAAAAATGAATAAAGAAAAGGGGAATTCATGGTTGGGCATACATTTATGTAATGCAATAAATTCCTAGCATGACAGAGTCTTATTTATGTAGAGTATTTTTTATTATTAAAAGAACACTTCTGGATTGATGAGAAATTATGATCATAAAACCTATAATCCAATTCACATACCAAAGCTTGTTTTGGAAGGAAAAAGAAAAGGAATTCATTGTACCGAAAAATACCAACCTAATAAATGATTCAACCCCTTTAAGGGTTTTGAAAGTCGAAAGATATAAATTGGGTCCAACTTATTCCCTTTCTCGCAGGGGAATACGGCACTCCCCTAAAATACCACCACATGTTGACTTGGGCGGTAACAGACAAACTATAATGTTTATTTCATTTCATTTAATTTTAAAATTTTAAAATATAAAAATAACAAATGAATATGGAAGAGAATATCCTCCTATCATATTTGTGGACCAATCATCATATCCCTGCTTTAAAACTTTCAAATTGTCCACCAAAATCTATGCCCTCTCCCCTTTAGAGTCCACTTACGATAATCATTGGTCCAAGTCATACCATCAAATGGACCTTATTCGACACGTGTCAATCATCTAATGGATGTGATCAAAATGGCATCATCCCACTTCATGGCCACGCTATGCTGACGTTTTTCATTCCAAAAAAAAAAAAAAAAAACCCCAGTTCCCCTTAAGCTCAAGGAAAGTTCCATGGCCCATGTGGGTCTTATTTGGCCTCCAACACTTCCCCTTTGACCTTCCAAAATATTTTACTATTAACAATCTTGATTTCACTATCAAAGTTTCCCTTTATATATTCATTCGAATTCTTCACATTTTCCTTCACAAACTTGTAACTAAGCCAAAACAAGCTTTCAAAACTCTGAGCTGAAAACAAACAGACAACAAAAAAGAAAGGAAAATGCCTGAGAAAGAGGGTTCATGTGTTGGTTTGAATGGGCCAAGATTGGTGGTGAGGAAGTTTTTGGCTAGGCCCCAACCTGAAGGAGTTGGTGCAGTAGTGAGAAGAAGCATAGGCCGGTAAGCAATGAATAAATTTTTTTTCCATTAAAATGAATGAAAATTTGATGAATTTGAGATGTTTAGATTAAAATGTATCTTTTGTTTTTTTGCAGGTTTGAGTTGAGATACTTTGATCCTTTCCTTGTTTTGGATGAATTCTCAGGTTAGTCTCTCTGTTTTTTTCATAGAAATGTAATTTCCTCTGCTATATATATATATGTGTGTGTATGTATTTGTATATGTACATATTAAAAGGTTTTGGTTTTGAATATTGCAGTGACAGCACCTGCTGGATTTCCTGATCATCCACACAGAGGTTTGATTCTTCTCCTTCTATTTGATTTTTTTTTTTTCTCTCAAGAATGTGGACTCTTGTTTTTTATCCTTATATCCTCTGTTTTTCTGTTAACAGGATTTGAGACAGTGACCTACATGTTACAGGTACAGAACTAATATTTTCTTTTTAATCAAGAACTTGGGTATAAAGCGATTGCTTTATTTGTTTGTATATGTCAAATTTGGATAGAATTAGACATATTTAATAAGGTTTACAACTTGTATAAAAACTTACCTTAAAGAGGCATTACAAATGGTTGATATATATATAATAGGGGGCAGTTAAGCATGAAGACTTTGATGGGCATAAAGGGACCATTGGAGCTGGTGATCTACAATGGATGACTGCTGGGAGAGGCATTGTGCACTCAGAGATGCCTGCAGCACAAGGAACCCAAAAGGGTCTACAGTTATGGATCAATCTCTCGTCCAAATATAAGATGTAAGTTTCAAGTTTTATCCATTCAACTTAAGGCTTTGATGTCAAAGAGGTATTGAATTCAGCATCATAGCTTTGCCAATGGTGGATATGGTCAGGCTTTTTGAAATGTTTGAGCCCCATTTTTGAAAAAAAAGAAGAAAAGAATCTTTAATCATGAAAAATGGCTTAATGCTTGTTCCACTACCTTTACACATGCTGTCAAAAAGTCCTCTGGTTTAATCTTTATGTTCATTTATTTATTTATTTTATAGGATTGAGCCAAGGTATCAAGAAATATCAAGTAAGGACATTGCAGAAGCTACAAAAGATGGGATCAAAGTTAGAGTTATAGCTGGTGAGGCTTTAGGAACTAAGTCAGCAGTTTATACCAGAACCCCAACAATGTACTTGGACTTCACTCTCGAACCGGGAGCTCACCTTCAACAGCCGATACCGGAATCGTGGAACGCCTTTGTTTATGTCTTGGAAGGTGAGGGTATCTTTGGCCGGTCGAAATCGTCCCCGGTGAACGCGCACCATCTGCTGCTATTAGGATCCGGGGATGGGTTAGAGGCATGGAACAAGTCCTCTAAATTGCTGAGGTTTATTTTAGTAGGAGGTGAACCATTGTGTGAACCTTTGGTGCAATTTGGACCTTTTGTGATGAACACTCAAGAAGAGATCGATCGGACGATCGACGATTTCGAGAATTACATGAACGGATTCGAGAAAGCAAGGCACTGGAGATCTGAATCTGGTCTTACCCTGGATTTCTGATTCTTGTTTTTTATTTTGTCTAAGAACCAATTGGTTCATTTTGGCAAAGAGTTTGGGGGAATTAAACAAAAAAGAACCATTGATATCTTAATAATCTAAATATGTACATTATAGATTATGCTTTGTCAAGGAAGTTTCAATAATTTACACAATTTGAAGCACTTATTTTATCATCCTACATCCAGTGTGGCCTTGGGATTTTCCAACATCTCTTATCATACACTGCCATTTCCTTTGCGAAATAAAAAATCCAGTAGCCTTAGCTGTTTGTCGAGGTGTTAATGATTCCAATTCGCCTATATCAACCTTCTTTATCCTTCAACTTTACTTTTATTTTAAATCAAGTTTCTTAAAATTAACCCATATTTCTTTTATTTTTATTTTACAAAAAATATTTTTTAGAATTAAGATTTAATAATTTAATATATGTTCTTTTCCCTTTTATTACGATTTTAGATATAGACAATAATATCTTATTTTAAATGTTAGCATTATTATATTAATATATCCAACGGTTGGATCATTAAAATATTAATAATATAAATAGTTACAAAAGTGTGTAAAACTACTTAAATTTACCCTGTAGGTTGATCTCTCTCTTAGATTTTTAATGTTACATAAATAGAGAACGAGCTAATTGAACTTAAGTCTTGAATTTTGAAACCTAAATTTGATTTATATTTTAAATGAATTTAATTTTTTTATTTAATCTCATTTATTGAGACTAATTTTTTTTTCTGAAATTTTAAAATAAAACAACCTTTTTTTTTTCTCCAGGCCATTTGTTTTTTATATTTTGTTTTGCTTAGCAGCGGTACTAGTCTCCGGGCTGGCTATCGCTCGCCTTTTTCTTCTCCCATCAACCCTTTATTTCTTTTTTCTTCTCATTTACTACACACGTATTCTTTCTTTTCAATTTGCACATCTATTCTGTAGGTATCTTTGTTGTCTTTCATAAGTTGTGATGGATAGATGATGGTGCTTGTCGTTCGCTAAAACTCCACCGGCCACTAGTAGTTTTTCTTGAAAAGTGGGTGGCTCTTCATCAACTTCTTAATTTGTTTCTATTTTTAGAGTATTTTAGAATAATAAATGATTTCACGTGTCGATTTGGACCTGTGTTGTCTTAAGTTTTATATATTTTTTGTTTGTTTTTTCATTGTTTAATAAGTCTTCAGTTTTAGTTTGTCTACTCTTGTAGCACGTTTTTTAGTCTTGCTTATACATGTAATGTTTGTTTTACAAGTGATTTTAAGGAGAATTTTGTTATCATCCTCTCTAGTTTGGTGAATGCTTAATTCTTTTGTCGATTTTTGCTCGTCGCTTTGGACCATCCGGGGCTGATTTCCTTATCGTATTAAGTACTTACAATCACTCCAGATACGTTATGCTTGAGTTGTGATAAAACCAATTGCTAACGCGTCACAATATTTTATTGATGTTGAGGCTAAAGCCTTTGTTGTATTGATAAAAATTATCCTTCACCATCTAGAACGAGTGTTTAGTATTTTTTTTAATTGTATGATTTTATTCATCAAATGAATTTACCTTTAAAAAGAATAAAATAAAACAACCTTGTTTCCTTAGAAATTAGAATTAATAGTCGGCAGTCAAACAAGGGCAGGTTTGATTATCAGGAGCTGGGCCCATAATATAAAAAAAATTCACGTTAACTATATATATATATATATATATATTCTGCTTTTAGTTTAAAAAACAAAATAAAATGAAAACGTTTATAATGTGATAACTAAAAACAGATCAAAAACAGCCCCTGCAAGAATTGCTGCCCAGCTATTCAAATACTGAGAAATTAAATATAGCAGCTAGGTTCAAACTGCTGTTCATTAAAATTGCTAATTATCTTTAAAGGCTTAGTTTATAGTTTATAAACCATAGGCACTAGCCAGACTTAGGCCAAACTATAGTTAATTTATGGCTATTTCTCATTTCCTTTATTTTTAGTTTTCAATATTTCCACAACTCAATAAGTACAACTTTTTCTTTCTTTGTGTTGAGGAAGCTGTTGCTGTTTATTCCATGTAGGAATTTGTTTTTTTGTTTGGATTTTTGTTTTGGGCTTTCTACAGGTTTTGATTAAGAATTTGTTTTGGATTTATTTGAATATGGTATATTTAACAAAATTAGAAGTATTGGTCGATTAAGTGTTAAGACTTCTAATCGAATTGCTTGGCGTGATTAGATAAACATGAAAATCTTATTATTAAAATGTTATTTTTTAGAAACAAACATAATATTTATTCAAGAGAGGTTTAGAGCAATTGGAAAATAAATTTATGAAGACTTTTATTCGAGGATAATTAATAGGATAATTTCAGCTTTTAAATAGGAGTTTAAAGCCTATTAAAATATTGTTGATTGGCCACTTGAGGAGGTTTATATAAATAGGTTGTTTTGTGCCATATATAAAGAGCAATTTTGGAGTGTCTTTGTCGACAACTTTGATATATTCTTGTAGTTATTTTGTGACACTCCTTTACGTATTTATAGAGTATTAGAACTGCAATTACTTTTTTGACTTAAATTAATAGATGATTCGGATAATTATTGAATAAAATTTGAATATAATAAATAAATAAAAAAAAGGTAGAAGTTAAAGAACAAAACAAGTGTATGTTGTGGGGAAAATGATCCAAATATAAATAAAAGTACCCAACTTAAATTTTTTGTTTAAAATTTTGGTTTTCACATTAAACATTGACAATAATAACAGAAGAAACTACCGAAACATGTCAGATAAAAAACACAGAACTCTTGCAAAGCAAAGAAATCTGTTTTGTTGTCAAACGAAAGTCATCGAAACTCAATTCCTTAATTTCTCAGACATGAACAAGAAACACGCAACTCTTTTCAAGATCCTCTTAGCTCTCTTTGCTTTAAATTCCATCACACTTTACCTTTACTTCTCCTCCAGCCACCACCACGACGACAACCGCCGTGACACCACCGCTGAGGGTTTCCACGCTATAATCCCACACCGTGGACCTCATCTCTCAAAGCCCTGGCCGATCATCCCATCCTATCTCCCTTGGTCTTTGACCTCAAACGTACCTTCGAAGTCATGTGAAGCTTATTTTGGGAATGGGTTCACAAAGTCAGCCGATGTTTTGCCGGCAAAAGCCGCCGTGAGATCCGGGTCAAGCTGGTTCAGGTGCCATTACTCGGGGACTTTAAGGAGTTCGATTTGTGAAGGTGGGAAGATAAGGATGGATCCCGGTAAGATTAAGATGTCGAGAGGAGGTGAAAAGCTGGAGGATGTTATTGGTAGAACTGAAGATGAAGAGATGCCTGAGTTTGAAGATGGAGCTTTTGAGGTCGAAGCTGAAGGAAGAGGATCCAGGTCAAAGACCAAGAAGCTTGTCGGGGAGGAGTTTTTGAACGAGTTCTTGCCTGTTGGGAATGTTATGAAACATACTATGAGGGGATTGGTGAGGTCAATTGTTGTTGTGGGTGAAACTGATTTCACTTGCCAAGAGGTTAGATTCCCTTTGATTTCTGTTCTTCGATCTTGATGAAATTAATATTACTGGCTGTTAATGGAGGCTCTCAAAGTAAACTAATGTTTGGTGCACATATGGAATATGACTTAATGCAAGTCTGTATGTCAAAACCCATGTTTAGGCTATTCTGTTTGTACCTGTTCCAGGGGGAAAATTAGCTTGTCTTGTCTGGTTTTAGTAGTTTTAACTATCATCTGTTTTCCTTTGTTCTAATGTCTGGGGATTTTTAGATTAATTGGCAGCATTTCAATGCCACCGGTTCTGAATTTTGCAACTTTGGTTTGAAATAAGTTGGTTAGGAAGTAGAACTTTGATTTAATTTGTAAGTAGATACTAGTTTGGTTTGGCAGAGTAGTTGATTTGTTCATTAGCTACTAATTCGATTGCTGGTTCTTGGTTTTGTTTCTCTTTGTATTCTGATTTGGGAAGCTTTGATTTCAGTGGGTAGAGGAGCCTACACTTCTGATAACAAGATTCGAGTATGCAAACCTTTTCCACACCGTGACGGATTGGTACAGCGCTTATGTGTCTTCTAGGGTTACCGGCTTGCCGAATCGGCCGCATTTGGTCTTTGTGGATGGTCATTGTGAGGTTCGGTTTCTATTAATGCCATATTTCTTCACTTTAGAATACTATCATTCTTTTGTTACCATGTTATTGGCTTCTTTTAATGTCATATTATCCTTTCTTGTCCGAATGGAATGGAGGAGTGGTTATAGATAGGAATAGAGAGGAATGTTCGGTTAGTGAATAATGAACCATGTATAGAAACCTATCTTACAGGAGGTGAGATAGTCATAGTCCACCTGAATTCCCACTAAAAGGATGAATCCCAAGATACGAATACAAGTCATATACATAAACTGTAACCTATACTCACTGTTTAATTTCTCGACATTCAACTATGAGGAATCTTCTGTTTGCTATGATTGTAGAGTTTCTATTACATGATAGCCACTGCCCTGCTTTGATACTCCTTGTGTAGAGCTTTTCCTTTTAAGTTGTCCCCCGAGGGTGTAGCGTGACATCGGCGATCATCGTTTTCATTATGCTTGCAACAAGAAGTCACATTTTAGGATATTTTGAACATCTGTTTAGTTTAACTATTTGTGTCTATTAAAGGCTTTATTATCCTACAATGGCTGATCTTTCTTTCTTTCTTTTTTCTCTTGGCTGAATACTTGTAGACACAATTAGAAGAAACATGGAAAGCATTGTTTTCAAGCCTTAGATATGCGAAAAACTTTAGTGGTCCGGTCTGTTTCCGCCATGCTGTTTTATCACCATTAGGATACGAGACTGCATTGTTTAAAGGGCTTAGCGAAGACATAGATTGTCAAGGTGCTTCTGCACATGATCTATGGCAAAGCCCCGATGACAAAAAAACTGCTCGGTTATCTGAGTTTGGAGAAATGATCAGAGACGCTTTTGGATTTCCTGTAAACAGACATCATTCTGATAAGGCAGTCTCGGGTCATTATAACATCCTCTTTGTCCGTCGCGAAGATTATTTAGCCCATCCACGCCATCGAGGTAAAGTTGAATCAAGACTAAGCAATGAACAAGAAGTGTTTGATTCACTACAGAAATGGGCATCTGATAATCAGGAATGCAAAGTAAACCTTGTCAACGGGTTATTTGCGCACATGTCCATGAAGGAACAGGTCAGAGCCATTCAGGATGCTTCGGTTATTATCGGTGCTCACGGTGCTGGTCTAACACATATAGTGTCTGCAACACCAAACACCGTGATTCTCGAAATTATTAGCAGCTTTTTCAGACGACCTCACTTTCAATTGATCGCCCAATGGAAAGGATTGGAATATCATGCCATTAACCTTGATGGATCGTATGCCAATCCAGGAGTTGTCATCGATCGGCTTAACAAGATAATGAGGAGTCTCGGGTGCTAAGAAATTATTCTTTTTTCCAGATTTTATTTCCAATCCGGCAGTTAGGGAAGAAACATAGAAGAGATTGTTTTCCTTTCAACAGACTGTTTTCATAGCCAAGTTAACTGAAAGGAATGTTCTATAGGAACAGCAGAAAGGAGGCGGTGAAACCATTGGGGTTGGTGATTGATTTCGGCATTGTTCATTTGTTGGTAGATGGAAAATTTTTGGGTCTGATAGGTCATCTTTGAAATGTAAGATTACAGGTTCAATTTTCGATTCATTTAGTTTGTGACAATTCCTGGACACATTATTTGTTTTCTATGGGATATTTAAGATTATTGTATTCTAACACTCCTGATGTATCTGGCAATGAATTCAGGATGAAATTCTGAATTTCTTAGCTAAGATCTTATACGTACGTATATGGGTGTTGCCAATACGTCTCTAGATGTTCAACTCGTCAATTGAATTAAACTCCACACTCGAGATATGTCACAAAAAGTGGATACTTGAGAAGCCTCACAAAATCCCTTTGTATTACACTTTAATTCATTTATTGAAAAAATAGGTAAATTAACCTTTGTACCTTAGATAAAAAAGCAAAATAGCTTCTCCATCAAAATTTGATGTTTATATATAAGATACGATAACAAGTTTAATCCTCAACCTATACATATTTATTCAATTTTATTCTTTTATTAGAAGTAAAATAAAAAAATTTTAAACTAATAAAACTAAAGGTCAAAAAGATCTTAATAACAAATTTTTAAAAAAATTAATTAATTTAAAAGTTATTAAAAAACCATAAAAAATATAAACAAGATTTATAAAAAATTATAAAATTATAAAAACTTTATTAAAAACAACAATATCAAACTATTAAAATATAATAGTTATAAGAATTTTTTTCTAAAAATGATCCATACCTTTTTTATTGGGTCGGTATTGTTATTTTTTAATAAAATTTTATATAAATTTTTTGTAACTTTTTTTTATAAATTGCGTTTATAATTTGTATGGTTTTTTAAAATAATTTTTAAAATTTAAAAGGGTTTAATTGATTTTTTAAAATTTGTTATTAAGACCTTTTTGAGGTAAAATTAGGCATATATGCCACTTAAAAAAAGTATTTAAGGTTTTTCGTTGTTTCATTTGAAATTTAAGTAAATAGGCCGATTTTGGGACAAGTGACAAAAATGCTTTTTGTAGGAAGCGTTTTCAAATGGTATGGTAGGAGGAGGAGGAAACTTGGGTGACATGGCAAGAGAGAGGATGAAAGCGAGCTTAAAAAAAATTAACGACTAGATTGGATTTTGAAAAGTCGAGAATCTTGGGATAAAGTTTTCTGAAAACTCAAGAATCTCGGGATAAAATTTACATCCCATCTTTTCCGTGGCAGATGGAATACTATCTTAAAAACTTTTCAGAAAAAATGTTTCTTGTTAGATGTGTTTTTTTTGACTTGTCATGTCCGATATTTTCCAACATTTTCAAATCTATTTCATATTTGGTGATAGAGTTTCTTATAAAATGAAGATTGATATGAAGATGTTTTATAGTTAAATTTTGAGCAAAGATTTGAATGTTAAGGAGAAGATTGTTGATGTTAAAAATTTGAAGTTCAAAAATCGACTCAACAAAGTAAATTAATTCAAGTAAGTAACTTTGGTGTCGTTGTTTGAATTTGGTTAATGAGTATTTATTTTTATGTATAATGTTTTTGTTTTAATTTTATATTGAACATGTGAAACAAGTTTTTTTTTGGCAAAGATGAATAGATGAATTAGAGCCATTATTTATTACGATGGTCAAATTTGTGACACTAAAATTGAGGTCGTTTTTGTATCAGCCCAATCTACAGAAATGGCTTTCAAACGGAGTATCAAATTAAACGAGCTTCTATCAAGAATTAGAAGGAAAGTCTTGACTTCAAGCCGAAAGAGAATTTAGAGCTTGAAATATAGATATCTAACGTGAATGAACCCTTATATATATGATACATTTGAGCTCAAAGGCAACATGGATGTCAAGTTAATGCTTGATACGCATTGCTCAACTGGAAATGATATATTAGAGTTATATGCCCAATTTCTCGATTTAGAGGAAGGTGATCCGAGTTTGACAACAGTTCTAGTTAATTTGTTTCAGGAAAAGGAAGCAGAAAGTCCAACCACACAGTTGTGTGGTGGTTTCACAGTGTTGTTACAAAGCTCGTATTAGGGAATGCCAAAATCATCGATGGGAAGACATTCCTCGGTTTCAACTATCGATTTCAAGTTTGGCGTATAGTCGAGGTTAGTTGGTAACCTGAACATGGAGACCTTGACACGACGTTCTATGAGTGCTTTTGACTTCAACTTCAGAACATTGATGATCTATGCTGAAGGCACTTATGCGAGTATGCCATCAAGTTACACAGGTGGACAATTCGTAAGTAATATTGGTTTAACGTAGGGTTGATGAGAACGGATGATGTTCTCTCTACAACTTGCACCGGCGAAGGGACATCAAATCTTGGACATGAAACTGCAACTGGGTTGATAACGATGAGGATGTTGAAATAGATAATGATCCAATCTAGGAGTCCAGACCAAATGGTTCAGAAATTGCATTATTTTCTAAATTAAAGACCATTGCTACTGAACCAGAAGGGAGTGATTTTGATAGTGATGGTTCAGAAAATTCTGGAGGAACCCAATCAGATTTTACGATGTATGAACCTCCACCCTACATGCTTATTGTCGACATTGATGCTAAAAATGGGTTAGGATTTCCAGAACTTCCTCATAGAAGACTGAGTCATGTGAGTTCTACAATTTTTGACAATTTACAAGTTGGAATGGAGTTTTCCTCCAAAGATGTTGCTACAATGAAGCTTATAACATGGAGCCACCTTAAATGTACCAGATTTTGAGATTTATTTGGCATTAGAAGACTCTCGATCAATCTCAGTATGAATGTTCAAACGAATTGTTGTCTGCATTAGAAGAGTTGTCGAGATGTGAAAAATTATCTTCTAACCGTTTCATATCTATTCGTTTACTACTAAACTTGTCCAACACATTACTAATAGTTGGTGGCAAATTGCGCCCCAATTAACAACATGCACTACCCTAAAACGATGGACAAATCAACGATAGACCGAGTTGTAATGTCTCATCCTCAAGTGTAATTGTACACTCATCGCACGAAAGATGGAATATGTTTGTCTTGAGTCTCCATCTTTCCAACAAAGCATTGATAAGTGCAGGCTCTAATTTAGCCTCGCTGAGCATACGTGACACATTTAAGAATTCCGCATCTTCCAAGTACTATTCAATAATACGCGTTACTCTCACAGTTAAATTGTGTATATATGCTTTGATAATCCAATGTCCGTCCTGATTATGTAAACATAAAAAATAAATAAATATATATATTAACTTAATAATAATATTAATTAAAATAAAAATATAATAATATTTTCTTACCATTTGTAATTAGATATCAGAGATGTGTTTGTAATCTAAACAAATTAAAAGCATTGACATTTTAAAAAATTTTAAGATGATGAAAGTCGAATAAAACCTAAGAAATTACAAACGATTAGGTTAGAAAATTGAGAGATTAGGATAGAAAATTACATTCCTGATTTTCTTAGGCAATCCAACAGTTAACATATGTATATTTTTTGTTTTTGATTTAAATAAATCGCATTGGGTGCTACATGGTAAAAGCACGCCCTATAAACACGTTTAACAAAGCACACTTTTACCATTTCATCCACATCTTGCCAAAAGGCCTATTTCACTAAATTAAAAAATAATAATCTAAAACCCTAAATAATTTTTAAAACTGACATATATGCTTAATTTTCCCAACTTTTTATTTTTTTCTAATGGGTCAAATTGAATAAATATATAAAAATTAAAAACTGAATTTATTATCATATATTGTATATAAACACCAAATCAAACATTTAACTGTACAAATTTAACAAAAAAAACTCTTTGCACCCTCATCTAACATCCAAAAGCTAATTTGCTCAATTTTCCAATAGACAGACTAAATGCAAAGCAAGGTATAATAAAGCGATTTAGGTACTTTTGCCGAAACGCAGCTTATCCATTTCTTCATCAATTTCGTACCATCATGATTATATGTAAATATTTATCCACTCCATGTCTGCAACTTTTGAGTTCCTTGTTTGAATTATGTCGAGTTAAGAGCTAATCAAGCTTTAACCATCAACTAAATTCATCCTATATGATAATACAAAATCCCAAAACAGGCTGCCATTTATATTAAGTTAAATATCAACTAAATTCCAAGTACAAAAAAAACATGCAGCTCAAGGTATATGATAATACTGTTGAATTAAGACACAACTTCACTACTTGAAAATTCATACTAAAAGTGTAACCACTATCACAATCTCAAAATCTCCTGAAAATGGTGAAAGAAAGGTTAAGAAAAGGGACATTTGATCTGAAATATGAAATCTCAAGTAACAAAACTTTAGGCAGCTCCCTTTCCCTTCCTTCTCTGGATCTTCTTCATGTAGAACTCTAGTTCTTTGCCTTCCAAGATATACCTGTAAAACCCATTTCACACATTAGAATAAGTGGTATAATAGTGTTATTGTCACTTGTCCTGTCCTACTTATCCTCCAAGAGATTAGTGAAAGGAATTTATCAGCTGTCTATAAATGATTCCTTTAACAAAGCAATTGTGCATTACAATGGTAAAAGTTGTGAGGTTACATACCCGTCAGCACGGCCGCACTGACCAGGCCGTGAAGAGATACAAGCCAGTAAACGACCACTACTGAATTGATCCTCAATATGTGGGTCGAGCTTGCGGTTCTGCTGACGCTTTTCCAACTTCCTTAAGACATGGTGGCTCTTCTTCGCCTCCTCAGCAACAGTTTCACCTTCCTATATACAAAATGAAGCAAAACATTGTAAGATTTGATGCCCTCAGATTATGGTCAAGTGAACTTTGTAACTGACACCGAAATATTAAAGAAAGACACAGCAAAATAACTAACACTTACAAAAACAATTAACTCAACAACAAAGGAACTAATCTATTATTGAAGCAATAACATCCTGGTGAAAAGAATATTTAAAAAAATTCCTCCTACCTCTCCTTCTTTCTTGGTAGCTGCTGCAGGTGTTTTCTTCTTGCGACCAAGGTCGACACCATAGTGCTGGAGATACCATTGCTTGAATGGAGCAGCATCAACTTGAACAATAGCACTCTTCACCAAAGTTTGAGTACGAACAAGCTCATTGTTAGATGCATTGTAGACCACATCCAATATTCTGGTTTTACGAGTCACAGCCTCACTTCCCCACGAGTAGTTTCCAGTGTCGAGCCTCAGAGCGCGCCACTTCACATTTCCACCACGAACCCTAATCCTCCTGACTGTCTTGTTGCTTGACAACTTTGTGTTTGCTGGTTGCCTTCCAAGCTCATACCTTATAAAAAATAAACCATCAATAAGGTAGGATAAACTAAGATTGAAAACCAAGTCAAACAACCCAATAGTATAATAGATGAAGTGGATTAGATCTCTAGCCTCCAATAGCATAGTTTACGATAATGAAATGGTGAGCAACTTAAATAATTTAACCAAAGAAAATAAACCCCGATAAAGCTCAATAAAATTGCTCCAAAATCCTCATCTGACAATAAAATGAAGCTAAATCTAAAACGAAAGGCCTAAAATGGAATATCAGTTCAAGTAAATTTCAAGAACAAAAACTGATTTTTTTTCAATAATCCTAAATCAACTTTCTAAGCAACCAACCAGATCAAAAAATGATAAAGAAAAGGTCATCAAAGGATAAATAAGAAACAGGAAAAAGAAGGGTTTTGCAGATTACTTTCTCTTCTTCCTCCAAGCCTTCTTTTTGCCACCAGTGGCACGCCTCTTGTGCATCGAATCACGAGAAATACCTATCAGAAAATTTTAAATTGAACACCATTAAGCAAGAAAATCAAGCAGAAAACTACATCATTTAGAAGATATTAATGAACAAAAATCATATGAATTTGAGAAATACCCATTTTGAATGAAAGCTCAAGCCTTTTCGCAGGGGGAAGAGAGGGAGGAGGTTGAAGCAAATCTGTGAAGAAAAAAAAGCTAGGATTCAGAAGCAGTGATAGACGGAAGTTAGAGCCCGCATATACACAAAAACCCTAGTTTTTGTTTAATTACCATTATGTCCTAATTTGGGTTGGGTTTTTGTTAGGGTAAAAAGTAATCATGGGTAATTTAGATTAATGCTTTCTTGGCCCAATAAAATGTTTGCATTCATGATTTTATCCCTTAGAAAGCCCAACCATTATTGGATGTTATATTTGAAATTTGGGTAAAATAAATGTGACGTGCCTTTAAAATAGAGTTTATTCTATTTTAATCATTTTAATTTATTTTTTAAAATTTAATTACTTTAAATAAAATAATTGTTTAAATTAGTCACTCTCATTAAATTATATATTATTTATTAACAGATTATTGATGTGACACATTAATTCATTAAATAATTACAACATAACAATCTTTTTTATTTATTTTTCCAAACTCCAACAATCCTTTTCTACTCTTCTATTTATCTTTCTCAATTTATATTTATACAAAGTGAAAGGAGGCTATCAAAGAAAGGATATATAAATAGGTCAAAACTTAAAACTTATGTAAATTAAGAATGGGTTTGGATGGATAGTAGGGTACAGTGCAATGTATTTAGCTTATTTTTTATTTTATGCTATAATATCTAATCTCACCATCATTACTATTTTTACACTAATCACAACTAAATGCACTTACCATTCAAACTCACTCTAAAACTATTAACCAGGTGGTTAAGAGATCCAACAGAGTTAGCATATTGTTTAAAATCTGTTCCATCAGTTATAAGAATCAGTTAGAACTGTTGAAAAGGTCGGATAGTCGGCTCAATCAAACCCGAATTCAATTTAAATAATAAAAATATATATTTTTAATATGTTATTAATTTTTTAATAGTAAAATGATTTTTTAAAGGGTTGAATTATCCAAAAACGAGCCTAAACTTAAACAATTTTTAAAAAATGGGACCTCAATCCAACTCCAGCCATCAACACCTAATCTGAAATAAGCAGTAAAACATGTAAGGTTGGTCATCTCTGCCTATACTGTTACAGCTATATATAAAACATATCATATCCCTAGAAACACTGTTTTTAATCTTGAAGGACGCAACCAACCAACCAACCACTTGTGACTTGCCTTCCTTTTATGGTGATTCATACTGGTACATGACTTTGTTGCCAGACATAACAGAAAGAGCAAAGTAGGAAAAAGAAGGCCAAGTAAGATAACACCATGGATATCATCATTTGATTGCAAAACTTCCCCACATGGTTACACTGATTCTTCTCCATATCTACCGATATATCCCACCGCCGCGCATCCAGATGTCACCAGCCCCATAATCACCTGCAATCAATGTAGTGATGAAAGCCATGTTCAAAGGCAACAATTTGCTTACCAGATAGAAGTAATACTTCAGATCTGATCCCGAGAAGGCGCATTGAAAATAAAACCTGTAACATATCCACAAAGAAAATGGAGATTTAATAAAATTAATGAAGGAATGAAACCCAAAAATAGTGGGTGTTTGTTTACCTCATAGCGGACTGCCTCACAAACACATCAGATAGAGATAGAAGAAGAGGGAAGGATTGTTAGAGTTTGGAAAAGTCTAACCAAAAAAAATTCACGTGTCAGTCTTTCAAATGAGCTAATTAAATTAAAAATAAAATAAAAGTGACTAAAATAGGATAAATCGTATTTTAGAGTGACTTGCGTGTAATTTAACCTTAAAGTTGTATAAACATTTTGTTTCTATCAGATTGGGAACAAAACAACTAAAGCTCCCAACTTTGCTCAACAATGGAAGCAAAAACCGAAGCAATTTGGGATAAATTATTCCTTCTCTCTCCAAAGCTCCCTTACAACTTGCAAATTTTAAGATAACAATTTGATTCCTTCCATTCCCTTTTCTGTTGTTATAACTCATAACCCACTTCCTTGAATCCATCAGTGTTTGCAAAAACCTAGTCTTGGATACATTTGGAGGGTATTTTGATGGGGTTTGCGCTGTTGGGTTCATTGGGTTCTTATGTTTCTGTGAGAGATTCTCATCACTGGAATGTCAGGTTTCAGTCTTTCACTTTGAAAGAGAGGTTTGTTGTTGGCTTCAACTTGGCTAAAAATTTCAGGGCTTATAAAAAATTTGGAAGAGTTTCACTTTGCAAGAGTGAATTTGTGGACTTTGAAGAAAGAACAAGCCCCAATGAGGTAATCCTAATCTTCACCTCTGCTCAAACTTTTCAATCTCCTTTGGGATTCACTTTTATTCTTACTAAAAACTTAATTTTTGTGTTGATTTATGACTCATGTTATAGCCTGGAGAATGCTGATTATATTGGATAGCCATGGATTTTGATCCTAAGTGTTGCTTTATAGAATTAGACTTGATTTTATGTTATTAAAGTAAAATCTCTGAGCAAATATCTATGTTGGTTATATTTTTGGCTTTTTTGAACATGCTCTGCTGATAATTTGAGTGTGCAATGCACCAAAGTAATGGGAATTGTCTTGGAGATACAAAGCTGAATTGCTGCCATTTTTTCATGGTTGTTTAATTTCAATTTAGTTTATGGATGCCATCTCCTTGTGCTGGTACAATATAATTTGGGGATATTATTTTGATAGGTTTTGTGTAAAGTGAGAAGCTTATTTGCTATGTTCTTTTCTCGTTTGAAAGGTTAGGAAAGAGATAGAGCAATGCTATGAACTCATACACAGACTTGGGAGGGGAGTTGTGTACTTGGGTTCTTCAAGGATGGGACCTGGCCATCCACATTACTCACAAACACTGGAACTGGCTAGGGAGGCAAGTTAATTTATAGAGCTTTTCTCTCTTTAAATGCATTTGCAAAAGTCTGTACACTTTGGACCGATTTCCCCTAATGGCTTGTTTTGATTCTTTTCATGAGACTAGTTTTTAATGCATGGCAGATAGCTAACCTTTTGGACTGTACCACATGGACTGGGGCTGGTCCTGGCCTCATGGATGCTGCTATTAAGGGTGCTCAGGAAGCAGGAAAGGCGGTCGGTGGGTTTAAGATAGGTAAGGAAGCTGGAGAATGGACGACCTCGAAATTTCATCCGTACCTGCCCTCAGAAGCTTATCTTACTTGCAGGTGAAAATTAGTGTTTCTAAAGGCTTACAGACACCATTCTAAATCTATGCATCTGAACAATCATCGAAATAAATGCAGGTTTTTCTCTGCTAGAAAGCATGGGTTGGTTGATGCTGCGGTCAGGAGTTCGAGCTCTGATAAGACAGCAGTAGTTGCTCTCCCAGGTGGTGTTGGTACTCTTGATGAGATGTTTGAGATACTGGCATTGATTCAGCTTGAAAGGATTGGATCAGAGCTTCCAGTTCCCTTCATTGTAATGAACTATGACTCATTCTATGCGAAGCTCTTAGATTTTCTTGATGATTGTGAGGTTTGGGGTACCGTCTCTAAGGGAGAGGTTTCGTCTTTGTGGAAGATCTGTAACACTAATTCTGATGCTTTAGTGTACTTGGCAGAGTTTTATGATCTGCCATTTTCGGATGAACAAAAGCATGGAACAGAAGTGAGAAGCGCACGTAAACAAGTCCCTTAAGATGTTTTGAAGCAGATGGATATAGGTATTGTGTGCTGCCATTCATTGTGAGATTCGGAAAATTGAAGTTTTCAGAATCTGGAACAAATAGAATACTAACTTGAACGAGTTTCACGAGTAAGCAAGATACGAATTCCTTAGATATGTATGAACTAATCTTACATTGATTTGTGAATCTGTCCATATTTTTTCAGAATTCTACAATGAATTATGAGAATCAATGGAAAAATAAGAGGCTAAGCTTGTAGTTGGCTGATTTTATGCATACATAGTTCCATTTCCAATCAAGATGATCTCATGATATGATCATGATGTAAAAGATTTATCAAGCTAATAAACAAAGCATCAAATATTAAAAGGGAAAAAAACAGACAAAGATCAAATGTCTAAATAACCTAACAGCTACATATGAATGTCCATTGCATAAAAAACTTGGGTTTACTAAAATCATAAGGTTTCCAACAAAAGAACATTAGGTCAAATAACTAATGTCTTTCACATTATGGTGCACCACTCGGGGTCACCATTACGAAAGCCATCTGGTTGCGGTGGCGGCTGCGGGAAGTATTCAGCCTGTGGCTCATAGACAGGTTGACTCTGATAATGCAAGTAATGTGGGTAGTTTTCATATATGGGGTGCCAGATTCTTTGCTGAAGAGGAGGATAGCCATAATAATACTCTGGTTTTACATAGGGATTATATCCATAGCCACCATAGTACCGGTAATCATAACAATGTCTCGAAGGAATATTCGTCTCTCCAAATTGGGATCTCACCCGAGAGAAATCTGCGTGTAACCCTACTTCCGCGAGCGTCTTCATCAATTGTCTAGGGTTTATTCTTCCTGTTATTTGGACAATTCCCTTTTCTCCATCTATTTTATAAGTGATACCTAAAGAAAACAAACCAGAACAGAAAGTAAGCATGATAAAGTGACTTGTTCCTCAAGAAATTAGCAATGTAGCAGAGAAATAGAAAATGAAGAACCATCAATGCTGTCCAAGACTCTGACAAGCATCACACGCCATCCAAGGAACCGGGTATCGACTCTTAGAACACAGTTCTGATCCGAAAAAACAGAACCCACAAAACACAAACATTAGTGAGTATTTGAAGAGAAATGTGCAAATCTATTGAGAGAAATTATGATCACAAAGTTTTGGAGCAAACCATGTCTTCAGTTGGGTAATCCATAACTGAGAATGTTCTTCGTTTGGCTAAAAAAGCTAATGACAGAGTTCTTGACAGGCAATGGAAAACAAAGATAAATGAAATGAGCCAAAAGGAGAACCAGATTTAATTTGGATAAATTTAAGGATGTGGATTAATAATGTTAAGAAAATTAAGTAGCCTAATTAAATGTAGCAAAAGATATCAAGGAGGGATTTTGGAGAAATTTACTCCATTATTTGATAAACAAGATTTTTCATCAAATCAAACCGGTTATTGCTTAATCCCATTATATAATATAATTATGTTTTTTGACATCTAAAATCTCGGAATCATTGAAACAAATAATTGGATACCTTACCATTTAACATATACGTGATTTTGTGGGTGTTTTTTTGGATAAATTTAAGAATGTGAATTAATAATGTTAACATAATTAAGTAGCCTAATTAAATTTAGCAAAAGATATCAAGGAGGAATTTTGGAGAAATTTACTCCTTTATTTGATGAACAAGATTTTACATCAATATTTTAGAAATCAAACCAGTTAGTATTTAACCCCACGACATAATACAAATATGTTTTTTAGCATCTAAGATTTCGGAATCATTGCAACAAGTAATTGGATACCTTACCATTTAACATATATGTGATTTTGTGGGTGGTTTTTTTGGATAAATTTAAGAATGTGGATTAATAATGTTAAGAAAATTAAGTTGCATAATTAAATGTAGCAAAGGATATCAAGGAGGGATTTTGGAGAAATTTACTCTATTATTTGATAAAAAAGATTTTATATCAATATTTTAGAAATCAAACCAGTTACTGCTAAATCTCACGATATAATACAATTATATTTTTTGACATCTAAAATCTCGGATTCATTGCAACAAATAATTGGATACCTTGCCATTTAACTTTGTTGATCTGATATCGTGGCAGTCCATGTGTGCTTAATCAAAGTGAATAGAGGAGAGTAAATTTTTTTATTTTTTTTTATAAAATTAGATTGAAGTGCTAGCGATAGCCACAGCCTTGTTAAAGTAGTCTTTTTTTTTTTCCCTTGTAAAGATTGTGAAAAGAACACTGTAAAGCTATGCAAGTTTTGAATAAGCATTGAATGGGCTAACTTGTTTTATATATATATATACATATAGTAACTCAATTTGCATAGCAAATAATCATTAACACAAAGAAAACTAAACTAATTTTCTGAATGATTTATTTATTCATAAGATCAAGAGGGAAAAAAGACATTTGAAAAACATTAGATAACTGATAATTGTTTTAGCTGCTTCCAAACATAAAACTATGTAAGCAGCCTTAGAACAAAACAAAACCATAAAAAAGAAAATACTATGTTTTCCTCCATTAAAAATGGGAGAAACACTTCAATACTAACTACTTAAAGAACAAACCAAAGATTATATTACATCAAACAGCAAAAAGAATTTTTGGGTTTGGAGCTAAGAGCTAGATTGCTGCTGGTCTCATCCTTAGCCACAGATTGTTTACATGGATCATGTTCACATCCATAATATAACCAGCAAAGTCGAGCTCCGTTTGCTTCAGCTTTTGCTAGCAACTTCAGCTGTAACACAGGGCTTATTTTTCCAGAAATATAAGCCTGCCTTGTAAATGCGTTGATGGTGAATGTCACACCTGATAAAAATTACAAATTCCCCAAAATTAATTCAGCATAAAACGGAAAATAAGAAATTAAATGAAACACACACCTTGCATTGGCTTGAATAAAAGACGCATTGTTTTGTGCCAACCAGGAATATCAGTATCCACTAGCAAAACACACGTCTGCAGGAATATACTTTCAGTGAAGCAAGAAAGGGAAATTATTAAGAAATTTGTAGTTTAGTTACCATTGTGGGTTCTGATGTGTGTTTTGGAAGATTGATCCCATAGTTGATTTGATGCGTAAAAGCATGTGTCTTGGCTTTTGCTAGCAACTTTAGAAGAAGCTCTTTGTCAATTTCCCCAGAAACATATGCAAACTTTGTTTGTGTATCAATGGAGTACGATACATCTGATAAAAATAATTAACACCCCCATATAATAAAAATCAAATCTTAATTAATTAATACAGAAAGAAGAAAAAAGAGACAAAGAACCTTGAATAGACTTGAAAACTTTTATCATTGCCAAGTGCCATCCTGGAATATCAGTATCCAATTGCAAAATGCAAGTCTACAACAAAACTGTGAGCCCTTGTTTATTAATATGTTTAACAGGAAAAAAAACTCAATAAAGAAGTAAATGATGATTACCATGCCGATTGGTTGTTCAGCCATTGATAGAATAGAAGACGGAAAAAGGCAGATAAGTTTTTATGTCAAATAAGTTTGCTAAAATTTAATTGTTTGGAGAGGTAAGAATTTTTGTTTTTGTTTGTTTCTTTTACCTTTTATTTGATGATATTAATAAAAATTTGGAAAGTTCTTTACAACTTGATTTTCGGGATTTTCCTATATTACATATTTTGATCAGAGTCTGCCTTCGATTGCATATGTTTAATTGAAAGTTTAATTAGTTCTCTTGGATGTCTCTTCAACTATTCAATGGCTGTCTAATATTTACCACCATTATTTCAAAAAAAAAAAAAAAAAAATATTTACCACCATTATTTGATGAATCGAGGTATGCAAGCAGTTCAATGTTTCTTCAACTATTCAACAGCTGTCTAATACTTACAAACATTTGATGATATTAATAAAAATGGATGGAAAAGTTAGAAATGAAGAAGGATTTGGAAAGTTCTTTACAACTTGATTTTCGGGATTTTCCTATATTATATATTTTGATCAGAATCTGCCTTCGATTGCATATGTTTAATTGAAAGTTCAATTAGGTCTCTTGGATGTCTCTTCAACTATTCAATGGCTGTCTATATTTACCAACATTATTTTAAAAAAAAAAATTATTTAACAACATTATTTGATGAATCGAGGTATCCAAGCAGTTCAATGTTTCTTCAACTATTCAACAACTGTTTAATACTTAAAAACATTTGATGAATCGAAGTGAGATCTCAAGTTCAAATCTTGTGAATGGACAAAAACAATGGGCAGAGAATTTTATTTCCCATTTAAAAGTCCGAACTAGCTCGACTTCAAATTTAAGCGAATTGTGAACGGATCCCAAAGGGTATTAGACCAATAAAAATGGTTGCTTAATATTTTTGGGTATAGTTTCTCAAACATCAAATGGTGAATAAAATTTTTAGACCTAAGAGAATCACAGTATAGTTTTGTATAATTAGATAATAGAATTATTATAAGAAAATATGCATATGCATATATTGTCAAGTGCTACTTTTTCATCGTGTATAACATTTATTTTACAATGTTAAGCTTATAAAATTATGTGTTATATCAAAAATTTTCTTTGAAGTAGGAAAGAACCTGCCACAAACACAAAGCTTGATCTATAATCTACTTAAGCCAGTGGATCAACCCTTCACTGGAACCTAAAATATAAGTCATCCAAGTTTTTCAGGAGTTTGGAGAGACATTGATCTTCAATCAAATATTCTTTATTTTGATCCAAAATCAGGCATTAGAAATGGAAATGCAACATAGGACAAAAAACAATTTCCCATTTCCTAGCTCTCAGATAATTTTGATTCTACATTCTTACATTGTAACTCCAACACTCGCAACAATCAACAATCTACATATAACAGACAATTAACAATGATGAATGGCCCCTTCCCATCAGTTACCAGTAGAAAACTTGCCTTCATTTGGTTTACTTAAGGACTTGCAGAAAGAAGAAAAAGCTCCTTTCAGCTCATCTGGAATAGGGAGTGAAAGAGGGAGCGCTATAGGATGAGGCCCCTCATAGTGCCCGCTCTTGTTTCTCACAGAAAATGAATGTGCCAATGCTGGCTGCTGCTTGTTAAGCCCTTCAACGATAAATGAGAATGCCCCAAATGTAAGACAGCTCTGTATAAGTGCCTGAGGTGCACCTGCATAATCATTTCAAGTTAAAATAAGGCTCAAACTGAGACCTGTATTTTACAGCAATTAATTGAACCTTAAGATTCTTATACCTGGGAAACTTAGAGCAAGCCCAGTGCAACATCCAGCTACCCCAGCATTAATAACTGCAGAGAAAGATAACATTAACGTGTATCAACACATCAAGCACAAAAAACAGGCAGTATTTACACTTATTTTCGCAAGGTATACCATCATCTTTTCCCCGCAACCTCTTCAAGAAGCAAACAACCAAACTGTGTACACCCGACAAAACTGCAAATGTCTATAAAAGGAAAAATATATAAGAGAAGTTAGAGATTTGTTCAGTCAAATGGGGAAAAGCTACAAGTTAATCACTTAATTCTCATAACCTTGGCATAAGATCCAGCCTCCACAAAGGATCCTTTAAAACCTTTCTTTTTAATCAATCCCGAACCTGAAACAAATGCAGAGAGACAAATGAGAAACAAGAGAATGTTATTTAAGAAAGCCAAAAAGTTAAGGCCTAACCTTGAAGTGCCATAGAAAGAATAAAATCAAGGCATTGAACATACACTTTATGCAACCTAGAACCTGATAGAGAGCATGGGATCCTAATTCCCAAATATCAAAAGCCCCATCTCTTAAAGGTAACATTCAAGCTTAAAGAATTCCAAGTCATCAATACCATTATCCACTCAACTATTGCTATTATTCCATAATGCACATTGTTCTACTCATTTTCAAGTTTCAACTCATATTATAATATAGCAAAGAATCCCGGTAACACCAGACTAACAATTAAAACCAAGAAATTCAAATGAAAACTTCCAAAAGTTTTCTTCTTTACCGAAATTAACACAAGAAAAGCCCAAAAAAAAAAAAAAAGAGAGAGAGAGAAATTTATGAAAGATAGAAAATAATACCGTAGCCGAAGATGGAGCCCATGAAGGCACCAGCGGTGGAGTCTCCTGCGAATTGGAGGAGGCATACGGCAGGTGAATTAGAATTGGAATTGAGAGGATTGGGGATTTTAGCTTTTGAAGAATTAGGATCAGAGTTTGTTTCAATATCTTCAGAGGAAGAGCTTGAAGAATCCAAATCAGCCATTTTTTTCCTGCAAAATGAAGGATTTTTTTTTTCACTTTGAATCCGTGCTTGCAGTTGCAGCTATCCCCGGATACTTAGTTTTGCTTATCTGCATACGACGTCGTTTACCTCCTAGAATCCTTGAATTTATGAAACTTTACAGGCAATGAGTAAATTTAGGGCATAAATCAAATTAGAACTCGACGTCATTGAGAATAAAGAAAGAAAGAAAGAAAAATGAAATAAAATTTTTTAAAAATAATTTTTAATATTTCTAACCGTAATTATTTATTAGTATAAATAAAAAAATTAGTGTATTTTAGTTCACCAAATTTAAGATTACTAGTACTAATCTTATATTTTATAATCACATTTATCATGTTTGGACTAAAAAAAATTTGCCTTATGATATTAACCATAGTACTAAGGTTTGATCATAAAAAAGTAATTTCAATATCATAATCGAAATAATATTGTTCATCGAATCTTAACTCGGTTAGTATCGGTATTGTTGTTAGTATAAAAGGGTGTGAGTTCAACTGCATTAAGACACATTTACCCTCTTATTTAAAAGTTAAGGAATGATTATAAGTAGCTGTAGATATTGTATAAAAAATAATATATTGATTTGTATGAGATAAAACTCATGTCAGATACTCATTTGACATGAAATTTCAAAAAAAAAATTAATTAAAATTTCTAGGATAAATATTTCATAAGTTTAGAAGATTAGCATTTTGTCTATTATGTTAAATTTTTTTAAAAAATATTATTATTTTTATTCAATTCCTATTTCTATTTATAAGACCTTCCCCAATCTTTAAAATGAAAGAAAAGGTATTACTAGAATCTTTATCATTTTAATTGCTACAATAATAACAGGGCTAACTATTATTACATTCTATATAAAATATTATTTTCATAACAATTTTATCCTTCCTTATTAATTTTGTCTTTTTTTTCCCTTAAACCATAACAATTAACATATTTTAATTAAAAAAATACTTTTCTCTTATCTCTCAATTGAACAACAAGATTTTACATTCTAACAAAATAAAATAATATAATATGGTAAACAATCTTTCATTTGGATAATTTTATTATCAGAAATGGCATAAAACTCAACTACAAATTTTAGTCCTCTTTATTTATGGTTATAATAAATATAATTATATAGATAGATAAATAAGGATTAGTGTAAAATCAAGTCTGTCATCCCAAATAGAAATCATGTTTAGCAATGAAAATCAAAATCTTTCACTAAATTAAACTTCAACTTTTAGTTGGGTCATCAGCCTAGTCCATGAAAGCTGTGCTCACAATTATCAGTTAGAAGCCCATTTGAAGCATCAATATCCAATCCCACATTCAACATAGGATTCCCAATCCAAAATGTTAATAAGTATCCATCACCATTCACCATTACCCTCTCTTGTCTGACAACTACCAGTCAACAAACCAATATAAAAGCTCTACTCAATATCATAATTCTACAGTCAGGGCAGGGCCCTATGAATCTGACTTCTCTTCTCTTGGAATCTCTCCAATCCAATGCCATCATCTTTCAAAGTAAAAAAACCAAAAGTTTTAGGGTGTTTGAGACCTATGGGGACCCTTTGTTACTTGAAGAGCATTTATGGACTCTCTTGTACGATGGGTATCAAGATAAATTTTAAAACTTTTGAATGTGAAAATTAAAATGACTTGAATTAGATTTTTAACTTTGGGGAGTGTTAAAAATGGAAAATTTTCATTAACAAAAAATCATATTAAATTATTGATCTTAATTTAAAATTATACCATTTAACAAAGAAACTAGCAAATCACACAGGATTAGTCAGAACCCACAAGAATGTTTCATGTCTCTCAAATGTTAGCAATAAAGATAAGTTTTAGTTCCAATCATATACCCAAATGGTCACTTTTCTCAATCTCAATGAATATAAGAGTTTCCTTCAAAGGGTTTTATAAATGAATTAAGCTTGTTGTCAGGTCATATTGCTTGCATAGCATAGCAGCCTTTTAGATATTGCCCAAAAGCTCAGCTTCCACTTGCACTGGCTTCAACAGTTTGATGGTATTTCATGTATCAAACCTTTTAGTGTCAGTGGGGAACTGATTGAAATGATTTTAGTTGTGGGACAAATGAAATTTCACATTCAAGTTTGTTGTAGTTTACAAATTTATTAAAAGTTTACCTAAACTTGCTTCAGTTTATTCATAGAGTGATGGTTGGTTTTTCTTTCCTGGTCTCCCCTTTAATTTCTTCCTTGTAGTAAGGTACAAGTTAATTCCTATTTTCAGCTTCCATATCTTTTAGGTCCCAAAGCAATTATGGACAAAATATTTTCACCCAAATTGAGAAGAAACCAAATTTCACTCTCTTATCAAGGATCAGTTAATTTGTAGGTAGGGTTGAACTCAGTTGTGGAGCTCTATGTGAGTCCAATGCGACTTGAGAGACATATGTTGATGAAGGATAAACACAATGATCATGTAATGTTTGGAAAAATGTTTCTATAGGTGATGTGGCTTTCTCGCTACAAATAGGATGAGCTTCTCCTTTTTATCATCTTCTCTTATCAAAATAGATCTGACTTGAGTGTGTGTTTGCTTAGGCACTTAAACTTCTCTAGTCATTAATTAAAAAATAAAACTGAAAATGGCACAAGACCTGAAACCCAAAATTGTCAAACTGAATGATAATGTGGTTAAGTAGTCGAGTGCATATGCATATTATAATTTGAAAGCTCAAAACATTTCATTGCCTAACAATAGTTTATTGTTAGTGACAAAGGATTATATATAATATGCAGAAAAAGCACCCAGAATGTTCTAAATTTTGTCTAATTTGTACTTTTTCTTAATTGGAAAACTATGGGGTGCATGTGTGTTTGACAAGGCACAAGGATATAAAAGTCAAAGACAAGGGCTTAATTGAACTACAGCAAGAAAAAATAAGTCATGTAACAGTAATTGAAAGGGCCAAAAGGGGGTGGGGGTAGCAATTGTCAAATTAAACCAAGTCTTTTTTAAGTTATCTTGTGATATAGTTTCAAGAAGAGTCAAGATTTGCTTATATTAAATTGGTGAGAATATTAAAGCAATGACTAATGTTCAAGGCATCCCCAAGTGAAAAGTCTCAAAGATTGACAATAGTTTGAGTTTTCTTTGATACCTTGAAAAAGGATCAAACAACAAAACAAAATGTTTGAGCCTTTGGGTATAAAATATAGTTAATAGATTTTCATGATATTGGTTTTCATAAGACCTCACCACCCCACCACCAAAAAGGTTCTTCAACAACCTAAATATTGCTTATGCTAATGGGCTAATAAGGGCTAATAAAGGGGGTTTTATTTTATAGAATGTTTTGTAGTCTGTGCTAATGGGAATATATCAATAAATATATAAATGTAGCTAATTAGAAAAAGAAAAGAAAAAAGGTGAATTTTTTTAATATAGGGAAATTATACTTAAATTGTTGTCATATTATCTCTATCCCCTTAAATAAGCGAGAAGAAAAGAGAGAGAGAGCGCTCCATTTCTATCCCTATCATGGGAGACTTTTTTTCTTTTTTTTCTTTTTAGGTAAATTATATTTAAGGTAATTAAACTATTAGTAAATTTACGTTTTAGTCATTCGACTTTAAAAAGTTACAAAATAATCATTGAACTATTCAAAAGTTTTTTTTATTTAAGTCATTAGACTATTAAAATGTTGTTGTATGACCTTCTTGTTCACACTGCCTGTATCAATCGAAAGCTCTCATTACTTTCTCTTCTATCGAAAGCTCTCATTCCCTTCTCTTCTATAGTTTAGTTTTTTTTTTCATGAAACAACTTTGAACGTCATAAACCTGTGAACCAAAATCCAAACAACTTTTTTCACTAATCTCAAACATTGATTATCAAATTGACTTGAATCTAAGGTATGTTTGTCTCCTTGTCGATGGGTATTAATCCACTGTATCGATCATTGAATCGTCGCTTGGAGCTCGCTAGCTGGGTTTAAAAAAAAATTTAACAATCCAATGACTTAAATAAAAACTTTCAAATAGTTCAGCGACTTAAATGAAAATTTTAGGATAGTTTAGTGACAATTTTATAACTTTTTGAAGTTGAGTGACTAAAACGTAAACTTACTAATAACTTAATAACTTTAGGTGTAGTTTACTCTTTTTTTGGCCCATTAACGACAAAAAGGCAAAAGAAAAAGGGGGTGTTTGGTTAGAGGGTTTAGTAGGACATGTTATCGAAAACTCTAATATTTTGCTTATTTAGATTTACATTTTCTTTCAAAGGGATAGTTGAGTATCATTAAATATATTATACCTTTTTAAGTCATTTCGATTCAATCTTTTTTTAAATGAAAAGAAAAGAAATTGCCCTACCATATTAAATTTTCCTTTTGATCTTTTACCATTTTAAGTTTCCAAATAGGGATTTTTAGTTTTAATAATAATAAAAGATTTAGGAAATTTCCTATTAATAAGGGTCATTAATAACAATTTTTAGTTAATGATAATGATGCGACTATTATTCTGATTCCTAAGACGTAGAAGCCTTCTTCTATGAAGTACCTCAGACCAATTGTTTTATGTAATGTGGTGTATAAGTTAGTGGCAAAAGTGTTGGCAAATCGAATGAAGCTTATCTTGCCCAATCTTATTTTTCAGTCACAATCTGCTTTTGTACCGAAGCGACTTATAACGGATAATGTGATGGCTGTGTTTGAGCTTATTCATCATATGAAGAATAAAATTCGAGGCTCTATGAGAGAAGTAGCATTGAAAATTGATATAAGCAAATCTTATGACAATGTGGACTGGTCTTTTTTTTTTTTTAAGATTTATTATGGAGAGCATGGACTTTGATCCTCGTTAGGTGAATTGGATTATGCTCTGTATTTTTTTGGTCAATTATGTTGTTTCTTTTAATGGCAGTGAGCTTGAGCCTATCATTCCTCATAGAGGTTTTCGTCAAAAGGATTCGCTTTTCCGTATTTGTTTATGTACTGAAGGCCTTAGTTATTTGTTACGTAAGGCTGAGTTGAGTGGGGCTTTGCATGGAGTTTCTGTCTGTTGAGGTAACCCGACGATCTTCCATTTGCTTTTTATTGATGATGGTTTTCTTTTCTTTTGGGCTAGTGAGCTCTGCTAAAGTGGTGAAGACTGTCTTAGGCTTAGTTTAGCATTATTTCTCAAAAGTACTTATAGGCCAAAAAGCTTTTGGCTAAAAGAGTGTTTTTGCAAAGCATTTTTTGTCCTAAAAACATTTTTAAAAATCTAAAAAACATCTTGTTTAGCCATACTTTTATCACAAAAGTGCTTTTTACCCCAAAAGTACTTTTTAGAAGTAATGTTAAACTAGCTCTTAATTCAATACGAGGAACTTTCTGGGCAAGCCATTCATTTCACTAAATCTAGTATCATTTTTTGCTAACACTAAACAATTGGTACAACATACCATTTCCATTGCTTTTGGAGTTGCTACACCACTTAATCATGGAAAGTATTTGGGTCTTCCATCTTTAATTGGTCAAAACAAAAAGCAGGTTTTTGCTTTTATTAAGGAACGCTTGACTAAGCGTATTCAGAGTTGGAAGAATTGCTTTCTAGAGCTGGAAATGAGGTGGTGATTAAAATTGTAGCTCAAGCTATTCCAATATAACGATTTGGTTTTTAGTGGTGTCAAAAATAGTGGTTTCGGGACTTCAATTCCGACATGTGAGTCTGTAAATATTAAATATAATATTTACGAGTCAATATTAGTGTTATATTGAATTTTAATTTGATAACTTTACTAATTGGACAGTTAGTTAAAGTACAAATGGTTCGACCCTAAAGTTAGTGGTTTTGGAAAATGAGATATCGAGACCTCATTTTCATAATACTTACGGAGTTTTTATATAGGTGAATTGAATACTAATCTAAAAATTTTAGTGATTGGATGGTTAATTAGGATATAAAGACTAAATTGTAAAAACTACAAAGTTAATTTTTATTAATTCAATTGACTAAAAAGCTTAAATAATATTTAAGCAAGGCTTAAAATGGCAATTTGGCCATTTGCCATGATGGTGGGCGGCTAGTGGCTTTTGATGGCACAAAATTTTATTATAATTATTATATGTTATAATTAATAAAACAAAAAGCTTTTCTACCTTCTCCACCGAAATTACCAAAGAAAAGAACAAGGGAAGCCATTTTTGGAGCTCGTAACATTCGACCATCTCTCATCCTTTCATGGATCGTCAAAAGGGAAAAGGGAATGCGAGAGTCAATGACGGATGAAGTGAGCTTTTGGTTAGGATATATTCAAGATACTAAATTTTGGTTTCAGCATCCAGAGAAAATCTCAGACTCAGCAATGTTGGTCTATTTACATTTTTGAATAGTTTAGCATGTACCTACAATCTCAGAATCGATGATCGGCTCGAGTATGGGGTGTTACATTTAGTGGTATCATACTTATAAGTTTAGCCGATTCTTGGACTAAATCAAGCTTGGAATGTAACACCCCAAAATTTTCTAGTGATGTTTCTGTTATTATTTGAAAAAAAATACAGGGTTGCTTCAGTGGTTATGTGTTCTGGGAGTGTCTGAGAAGTCTTGGATTCAAGCTTTGACTAGAGCAAAATTTTTATTTTAAATGAATAAACCTCTATCTCTGATTAGTAAGCTTAAATTAAATGTTGGTAAAATAAGTCAATATGGGCCTGCTGGTCTGGTGGTTAAGCGGAGTATAAATAAGCTGGAGGTCTGGAGTTCGAGTCTCTGTGCAAACAAAGGACTTATTTTGCTGCTTGTGCCGTGTAGGTGTTTTGGTTTAGCCCAAACACTGAAGTGTTTGAGTGGATTTCGAATTCGGTTGTTGAGAAAGTGGTGGCCGGTTTCTAGGAGGGGATTAAGGGATTTTGGATGGTGTTGCCGAAATTCTCAGTTCTCCCTCTCCAGTCTCGTTTTTCTTTTTCTTTCACTCTTGTCAAAATCCTCCCTTTTCCTTTTCCTTTTCCCTTTTTCGTTTTATTGCCATTATCGTTCCCTTTTTGCAACAAGAATTGCGTTGGTGCGATTTCGGTGAGTAATTCCTTCCCTTCTCTCGTATTCATATGTTGTGCGAGTGGGAATTTAAAGTTTTTTCTAAAATTGATGGTCTAAGCGAAGGTCTTGGAGCAGTAGGTTCGTTCTTGGATTGAGAAGTGGTTACAAGGTCCTCTGTCGGTGGTGAGTCAAGTTTTGGGTAATTCTTTAACGAAAAATTCGTTAGTTTTAAATCTTTAAATGGCTAAATCGAGGATGTGTATAATGATTTGTAGGCTTTGGTGCGTTTGGGAGTGCTTACACGCCGGAAGTAGTACATGTGCGTACCCAAAACATTAAAAATGCGTCTCGGTGAAAAGCCAAAAAAGCTCTCTATCGACGTCACACGGGCGTGTGGTAGCCAGTGTGGTAGGCCGTGTGCAAGGCTGTAAGCCACAACACGGCCGTGTGATGACCGGCGAGGCCGTGTGCGAGGCACATGCTCGACCAATTAGGCCGTGTGGGCCACACAGACATGTGGGCCCACACGGGTGAACCGCAAGGGCGTGTGAGATTCTGGGCCAGGCTGTGTGATTCACACGGCCAAGGCCAATTAGGGCCGTGTAGGCCATACGGGCGTGTGGGCCCACACGGGCAGACAACATGGGCGTGTGAGCCCATTTTCACTGATTATTGCTAAGGTTGCACGGGTCGCCTAAGACGACTGTGAACCTACTGTAGGGTCGGTAAGATTACCTAGACCCCTAACTGAATGACTGCTATAACCATACTTGATATGTTTATATATATGAATATATATTGAGCATGTTGTTTGTACTGTACTGTATATATGTGATATACCATGATTGGGCATGACATAACTGTATGATGCATTACATGGGGATGGGTTGATATTGATTGGAGGAAGTGTACTGAAAGGCTTCGAGCCTAATTCACTGGCAGCACAGCTGCAATTTACTGTCTAGTGCCGCATTTTGTACTAATTGGAGTGTAGGGATGGGTGGGTTGATTATATTCCCACATGGAGTGTAAGGTTGGACGGAGATGGAGTGTAGAGGCTGGTTGGGTAGGATTTTCTGATTGCATATCTGTTACTGTTACTGTACTATGATGGGCTAAAGCCCCAATGCATACTGTTACTGAAGTGGGCTAAGGCCCAAACTGGACTGATATTGATACTGAAAAAGGGCTTAGTCCCAGACTGTGATAATTTGTATATTGACTGTTTGTTTTGTGTGGGGGTTACACACTGAGTTTACGAAAACTCACCCTTCGACTTAATCTGTACAGGTAATCCCCAGACATAGGTGGATCGGTGCGGCGGAGGACTCAGCGGTGGCCACACGACTCCGTCTATACTGTTTGATACATACTCATGATTTTTTTTAAGTTCATGCGGGTTTTATTCTGTAATAATAGCCTCTACGGACTTTTGGTTTAAATTCGGATTTTATACTGCTTTATGTTTTATAACTGCTAGTAGTAGGAGAAACTCGGGTTTTCAAAAAGAGATGAATGTTTTATCAAAATACTACGCACACACAAACTGTTTTAAAAGCTTCCGCAAAGTATAAACGTTTTGGGAAATGAATGACGATTTGTAAATAAACAACGTTTTGAAAACGAATAATGTTTTGAAAACTAACGCCTGAACAATAATCACGACTTTAGAATTAATAAAAGATAATGATGATTTCTCAACAGAAAATGTTTTAAGCAAAGTGACGGTTTTCAAACACACTACCATGTGACATCGCCAGATTCGACCATAACATCCAGGCCGGGTTTGGGGTGTTACATAGAAATTTAGCTTAGAGATATATGCTAAAGTTGATTCAAGTCTAAGTCGAGATTGGATGCTGATTGTTAATTATTTTGTCTTATATTTGAAAATATCTTATGTAACATCCGGGTTTTGGGGGCTTTGCATTTATATGTCTCTGTGTGTTTGGTGCGCTTTGCTTGTTGTTTGGGTGTGTTTGGGGGCCCCGAGAAGGCTCGGGGTTAAACTGAAGCTTTGGCAAAAATTTTAATTTTAGGCACTTTAGGGGAGATCTAGCTGAGGCAGGCTTTAAGGATTAATGCTTGTGTTTGTTGACACAAGAAGTGCAATGGTAAAGTGGCAAGGAGACGTCACTTAAGGTGCAGGTAAGTGACGCCACACGGGAGCAGTGAGGGAGCAGGTTCGAGTCTCATAGTTTGCCTTTTTGGTGTTTATTTTTGCGGCAGGATGGGAGGTAATGGATTCGGCTAGGGCCTTGAAGAGTGGGAGTGGAATAAGTCAAATATTTCAAATGGGTGGCCATGAGTGAAACAGGGAATTTGAATCTTTCAAACCGATTCAAATGAGAGGAGGGGAGTGAAAGTAAGAGTTGAACAAGGAGTTGGTGGCCGAATGTGCTTTGGGTTGAAGGAGGGAGCTTTCGGTTTGGTGGGCTAAGCTAGGTGCATGTGCCGAAAGTGGTTTAAGCACTCTTTTCTTCCCTTCTTGTGTGCCTTTTTCGGTTGTAGGTGTAGGTAAGTGTGTGAGCCGATTCTTCCAAAGGTCTTGGTGAGAGAAGTGGTAGCAAATCAACCTTAAAAGTCTATTATTCTCTTTTGGGAAATCGGTGAGCAATTGTTTTCTCCTCTCTTTCACCAAAAATCGAAATCACCTCTTGAGAATTCACTTGTGCACTCTTCTCTCTTTTAACCAAAAGCCGAAACCTCATCTCTCTCTTTCTTTTGTTTTACATTTTTTTAACCCCTTAACCGAACCCTCCTATCACCCTCTCCATTTTATCATTTTCTCTCATTTGTTTCTTCTTAGCCGAATATTCATATCATAACCTGGTGATTCATCTTTTGTTTTCTCATCTACTCAAAGCTGAAACTTGTCCCTTTTCCTTCTCTCTGAGTTTGTTTTTACTTTTTCTTGTTAGCCGAATCTCTCTGGTGTGTTTATACCTCTTCATTCGTTCTTGTTTCAGTGGATTACCGTCACTCTTTTCCCTAACCTTCTCAAATCGGTTTCTTCTTGTTTGGTGGTAGGTGTTCTTCCTTTCTTTCGATTCTTTCTTTTTTCATATTGGTTGTTAATCAAAGGTGTTAACGTGGTGTTTTGGGTGTTTTGGCCGAATGTAGGAGGGACTTCGCTTTCGTACTCTTGTCTGTATCTGGCCGGTTGTTGGAAGATTGTTGGTAAGTGTGGTTGGCCAAATAGTGGTAAGGGATTCTTTATCAACTCGTTTGGCCGAAAGGCCACTTCTTCTAATCTATTTTGGAGAACCGTTTTTAATGGGGGGTTTGTGTAGGGACTCATCCGATTTCTTAGTCCAAGTCTTTTAGCTTCTGGCTTTTGTCGATCTCGGTAAGAACTTCGTCGTTTAGAAAATTTATTTTCCCCTTTTACCTTCTTCAATGCCTTAACCCGATCTTCTGACCAAGATCTTTCTCATGGATTCGAGTACCAGCCAAGTAAAAGAGGGGGTTGGACCTGTAGTCCCTACCCCTAAGTTCAAGAAACGTGCGGTGTTTATCGTTCGCGACTTTCTACCGGGTTGTGGGCCGGCTTCGGAGAGGGATAGGCAGATCGCGATTATCCCTACAAATGAAGGTGTTAGCGAGATTGATAGCATAGTTCTTCGTGTTTACAGGTGTGTAATTACCACACTTTCTTTGTTATATAAATTATTTATGTGAACTGTCTGAAAGCTGAAAGCTCGGTAAGGGCTATTGAGTTACCCATGAAGGGTAAAATCGTAACACCAGGTTGGTTGTTCTTCGAGTAAGTCTTATAAATAGTGGCGTTAGCATGATTATGCATGTGCTCTAAATAGTAATTGTATGATATTATATTATATGCTCATTATACTATGTTTGCATGTGCATGGGTTTTTGGGAAATGATAACGATTATGAAGGGAAGTGTTTATCGGTGACTTTGTCACAGTATTTCGATGGCTCGGTGCCTTATTGTATATCGTGACTTGGTCACACATTTATCGGTGGCTAGACCACATTATATCAACTTTGAGCAGTGTGATTGTCAGCACGACTGCCAAAGAGGTGTGTAGAGGACGGAAGGTTGATTGTAGAAGTCCCCACAGGTGTGTTGAGGATGGACATATGGAGCGGTGTGTATAGGATGGAATACTAGGCTGGGTTGGGTTATCATACTGATTATTTTGATATGCTATATTGATTGGGCTTTGGTCGATTGTGATATGGGGGTTTAGGCCCACTTGTGGATTATGTGGACTAATTGCACACTGAGTCTTGTGACTCACTCTATTTGCTTAAACAAATTGCAGGTGACTCGTAGTTCAGTGGATTGGGCTGGATTGGACTCGAGGTGGCCATGCGTAGGTTATTCAATTTAATCTTTATTTTTCGTTTGCTACTTTTGGGGGTTTTTGATTTGTAATAAGGCCACTATTATTTTGGTTTTAATTATGGTTTAACTGTTAAGACGTTAATATCACAAACTTGATCGACCAAACGTTTTCTGAATAGAATGAAATAAAAGGGGCTTTTCTCAAAACCTAACCAACGATTTTACAAACCTTATGCAATAGCAAACATCACGATTTCTTTAATGTAACGTTAAGTGTTTTCAAACGTCACCTAAACACAAGAATTGGGCTAAATAAAATTTTCACTAGATAATTACTAAGTTTTCAAATGAACTATTAAACTTGATGATTTACAAAAGGAACTTTATAATACTCTACAATACTCGAAGTTACATACAAATTATTTTTCCCATGTGACATACCAGATCCGATCATGGCGGTTGGGCCGGGTTTGGGGTGTTACAATTTTGGTATCAGAGCAGGTTTTCAAAACTCAGCTATGGGTTTTTGGGTCCAAAACGTTTTCTAAATTAGGTTTAAAGAGGGTTTAAAAAGAAAATATATATAGGTACATGTTCTCTGTAAGTATGGCACCCGAGTCTACGGCACCAAGTCCACACGGTAAGTTCTCTGACTGAATTGGGTGAATTGCATGAAGTAGATATGTTGTGCTATGAAACTTAGAATCTAGCAACTCTACTTTAGAAATGGAAACCTTTAGGTATGCATGTGTTCTTGCGAAAAACTACTTATAACCCTATTTTCATAAAACTACTTGTTAATAAACAGTGAAAAGCTAATGCATAAAATTGGTAAAACAGATTAAGACGAAATGATAGACATGAGTGCTAGAGGGCATGGACGTGTTGCACGCGGCCGTGGTAGAGGTCGTGGTGTTGAGGCTGAGTTCTCGGAGACAAGGCATGAGCCTGAGGGTGAGGCGCCAGCGTCACCTGTGGCGGAAGCGGGATCGCAAGATAGAACTGGCGGGGATGATGCCCTGTCTCAAGCAATGTTGCGTGTGTTGGAGCGAGTTGCTAAGGCAAGCACAGGAACAGTATCTCGAAAGTCTATTCCCGAGCGACTTCGAGCAAACGGGGCTGAAACATTTAGGGGTATTTCTGGTGTGGCTCCAAATGTGGCTGAATATTGGCTAGAGGCAGTCGAGAGGATTATGGATGATCTGGACTGCACGGCGGAGGAGAAGCTGAAAGGAGCGATGTCTCTTCTTTGGGACGAGGCATATCAATGGTGGCTCACAGTAAGAGAGGGTACTTCGACGGATCGCATCGACTGGGATTTCTTTAAAACTGCATTTCAGAGGAAATACGTTGGGGCAAGTTATGTGGATGCTCAGAGGAAGGCATTTCTAAATCTGGTACAAGGGAGTAAATCGGTGGCTGAGTACGAGGCAGAATTTCTACGGTTGAGTTGTTACGCCCTAGGGATAGTTGCGACCGATTATGAGCGTTGCGTGCAGTTTGAAGATGGGCTGCGAAACGAGTTGCGAGTGTTGATAGCTCCGCAGCGGGAGAGGGATTTTTCTATTCTAGTGGAAAAGGCTAAAATAGCCGAGGAGGTAAAATGGACCGAGAGACAAAATAGGGACAAGGATAAAGGTAGAAATAAGAGGAGTTATGGATCGTCGGGGTCATCCAGGAGTTTCGAGAAGAGGCCTAGGTTGATGGGCCGGGTCGTGTTGCAATGCCGATTCTTTGTGGGGCAATTTCGACGTGTTGCTCGGTGTGGGAGGTCACATGCGGGAAATCTTGGAGAAGAGATAGGGTATGCTTCAAGTGTGGGTCAAAAGATCATCTAATAAGGGATTGTCTGCAAGAAATGACCAGGGCACGGATGGTAGGTCAGGGGTATGTGCAGTCAGGAAGGGGTGGACAGCAGATGCCGAGAGGTCGTGGTCCGATCAGAGGAGGGAATGGTTATGGTCGGGGTCGTGGAGCACCGGGTAGGGGTGTCAGTGGTACAGATGCAAGACAGCCGGGTTTAGTCTATGCAGCACGGCGTCGAGAGGATGACGACGCACTGGACGTCATAACCGGTACGTTTCTTATAGCTGATAAGCCATTTCTTGCTTTGATTGATATTGGATCGACCCATTCTTATGTTGCTTGCACTGTATCTGAGACTTTAAGTATAGAATCTGAGATTGCTACTCGAGAGATGACTGTGGTTAGCCCTTTAGGACAATCTATAGTAGTGAACAAGATGTTTAGGGAGGTGTCTTTAGGAATTCAAGGAATAATATTCCTAACAGACTTGATGGAATTACCATTCAGAGAATTCGACCTTATCTTAGGCATGGATTGGTTGGTTAAACATCATGCTAAATTGGATTGTGCGACTAAGCGAATGGTGTTGAGTACCCCAGAGGGCGAAAAGGTAATTGTGATAGGGGAAAGGAAGAATTATTTGTCCAATGTGGTTTCCGCGTTAAGAGCTGTTAAGATGGTTCGGAAAGGGTGCAGTGCATTCCTAGCTTTTATCAGTGCATTGGATGCAAATGAGGTGACTGTTTATGAGGTAAGAATAGTGAAGGAGTTTGTGGATGTTTTTTCTGAGTAACTTCCAGGGTTGGCTCCGGATCGCGAGGTGGAGTTTGAAATTGAGTTAGTTCCGGGTACGGCTCCAGTGTCCATCTCACCTTATAGGATGGCACCGAAAGAGCTAGCGGAACTTAAGGCCCAGATCCAGGAGCTGTTGGATCGTGGTTTTATCCGACCAAGTGTGTCTCCGTGGGGAGCACCGGTGCTGTTTGTAAAGAAGAAAGACGGGTCGATACGCATGTGCATTGATTACCGTCAGTTAAATAAGTTGACGATTAAGAACAAGTACCCATTGCCGAGGATTGACGACCTGTTTGATCAGCTTAAAGGGGTTTCGGTCTTTTCGAAGATAGATTTGAGGTCAGGATATCATCAGCTCAAGGTAAAGGAAGCGGATATTTAGAAGACGGCATTTCGAACTTGCTATGGTCACTATGAGTTTTTAGTAATGCCGTTTGGGTTAACGAATGCGCCAGCTGCGTTTATGGATATGATGAATCGGGTATTCCAACTCTATCTGGATTAGTTTGTCGTGGTATTCATAGACGACATCCTGGTATATTCCAAGACGGAAGAAGAGCACGATTTACATCTTCGAGTGGTTCTGCAGATTTTGAGGGAGAAGCAGTTATACGCCAAATTCAGTAAGTGTGAATTTTGGTTGAAAGAAGTTACCTTTTTGGGTCATGTTGTATCTGCTGAGGGGATTAGGGTTGATCCTCGGAAGATCGAGGCTGTGTTGGAATGGAAACCACCTAAGTCTGTGGCGGAAATTTAAAGTTTCCTAGGGTTAGCTGGATACTACAGAAGGTTTGTTGAGGGTTTCTCCTTAATTGTGGCACCATTAACGAAGTTGTTACGGAAATGAACACCATTTGTTTGGACTGACAAGCAGCAGGAAAGTTTTGAGAAGCTGAAAAAGATCTTAACAGAGGCTTCAGTTTTGATTCAGCCTGAAGCGGGGTAAGAGTTCATTGTCTACTGTGATGCTTCACACACAGGGTTAGGATGCGTGTTAATGCAAGACGTGAAGGTAGTGGCGTATGCATCTCGACAGTTAAGACTGCATGAGATAAACTATCCCACGCATGGTCTAGAGTTGGCTGCTATAGTGTTCGCTCTGAAGATCTAGAGACATTACTTGTATGGGGAGAAGTCCATTATCTACACCGACCACAAGAGTTTAAAGTATCTTCTTACTCAGAAGGAGTTAAATTTGAGGCAGTGGAGGTGGATTGAACTATTAAAGGATTACGACTGCTCGATCGAGTATCATCCGGGAAAAGCTAACGTGGTGGTGGATGCGTTAAGTCAGAAAGTGATATCGGATTTGAGAGCGATGTTTGCCCATCTCAGCTTGTATGATGATGGGAGTGTGCTAGCTGAACTTCAAGTAAAGCCGACGTGGGTTAGTCAGATTAAAGAGAAGCAGTTATTGGATGATGTCTTGAGTGCTCGACTTCTGCAGGTACAAAATGGTGGGGTAGAGGATTTTGGTTTAAACAGTGATGGGGTTTTGTGTTTCCGTGAGAGGGTTTGCGTGCCAAAAGATGTTGAGTTGAGGCAGATGATTCTTCAGGAGGCGCATAGTAGCCCTTATGCGATGCATCCTGGAGGAAATAAGATGTATCGAGGTCTGCGTGAACAGTTTTGGTGGCCTGGATTGAAGCGGGAAATTACCGAGTTTGTGGAAAAGTGTTTAACGTACTAGCAGGTGAAAGTAGAGCATCAGCTGCCTTCGGGGTTATTGTAGCCGGTGAGGATTCCGCAGTAGAAGTGGGAGATGATAACGATGGACTTTGTTAGTGGACTACCTCTCACGCCTACTAAGAAGGATTCGGTATGGGTGTTTGTAGATTGGTTGATGAAGTTAGCTCATTTCATACCTGTTCGTATCGACTATCCACTACAGAAATTAGCTAAGCTGTATGTGGCAGAGATTGTGAGGTTGCATGGGGTATCGGTGTCGATCATATCGGATAGAGACCCTAGGTTTACTTTGCGGTTTTGGAAGGCACTGCATCAGGCATTAGGTGCGAGACTAGAATTCAAAGACCTGACTTTTCATCCACAGGTGATGGTCGATGCGAGAGGGTAATCGAGATCTTGGAAGATATGTTGAGAGGTTGTGTCATAGACTTGAGGGTAGTTGGGAAGAGTTTCTACCGTTGGCGAGAATTAACACAACAACGGCTACCGAGCTAGTATTCGAGATGGCGCCTTATGAAGCGTTGTATGGACGGAGGTGTCGTACACCTACTTGCTGGATAGAGTTGGGTGAGCGTCGAATCTTGGGTCCGGATTTGGTTTCAGAGGCAGAGGAGAAAGTTGAGTTGATTCGGACTCGGTTGAAGGAAGTATCCGACGGCGCGAAATCTTATCTTGTCCCGATCCGCGTAAGGATATAGAATTTGCAGTGGGTGCTCAAGTTTTCCTGAAAGTTTCACTGTGGAAGAAGGTATTGAGATTTGGACGGAAGGGCAAGCTAAGTCCCAGGTTTATCGGGCCTTATCGAGTATTAAAACGTGTAGGACCAGTGGCGTATCAGCTTGAGTTACCTTCAGAATTGAAACAGATACATGATGTGTTCCATGTCTCGATGTTGAGGCGCTGCCGTTCAGATCCGTCTCATATTGTGCCAGTGGAGGAGATTGAGGTAAGACCAGACCTATCCTTTGAGGAGGAACCTGTGCAGATCTTAGATCAAGACGTTAATGTACTAAGAAGGAAATCAGTTTCTTTGGTCAAAGTCTTGTGGCGAAATCATGGTACGAAAGAAGCTACGTGGGAACCTGAGGATGCAGTGCGACAGCAATACCCTCATCTCTTTTGATTAGGTAAATTTCGAGGCCAAAATTTCTTTAAGGGGGGTAGAACTGTAACATCTAGGTTTTGGGGGGTTTGCACTTATATGTCTCTGTGTGTTTGGTGGGCTTTGCTTGTTGTTTGGGTGTGTTTGGGGGCCCCGGGAAGGCTCGGGGTTAAACTGAAGCTTTGGCAAAAATTTTAATTTTAGGCACTTTAGGGGAGATCTAGCTGAGGCAGCCTTTAAGGATTAATGCTTGTGTTTGTTGACACAAGAAGTGCAGTGGTAAAGTGGCAAGGAGACGTCACTTAGGGTGCATGTAAGTGACGCCAAAGGGGAGCAGTGAGGGGGCAGGTTCGAGTCTCATAGTTTGCCTTTTTGGTGTTTATTTTTGCGGCAGGATGGGAGGTAATGGATTCGGCTAGGGACCTTGAAGAGTGGGAGTGGAATAAGTCAAATATTTCAAATGGGTGGCCATGAGTGAAAAGGGGAATTTGAATCTTTCAAACCGATTCAAATGAGAGGAGGGGAGTGAAAGTAGGAGTTGAACAAGGAGTTGGTGGCTTGTTGGGAGTTGGTGGCCGAATGTGCTTTGGGTTGAAGGAAGGAGCTTTCGGTTTGGAGGGCTAAGCTAGGTGCATGTGCCAAAAGTGGTTTAAGCACTCTTTTCTTCCCTTTTTGTGTGCCTTTTTCGGTTGTAGGTGTAGGTGAGTGTGTGAGCCGATTCTTCCAAAGGTCTTGGTGAGAGAAGTGGTAGCAAATCAACCTTAGAAGTCTATTATTCTCTTTTGGGAAATCGGTGAGCAATTGTTTTCTCCTCTCTTTCACCAAAAACCGAAATCACCTCTTGGGAATTCACTTGTGCACTCTTCCCTCTTTTAACCAAAAGCCGAAACCTCATCTCTCTCTTTCTTTTGTTTTACATTTTTTTTAACCCCTTAACCGAACCCTCCTATCACCTTCTCCATTTCATCATTTTCTCTCATTTGTTTCTTCTTAGCCGAATCTTCATATCATAACCTGGTGATTCATCTTTTGTTTTCTCATCTACTCAAAGCCGAAACTTTTCCCTCTTCCTTCTCTCTGAGTTTGTTTTTATTTTTTCTTGTTAGCTGAATCTCTCTGGTGTGTTTATACCTCTTCATTCGTTCTTGTTTCAGTGGATTACCGTCACTCTTTTCCCTAACCTTCTCAAATCGATTTCTTCTTGTTTGGTGGTAGGTGTTCTTCCTTTCTTTCGATTCTTTCTTTTTCCATATTGGTTGTTAATCAAAGGTGTTAACGTGGTGCTTTGGGTGTTTTGGCCGAATGTTGGAGGGACTTCGATTTCGTACTCTTGTCTGTATCTGGCCGATTGTTGGAAGATTGTTGGTAAGTGTGGTTGGCCGAATAGTGGTAAGGGATTCTTTATCAACTAGTTTGGCCGAAAGGCCACTTCTTCTAATCTATTTTGGAGAACCATTTCTAATGGGGGGTTTCTGTAGGGACTCAGCCGATTTCTTAATCCAAGTCTTTTAGCTTCCGGCTTTTGTCGATCTCGGTAAGAACTTCTTCATTTAGAATATCTATTTTCCCCTTTTACCTTCTTCAATGCCTTAAGCCGGTCTTCTGACCAAGATCTTTCTCATGGATTCGAGTACCAGCCAAGTAAAAGAGGGGGTTCGACCCCTAGTCCCTACCCCTAAGTTCAAGAAACGTACGGTGTCTGCCGTTCGCGACTTTCCACCGGGTTGTGGGCCGGCTTCAGAGAGGGATAGGCAGATCATGGTTATCCCTGCAAGTGAAGGTGTTAGCGAGATTAATAGCATAGTTCTTCGTGTTTACAGGTGTGTAATTACCACACTTTCTTTGTTATATAAATTGTTTATGTGAACTGTCTGAAAGCCGAAAGCTCGGTAATGGCTATTGAGTTACCCATGAAGGGTAAAATAGTAACACCAGGTTGGTTGTTCTTCGAGTAAGTCTTATAAATAGTGGCGTTAGCATGATTGTGCATGTGCTCTAAATAGTAATTGTATGATATTATATTATATGCTCATTATACTATGTTTGCATATGCATGGGTTTTTGGGAAATGATAACGATTATGAAGGGAAGTATTTATCGTTGACTTTGTCACAATATTTCGATGGCTCGGTGCCTTGTTGTATATCGGTGACTTGGTCACACATTTATCGGTGGCTAGACAACATTATATCGACTTTGAGCAGTGTGACTGTCAGCACGACTGCCAAAGAGGTGTGTAGAGGATGGAGGGTTGATTGTAGAAATCCCCACAGGTGTGTTGAGGATGGACATATGGAGCGGTGTGTAGAGGATGGAATACTCGGCTGGGTTGGGTTATCATACTGATTATTTTGATATGCTATATTGATTAGGCTTTGGCCGATTGTGATATGGGGGTTTAGGCCCACTTGTGGATTATGTGGACTAATTGCACACCGAGTCTTGTGACTCACTCTATTTGCTTAAACAAATTGCAGGTGACTCGTAGTTCAGTGGATTGGGCTGGATTGGACTCGAGGTGGCCATGCGTAGGTTATTCAATTTAATCTTTATTTTTCGTTTGCTACTTTTGGGGGTTTTTGATTTGTAATAAGGCCACTATCATTTTGGTTTTAATTATGGTTTAACTGTTAAGACGTTAATATCACAAACTTGATCGACCAAACGTTTTCTGAATAGAATGAAATAAAAGGGGCTTTTTCTCAAAACCTAACCAACGATTTTACAAACCTTATGCAATAGCAAACCTCACGATTTCTTTAATGTAACGTTAAGTGTTTTCAAACGTCACCTAAGCACAAGAATTGGGCTAAATAAAATTTTCACTAAATAATTACTAAGTTTTCAAATGAACTATTAAACTTGATGCTTTACAAAAGGAACTTTATAATACTCTGCAATACTCGAAGTTACATACAAATTATTTTTCCCATGTGACATACCAGATCCGGTCATGGCGGTTGGGCCAGGTTTGGGGTGTTACATCTTATGAGTTGGGTTATGTTGTAGAGCAGAAATTAGTAGTAATAATCGTTTGTAAGAAGTGAATGCTTGAAGAAAATAAAAGCGTATCACTGGTACGGATTCCTAAAGCATTTAGCTCGAGTTTGCCCGAAAGATAATAAGAATGTTCCTGCTACTATTCAAAGACCTCTCCCTGCAGCTAGAGGTTGAGGAATCATTATTGGTGAATCATTAGCACGGGAATTTGGTACATATTTTTTTTATGATTTAAGACAAAATCACTTGTTTATAAATTTATGTTGTTCGCATGATTTTGGATCAAAATGAGTTATAATTAACGTATAAATTGAATTGTGATTATGAGTACTGAACATTGAGAATCAGATTGAATTGAATAAAGTAGAAATTCTAAATTTGACTGGCATTAGATAGTTAGTATGAATTGACTTGAAATATATTGTGATAGATGATAATTATATATATTTTAAATACTATGATATCTGAATACTAAGTAAAGCCATCGTTGTCGGGCAACCCAGGGTGACAGGTCATCGTTACCGGGCAACCTGAGATGGTAGATATTAAGTAAAGTCATTATTATTGGCCAACTCGGGGTGACGAATCCATGTACCTATACCAATTTTGAGTTTGGTTAATATGATTAAAATATATATACATAAAATGGCCAAATGGTGATAAAATGAAACTAATGGAAATTTGAAATATGACATCTTGCGATTTGGGCTGAGAACGAGCCCCGGGGGCTACTTGAATACGAGTGAGGTTATAGACTCTAAATTATTTAAAATGTTGGCATGGAGTTGAACATATATGTATGTGAAACGTATACTAATTGATGAAATATTGCTTGTGATTTGAATGGTAGGATAATTACCTATGTGACAAATAGAAGGTAGTACGATTTAATTGATATGTGGTACTCAGTGTTAAATTGAGTTGAAATATGTTTAGTATCGTATTGAAATAGTAAATTGATGAAGAATTGAGATTAATATAATGTGAAACTTATAATGAAATTGAAATATGAATTGGATTGATATCAAGACTTGATGATCCGAATATAAATTGTAATATATGAATATCGATGGCATGTGAAAGGCCATACGATACAATTAAACAAGTTTGAGGAACGATAAGGAAATATAGGAAATGAATTAATTCGATTCAAAAATGAAATCCATGCATCCCCACCTCTTTTCTGGTAAATTTCGAGGACGAAATTTCTTAAGGAGGGTGAATTGTAACGACCTAGTTCTCAGTGGTGCCGAAAGCAGTGGTTTCAGGATCTCAATTCTGACGTGTCAGTCCGTAAATATTAAATATTAATATTTACAAGTCAATATTAGTGTTATATTGAATTTTGATCTTATAACTTTACTAGTTAGACAATTAGGTAAAATAAAAATAGTTCGACCCTAAAGTTAGTAGTTTTAGAAAATGAGGTATCGAGACCTTGCTAAATCTTAAACCCTAAATATTTAATAAAAATATTTATAAAGTTGTTATATAGGTGAATTGAATACTGATCCAAAAATTTTAGTGATTGGATGGTTAATTAGGGTATAAAGACTAAATCGTAAAAACCGAAAAGTTAATTTTTATTAATTCAATTGACTAAAAGGCTTAAATAATATTTAAGCAAGGCTTAAAATGGTAATTTGGCCATTTGCTATGATGGTGGGCGGCTACTGGCTTTTGATGGCATAAAAGTATATTATAATTATTATATGTTATTATTAATAAAACAAAAAGCTTCCATCATCTTATTTCTACTTTCTCCACCGAAATTACCAAAGAAAAGAACAAGGGAAGCCATTTTTGGAGCTTGTAACATTTGACCATCTCTCATTATTGCATGGATCGTCAAAAGGGAAAGGGAATGCGATAGTCGACGACGGGTGAAACGAGCTTTCGGTTAGGATATATTCAAGATCCTGAATTTCAGTTTCAGCATCCAGAGAAAATCTTGGACTCAGCAACATTCGTGTACTTATATTTTGAATAGTTTGGCATGTACCTATCTAGTTACCTCTCTAGTTAAGTCACTGTTAGTATATCTTTATGTTTGTATGAACTTGAGTATCAAAATAGTATTTAATTGAATTTAACTAATAGTGTTATTATATGCTCTTAAGTAAGTTATTTAAAAAGTGATGTGTATTCGTATCTAAATTAATTATAGTTGCACTGGCAACGAATATGGCAGACTGTAGCTCGGACTCGACAATTGGGTCGAATATGGGATGTTACATCCGGTGTATAGTATAAGTGTTTTTTTTTTTGCTTCCTTTCAATTCTTGCGACGGTCTATAGAAAATGATGAACTCGTTTTGATGGGGGTCTGGTGAAAGGCGGAGGAGAGTTCATTGGGCGTCATGAGACAAGCTATGTGTTTTGAAGAAATTTGGTGGGATAGGATTCTGTAATCTATATTGTTTTAATTTGGCGTAGCTTGCTAAGCAAGGATGGAGATTCCTAACTATGCTTGAGTCTCTTTCGTGCAGGATTTTCAAAGCTAAATATTTCTCAACTGGTGGGTTTCTTGATTCAATGGAAGGTACATCTCCCTCTTTTATTTGGAAGAGTTTTCATAAGGCTAAGGTAGTGATTCTCAAAGGTACTAGAAGGTGAATTGGAAATGATAATATTATTAGTGTCTTTCACGACCCTTAGGTTAATGATGAATTTAATTTTTTTGTCGACACTGCTCCTCTTATGAGACGTGATAATATGCACGTTTGTGATTTCTTTCTGCCTATTGGGGGATCGTGGGATGAGGAGATGGTGGAATGGTTGTTTGTGCCATATGACACTGAGCGGATTCTATGTATTCCTTTGAGTTGGTTCCCAACGGATGATGTTTTTATGTGGCACTTTAATTCTAATGGCCATTATTTTGTTAAGTCGGGTTATCAAGTGGCTCTTCGTTTGTTTACCAACATTACAGATTTTCATGTGAATGGTCCTTGGCAATCCCTTTGGAATGAGGTTCTTCCGCCAAAGATAAAAGAATTTTTATGGAGATTATTACGTGGTTTTGTGCATTGTATTAGTCAGTTTTTGACTCATGGGGTGAATATTGACCCTCTTTGCCAGGGATACCGTCAAGCTAATAAGGATTTAGATCATATCTTTATACATTGTCCTTTTGCATTTTTTGTGTGGCATGAACTTAGTTTAGTACCAAGTGTTTTATTAATTGATGAGCTTGTTCATAGGACTTTGTTGATCAACAAGATAATCGAAGGAGACGTGTTTTAGGAATGTTATGGGATATTTAGCTATCAGGAATATGGTGGTTTGGAAGCAAAATATTATGACGAAAGACCAACTTGTCCAGCCTGTGGATGAATTTATGCAATATTGGTTGGGATGAGGTTGGTTCAAAACTTTTAGGCTACCATGCGTACTTCGATAGAGATGGGAAACATTAGTTGGCGGAGGCCGGATATGGGAAAGATTAAATGTAATGTTGACGGTTCCATCCTTGCTGATAGTGAGAGTATGGGATGGGCGATAGTTGTGCAAAATGATTCAAGTGATTTTGTGTGGTGTATTTCTGGTTTCATGAAAAGCACTCTTGATCCTTTTCGGTCAGAAATTCTTGCGGTGCGGGAGGCCCTTTCCTAGCTCAAGCCTTTGCATTTAGACAATATTGTAATGGAGACTAACAATCAAAGGCTTTAGCAAGCTTTTCATCTTAATGGAGTGGATGTCTTGGATTTAGGTTTGTTATTAAAGGATTGTATTTTTGTTGCCTTGGATTTTGAATCTTGTTTATTGCACTGGATTCGTAGATACGCTAATAAAGTTGCTCATGTCTTGGCAAATGAAGCTTTATTGAAAGTGAACTACATTGGTTGTATTGTTTGTTTGTTTGTTATTGCTAATATTGTTAATGCCTAGAAATTGATTATTTTGGATGATAACGTGGGGAGTTAGGATTTGGGTGTATTAGGTAAGTCAGGACTTGGGTGTATTAGGTAAGTCTTATGGCTTGGATTTAGGTCCTCCATTTATTTTATCCTTGCTTGATTTTTCTAATGAATATGATTTTTCCTAAAAAAATAAAAAATAAAAAAGATAATGCTTTTATCTCTCTTCTTCCCTTACTGAGGGTATATTTACTCTTAAAATAAGAATTCTCCTAAATTATTGTATATTATTTTACCATTGATTTCATTTAGTTTTAAGGAGGTTGAAACAATTTGACAGCGAAATCAAGAATTTTGTATTAAAAACGTTTAAGTTGAATTATTAATTTTTTAGAGAGATTAAAAATATAGATTTTTAATTTAACTAAAGAGTTAAAAAATTTAAAACTTGTTAATCTTAAGAGGAATAAAAAATGTATTTTTTTTCATTTGATAATGGATGGTTGATATTAAAATATTAGGTTTATAGAGAGACCCTAAAAGTAATTTTCTTCGTTTAACTAAAAATGCCAAAGCTCTAACCTCCTTTGGGTTCCCATGATTTGATCTTACTAATATTTATTCATTTAATAAACAAAACATTACAACTTATCTATACCTATATACTAAAGTAATATATACCTATATATTAAAGTAAGGTCCAAGAGATTTTCCCCATGCACACACCCACAATACCTTTTTTTATATATATTTCATAAAAAAATTATGCTAAAGCATTTCTTCTTTTATGTGTTTGGTGAAATGAAATCACAGTAGAGGACCAGGGATTTATTTGTTGCTTACCTATCATTACTATTATTCTTTCCCCAAAATAGGGGCTTCTATTATTACTTAGATTTATTCATTTAATTGTTTACATTTCTTTCATATATGTTTTAAATAAGTTTTGAAAATGGTCTTATTCCACCTAATGAATTTGATGATTATAAATTAGTTTTGATTCAATCCCAAAAAGATCGATTACACAAAAACATATCATGCATAAATAATAAATTGGCTAGTGTGCAAGATATCGAATATGTCATAATTAAGATATATCAACAAACTTTTTAACAAACATACCAAGTCACAACTGCTAAAGATTATTAAAGTTAGATCATGTCATTTGAAAATTATAAATGAACTAAAATATTTTAATTTTATGCTAAATACCACATTTTGATTGTTTATTTTGGGATAAATTTCAAAACTACACATTGATCTTGGTTTGATGTGTACTTTTATACATAAAATTTTGATTTTGTGTAATTTTATTCTCACAAACTATTAACACAATTATCGATTTAGTGTAATTTTATGTTTATATATCGCATACATAAATAATTATTTTTATCCAATATAAAAGGAAATTAATGAATTTATTTCTTCAAAAATGTGTAATTGAATTTAAATTAATTTTTCATGTAGAAATTTAGGTCAAAATCAAAGTTTCATGTGTATAATTGTAACAAATCAAAGTTAATGCATCAAGTTACACATTAAAATAAAATTCATGTATAATTTTGAGATTTGCCCCTATTGATACATTGATACAACAAGAAAGAGGTACAAATGAGAGAGTGGCGATAGCTGTGAAGGTCGGTTTACCTAGTCGAAGCAAAGAGCCTGAGGTTATAAAAAGTGAAAAGGAGAGTATGAAGTCTGAGAGCTAAATGTAAGCTTTTAGAATATAGGATTGGTGTCTTTGAAAGTCATTCATTTCTTTATCGTTCTAGAGGTATTTATAGGCGAGGGTCTCGTGTGAGGTGATGTTAAAAATGTTAGACTTGCCATCTAGCAATTGTTAAGGAACACATGGGGTGGGTGTCTTTGATGGGACGAGGATACTTGTGATGAGACAGATCTTGCCATTCGTTCTAACTTGATGGTATAGGGTAGTTGAGCCCACATGGTGTTTGGTAGCCAACAACTTCATGTTCCCAATGAAAGCTTAAGTACTCGGATGTCGGATGGTTCACGATTATCTGGATGACCATTTCAAGTGAGAAGCTTAATGACGACCTTTCAATTTATTGGTAACTAGCTTACTATTTGGGTGTCTTTTTGGTCTGTCATGTGTCCTTATGTGGATGAAGGTATAACAATATTCCCCCCATTTGATCTAGAGGAGAGTTACAAAGTGGCCTTCCTCGAGGCATCTTGATCTGCTTAGTCTTTTCTCTTCAACAACTTGTTTTGGATAGTGGCATTGTTTAATGGTGAATCGTTGTATGAAAACTTTTAACATTCTATCATAAATGTACTTTGAGGTCTGCATTTTTAGGGAGTCACGATAATGATGAACAACTTTTTGGAACAGGTGGTGAGTTGCTATTGGATGTCGTTTGTCCTTCAAAACGATGTGTTTTGGGAGATAGGTCTATATAATTTCTTCATTTTAAAAGTTTGTTTGTTTCACTTTGTCTTGCGATCCTTCTTTTTGCTATTCTTGGAGTTATTTTTTATATTTTTGCTAGAAAAAAGGGTTAGGGAAGATAAACAGTCTAGTAAGAATAAAAATAGAGGTTGTGGCCGTATAGGTCATGCCCTACCAAAAAAGGCGACGAAGAACTAGAACACAACCATAGCCAAGTCTGACAGAACTACTGCAACCAAGTTTAAGAGGAAGAATGATGAGTCTATTGTTTAGTCTTAGCTATCACTTCTCTAAAACCTATTAGGAGATGGAGAACCTATTAATGCGTCGCAGGTTGCTTGCAAAACATCATAAATATGAATTCAACATCCTAGGAGAATCACATCATCTAAGCGAAGTGTTTGACCCAGATTCAACTAGTGGGAGACTTGGGTTCTACCATCCACTGTTTCTTCTAGAGGCGGGCTTTACATTACCCTTCTTGGATTTTATCTGGGATGTTCTGTAGGATTTTAACGTAATATCAATGCAACTAATAGGTCTTTCTTGGTGGCTGCTTGTTAGGTTCTTTATCATGTATCATAAGAAGGGCATATATCCTTATGAGCGGATATTCTGGTATATGCACTTCATACTGGAGTCAAATGAAGAGAAATTTCCTGGGTTGTTTGAGTTTGACCTCGAACAATGACTCCCCAGACGGAGATATGTTCTACAATGATAAGGTGACCATGTGTGTTGACTATAACAAATATATCATTGTAGAGATGAAGTTCTAGAGGAGATTCAATTTTCCCATCGAGTGGATGTTCTTATTGAAAAATGTTATTATCGTCTACGTTTGCAAGATGTACCCATGCGTTCTTGTAAGTAAAAAATGATGAATCGAAAAGGGATATTGGTGGTTATCCTTGAGACTACTTTAAGAAGTTTCTTCAAGTATTGTCTTGGAGAAGAGGGTGTTTTCGGGTTCACCTCCAAAAATATAACAGATTACTTCTGAAGTAATAGGGAAATGCCATTGGTGTCAGATGCTTTCCCTTTCTATGCCAAATCTGGGATTGCTTAATGCCTGCGATAAGTAAATTTGGAACTCATTTGCTATATTACCAAATTCAGTCATCTACACGACCGCAGCTAGAAGGTACTTCTGAATACTGGCCAAACCATTCATCGACTTTGAGATAATTTTCATTTGGAAGCTTTAGAACCTTTTTCTTTTGACAATGATAGTTTTGGTAATGAACTTTGTGATAATATTTTTCATAACTAACCTTTTTATTAGTTGTATTGTGCAGGTAACATCCATTTATCAAGCTCAAAAAGGCTTGGGGAAAGTACTAAGGGTTTCAAAATGAAGCACTATTTGAGAGGGGAGCTTTCACAAGGTCTATATGTCTCAACATTTCCTTCTGGCGTCCAGCTTTGCCTAAGGTTTTTCTTGTTAGATGTTTAGTGCGGGCTTTGGTTCAAACCTCAATATCTATTATCGTCCAACTAGAAGGTCATACATGTGCTTCCTCAAGTCACACCTTCACGGGGGTTGTGTCTTAAAACAAGAGGGAGTAATGGTAGAAAGAGAAGAGTTCATCGCGTAAATCCATGAGCGAGGTAGAATGATATGTTACTTGGAATCCAACCTTAATAATGTCGTTGGGAGGCTAGATAGGCGAACTCAATCTTTTAGAAAGGAAAAAAAACTTGCCAAAGGGAGGAGATAGATAAATTGATGGAGACTGAGAAAGTCGCGGATATTGTGGAAAGGGTTGTTCCTATTATTGTTGTGCAAGGGGTACTTGTTGCTATGCAAGTAGCGTTTAGGCTGTTGAATCTTATTAGGATGAACTTTCAACCCTTTTTTAACATGCTCCGGGAGGGTTATCACTTTGATTTTGACGTATACTACCCCTATGGGCTTGAATGGGAGAAGTTCCAAAATCATTTCAAAAGGTTAGTATACTATGGGGTGTTTTAATTGTAATTCTTTTCTTCATCCTGAAGACGTTGAAACTCAAGCAAGACCATCCGAAAAAATAACTATGAATAATGCTACCAGCAAGGATGACTCTAGTTTTTCTAGTGATGATAACCTCGATATCAATACTTCTCACAACAAAGGAAAATATCTTGTAGATTTAGATACCTCTCATAATAAGAGAAAGGGTCTCGTTGTTAAATAAGCTTTTATAAAAATTTTCTTTGGATAGTTGTTTGTAATTTCTCCTTTGTACATTATTCAAACTTTAATGAAATACATATGATTTTCTTCTCTTTTATGTCTCTTTTTTTGGCTTTTATTTCATAATGTTTGTTGGTAGCATGATATAGTATTGAGTAATCTTAATTATTACTAGAGAGAATGGTCCATGCCCAAACATCTGGTTGTTTTCATATGTTTTTAGAAGAATAAACTTTTGGCATGTGGATCTTTAGAAAATTTGAAATGTGTTGCATAAGCTTCTTGGGAGGATAGAAAGTATATTCAGGAGCATTTAATTTAGGACTTGACAGTGTTGCTTGGGAAAAGTTCCAATGATGATGCTTAACCTAGAATGTCTTGTTTAACCACGTGTCGTTTCAACATTGGATGGTGCTAGGACATCATTTATTTCGCTAAAACGCACCGTTTGGGCGAGAAATTTTATAAAACCCTTCTTTTTCCTCTTCAACAATTTTTTTCTTGCACTGCTATTCTATTGCTTTGCTTTTATTTTATTTTTTTGCTTGAGTTCTCTTGATCTCGTGTTGGTTTTTTTCTTTATCTTTCTTTGAGTTTATTTTTAGGGTAAGAAATGTTCTTTTCTTGGCTTTTATTTTACTGTTTGCCTTTTTCATAATGTCTTCTGCTGAAACTTAGTCTAGTTTATTGAAGGTTTTGAATCTCTAGTGATTAGAAACCGTAGGGGTGAAGAAGGTTCTTCCAAGGGTGTTGATGGTGGTAAGGAAGGGAACCCTTCACATACGATGTGGGAGGTTGCAAGCTAAGGCTTTCAATCAATAGAATACAATTGTGTCTGTCAGGACAATGTTCATATTGCTAGTCGTTTTATATGCATTACCATGTCGATGGAATATACGGTGTTATTGCAAGCCCGGAGGCTCCGCCACAAGATGACTATATATGAAATATCTCGAGTGGAAGAGGAATATGGCTTACATGAGACTTACAAGAACCATTCATGCTTCTTTCTTCCTTTGTATGCTTTAGAATAGGGGTTTTACCCTTCTGTTGCATCCTTTTGTGCGAGAGGTTTTAAACTTCTACAAGATAGCTCCTCAGTAACTATCCAGAACTTCCTAGTGGTTATTGACTAGTTTTATCATCCTTTTTTAATAGAGGGGGTGAAACTAAAGCTCAAAGTTTTTCCAAATTTGTACCAGCTATCCGAAGGGAATCAAAAGAAGCAATTGAGGCTGTTATGGTTCTAATGTAGGCAGGGGAATCCCTAAGTCAAACTTATCTTGTTTGGAAAGATAAGCAACCTAGGGATTGACCACTGCAAGTATATTGCTTTACAATAAAAATTCAGGGATAACTTTGATTTTTTTACCAAGTGGTTATTGCTCTCCGAGACATTTGCAACCTCAAGCCCTCTTTAGCTGGAGATTTCGAGGCAAAAAAATAATTTAAGATCATTAATCGAGAGGGTTTTCTTGTTGTTCCTCGGAATATCTCTTTTCAAAAGGTTTTCAAGTATTACCTTTTTTTACGGGGAGGTTGTGGGTATAGTGAAGTAGATCTTGCGAAGGGGTTTGATCCGGAAGAGCGTTGGAAACCTCAAGCTGAATCGTACCCATTCAATTGCGATTCTGCTAGAGCCAAGATGTTGCAGTGAGGATTTTAGAGCTCTGGAACCACTTGGTGAATATAGGGTTCACCCTAACCGAAAATGGCCTGTACCTAGATCAGCAGTAGTGCATCCCTTGCCTCTCTTACCCCCGTGTGGAGGTCCTTATGGGATCATTCAAGATTGAATTGAGAAGTTTCTAAAAGAGACAAACTTTGTTTTCCCTCTTGCTCGATTGAAGAAAAGTGTAACGCCCATGATAATTTATTTCTGTTTCTGTAAATATCTTACACAAATATCTGTCTACTTCAGTGGTTAAGTGTTCTGGGTGTGTCTGAGAGGTCTTGGGTTCAAGTCTTACCTTTGCCAATTTTGTTATTTTTGGATCCAAGCCCTATCCTTGTTCAGTGGGCTCATGTAAAACTGTCTGTTAATTCATATCATAATGAGCCTGCTGGTTCGAGTGGTAAGGGAGTTGGTGTGTTAGAGGTTCCTGTGTTCGAATCCTTGCGTTAGTGTGGGTGTTAAGTTTTTGCTCGGTTGTGTGTTAGTGTTTCGGTAGTGTTGGGATTTTGAGGAAGTTGGGATTATATGGTTAGTGGGGAGTTAGATGTTATCTAAATTATTTATTTTATTTTATTTTTCTCTCTCTTTCCTCTTCACAAAATTCTGACGTTTCTTTTTCCCCCTTTCCTTTTCTTTGTTCCTCCTTTATTTTTCGTGGCTTTCCTTTAATCTCTGTTTGCTTTTAATCGTCGCTGTTGTGTTCTTGGTTCTCTATTCGGCTGGTAAGGGATTTTTAGTCCTTAAAATGTTGGTTTGGTTTTAGCATGTTAATCTTTGGTGGCTAAGTGATGAATGTTGTGATTAAGAGAAGGCTGTGAGGCGAAAAATCCCACTTCAACGGCTTGATTAGAAGTTGTGCTCATTTTTGTAAGTGGTAAGTTAGTTTTGTGTAATTGTGTAAATCGTGTTAGGCTCGTATTTGGTTACTAAAAGGTGTTGGGCTATCTGTTTTAGGTGTTGGTGGTCTCGAGAGCAATTTGGTGGCAAAAACGAACCATGTGTGTACCCTTTACACAGAGAATCGAGCTTCATTGAAAGCCGAAAAAATGTTCTATCGATGCCACATAGGCGTGTGCCTGGCCGTATGGTGGGTCGTGTGTGAGACACGGCCGTGTGGTCGACGAAGGCATGGCCATGCTCAAGACACGGCCGTGTGGTGATGTGGGTGTGGTCGTGTGGGCCACATGGGCTAGGCCAAGTTGGGCGTATGGGCCACCTGCAGCGTGTAGGCCTATACGGGCATGCCACACGGGCGTGTGGGTATTGGACCAGGTCGTGTGGGCCACACGGGCAAGGCCAATCTGGGCGTGTGAGCCCACACGGGCATGTGGGCCCAAAATTCTAAATTTTTTCCTAAGGTCGCACGGGTCGTTTCGATCGACTGTGGGTCTATCGTAGGGCTGGTAAGGGCTAACCAAACCCTATTTTGTATGTTATGATATCCTTATAGACTGATCTGAGTAGGATACTAAACGTATGCATGTTATCTGTATATAAGCATGCTGAGCATATCAAATATGTTATTTCTGATTCTGTTTTCTGTATCTGTTTTGGGGTGGGATTTGCATATGAGAAGGAAGTGTTGTAACAGCCCGATTTAGGGGCTAGTCAAAATAGTGATCTCAGAATCACTAATTCAAGATTAGAGAAAATTATTTTCATGTTATATTATGTGTTATAACATGTTTATAAGGATGCATGAAAATTTTGGTGCCTTAATTTTAGCGATTTTTAGCTAAATTGTGAAAATGGACTAAATTGCATTAAGTGCGAAAGTTCTATATTATTTGCTAAAGGTGCCAAATAGCTATGGATTATAAATTGGAGGTCCCAAATGTGCAATTAAGCCATGGGAATTAGCTTGGCCGGTCAAGGAAACCTAAGGGGACAAGAGCATTAAATGTGGTCATGTTAGGTGATTAAAAGAAATAAAATAAGGTGAAATAAGCAAAAGCTATCATCTTTTTATTTCTTCTCTTCTTCCATCGAAAATACAAACAAGAATGAGGGTTTTGATGCTCAAATTCCAGCAGACTCATCTCCTCTTCAAGTAAGTCATTTTGATGATTATTCTTGATAATTTTTGTATTTTTGGAGTCCTCAAAGCTTAAGCTAGCTATTGAAAGGACTAGTTTGCAATATGGTTGAAAGTCTAGGGACTTACCATGTTAGAGTTCATGTTGTTTGATGAGTTTTTATGGAAGAAAATGAATGATAGGATGATGAGAAACAACTTTTGTGAAAGGTGTTGTCATGAAAACACCTAATTGTGGCTAAAATGCAAAAGTTATAATTTGTTCATTAAGGCATGATATAGATGGAATTGTGGATAGTTGTAAGAGGATTAAATGTTTAGCTAGGCTTGTTTAACAAGAAAATGTGATGAAAATTTATTTACGAGCCTAGGGGCAAAATCATAATTTTGCCAAAGTATAGGGGCAAAATAGTCAATTTTGCCTGAAGTGTAGATTATGGTGTATTATGATTTATAAGTGATTAAATCAGTAAATTCCATTATTCTAGATCAAAGAAAACAAGTTTCGGACCTAGAACGGGTGAAAAGAGAAATGTAGGCAAAAAGTCCCTTTCGGCCCTTTCGACATCGAGGTAAGTTCATGTGCGAATGTCGCAATTACGTAGGAGTTAATTTAGTATTTCCAATGTTGTATGGAATGTATATTTACTCTATGAATGTATGAGATATCTTTGATGAGATGTCAAGAGAATTGAATTTAAGAGTAATGGGAAATGTATATAGCATGATATGATGATAGTTGAAGTCTCGTGTAAGACCATATTGGAATATGTCCTCGGTGTAAGAATTCGTATAAGACCATGTTAGAGACATGGCATCGATATGTTAATGTAAGTAAAACCCTATTAGGGTATGATGTCAATGTGACACTATGTGTATGAGACTCAAGAGTGTTATTTAACAATTTGAGATGAACTCGAGATATGATGAACCTCTAGTGGGTTATGTGTAATCAATACATCTTAGTTGTATGAGATAGATTTATTAATGCATTGTGTGAATGCGAACGAGTATCTTAGAAATTTAAGTAAGAATAGAAGTGTGTGAGGATGTTCTCGGATGAACGTTTGAAATAGAGATATACATGTGGATTACTATCCATGAATGTAAAATAACGGTGAGATATGTGCGATATCACCTTATTGATGGTAGTGATGGGTCAGTGTGCGATACCATCAATTACATTATTATTGGTGGGTGTAATGCGTTACCACCCGATTAATTAATAATCGATGGGTGTGTATGCGATACCATCATTTATAAATGATTGGTGAGCTAAGTGCGAAATCACCATAAGTATAAATGATTGGTGGGCTGTGTGCGATACCACCCTATTAGAGATTCAATGGTGGGCTAAGTGCAAAACCACCGAGAGATTAGTAGTATGAGTGGCTTATCGAAAATGCTTGATGTGTTATTTTATATGATCGGTGGTGATCGGTGCGAGGAATGTATGCTAATTAAACGAGCAATTGGCTTGTGGCATGGTAAGAATGTGGTAAGAGATAGAATGAGTAAGCTTCAAGAGTGGTTGAGTAAGTAACCATGGGTTTATGAGAAAAACTCATTATAATACCTTGCAGTCATAGATATTCAATGAATATCGGTATTTGTCGATTGTATCTGAGATGAACTTACTAAGCATTTTTGCTTACTCCTTTTCTTTTCCCATTTCTTATAGGTTTTAACTAGCTCGGGTTGGAGGTCACCGAGATGTTTTCACACTATCGAGTAGACTCCTGGTATAGTGTTTCAAGTTCTTTTGAGTCATGGCATGTATAGGGATTCTTTTAAAGTGTATTAAGTTCTAACCGATGTAGCCAAGTTGTGTTGGCCTAAGAGAATTTATAATTTGGTTGTGTATAGCTATACATGATGGCTTAAGTTGTTTGTAATTGTATTGAATATAGTTCTCCTAGTGTATGGGATAAAGACTTTATTTCTCCTATGATTAAATGTCTTTAATTCAAGAGTTATATTGAAGCTATGTGAAATTATGTGATGATATATGATTGTATGCAAATGAGAGTGGTAAAAGGCTTGGTAGATAGCCTCTAAGTGCCCACACGGATAGACACACGGGCGTGGGTCTAGGCTGTGTGTCCCCTGCACCTTAATGTCTTAAGTCAGATTAGAACACGGGCTAATCACACGGCCGTTTGTTCAGACCGTGTGTGATACACGGTTAGCACATGGGCGTGTGCTCCAGACCGTGTGAATATGTCAGTATGTCAAGGTATGGCACACGGGCTAGGGCCACGGGCATGTCAAGGCCGTGTGTAATTTGACAGTATCCACCACGGGTGGAAGACACAGGCATGTCTTAGGGGTACACGGGCGTGTCCCAAGTCACATGGGCGTGTGACCCCTGTTTCGAGAGAAAGTTTCCAGATGAGTTTCGAAAGTTTTGGGACGTAAGTCTGAGGCCTCGTAAGCCCATGAAATGTATGATTGGATTAAGGGCTCCTTTGGATGCCTGTTTTCCTCCAGTGTGGTGAGATTAGGTTACCAATCTCATCATCTTTGCTTTGTTTAACATTTCGAAGGCAGGTGAAAATTGGTTTCAATCTCATCATTGTCTTTGAAACAGGATTTGGAGATGAGCAATGATTGAAGGCAATTGAGGCAGTAGGTATTTTTAGCTGACAAAAATACCCATTTTTGAACATCTCCATGAAATTTGTAGCTTAATTGTGCCGTTCTTTATCTTCCTTCTTCTCCATCCGTACTTTCCTCCTAATTCTTCTATTTTTGGAAATTTGGATGCACTTCATGTAAAATTGGTGATGAATCATAGATAAGGTATTTAAACTGTGGGTTTTATGTTTTTCTTTTGTTTTGTACTTTATATTCATGTTTATTGTAGTTATTTAAACCGTGGGTTTCATGTTTATAATTTAAGAACATGGATCCAAGTTATGAATTTTCGGTTTTTTCTTGTTTTGTTCATGGGACCACCTTCTCCTTTCCACTTCACCCCAAACCTCTCGTAAACCACCACGCTATTGATGCAATTCCGCCACACTTCTTCCCGTTTGGGACCAAATTGCGTAGAAGGGTTTCTTCTATACTTGACCCTCATGCCACCGGTAAATTCCCACTCACCAGAAGCTTTCTGCATCTTACTCGTATTCCATCAGGGCTCCTTTGCTACAACCAACTCCCATTTGGACACCCTGGCTCATCCAACAAGTTGGAAGCTATGAAAGAGCGCATAGAGAAGGTCATTATTATTTCATTAGATAAGATATTGACTCGGATAATGCGCACTTATCTCTTTTTTTGGATGTATTTTACAGGTCATTTATCGATGTCGGTTTATGACTCTTCCGGCATTTTTTTGGTCTTTAATGGATCATTCCTTTGCTTCATCAAGGTTAGTCAAATAGACAAACACAAATATATATACATAGAAGACTAACATGGAATGCTTTTGGTAGTATTTAGTATTTTGTATGTGTTATTGAGTTACTCTTCCGGTGTTTACTTGATTATCTTCTACAATAAATCAGCTTCAACTTTTGTTTTCATTTATGTAATTTTTCTTATTTTGTTCTATATTGTATATTCTAGTTAGAGCTGAGATTCTAGGATCACATAGCAGAGCTCTTTTACGATTTTTCCCCTTTCATTTTGAGATTCTAAAAATTTAAATAAGAACATCGAGGATGCTAATGAGATAATATAAAGAGTCGATATAACTTTGGAGAAAACATAATTTATAATGCTTTATTCTATGTACCACATGTGAGGAGAGGTGTCTTAGAATATTGCATTAATGTTATCTTAAATGAATTTATTTACCCTGTCATATGCAGGTCATGCGCTTATATCATGTCATCTTTCATGGAATATTGGGTGGATCGGAGCAAAGTGATTTTGTTCTTTGGTTGAGGCCGTAGGTGAGGTTGGTTTGTTATGGAAGAGTCAAAGTATTTGTGCTCTTATGTTTATGGATGATAGAGAGTACCAATCAAAGAAACAATGGAGCTTGCCTTCATTTCTTATCCACAATTTATTTGATTCTGTCTCAATTACTATTGCTATCATACTAGGTTGTCAATTGAAATTCAACTCTTCTGCTAGTAATCATATACATAGAATGAACTGGGTCTACCGCCTATGTATGATGCTCAAATTTCCAAGGCAAACAAGCTTTTGGTAATAAGCAAGTTCCTAATCAACGTTCATTTAGGTTTTACATATAACAATGTGCATTAGCATTAATATCCATTACACTTTTTTCTCTAGAAACTGCTTGAAACCAAATGATTCAATAAAAAGAAAAACCAAACTCATGTTATGGTGCGGTGTAAAGTCGATGGGTCGATATCAAATAATCTGCTTATTAAGTTGCCAATTGCTAGTTTATGTAATTCCATTTGGATTTCCTATTTCTTTCCTGAAACTAATATTGTTTTTGGAGTCTAGATTTGCATCTTGATATTTTCTTTTGTGTGACAAGTGACAACCCTGGTTTGCATGATTAATAGGCTTTTATCATTTTGTTATTAATTCCGTGATCATTTGCTACCCACTCCCAAGCATTATTTTCTCTCAACTCCAATACTATCAAGCCTATTCTTGCTGCTTCCACTTATTTGCTTTTATAGGCATTATGAGAACGTTCAGGTTGAAGAAAAGTTATACGTAGACTCTGATTGCTATCTTTTCCTTCTCAATTTCAATATTTTGACTGGCTATCTAGCTAGGTTTCCAAGTTTCAAAGATAACCACGACTTTTGGTTGGTTTTCAATGTGATACTTACGACCAGATACAAACCCTTGATGGTTCTAAAGCATTTAGATTTAAATTATTAGGTAAATTCTTTGCTGAGTATTAGAATCTACAGAAAAGGTGTTGAAGGTCTTTATCTTTATGTATATAAAAATGAGCTTAGTGTATTAGAATTATTCAGTAGTTGCATAGAAGTTGTGCTCTTAAGTAGCTTATGCATCTTGATGTAGTAAACTTGTTCTGTTCAGTGTTGTAATGTCAAAATACAGGTATGCGATTTATTGTTTCTAAACCAGTTGATGCTTGTAGTTAGATCCTATTGAGATGAGACCACTAATTGCCATTTGTATTGTTCTTCCGATATCTATCTAATGGGAACAATGAATGCTGGTTTTTGGAATGGGTCTTTATGAGCTCTTTGTTTGCAACCTTGATATTGCAAAAACACAATCGAAAGAAAAGGCCACATCAACATCAAATCTCTTTGGATTGTTTGCTTTAAAGGTCAGACAAAATTTTTTATCTTTCTAGTTTTGGTCATGAGGATCTTTTATACTACTTGATTTAATTAATTGGTGGAAGAAAGAAAAACACTTGTGGAAAATTCGAAGTTATCACATGCATGTAGTAGCTTGTGAATATAATTTCATTTGTACCGAGAACGACCAAGATGGTGGAAATAAAATCGGTGAGTGAACTGAAAACCAAACTTGGGCATGTAATAGTGATGCTTCTTCTGATAGGATTTTTGACAAGTGCAAGAAGGTCTGTCATACACTCTACATAGGATTTGCTTTGCTTCTCAACTTCTCTCCTACTATCCTCCTGGTTGCCTATTTTTGCTATCTAAGCTCAATGGCTCTACATGAGACTTTTGATTCTTCTCTTCTGTTTTCATTCAAGAAAGAGGATAGTTAGGCAAAGCTATGTATGTAAGATATATGTTAGAAACAAGGAGTGGATCCTGCTTGTTTGTTAATACACGCATCTTGATGTATGCATTGGGATGTATTATTTGTAGACTATAGATATAATAAAACATATTTGAAAAGTATATTATCTTATTGTTTGAAGAGGTTGGATGACACTAAAAGAGTAGTTGATTAGTTATAGACAATGGAAATATATCTAGCTTGGTCATTCGACAAGCAAGTTTTAATAGTTATTGCAACAATGGTTTTGCATAATTACATTCGAAGACATGCTTGGTCAAATGATGAGGATTTTCGATAATTTGAGAATATACCCGACGTGCCAATCTCTTCAGGCCATTTTGATAGAGGTGAATCGAGTTCTTCTAACAGTGAAAGTGACCTTGAAATTGCAATGTTAAGGGAAACCATTGCAAATAGTTTAATGAATCAATATTTCTAAAATCAATTTTGTATCATAACCTAATTTCTAGTAGTAATGAAATTTGTTATGTCTTATGTTACTATATATTTTTTATTTAAAATCATTCGTTTAGATACTTTAAAATTTAATCCAAGTATAATGTTACTATTTGGGAAAATAATATTTATCATTGTTATAAAAGAATATTTAACTATAAAAAATTAAAAATAATTTTCATTTTATCTAATAAATAATTTAAATTGATTATATAATTCATTAAAATATTTATAATAAAATATTAAAAGATACATTTTAATAATTTATTAAATGAATTTATAAATTCACATATTTTAATAATTTTATATAAGTAAAATAATTTAAAACTTCTATTATATATCAATTCTAATCTGATGTCCTTAATAGTCATTTTTTATTTTCACCTCACCGCTTCTGATTGCGTTTGAATCCAAACACACACTCCACCATGCTTTTTTAATCTCACTTGCTCAAAGTGTCCAATCTCACCGCTCAATAACTAATCTCACCGCCACTCGCTATTTTTAACCTCACCGAGGTAAGCACACCGCCCATCCAAACTAAGCCTAAGAAAGACAAGTTTTTAATGCGGAACAGAAATTTTGTAGCCCGTAAGTACATGTTTAAGAAAGTTCAAGCAAAGTAATGTCTCGTATCCGAGTCTTAGCCTCGGACTCGGGTATGGGGTGTTACAATTGTTACAGATAGCGATCATCACCTATCATCTAGCAGCTTGGCTACACATTATCTCGATATGTGTCGCATCAACACTATATGGTGTGTAGGGATGGGTGGGTGTTTTAACCCCACATGGTGTGATGGGATGGACGGAGATGGTATGTAGAGGATGGGGGTAGGACTCACTGTATCTGTTTTGTATATTCGCATATCTGTTTCTGTTATCTGTATTTGAAATGGACATAAGTTCGAATCAGCATCGACTATATAAGAGCTTACTATATGTTTTGCATGTCTATTTCTATTGGGTTACACACTGAGTTTTAGTAAACTCACTTCTTTTTGTCTGTTCTGTATAGGTAATCCACAGACTTAGGTGGATCGGTGCAGTGGAGTCTTGCGGTGGCCACAAGTCTATGAACTGATTTTAATTAAAGGTTTTGTTATTTAAGGGTTATTTCTGGGAGTTTTGTATTAATTGGACTCTCCGGACTGTTGATTTAAATTTTGGGGATTTAGATTTTTCGTTTAATATTTTATTGGGATGACTAGCTAAAAACACGATTTTTACTAAAACAAAGATTTTTTAAACTTACGAATGGGATTTTAAGATAATAAACATTTACTATAACATCCACCGCAAAATTTCGTTTTAGCAAATAAAGCAATTAATTAACGTTTTCGACAATGGATATAAACGAATATGAGTTGTCTGAACCGAAACGATTTAACGTAACCGTTTTCAAAACCCAGTCTTTGTGAAATATCCGGATTTGGCCATAACGTCTACGCCGGGTTTGGGGTGTTACAAAAAGAAAATGTCGTAAGAAATCTTCTCATTTTTTGTCCTCATTAGGTTACTAACTTATTTCTGACTTCTATTGTTTGTGCAGGGTCAAATAAGAATGATGAGATTGTTCAACAAAAGGTTAATTCCATGCTGAAAAGTGTGTTGAAGGGAGTGTCCACATCCTTTCCAACTCCAATGAAACAAGCTAGCAAGAAAAAGAAATGAGCTCATTTCGAGGCGCCTGTTGAGGTTGATCCTCAAGATGATGCAAGTGATAACACATTTATCCTTTCGTTTACCATAACCTCTGGCTTGACTGTAAATATTGTTATGGGTGGCTCCCCTATTCAAGTTGCTGCTTTTTCGAATGGGAACCCTTCCGTTGAAGCGGGCTTCCCTTTGCTTCTTATTGTTGTAGTTTCTTCCAATATTACTACAACTCTAGATAAATTTCTTAAGTTTAAAAGCCTTGTTTTACCCTATTTTTCACTAATTAATGCTTGATACTTGTGCAAGTTTTATGGATCCTATGATGATTATGAAATTGGCATGTGAACGAGTGGCCCAAGAATTGTCATCCCTTTAGACAACCCAAAACAAAGCGGAAGATTCAACAAATTCCTCAAATGAAAAGAAAAAAACTTTTGGTTTCTCTAGCGTGGTTGGTTGTTGGAACGGTGGAAATGTGCAAGTGTACACAATCGTAACAAGTAATAAAGTTACAAGTAAATGTCGAGTATCGTACCCACAGGGACTGTAAAAGAATTATTTATGAAAATGATTTTGAACACTTTGGTGAAGGAAAAATATTTGGTTTAGAAAAATGATTAAAAACTAGAAAACAAAGTAAAATAAAAATAGAGTTCTAATGCACGATTTCAAAGCTGATTTTAATCAAGATGATATAATTGTGTTGGATTAATTACATTTTTTACTTTAGAATTATTAAACCTATGCTTATACTTGTTACGAATAAATTCACGGCAACTCGGTAATTTGCTAACTTATGAACATATTTACAAATAAAAAATCCATTCATCTCTCGTACATATTTCTATGTTCATTCGACCGGTTAAACAGATTTATAAAGGTAAACATGTTATTGCACATACATACTTATTAAATTAAACAATCTTTCGCATATTCCTATGTCGATTCAAACGATTAATTCAACCTAATAAGCATATAAAAGACTTTGTGAGGTAACAAAGTGTCATTACCTTGAAACAATTTAATCACAACAATCTTGCAAGTTATGCAAGGCATATGTATCGCCAAATACAATGCTAATTTAATCTTCAGCTACCTTAGAAGAATTAAACATGAACTGATTAAGTACTGTGTCCATTAATTACAATTTCAATGCATTTAAATAATTAATTCTTTAGTTATCTAAACAATTATAATGCCAGAATAACTTAAGCATGATTTTACTTAATCAAGCAAATTACCGAGACCTATAACAGCATAAACATAATTTTAATAATTCAAAAGGACGTCATGCAATCAACCCAACACGAATTAAATTCAAGCTAAATTGATTAAAATAACCATTTCAACAACAATAATATTCATAGATATGTTCATCGTATAAACAACGAAATTAAAAGATAGGGAACAAGAGGCAAATCAGGTGTTTCTCTGAGGCTGGACTTGGTTGTCTATTCTTCGTCTCCGTTGTCCTCGCATGAGCAAGGCTTCTATGAATACTTGATTGCTGCCCAAGATGGCTGAAGAACACCTCTTTCCCAAGAGGAGAAATCGGCATAAGAGAAAGGGGAAATGGAATGGAAAAGAAGAGAGAAAATTTGAGAGAAAAGAAGAGAGAATGAGAGAATGTTGTTGGTGTGTGGGATGCTTTGAATGATCAGCCAAGGCGTGTATTTATAGATGAATGTGGCAGCTGAAATTTGCTAAAAATAGCAGCCAAAGAGCCACACCTTGGCCGGCCACCTATGTGGCAAAGTTGATGGCTTCAAATTTGCTAAATATGGCTTGGGGCAAGTCTACAAAGCCACTAATTGTGGAGGGGGTTGAATGCAACTTTGACAAGTCTTCAAGGGCTTCTTTGCAAGCTTAATTAATCAGCTAATAGGCTGATTTGGGTCAGCATATGGACGGTTTGGGCTGCCCAATTGGTGGCTGGTTCGGTTCACTGAATTTGGTTCAACCAGTGCGGTTCAACTGGGCCCTTTTTCCATAATTAATTAATAATAATTTATTTAGCCCAAATTGAATTGGGAATAAATTAAAATTAATTAATTTATAATTTAATATTCATAATTGGACCGTCTTGGGCTAGAAATAAATGTGCCTCGATACTTCAAATTGCTTCTCGAGTTTATTCTTCGAGCAGTGTCTGCCGAGCCAATTTTTGCTCTTTGTGCGAATCTATCGAAAATAGTCAAAATTAATCAAAATTTACTATAAAATTAATTAAAATTCATCATGTTCATATTTTTAACACAATTTAGTTATTTTATAAAAATTAATTATTTTCCGACAAGAATTTAATCGAAACTGCATAAATTTGAGTTAAAAAGGGCATGAAAAAGTGTATAAATTTTCGTGTTTCCACACCCCCAAACTTAATTCATTGCTCGTCCGAGTAATGCACAAAATTGAAAAGAATTTTCTCGAAACACTTTTGAAAAACTCATTCGAACAGCATTCTTCCCAAAATCATGAAATTAATATACTTATGCTCAAAAACAAGAAATTCGGTAATTATCTTTGCTCAAGTATATATATCGTTCAAATTACATCCAACAACTATTATGATAGCAAAATTAGACTAAATGATTCTTAACAAAGACATTTTAATCCCTACCATTTTAATTTTAATCCCTTATTCAAAATCAAACGCAATCATTAAGCTTAACGATGTCTTCATATGTTGAAACAGAGCAATTTCTCTCCACTAATGTAGGTAACATTGGAACTTTGAATCAATAGGTCTTTAACAGGGGTTGTAACGTGGTCGTGGGCTTGGGGTAGGTAAAAGATAGATAATTTTAGGTTTTAAAACCCTAGACTCAAATAAAAAATTGAACCTCCAAAATTTTTACCCTTGATACACCAACTTATGCTCTTTCGTACATCTATTTTATTTCGAGTGCATGTTTTTTTTTAAATTTAATTTCGAGCACTCGCTTCATGTACTAAAATTTTCGAGCAATTGATACTTCTTTTTAACTCCCCAAACTTATTTTCAAACGATACTCTGAATAGTCTTGAGTCTAGTGTTTGGGACATTTTAAGATAATTAAAAGAGTTGATGGCTAACTTTGTAAGGGTTAAAATAAAATTAGGCCATAAGTGTAACACCCTTTACTCGGGTTCTCTGCCGGAACCGGGCCCGAGCGTTACGAACTCAAACCACTTGATCGCCACTTAGACTCGTCGTAACTACTCTGAAGTCATCTCAACAACCTCATTCTCGACTTGTGAGGCCTCACTCATACACACGAGGGCTCTCGAGACTAAACCGGAACTTTTTCCAATCTTAAAAATTTTCTCTTTTATACAGTCTCACACGCCCGCAGTAAGATTAGACACGCCCGTGCATGGACACACACGCCCATGTCCCCAAACCGTGCCTAAAAACCCAACGATTCTCGCCAATGCCCCACGGCCAAGGCACACGCCCGTGCTTACCACCCGTGGTGCACATCGACTACTTTAACACGGCCTGGAGTCTAGACACACGCGCCGTGTGGCTAGCCTTGTAATGGCCAACACTGATTAATCCCACGCCTTAGACACACACCCGTGTGACTAGTCCGTGGTCTATTCTGCTTTTAAAATACTAACATGCGAGGGGCGCTGCGGCCAAAGCACACGCCCGTGGCTGACCGTGTGTCACACATAACCTAGACACACCCCGTGTGTCTATCCACATGGCCAAGAACAAAGCTATTTGCTAAGCTCTTTTCACCCTTATAGCTTACACAACATGCACTCATACAACACATCCATAAACAACTCAAATGAAGTGCAATCTCACATGGAAAACTACATCTTTCTTTCATATAATGTAATAGCCAACAACCATGGCATTATACAAAATACACTATCCATCTAAAGGCCAACACATCTTTTCCATTTACAACAAAATCCACTAACTTGTCTAGCCCCTATACATGCCATATACAAAACATTAAGTCTAATGTACCAGAGTGTGCTGATAGTGTGGGCGATCTTCCAAATGATCCTCGTATCTCGATTCAACACCTTTACTCTATAAAACAAGAGAAAAGAAAGAGAGTAAGCTTTGAGCTTAATAAGTTTACACATAAACAATTAAACAACATAGTATAAGCTAAGCAACAATTAGCATTATACCAACAAGTAATTCACAACTATGCTTACTCTTTCTATCCCTTACCATATTTACAACACATCATGAGTCACATACTCATAACCATCGAAATGCACCCCTGCATTCAATGTCACATTTACACAATATACAACACATCATTATTTCTCAATAATTCATCCACACAGCTAATTAACTTAATTATACATCCACACAGCTATTTTACTCAATGATGCAATTACATGGCTAATCCACACAGCTTAACCCACACAAGAATGCCTCGGTGGTTTCGCACTTAGCACACCACAACCGATTAATAAGGTGGTATCGCACTTAGCCTACCACAAAGGTAATCATAGGGGTTTCTCACTTAGCCCACTAAACGATATACCTCACGATAGCATCGCACATAGCCAGCTCATCGTCAAAATGCATTAGGATGGTATCGCACTTAGCCTACCATCTAGCATTATCACTACACATTCACATGTCTACTTACTCAATTAAACATCCATTCACAATTCTACTACATTCATTCTACTTGGACCACATAAGTTCTCAATCAATCTCGAACAAGCTACACACTAGCTATCATCAACAAATTGTAAGTATGAATGCATTGTTTATGCATAGACTTACCTCGATACTCAAAAGTATAGAAATATGCAATTTAGTCCACCACCTTGCTTTTGCCTTGGTTTCGATTCGGGCTTTGTCTTTCTTAATCTATTATGAATAAATCAGCTTATTCAATACATACAGTGACTAAATTGACTCACATCTCATACTTTAGAAAAATTACTATTTTGCCCCTAAACTTTCTCATATTTACACTTTAGTCCCAAAGGCTCGTAAAGTGATTTTTATTCAACTTTCTAGTCTTTCATGTTTACCCGAACCACTTATTCAACTAAAGCTATCATCAATTCTCACTAAACCACATATGTATGACCAAACTAAAGTTTTTCACAAACTAGTCCCTACATGCATTTTCATGGAAAATCACTTAGCAAAAGATGTTTCTACTACATCAAACTTTCATATTCTTCCATAAAACATCAAAATACATGCATGTCATACATATGTACATTTTTTAACATCCATAATAGCTCACCAAATAGCTAAAAATAGCTTACTCATGCTACTAGGATTCCAAAAATACGAAGAATATCAAAAACCGGGCTTATGAGCACTTACTAGCAAGCTTGAAAAATTGAAAGAGCCCTAACAATGGCTATTAGAATTTTTGGCAGCTTGGGGGAGAAGATGAGCATGATTTTGTCATCTTTCTCCTTTTTAATCACTTATTTGTTAAGTGACTAAAATGCCCTTTTTGATAAACTTTCTAATTTAACTCATCCATGCCCATTTTTGTCCAAAAACTAAAAATTGGGAAAATTGCTCATTAAGGACCTCTAATTAATAATCTAAAGCTATTTCACACATATAGCTTCTAGAAACACACATTTTGCAACTTTTGCAATTTAGTCATTTTGGACAATTCAACCACAATTTCACAAAATTGCTTCATGAAACTTTCACACTAGCATGCATACAAGGCATAAACCTCATTAACTCATTTATAACCCTCAGATTTGTGGTCTCGCACCACTATTCCGACTAGGCCCTAAACCGGGATGTTACAATAAGGTCTCAAAATTGGGTTTCAAAGGATAAAAAATTCATCATGGTTGGCTTGAAAGGCTCAAACGGTCCAAACAATAGTTGCCTAAATAATTTTCAACGTTCCATGCTTCCTAGGATTTCACCTCAAGAAACTACTAAGTCAATTCTAAAGACTTAAACTTTCATGCATGCCTAATTTTTTCGTAGGGAACTAAAAATTTTATGGTACGAATTTGCATGCTTTATTAAAAATACATTCATATCATTATTAAGCTAACATAATAACTTATTGAAATAATAGAACTTTATTAATACTGAAGTTTAGCATACTTAACAAAATTTCAAATTATTGAACAAAATATATCCTAATCATAATTAAAAGAAAATTTTATTCTGAGCGGAATTAATTCAAATTTTTGGTCCCCCCTACTTAAAGTGAACAATGTCCTCATTGTTTAAAGTGAATAGATACTATACACCATGTAGGATTTTAGGAAAGAGGAGGTGAGTCAAATTGATTGCTTAAGTACCAAGCTCTCTCTAAATTCAATCCTAGGCATGTATATACCTATTGCCACACTTTAGCCTTTGTGACTTGTTCAGATTTTATTCATGATTCCTATCTCTTGTTTTATTGTGCACAAATAAAATTTCCTAATTAACCTAATCCTAAAATATTAAATAACCTAGGAAACAAAATGAAATAAAGTAAAGATCCCCCCTTTTTATTTATTTGTAGATCCCTTAGAATTTGACTCATCTTTTTCCTTCCTCGACATTGGAGTCCATGGTTCGAGTATAAAGTCTGGAAATTCAGGCACAAAAATAAATGAGTTATGAAATATATATTTTAAATGCATATCTGATTGAGTCATCCCGTATTTTTTAGTATCTCCAGTAATCTTGTTACTGCAACTACAGGTGTTGCAACATAGCCATTATTCCAAACTGTTCACTTCGTGGAATGGTGCTAGATAAAGGGACTCTCAGTGTCGAACTTAGGAAATCTGTTAAGGGTGGTTTCAGTTTTGGGCAGGTGGTTGAGTAGTCGATGGTAAGGTTTAGAGTTGAAGAGGGTGGCAGTTTTAAGGATAGTTTAGGTGCGGTAGTTGGTGACTTCGAATAAAGGTGTTTGGCGTGGTGATTCAGGGAGTTAAGGGCTGCAACATTAAGGGGTTAAGTGAGATGCACTATTCGGCTACTTGGGAGTGGTGGTGGAGTAAGGTAAGGGCTATAGGTTTGTGCGGAAAAGGGTTCAATATTTCCTTTTTTAGCAGTGTCTTAAGCCCAATGGCAGCTCCTTTTTGGATCCTAAGCTCCTGTACTGAAAGTAAACTGAAATTAGTACTTGGCTTAAAGGTTGACCCTTTATTTAACAAAACAAATACTAAATTCTTCGGCCTACTAAGAAGAATATTTTTCGAAAAATTACATTAAATTAAACTCCCAGGAAAGACTGGAGGGGTCACAGATGGTCCCGCTTAAGTCCCAATCTCCTAGACAGAGTTTTAATTAATGTAATGAAGCAAAGAAAATTTTATCTAAGTTTACCATTTTATTCAAATAAGAAAAAAACTAAAAATATAAAATAATGATAGAGAAAGTGAATAGAACTCCCTCCATTTTATTCAGGATCGTCACTGGCTATGGTGGTGTCAAATGGCCATTTGTCATACCAACCATAACCATCTAGGAAGTAATCATATTCTTTCCCATCAAATCTATCCAACATCTTATTAGGGAAAGAAAATCCGTAATGATCTTTTTTGGTGGCCTTATTTAACTTCCTGTAATTCATACAAATCCTCGAAGCCGTGACTCGAATATCTACAATAATCCATCCGACACCCTTCTTGTGCTTTTCCAAAACAACAAATGACTCTTCTTCTTGATTCTTGGTGAACTCAACTAAAATCATGATAGGTAAAAATGGAGATAAACCCAAACAATCATATTTCAAATGAGGAGGCAAAGTATTCAGTTCCAATTTGACTGGCTCTTCAATCAACACTTTTGGTTGTGTGTACTCCTGAGATAATAACTCTAATGATTCCAGTGGAACTTCCTGAGTGAATCCCTTCATTTTAGCTTCTAACAAAGCCAAACATTCCTTGTCTTCATCATCACTTGGCGAATCTGCTAGCAGAATACATTCTAACGGATCATTTATAGAATTGAGCTCCAGCTCTGTAGAAGCCAGTGATTCCATCTTGGAAATAGCAGAACAGTCTTCAACTACATCCAGGGATTTAGCAGTATCGAAGTCATTAAAAGTCACCTTGTCATAAAAATTTTATTTCAACTGAGTATCTCGTTGCTGCTTCTAGAATCGTTGAGGATATGGCAATGGTGGAATCTTAGCTTTAACCAGACAACTCTTCTGTGGAAATTTTTTTGCATCTAACAAGGGTGTTAGATAATTAGAACTAACTGGTTTAGAGTTTACCTCATCAAGAATCACTGAATCTGACTTCTGTGATACAGGAGTTTCAACACTTGGTTGAACATCCTCTTTGTCTTGAGCTACAATAGGCTTATCTTCAACCTTGACAGTTTTGGGTTCCCATGTCTTCCCACTTTGTAAAGTGACGATTTTGCAATGCTCTTTGCCCATGCTTCTCAGATTTTCTGTATCACTCGGCCAAATACCTTGGGGTCTACTTTTGAGGTCATTGGCTAGCTGTCCCACTTGGTTTCCTAAATTCTTCAATGTTGCTGCTTGGCTTTGAATTAGTTCATCATTATTCGCTATGTACGCCTTCAGTAAATTCTCAAGATTGCTTGAAGATTCAGTTGGTGTGGGTTGTTGCACTTGTTGAGAATATTCTGATGGGTAATTTGGTCGAAATGGCATAACAGAGTCGCTATAGTCCGCCCATTGATTACGCCATGGAGAAATTAGATGATTCTTCCATGAAGAATTGTAAAAATTTGATTGCGGACCATTCCAATTCTGATTTCCTATAATAATTTGACTCTTGATTCGATGGGAAATTTTCAAAGAAATGGCCATCTCCACAGTATTCACAAGAAATATTCTCGAACTAGTTCGGCTGCTGACCTGACAGATTACCATTGAAACCATTAACAATTATGTTCTTAAGCATAGAAGACATAGAGGATACCTGGGCTGCCAAAGAAGCAAGTGTGTCTGCTTTATGTACTACTGCTGCTCGTCTTTCTGAGGCTGCTCGGTTGGTTGGCCACTGATAGTTATTGCTAGCAATTCTTTCAATAATCTCGTAAGCATCGTTATAAGACTTAGAAAGAAGGGCTTCATTTGCCGAAGCATCCATCATCATTCTAGTATGAATATTGAGACCAATATAGAAAGTCTCCATTTGAACGCAGTAAGGAATGTCGTAATGAGGGCACTTTCGTAATAACTCCTTAAACCGCTCCCATGCCTCATATAAAGATTCTTCATCAAGTTGCTAAAATGAAGTGATTTCATTTCGGATCTTGGCGGTTAAAGATGGAGGGAAATATTTCATTAATAAACGTTCAACTAACTCTTGCCATGTAGTTATGGAACCAGACGGTAGGGAGTTCAACCATGCTCGTGCTCTATCTCTTAAGGAGTATGGAAATAATCTCAATCTCAAGGCGTCTTCAGTCACTCCGACTATCACTTTCATGAATAGCCGAAGATGAAGATGTGGATCTTCATTAGGAATCCCACTAAATTGACCCATATTTTGCAACATTTGGAACATGACCAAAAGCTTGGCTCGATTGTTGTGCCTCAATTTCGGGTCTCTTAATACTCGGATTGAGCTCGTTGAATAGAGGAATGGCATATTGTTGAATAGCACGCTTTCTATCATCAGCAACAATGATCGGATTGTGAGTATTATAAGCGAATGTTCCTCCTAGATTTTGGTTTGGATTTTGAAATTCATATCTTCGGTCCTTCTTTGGTTCACTTGTCTTCTCCTTTGTCGAAAGTCCTTTCAATTTCGTGGGTTTACGGGAAGTAAGTCAATAATTTGATCAATACTCATAAACACCAAAACAAACACAAAAAAATGGAATTAAAATTTATAAGAAAAAAAAACCAAAATGCAATATTAACAATTTCACAAATAATGTCTTTTAAAAAAACACCCAGAACAGCGGCGCCAAAAACTTGGAACGGTGGAAATGTGCAAGTGTACACAATCGTAACAAGTAATAAAGTGACAAGTAAATGTCGAGTATCGTACCCACAGAGATCAGTAAAAGAATTATTTATGAAAATGATTTTGAACACTTTGGTGAAGGAAAAATATTTGGTTTAGAAAAATGATTAAAAACTAGAAAACAAAGTAAAATAAAATAGAGTTCTAATGCACGATTTCAAAGCTGATTTTAATCAAGATGATATAATTGTGTTGGATTGATTACATTTCTTACCTTAGAATTATTAAACCTATGCTTATACTTGTTACGAATAAATTCACGGCAACTCGGTAATTTGCTAACTTATGAACATATTTACAAATCAAAAACCCATTCATCTCTCGTACATATTTCTATGTTCATTCGACCGATTAAACAGATTTATAAAGGTAAACATGTTATTGCACATACATACTTATTAAATTAAACAATCTTTTGCATATTCCTATGTCAATTCAAACGATTAATCCAACCTAATAAGCATATAAAAGACTTTGTGAGGTAACAAAGTGTCATTACCTTGAAACAATTTAATCACAACAATCTTGCAAGTTATGCAAGGCATATGTATCGCCAAATACAATGCTAATTTAATCTTCAGCTACCATGAAGAATTAAACATGCATTGATTAAGTAATGTGTCCATTAATTGCAATTTCAATGCGTTTAAATAATTAATTCTTTAGTTATCTAAACAATTATAATGCCAGAATAACTTAAGCATGATTTTACTTAATCAAGCAATTTACCGAGACCTATAACAGCATAAACATAATTTTAATAATTCAAAAGGATGTCATGCAATCAACCCAACACGAATTAAATTCAAGCTAAATTGATTAAAATAACCATTTCAACAACAATAATATTCATAGATATGTTCATCGTATAAACAACAGAAATTAAAAAGATAGGGAACAAGAGGCAAATCCGGTGTTTCTCCGAGGCTTGACTGGTTGTCCGTTCTTCGTCTCCGTTGTCCTCGCCGAGCAAGGCTTCTATGAATACTTGATTGCTGCCCAAGATGGCTGAAGAACACCTCTTTCCCAAGAGGAGAAATCGGCACAAGAGAAAGGGGAAATGGAATGGAAAAGAAGAGAGAAAATTTGAGAGAAGAGAAGAGAGAATGAGAGAATGTTGTTGGTGTGTGGGATGCTTTGAATGATCAGCCAAGGGGTGTATTTATAGCTGAATGTGGCAGCTGAAATTTTCTAAAAATAGCAGCCAAAGAGCCACACCTTGGCCGGCCACCTATGTGGCAAAGTTGATGGCTTCAACTTTGCTAAATATGGCTTGGGGCAAGTCTACAAAGCCACTAATTGTGGAGGGGGTTGAATGCAACTTTGACAAGTCTTCAAGGGCTTCTTTGAAAGCTTAATTAATCATCTAATAGGCTGATTTGGGTCAGCATATGGACGGTTTGGGCTGCCCAATTGGTGGCTGGTTCGGTTCACTGAATTTGGTTCAACCGGTGCGGTTCAACTGGGCCCTTTTTCCATAATTAATTAATAATAATTTATTTAGCCCAAATTGAATTGGGAATAAATTAAAATTAATTAATTTATGATTTAATATTCATAATTGGACCGTCTTGGGCTGGAAATAAATGTGCCTCGATACTTCAAATTGCTTCTGGTTTTTATTCTTCGAGCGAAGTCTGCAGAGCCAATTTTTTGCTCTTTGTGCGAATCATTTGAAAATAGTCAAAATTAATCAAAATTTACTATAAAATTAATTAAAATTCATCATGTTCATATTTTTAACACAATTTAGTTATTTTATAAAAATTAATTATTTTTCAACAAGAATTTAATCAAAACTGCATAAATTTGAGTTAAAAAGGGCATGAAAAAGTGTATAAATTTTTGTGTTTCCAGTTGTAATGCTCATATCTAATTTTGCCTACCCCCTAGATGGGTTATTGGCTATTGATAGCCTTGAAATTTCTTGAGAGGTAATCATCGCAAGAGGTTGGTCTGATGAGATGCTAATGTAGAGGTATGGACACAAACTTTCTTATTCTCATCCCTTTCTAAAAACTTATGCACCATATCATAGAGATGGGAGAGCTTGCTCAGTGTATTCCAGATGATGATGTACCTCATATGTTGGTGGGTGGTTCCAAAAATGAAGGCTTGAATGACCCATTCATCTATAACTCTTTTATGACCATGGTGGAAGCATTGAAATGTTGCACATAATTATGAAATGATTCGTTTGCTCATTAGTGGATGGTCATAAGATAAGTCGGGGATTGCTAGAGTGTTGTGTTGGCCAGAAAATGACTTATGAAATGTTTGGACAATTGCTCAAAAGAGTGAATTTACCATCAGGGCAACAACAGGTACCACCGTCGAGTTGCCTACAAAAGGGTCATAGAGAAGCCCTACATTGAACTTTATCAAAGGCTCATAGTATATTAATGTGATTGTTATACCGACCCAAATGGTCTTCTGGATCTCCTAACTTGTTATACACAAATTTTGGAAACTTGAAGGATATTGAGATGTGGTTATTTAGAACCTTAAGTGCCAAGGGCTCATTGAAGTAGTTTCAAACAGATTCGTCTATTTTTACCTCTTTTACTTCTTGCATTAATTCTACTCTGAAGGCTCTAAGTTGTTCTTCCACGGAGATATTATTATTACCCTGGGAATGTTGGGATATTGCTGGAAGGTTAACATATTCCTACAATATATTCTAAATTATTACACCCATGGTCCCATCAAAGTACGAACTAAGCTTCCTCTTCCTGACGTTCCGGGTTTTCCTGTCTTGGGATTTTTCGTGCAACTCTTAACACAACAATAAGTTAATCATTCTAGGCGTTCTTTTGCTCTAGGACACGGTTTTATTCTTTAAAACTACGCTCTTGCTGTGAGAACTACTCTTCCAAATGTTGTAGCTTCTTCTGAGTTTTAGAGTCATGGAGTTGTGGACCTGAGGCTTGTACATGAGAACCTTGATCCAGTGGAATAAGAGTCATTGTTGGTGGAGATGGTGTAGTTGTGAGGCAGGTTATAGCCTATTGAAAACATTGGGTTATCTGGTCAAAAGGCCTAGGGATGGATGTGTCACGTGATTTGTTGATGCTCTGTGATAACTGGTGGAATTGGAGTAATTTAACAAGTAACGATTGTTGGTGCAGAGGGAGCAACTGGGTTGGAGACCTGAGGATCTTTCAAAGCTTTTACCAGTTGCTCTAGGGTAAGGAGGAGGACGTTTGCGTACTGCAAAAGGGTTCTTGCAGGGCCGAGAGAAAAATGAGGGATTTGAGTGAAGTTTAGGCCAATGGAAACTCCTAAAACAGGTGGAATGAGAGTGCCAGATGGAGTGGAGAAGTTGATATGGTTAGCTGGGTCAATGATTTGGTTGGCTAGGTCAACGAGGGTGCCATTTTGGGATTGTGAAGTCATGATGTCCACACTTATCGTACCAATTATTGATACAGTGATACAATAAGGAGAAAGTACAAAAGAGAGAATGGTGGTAATTATGAAGGTCTATTCACCCAGTTGGGACAGAGAGTTGAAGATTATAAATAGTGAAAATGAGGAGAGTATAAAGGCTAAGAGCTAAAGGTAATTTAGTAGAATATAGGCTTGGTATATTAGAGAGTCGGTCATTTCTTCAATGTTCCTAGAGGTATTTATAAGCGAATGACCCATGTAAGATGATGTTAATGTGTTGAACTTGCCATCTAGCCATCATTATAAAACACGTGGGGTGGGTGTCTTCAATGGGACAAGGATGTCGATAATGGAACATGTCTTGTCATTCATTCTGGCTTGATGGTATAGATAGTTAAGCCTACGTAGTGTTTAGTGACCAACAATTTCATGTTCCTGATATGTGTAAGATGGTTCATGCTTGTCCGAATGGTCATTATTAGTGGGAAGCTTAAAGAGGACCTTCTAATTTATTAGCAATTGGCTTATTGTTTAGGTGTCCTCTTGGTCTACCACATGTCCTCATGCAGATGTGAATATAACAACCTCGATTATTTTCAATGATCTATCTTTCAATGCTAATGGGAATATATCAATATATATATAAATGCATATGAAAATAAAAGAGAGAAAGGAAAAGAGAAAAGAAACAAAAAAGAAAGAGAGAAAGCTCCATTTCTATCCCTATCATAGGAGGTTTTTTTTCTCCTTTGACTAAAGGCAAAAGTGGGTGTTTGGTTATAAGGTTTAGAAAGTTATATTGTTGAAAACCCTGATATGTACTTATTTTGGATTTAGATTTTTTCTTTTTCAAAGGGATAGTTGAGGTTCATTAATATATCATATCTTTTTAGGTTAAAATATACCTATAATCTTTGTACTTTTTAAAAATTAGGAATTTAGTCCCTGTATTTGTATTTTTAAGAATTTAATTCGTTTACTATTTAGATTTCAAAATTTAAGTCTAACTGTTAAATTTTTTATTACATAGCTATCAAGTGAGTAGTTTTTTGTTTTATTTTAAAATGTTATATCAACAAATTTAATAAAAATAATTTAACAGTGGGAGTTGAATTTTAAAATCTAAAAGATGAAAGGACTAAATTTCTAGAAATACAAATACAAAATTAAATTCCTAATTTTTAAAAAGTAAAAAAACTATAGATATATTTTAACCATCTTTTTAAGTCTTTAGGATTTTAAAAGAAAAAAGAAATGACCCTACCATTTTGAATTTGTCTTTGGGTTTTTAGATTTAAAATTTTAAATCTATTGATCAAATTTTTAATTTTTGGGAAAAGTTAAAAAATGTAAATTTTTTATTTAAAAGTGAGGTTAAAAAAACTATATTTAATTATTAACATTCGAAAGATACTAAAATTATAATTGCACCATTTAACTAAAGGCCTAGTTATTTCCTTTTAGGCTTAGAACCTTAGCAAATGCTCTTTTTTTTTTCATAATTACAAGAAAAACTAAATCAAATCATCCTTTAAATGAAAACTAAGTCAGAAAGGGTTAATCATGTTTTGGAAAATAAAAATAAAACATTGATTCTGTTAAGTATGACTCTTATTTCAGTCAAATTTGAGAAATAATCTTCTAGTTAAACTCTGTTTATTTGTTTCAATCAAACACTGATTAGTTTAGATTATTTTATTATTATTTGACCTATGAATTTAGCCTATAAATAGGCTCTTTTACAACCTTAGAAAATACACCCATTAGAGATTAGAACTCATAACACATTTAGAGAATTTTGTGTTTATGTTTTGAGGGTTCTTTGTTTTCGGGTTTTCAGGATTTAGTTTTTATCTCCATCTTTTGTACTCTTCGTTCTTTTTCCATTATAGTAAAATTATCTTTGCCCGTGGTTTTTTATCCTCTTTGGAGGGGTTTTTCCACGTTAAATTTGTGTGTTCAATTTCTCAATTTATTCTGCTATTTTTTTTACTTGTTGCTTAATCGGGTCGATCCCAACAAGTGGTATCAGAGCTAGTTTAATTTTCATAGATCAGCCAAATCAGATATGGAAGCAACAAGGTTTGAAATTGAGAAGTTCGATGGTGAGACAAATTTCAATCTGTGGCAAGTTCGGATGATGGCAATTCTAGTTCAAATCGGCTTGAAAAAAGTTGTTACCGGGAAAAAGCCTGAGAATCTAAATCAAACAGAATGGGAATAGATTGATGAAAAGGCCTTGTCTGCAATCTAGTTGTGCCTCATGAATACTGGTATTGCAGGAGGTATTGATGGAGAAAACCTCATTCGCCTTGTGGAAAAGGTTAGAAACTCTTTATGCGACTAAGTCTCTAGCTAACTGTTTAGTGTTGAAACAACGTCTATTTACGTTTCGCATGAACGAAGGTGAGCTTCTTAGAGATCACATCAGTCAATTCATTACTCTTTTAAATGATTTAAAGAATGTTGAGGTTCATATTGACGATGAAGATCAGGCTATACTTGTAACACCCCTAACCCGAGACCATCGCTGGAATAGGGTTAAAAGGTATTACCGATCAATCAGAACATTTAACATCTAGAATTTATGACACAAAGTCAATCATCTTCAATCACATTCAATTACAATCATGGTGTCCCTTATCAAGGTCTACGAAACCTAATTCACATGCTAAAGAGGGGTCGGGACTAAACCGAACACACAAAGAAATTCTCGAGCATTTAAAATTTTCTTCTAAGATTCAGAGGATACACGCCCGTAGGAGGAGACCGTGTGCCCTCCACGACTTCTAGACACCCCCGTGTGTCCTTCCGTGTCCACATACTGACTATACTAACACGGTCACTAGGCACGCCTGTGTGCCATGGCCGTGTGCTACTAAGCCATATACTGACTTCTTCACCACGGCCACCAAGCACGCCCGTGTGCCATGGTCGTGTACTCTTAGCTAGCTACTGACTTGTACACCACGGCTAGCTAACACACCCGTGTCAAGGCCGTGTGATACTAACCTACATTCTGCCAATTCACCCACGGTCTTTAGGCACGCCCGTACGCCTCAACCGTGTGACATTATAGGCCATTTACAAGGCCAAAATGCCACCCATAAGGGTCAAACCTAAAAGCCATATTAACCAAGACATCTCATGCACTTATTACCACCAAAAACATACCAAAATAGTCATTCAAACCATGCATTCAATACCAATTTCAACCATGACAATTTCAAAGACTAAAACTCATATCATCACAAGCATAATTCATTCATTACCAAACATCATCCTTTTTCAATTTCACTAATTCATACTAGCATTTTACCAACACAAAGTTACCATTCATAAGTCAATTTCTCAACTCATAATCCATACCAAAAGATGCATCACATATACCAAAACCATTCTTGCTAAAACTAGCACATATCTAGCCACATCTCATGGCTACTTACAAGTCCCAAACATGATTCAAATAACTAGCCTATACATGCCATATTTTAACTATGTAAACTTTCCAAAATACCCCAAAATAGATTGCCGATAGTGTGACTGAGATGCTGACGATTCCTAGATCCGAGCTAGCTTTTACGACCACTGCAGCAGCGTAGAAACAAATCACACAATAAGCTTACTAAAGCTTAGTAAGTTCGTAACATAAAACATTATACTATACCAACAATCACATAGATTATCTCATGAACACATATGTACCATACCATACAAGCTAATATGTTCAATTTACATTTCATGATCTTAACCATAATTTCATCAACCACATAGGTTCCGAACGTACCTTAGCCAACACTTAGTTTTCGATCTTGTGCTACTAAATACTCACTGATTTCTTTTTGATCAACTTTCATAACTTCTTTGGTTATTTCGCACACTCGGTGCTCCAAATCATTAACCGAAGTTTAGTAAACATCGCACACTTAGTGCATCTATATCAAAACCGATTATATATCGATTATCGCACACACAAAGGCCCATCATAAACTAAAGCTTATATTATTTCGCACACACGATTGCTAATCATCTCGATTACATCTCTCGATCACACACACTTAGTGCCACGTAACATCGAGCTCTCACATAGCATTCATAATTCATTTATACCATGCCACTCATTTCAAGCATTAAACATAACTATATATATATATTATGTGTATATGTCCGAACTTACCTCGGATGTCAAAATACCGAAACGGTCTATTAATCGAGCACTTTCTCTTTGCCTCGATCTCGATCCGAACCTCTTCTCTCTTGGTCTATATACATTCAAATTTAGCTCATTCAATCGCCAATTCATTCATTTTAGTCCCAACACATATATTTAAAGCATTTTACAAAATAACCCTCACATTTTCACATTTCGACACTTTAGTCCCTATTTCATAAAATCATCAAATTCACTTGATTTCTCCTAGCACAAGATTAGCCGAATTTTACTAAAGTCCATAAAAACCCAAACATTTAATTTATTTTACAATTTAACCCTTCAATTTCTCATTTTCTCAATTTAGCCCTAATTAGCTAAATTCATCAAAAATTCAAGAACAAAGTATGTTCATCTAGTTCAAATCTTTCTTTTAACACCTTAAACTTTCACAAAGCTCAACATATCATCAATGGCATATCACACAATCATCATCAATTTACAAAATTTAAGCATAGGTTTTGTAGAGCACAAAGCAACGATTACAAAAACGTAGAAATCATCAAAAACGGATCAAAATCTAACCTTGAATTAAGCTTAGAATGTGCCGAAAATTAAAAGAATAAAACCCTTTCTTCTTCCCCTTGTTTTGGTCAAAAGATGAAATAAGAATGGCCATTTTTCATGTTTTTATCACATATAACATACATAATAATTCATTTACCCTTTTAGCCAATTAAAACAAAATTTTATAACATAAATAACAAGGTCATTTTTTACCAAAATCACCCACTAACCAAATAGTGGTTCAATTACCACTTAAAAAACTTTTAAAAGCCACAACACATTAGTACTTTAGCAAATAGCAAGAAAATTTCACATTCAATGCAATTTCATCCTTTTTTTCAATCAAACACACAAACGGTCAAATTAACTTACAGAAATTTAACACATACTTAGTCACATATCAACGGCACGGAAAAATAATATTAAAATATTATTCAAACTCGGATTCGTGGTCCCGAAACCACTGTTCCGACTAGGGTGTAAACCGGACTGTTACAATACTATTATTGTGCTCTTTACCCCCTTTCATACAAGTCTTTCAGGGAGACCCTGATTTATGGCAGAGACAAACTCTTGTTCGAAGATGTGAAGGGTCATTTTTTGAGTAGAGACAAACCCAACAATGAGTTTGGTTTGGATAGCAAGGCAGATAAGCAAGCTTCCGTTTTGGTAGCATCAAAGAAACAAGACAAAAGGTGTCGCCATTGTAAAAAGTTAGGTCACGTCAAAGCAGATTGTTATAAACTACGAAATAAAAGAGCTGCTGAGAGTAACGAGGAAGATGTAGCTAGTGCTAATTTGGCTGATAAAAACAGTGATGATTTCTTGTTAGTGTCAACGAGCGATAACTCCAAGCTCACGTCCGAGTGGGTCCTAGATTCGAGATGTTCTTTCCACATGTGTCCCAATAGAGAATGGTTCTTCACATACAGTTTGGTTGAAGGTGGAGTTGTGCGCATGGGAAACAATTCATCTAGTAAGGTAATTGGTATTGGTACTATTAAAATTAGGATACACGATGGGACGATTAGGACACTCTCAGATGTTAGGTATGTACCTGATTTACGAAAGAATCTCATCTCCTTAAGTATGTTAGACTTGAAAGGATGCAGAATCAACATCGAGTCGAGTGACATTAAAGTATCTCGTGGAGCTCTCATTTTGTTAAAAGGTAAAAGAACCGATAATCTTTATATTCTGGAAGGTTCTACAGTGACCGGTGAAATCGGATGTCCCTCGTCTATTACGGAGTCAAAGTCAACTCATTTGGAGCGGAGGCAACTTGGTCATAGGAGGGAAAAAGGTATGACCGTTTCATTGAAGAAAGGTTCTCTTTTGGATGTAGGTTTTGAAAAGTTAGGGCACTGTGTTCGTGAAAATCAAACCTGGGTTAGTTTTGGTTTCGCAGTGTACAAGTCGAAGGCTAAAAGTCTTCCAGTTTCTAAGCACAGATTCGACTTAATTAATTCCCTACATAGTTTAAGATAGGCTCGTGGCGAGCTTTGGCAAAGATGGCGTTGTGGAAATATGAGTCAAGGTGGAGATTTGTTAAGTATGACTCCTATTTCAGTAAAATTTGGAAAATAATCTTCTAGTTAAACTCTGTTTATTTGTTTCAATCAAACACTAATTAGTTTAGATTATTTTATTATTATTTGACCTAGGCACTTTTACAACCTTAGAAAATACACCCATTAGAGATTAGAACTCATAACACATTTAGAGAATTTTTGTTTACATTTTGAGGGTTATTTGTTTTCGAGTTTTCGGGGTTTAGTTTTTATCTCCATCTTTTGTACACTTCGTTCTTTTGCCATTATAGTAAAATTATCTTTTCCCGTGGTTTTTTATCCTCTTTGGAGGGGTTTTTCCACGTTAAATTTGTGTGTTCAATTTCTCAATTTATTCCGCTATTTTTTTACTTGTTGCTTTATCGGGTCGATCCCAACAGATTCAATGAATAAAAAAAATAACCCATAAGATGTGACTTGAGAAAGTTTCATGTCTCTCAAAGGTTAGTAATGTAGATAAATGTTTTAATTTCAATCAATACCCAAATGGTCACCTTCCTCAATATCAATGAATATAATAAGTTTCCTTCAAAGGGTTTTATAAATGAAATGAGCCTTTTGTCGAGGTCATATTGCTTGCATAGCGACATTGCCCAAAGGCTTAGCTTCCCCTTGCACTGGCTTCAACATTTTGATGGTATTTCATATATCAAACCTTTTAGTGTCAGTGGGAAACTGATTGAAATGCTTTTAGTTGTGGGACAAATGAAATTTCACATTCAAGTTTGTTGTAGTTTACAAATTTATTAAAAGTTTCCTTAAACTTGCTTCAGTTTATTCATAGGGTGATGGTTGGTTTTTTTCCCTGGTCTCCCCTTTAAGTTCTTCCTTGTTGTAAGGTACAAGTTAATTCCTATTTTCAGCTTCCATATCTTTTAAGTCTCAAAGCAATTATGAACAAAATATTTGCATCCAAATTTAGAAGAAACCAACTTTCACTCTCTTATCAAAGATCACTTAAATTTAGGGAACAAAATTTTTTATACAAGATTTGTTGATGGGGTTGAAAACAGCTCACATAGAAATCAAGTGATTTGTAAGAGAAATGGAAAATTCTTTGATCAATTTTGTGGAATGTTGGACATAAAATGGTGCATTGGAGTGATATGATTAATGGAAAGAGTTCTTATAATGTGAGTTTCTTGAGTATCTCATGGAGAAGAATATATAATTGAGTCATAGTAAGTTTTTTGCACATGTATTCAGATGTGATCGGAGAGCTTTCTATTTTGTTATGAAGCCATTAGATAAGTCCAACGAGACTTGAAAGCAGTGTCTGACAAGGTGTTTCTATTAGTGATGTGGTTTCCTCGCTACAAGATGAACTCTTTGTCATCTTTTTTTTACTAATGTAATAGACATGAACAGTGGTGGAGTCAGAAAATTCTTTTTGGGGACCGAAATTAAATTTATATTTTTATGATAGTAAAAATATAATTTTATCATTTTAATAGTCTATATATTTATAATTTTTAAAAGGTTAAATCAAATTTTTATCATTTTTAGGGGGACAAACTATAATTTTACCATTACTAATTTAAAATTTTATAAATTATAAAATGCCTAAATTAAAAATATACTATTTTAGGGGAGCCATGGCCTCCTGGGTCTCTTAGTGGCTACACCATTGGATATAAACAAGGTAATCATATATAATAAAAAGGAAATTGAATCTAAAAATTAATTTTTATAAACTCGACATAATTTAATTCACAAAAAATCTTCGATAATATTCAAATTCAAAAATTCGAAACTCCTTAAATCCAAAATGTGTGTTTACTTATTGCTTAGGCACTTAAACTCATCTGGTCATTGATAAAAAATAAAACTGAAAATGACACAAGACTTGAAACCCAGAATTGTCAAACTGAATAAGACTGAATGATAATGAATAATGTGGTCAGGTAGTTGAGTGCATTTGCATATTATAATTTGAAGGCTTGAAACATATCACTGCCTAACCATAGTTTATTGTCAGTGACTAAGGCTTATATCTACTATGCAGAAAAAGCACCCAGAATGTTCTAAAATTTGTCTAATTTATACTTTTTTTTCCCTATAAATTTATTTGGAAACCATGGGATGCATGTGCACTTGACAAGGCTCAAGGTTATAAAAGTCAAAGACATGTAGAAAAAAAACAAAGCATCCAACAGTAATTGAAAGGGCCAAAAGGGGTGTGTGTAGCAATTGTCAAACCAAACCAAGTCTTTTTTAAGTTATCTTGTGATATGGTTTCAAGAAAGAGTCAAGACTTGCTGACATTTCAATAAAGAAGATATATATACATATACATACATACATGTGTATATCAAGCAATGACTAATTTGCTAACTATTATAGCATCCCCAGGTGAAATATATATACATTTCAATAAAGATTGTCAATATTTTGAATTCTTTTGATACCTTGAAAGAGGATCAAAGAACAAAACAAAATGTTTGAGCTTTTTTTCTAACCCTTTGGGTATTGGTTTGCATAATACCTCACCACCCCACCATCAAAAAGTTCTTCAACCACCTATGCTGATGGGGTATTAAGGGCTAATAAAAGGTGTTTGTTTTATATAATGTTTTGTGCCTATGCTAATGGGAATATATCAATAAATATAGAGATGTATATGCAAATAAAAAGAGAGAGAAGAAATTATACTCACATTGGTGTCATTTATCTCTATCACCCTTAAAAAGAGAGAAAAAAAAAAAAAAGAAAGAGAGAAAGCTCCATTTCTATCCCTATCATGGAGACTTTTTTTCTTTTTACCCCTTTGATGACAAAAGGCAAAAAGGGGTGTTTGGTTAGAGGGTTTAGTAAGCAAACCCCAATCTTTGCTTATTTGGATTTAGATTTTTCCTCCTCCAAAAGGATAATTGAGGATCATTGAATATATCATACCTTTTTAAGTCATTAAGATTTAAAAAGAAATGGCCCCACCATATTGATTTTGCCTTTTGGTTTTCTACCATTTTGGGTTTGCAAGAGGGGTCTTTAGTTTGAATAATACAGCACAAGACTTTGGAAAGTGCATGGTACTAGGGACCCATTTAAAATAATAATAAATAAATAAAATAGTTTGTACCAAAAATTTAAAATAAAAGGATAGTGGTTTTATCTCTCTTCTTCCTTTAGTGGGATTTTTTTTTATCTTAAAATAAGAATTCCCTTAAATTCTTACCCATTATTTTCACCTTTGATTTCTTTAGTTTTATGCAGATTCAGAAAATTTGACTGAAATTAAAGAAGTTTGTGTTAAAAGATTTTAAATTAAATTATTATTTTTAGAGAGACAAAAAAATGTATTTCCTTATATTTAAGTATAATTTTTTTTAAAAATATAATTAATTATAATTAAATTATATCAAAATTACATAAAAAACATCCTACTAAACACCTAATTGATAACATATAGAGGACCACTGATTTATTTGTTGTTTAGCTATCATTGCTATTATTCTTTCCCTCCAAATACAACCTTCTATAATTAGTTAATTATTTTTCTTTCATATATGTTTTAAAGAAATTCTAACTCCAATTATATATGTAATAGGTTATAAGTTGAGTTCTGGATTATTTATGATGGACTCTAATTAGCTTGAGAGGTTAAATGGGTAAATGTTATTATTGAGATAGATTGTGCTCTAGTTATCAAAGGCGTTCATAGAGATTTTAGAGGACATTCAAATAGAAATTTGATTTTGCAAAGCCAAGAACTGTGCAATCATGAGTGGAAAGTGCTCATTAAACAAGTACCTAGAGAGGTGAATTCTGTTGCGAACACTTTAGCTGATCTGATGAAAGGTTTTCTAATTGGCGCGAGAATTTTTCATGTTGCCCCTCCTTTGGTTGATGATCAGATACGGATGGACAGATGCTTTCTACTATCCAACTCTAATCTTATTATTATCTTGTAATTGATGCCTTTTATATTTTATTATAAAAAAATAAAAAAAAATTCTAAACTCTCTAATTCCATCTAATAATTGACTCCTTCAAAGGATGAATTTGATAATTAAAAACTAATTTTGATTCAACCAAAAGAATGTTATGCATAAATAATAAATTTGCTAGTATGCAAATATGTCATAATTAAGATACATCAACAAACATACCATGTCACAATTGCTTAAGATTATGAAAGTTAGGTCATATAGCTTCAAGAATACAAAATGAACCAAAATATTTTAATTTTATGCTTAATCTCACAATTCCATTGTTTTTTAGTACCAATTATTTTGGAATAGATTTCAAAACTACACATTTATCTTGGTTTAATGTGTAATTTTATACAAAAATTTTATTTTTGTATAGTTTTATATATGAAATTTTTTATTTGATCCGATTCTCATTATCTATTAACACAATTATTTATATAGCATTATTTTATGTTTATATATTACATATGTAAATAATAATTTTTTTATCTAATATAACAATAAATTGATGTATTTATTTCTTTAAATATGTATAATTGAATCAAAATTAAAGTTTCATGTATATATTTGAACCCAAATCAAAGGTTCATATGTATAATTACACCAAATCAAAGTTCATGTATGATTTTGAGATTAGCCTTAATTATTTTCAATGATGTATATTTCATTATTCGATCCTGAATGCAATGTATTGAGTGCAAACTATAAATATACGGAAGCATGCTTGGATTTTTCAATATGGAACTTGTGGTTTTAATATTTCAAATCAACACATACGTTTTTAAAGAGAGATAACTCTTTCTTTTCTAAAAACAGGATGCTAGAAAAATTAGTTACTTGAGTATTTACACATATATTACCCATACTTTATTTAATAACTAAACCCTTATTAACTTTAATAGTATTAAATCACTTGTAATTTGGGCTAACATTTTATGATAGTAAATAACATGTAATTATTCTCATTTTACTAAAATGTAATTATTGTTAGTATATGTGTGTGAGTTCATATACTCATCAAAATCCAAAAAATAAAGGGATTGAAAATACTATCACATGCAAGTATTTCAAATCTCCTTTTTGAGATATGACATAATATTTTGTGTCACAACGAAGCTAAATCTTTTGTGGTTAATTTGCATTTCTTATCTATTACAGTAATATGCAATGATTCATTAAATAAAACAATGTTATAAAAAATAAATAAATTATTATAATATCATAAAGAATTGAAACCCATAATTTTTTTTTTTAAAAAAAACTGATATGCATTAATAATGGTTGAGTGGCTCAAAAAGTCGGAAGCAACAGAAGCGACAGCAGCAATAATCACACAGCAGAAATAAAATAGACCAAAGGCCAATAAACAGAGCACACAGAAAAACTAAAACTAAAGAAAACAAACAGCTACAAAACAAAACCATTAGCAGGAAAAACCCAAAATGGATACCAGCCAAAAGCCTTCCGATTCAAAAAACCCTTTCAAAGCTCGAAAGGGCCGAAAGAAGGCAGCTTTGAAGCCAGCAATGGAGATTCAAACTGAACCTTCTCCAAACTTCAAAGCTCAGGAAACCCTTAACGATGATGAAACCATGTAGACCGATCCATCTCCACCAGCTTTGCAACAGGAGCTGGAGCTTCTTCAACCCAGAAACAATGGGTGTTCCGATGGCGTCCATCCATCGCCAAAGCGTGAGCCGTCCTATTAACCCTTCTAGGAACAAAATGGTACACAACGTTCTCAAAAAGCCTCTCTAATAATCGAATAGTCTACGTAATCGGTCTAAGGATAGATCTGTCCTCTTTGGTCGAGTTTAATTTTTTGATAGTTGTCAGGGAGTCTCCTTCCAGGATAAGTTTACTGAAGCCCATATCCTGCGCAAAATAAAGAGCCCTTTCACATGCACGCGCTTCTGCAACAAAAGCATCGGCAACGTCCATAAGAGGGTAAGTACTGTTAGAGTTGTGTGACCCAAATTCTAAGATATTGCTTGCAAGTCAAGTTAAACAAAATATATCTTCTTTCTAGAAGATATAGTATTTATGAGTATAATATATTTAGCATTTATTAGCATAATATATTTATACTTTGATTAGAATTGGGTTTTACAAGCCTATAAATAGACATAGGCTATTCCTCTTGTAATTGCGGTTCGAATTCGACATAGTGAATTTTTCTTCTCCTCCCGCCTGTGGTTTTTTCCCGAAAGGGTTTCCACGTAAAATCATGTGTTCTTTATTTTATTTCTCTTTTCTTTCGATATATATTGTCATTACCGACATTTATATTTTTTCACAAATTGGTATCAGAGCCAGGTTTTTTCATCTCGATCACGGTAATGGCGTCTTTAAAGTATGAAATTCCGCTATTGGATCGCAACACCAGATTCGCGTTGTGGCAGATAAAGATGCAGCGCTTCTTGCACGATGGATTTAGAGAAAGCCTGCTAGGTAGATAGATAAGATGCCTTCGACATTGACAGAGAGGAAGAGAAGAAGCGCAAGGATCGAAAGGCATTAACACAGTTACATCTGCATTTGTCTAATGAAATTTTGCAGGATGTGATGAAGGAGAAGACCGCCGTTGCATTATGGAAGAGACTAGAACAAATATGTATGTCGAAAACTCTAACTAGCAAGTTGCATATGAAGCAACGTCTTTATGCTCATCGTTTGGAGGAAGGTGCGTGCAGGCACGAACACTTAATGATGTTTAAAGAAATTCTCTCAAACTTGGAGGCCATAGAGGTTCAAAGATGATAAGGAAGATCTAGGGTTGATTCTACTTTGTTCGTTGCCCCCGTCTTATTCAACCTTTAGAGACACGATTTTATATAGCCGTGAGTCTCTCACAGTTGATGAGGTTTATGATTTTTTGACCTCGTATGATAAGATGAAGCATAGTTTAGTTCGTGATATTATTGCTCGTGGTGATATTGTTGTGAGCAAAATTAGTACTCATGAAAATTCTGCAGATATGATGTCTAAGTCACTTCCTATAACCAAGTTTGAGCATTGCTTAGATTTGGTTGGTGTTCATTGTTGAAGTTAAACCCTTAAGGGGTTTTATGGAAGAGATGGAGAACTTGTTCGTTGAGAGTTCGCGATGAAGAACTTGTTTGTTGAGAATTCGTGTCAAGGTGGAGATTGTTAGAGTTGTGTGACCCAAATTCTAAAATATTGCTTGCAAGTCAAGTTAAACAAAATATATCTTCTTTCTAGAAGATATAGTATTTATGAGTATAATATATGTAGCATTTATTAGCATAATATATTTATACTTTGATTAGAATTGGGTTTTACAAGCCTATAAATAGACATAGGCTATTCCTCTTGTAATTGCGGTTCGAATTTGACATAGTGAATTTTTCTTCTCCTCTGCCCGTGGTTTTTTCCCGAAAGGGTTTCCACGTAAAATCTGTGTGTTCTTTATTTTATTTCTCTTTTCTTTGCGATATATATTGTCATTACCGACATTTATATTTTTTCACAAGTACAAGCTCCCATAATCTGGCCTTCCGCATCTCTAGCTAGAACTGCTACAATAGATACATTAGTGTTGCTCATAAAAGAAGCATCAAAGTTCAGTTTAATATTCCTAGCTGTAGGTGGTTGCCACAAAACGTTCATTGGTACTTCCAGAGGAGAGACAGTAACTTTACTACTGCTAAAATCCTAAGCATAACTCTGAATAAAGCCCATAAGTTCATGCATCCCGAAGTTGAGTCCCTCATTTACCAACTTATTCCTTTTATACCACCCACAAAGAAATAGTTATGAGTTTCTTGGACAACATATCAGTAGCTATAAAATTACTTACAAATTGTGTTTTTCCATCCGAGGTATTAATGCTGGAGTCAAAAGAGAGATTCAAAAGAACCCAGAGTTGTCTCAAGACGCTACAAGTCCACAATAAGTGATGTGAATCCTCCAGAGCCTCCTTGCACAAAGGACATGCAGTATCAACTCGCAGTCTCCGTTTGGCCAAATTACATAAATGAGGCACGTAATCTTTTAGGATACGCGATAGGTGAATTTTAATTTTAGCAGGGAGCTGCAAGCCCCAAATTGATGTATAAAGTGTTTTGCAATTATCCTTTGAGGCCAAAATACCATCTTTAAATTGGGTCATTTTTGTAAGCAATGATCGGTAGCCGCTCTTAACTGAAAACTCCCCAAAAGCATCGTGGCGCCAGACCAACGTATCTTAAGCATTACAACCCACAAGAGGAATGGTAAGGATGCGCCTAGCCTGTTCATCATCAACAATCTTTCAAATCACTGCCTTGTTCCAAGTACCAGTGTTAGCATTAATTAACTGATCAACAGTTGCCCAGCGAGTATCCATAGCCTGTACTAACAATCTACCATTCCCAGGACCAGGCAACCAAAGGTCATTCCAGATGTTCACCTTAGTACCACAACTAATTCGCCACAGAAGTCCATCATCAAACAGCTCCCTCGCACAGCAGATACTTCTCCAGGTAAAAGAAGGGTAAAAATTGATTTTAGCTGACAAAATATCAGTGAATGGATAATAACGAGATTTAAGAACTTTAGATAAAAGACAATCGGGCTGTGATAAAAGACGCCAAACTTGCTTACCTAAAAGGGCTTTATTAAATAAATGAAGATCCCAAAAACCCAGCCCACCATTAACCTTTGGCAAACATAGTGCGCTCCAAGTACTCCAGTGAATTCCTTTCGCAGATTTACTGTTTGACCACCAAAATTTATTCATAATACCTTCAAGCTGATGACATAATTCTTTTGGCAATGCAAAACATTGCATAACATAGACCGGTATTGCTTGTAAAACTGCTTTTATAAAAACCTCTTTACCACCCATTGAAAGGTACCTAAAACTCCAGCCCTCTATACGCCTTCGGAATCTGTCAACAAAATTTGCAAAGGCCCATTTTTTTTCCGCCCAATCATCATGGGCAAACCCAAATACTTTTCATGGTTCATTGACATCCTAACACCCAGAGTGTTAATAATCAAATTCCTATCCTCATCCCCCACACAAGCACCAAAATAAATGAGTGACTTGTCCTGATTAATTTGCTATCCCGATGCCAATTCATATTCCAAAAGAATCTTGCTTACAATGTGTGCCCCCTCAACCGAAGCGTCACCAAAAATGATGCAATCATCCGCGAACAACAAGTGGGTAATCGCTAACTTACCCCTACCAATCAAAGCTCCTCGCATCATATGATTACGCTTAGCCTCCTTCAATAAAGTAGAATGACCTTCCGCACAAAGAAGAAAAAGGTAAGGGCTAAGCGGGTCGCCTTGCCATAGTCATCTCGACGGAGTAAAATGATCACTAACATCCTCATTAATACCCACCGTATATGTAACCGAGCAAACACACCGCATAATGAGAACAATCCAATTATGATGAAAACCCAGTCTAGACATCATTCCAGCCAAGAAATCCCATTCAACCCTGTCATACACTTTGCTAAGGTCAAGTTTAAGCACAAAATTCCCGTTTTTACTCTTCTTCTTCATCTTAAGAGAATAAAGCACCTCATAGGCAATTAACGTATTTTTTGATATATGCCTCCCAGAAATAAAAGCACCCTGAGATTCATCAATACAGTAGTTTAGAATTGGACTCATACGAGCTACCAGTACCTTTGCAATAATCTTATAAAGCACGTTGCATAAGCTTATAGGCCTGAACTGAGATAGATTTTTTGGTTTGTCCACTTTGGGGATGAGAACCAAATGGGTTCTATTAATGTCGCCCATTTCAATTCTTCCATTTAAAACCTCCAAATAATAGCTTGAGATCTCATCACATACAAGATGCCAATACTGTTAAAAAAATAGTGCTGGGAAACCATCAATCCCTGGAGCCTTCAGAGGCGCCATCAACTTCACCGCAACCCAAATATCATCCTTGGTGAACGGTTTGAGTAGATCTTCATTCATGCTCATAGTAACCTTCTGCTCAACAAGGTCAAGCACCCTGTCATCACCCCACGAATCAGAAGCCGTAAAAAGTCCTTCAAAATGTTTCAAAGCAATTCGCAACATTTCCTCTGATGTAGAGACCCACTGTCCAGAGTCATCCTCTAATCCAAGAATCCTAGAACAACTATGCCGAGACATAGCAACTTTGTGGAAAAAACTAGTATTCCTGTCACCATTCTGTAACTAGTTGACACGGGCACATTGTGCCCAGAAGACCTCCTCTTTATCCGCTTCAGAATTCAGCCCGAGTTGGACCTTTAGGATTTCAGCCAGTACCTCATCAGTTGGATCCTGATTAATAATAGCAGACAGCCTATCTTCCAATCTTATACGATGCCCCTTTTGTTCATGAGATCTTGAACGACTCCAACTTTGGAAATGTTGACCAACTAGTAGTAACTTAACCGGGATGCTATCATGGTGATTAGCCCACGCCTGCCTAACAATCTCGTCAAAAGAGTGATCCAAACACCATTGAGCTTCAAAGCAGAAAGGCTTAGATCCACGTCTCTTTACATGTCGCAGCTTGCCCAAAGTATCCAAGAGAATCAGACAATGGTCCAAAACCGAATGATTCAGATGCTCCATCATACAACCTGGAAAAAGATGCATCCATTCCAAATTAGCAACGCCCCTATCAAGTCTTTCCCGTATGTTTGTAGATAAAAACCTCCCTCTCTACCAAGTGAACACATACCCCAAATCATGAAGAGAGCAATCATCTAAAGCAAGTCTAAATGCGGCCATTTGTCGTTCTGAACGAAGGCGACCCCCTTTTTTCTCAAAAGAACTTGTAATTTCATTAAAGTCTCCGATCATAAGCCAAGGGACTGATTGGTCATGCCCCAAACGAAGAAGCAAATCCCAAGATTCCCGGTGGTAACGTTCATCTGGATTACCGTAGAAGCCCGTAACCCTCTACGTCTCACCAATGTCAGGATCATGATATTCGCATCCACATGAAAAAATGAATAACTTCTAAGCGAAACCAAAGCATTACCTTTCCATCCCAAAGATAAACCTCCCTTCGAACCAATTGCCCCAATATCAATGCCATTGGGATAACCACACTTTAATCGCACCAAAATTTAAATTGTGAAAAAAAAAATTAGTTTCATTTCCAAATGAACAAAAATAACCGTATTTGTCCAATGCTAAAATAAAAATAAAATTTATTCCTATAAACAATATAACAAAAATTTCATTCAAATTTAAATAAAATTCAATTCCTAATAATAATATAAAAGTTGTTATTTTTTAAACTTTTACTCAATTACTGTCACGTAGATATATCTTTCATCATAATTGAATTATTATTAATATAAAAATATTTAAACCTTACGAGTTTGACGAAAAATCCACTAATCGCCTAAGGTTTATTTATTAAATAAATTTTAAATAAAATTATATCTTTACCTTTAATTAATTATTACCTTATTTATTTTTTGCTATCTATAATCTTTATAGTCAATAAATTTTAATAAAAATATAATTGGTTATAAAAATATTTTGGCTACTATTAAAATAATTTATAAATTACATTATATTCTAATAATATATATTATATTACAATGTTATTAAGTTTCTAATTTGTTCACTCTATAAAAATTTGACATTTTCCAACGAAAGAAAGTAAGCATTTGTGGAGGAAAAATTGCAACATAAACCCCTCTGCTTTTTATAAAATTTTAATGGTGTTTTGCAAGTTACATTCTTATATAATAAATCATTGTAAATTGTAAAACCGTTTAAAAAAGTCTTTTTAAATTTATCTCTATTTTTACAAATTAAATACATTATTAAAATTGAAATAGATATTTAAAAATATAGATAATACTACAACAAATTATTTAGTGATCACAATATTTAAATTTAATTAACAATATATATTAAATAATTAACAATTAATTTAGAAACTATATATAAAAATAGAATTTCACACAATCTACTATTATAATATATATTTTATATATAATTTCGAAATATTATTTATTCAAATTTAGTCTAATATCAAATATCATGTTTTTAAATGAAACGATACAAAATTTATGATGAATTTTAAAAAATAATTAAATGTAATTTAATTAATAAATGCATGGCTAAAGAAAATTAGTTCAACAATATGTTAAACATAATATATTTTTCAAATGTAAGTTTATTTTAAGTTACAAGTACAATTATAATTCCGATTATAAAGATACATAAAATAATTAGGGGTAAAGCCAAAATTGTTGATAAGGGAGGCGGGATATTTTTATAAAACATACATGTTCAAAGTAGAGGCTGGACAAGGTATTTTTAAATTCGGGATGATCTTGACTACCAAAATCTAAGAAAAACAAAATAAGTTAAATGCTCAATTTATTTTAGATATTATACTTATTTAAGTTTATTTTTACTTAATTAATATTTAGATACAATTTATACTTAGATATTGCAATTATTAAATTTTATTTTTACCAGACTAATTTTTAGATACTAAAAATGTTAATGAATTTATCATAAAAAATTATAAAATTTATCAAACAAATCAAATTTAGAAAAAAGAAAAAAGGGGGCGAAACACAAGTTTGTATTTTTTTAAACTTAAAGGGGCTTAAAAGTTTTTTTTACAAAATTTAAGGGGTGGAGCCTACTAGCTGCCCTAAATTCACGTATGTGAATAATTATAGCTAGAATTAATCATTATAAAGAACATTCATACTAATAACCAGAATATTTCTAGACTTAACCTGAATAAAAATATACAGGTTCCACACATGGTAGGACAAAAAGTAAAATAAATATAGACAGAAAACACACATGATTTACACATAGTAAGATTCAAATATATTATCTTACTTGCAATTAATTTGAGATGAATTCTTCTTTTTTTTTTTGTTACTTTCTTCCTTTATTGATTTTACATTTACATTTTATTAAATTTCTTATTCATTAAAATATTTTAAATAATAGTAAGTAATTAATTTTACATAAATATAATTATTTTTATTTAGTAAATAGATTTGAAAAGGTACTTAAAAGGATAGACAAATAGGAGATACTATTTTGTATAAAAGGTGTTATTGTGAGGCAGCCCTGCTATGATGAATATATTCCCAAATTCAAAAAACTGAGTTTTGAATTATTAGAGGAATAATTAGAAGTTGGTAGGATTTGAGTTTTCAAGTGTCAAATTCAAAGTATAAATTGCCAAAAGCAAATACTATTTTGTTTTGGTCCAACATTTAACAAACCTCTTCTTTTGCAAGATGAATGAGAAAGTAAAATGTTTGATGGTTGTAGAGATGTAGCATAATAGCATAAAAAAAAGTTAGAAATATAACATAATGTATCAAGAAAAACTGAAAAAGTTAAAAGATACAGAACCAGCCAAGATAATAGGCTGCTTTCATATTTATTTGCCCACCAACTTTGACAAATAGTTATGAATTTGCCATTTCAATTTCATATTGCATGCAGAATTATTTTTTGAAATACCCATGCTGATTTTTTTTTTTTTTATTTTCTCAAACCTTTAAGAAAATGTCTGTATTAAATTTGTATTCAATTAAATTTTTGTAGTTAATTAATAATTTTACTATCATTCCTTTTACTTTGTATCCACATATAAGTGTTATTGTGACATTTACTACTGGAAATGTCTAAATCAATGTGAATATTATAATGTCACTAAGTCAACAAAATAAATATAATTTCCAAACAATTATATGCAATATTTGCTTCAGGGAATATGCCAAAATCTTCAAATATCTATAATAAAAAAAATTGCAATTTCAAGTGCATCTAATCATAACGAGCTTTAAATAGAATTATCATATTTTATTGTATATAAATAGATCTTTTACTGTCAAATATTTTGTTTTCAACTCCTTAACGGGGATGATGACAAAAGAAGATCACAAATATATAATATAAATTAATAACCCAATCCTCTATTTTTCATCTTTTCCAAAAAGATATTTATAGCAATAGGGATTCATATGAAATATAATATTTTCCTCATTCACAATCTCAATATAAGATACATTATAAATATATTTTAAAACCAATGGATTAGCCATCACAAGATATTAATTTATTAGCTCTTCTGGAGCTTTTGACTGGTTTTGTACTATCAAATATTGGAATAGTATTTATTTGTTTTAGTACCAAATAAGATAAATACTTTCTATATATAATGATAGAATTTATTACTACATTCTCATATCATTCCTCAAAGAAATGTTAACAGAAACAAAATATTTAATCATTTCTCAAAGAATATTAACAAAAACAAAATATTTAGGCATATGCCACATATGTGGCCAATAACCTTTCATATCACATTGATAACACAAGTTATCTTTACCCTATGAAGAGTTATATTGAGAACTCGATCTCATTATCCTCTTATTTATTACTATGTTCCCACTTTTAGTGGTCCATGATTATATCTTTTATTTTCTTTATGTTTGCATTCACTTCAGGGAATGCAATAAATCTAGTATAGACTTCTAAACGCCTCCATTGATTCTTTATTTCATAATCACCATCGCAAAACATGCTGTATTTCAAATCAAAATTTATCTATTTATGTTGTCATGATTAATCTCCAATCACATCCTCAATTACAACAACAATCATGATCTCTATATTTTTATTTTTCATAATTGTAATATATTGCTACATTCACTTCAGGGAATGAAGCAAAACTAGTGGGAAGAATTTCATAGTTTTTCATTTGGTAACTTGTTATTTTACTTAGCCACTAGAAGGTATGAGATCGTTCGAAAATACTGTTAAAATCATTTTCACAATATTGCTACTACAGGAGCACATTAGATATTTCAATCATATAGTGTAATGTATTCCTTCGGGGAATATATATAATACAAATACATGAGTATCTCATGTTATTTATATATATATGGTTTTAATGTAAAACACATGAATGTTTTATTCAACATATATCTTTTTGATCTGAAAAATAATATTATATTTTACAGAATTTTGCATCACAAGAAGCTAAAATATAAGCTCTTAAAGAGCTTTTTACAATTTGATACAATATTAGCTCTTCAGGAGCATATAATTATTTTATTGTATAACCTTAACGAATGCTTAATTTAAATAAAACTTTATTTATTCATATAAAAATAAAATGAATAGGTATAAATAAAACATATATTAAACATAACAAATAATAAATTCATGCTACTAATAAATCATTGTGGTTAGAAAATATATATATTATATATATCATACCACAACAGAATACAAAATATTATAATGTCAAATTAAAATAACTTTACAGCTATAAAAGTTTAAACATAAACATTTTCTAACCTCCACCTCTTATGACATAATTTCATCTCAAATTTTATAATGATATGAAATTATCACAAACAATGTGAATATCCCAAAGTTCATGACAAGTAAGTATTTTTACTCACATTCCACAATAATCATATATCTTAATCAAAATCAAAATTAAACCAATCAATTCTATTAAAAATGAAAAAATATTTATCTCCACATAAAAATCCCAATAACTAAATGCGTGAAGGGTTTTATAAATTCATAGAGATACGGATAGTGAATTATATAAATTGAACTTTTTAATAGAAATCAAATCAAATTTCAAAAGAAGTTGATTAGATTGACTTACGTTACCATGGATGAGAAATAGTGATTATAAACATCCTTTGTAATGAAGAAAAAGATATCATCTCCAAGCAAATATCAAAAAGCAAACTTTGAGAGTTATCTTAATTCTCGATTTCATATAGATAACGATATCAAATCTTTCACCATCCTTAAGAACAAAAAGTAAAATAAGTTAATCAAAACAATGATAACGTATAATAAGAGAAGAATAAAAAATAATAATTAGATATGAAACATTAAATAAAAGAAACTTCTTGTAAAAACTTTGCATCTTGCCGTCAAAGATATTGAAAATCATAAAGGATAAATTTGATCGATGAACTATCACTTTGAGCAAGATCATGTTGATAACGTGTTATAAAATAAAGAGAAATGGAGAGAATAAAGAATAAAGAAAATATGAAAGCAATAGAGGATGTACTTTATTGATCAAAAGGGATGGTTACAATGCTTCATCAGAGTATCTATTTATAGGCATAAGAAGTATAAAAGAAGTGGAGATCTAATTCTAATAACTATTAGAATTTAAAGTATACCAAAATTTTATCTTGATCATGATGGACATCCACTTAATAACATATTCATAACAATAAAAACATATTAAAATTCTTAAAAACTTATAAAAATCATATAAAATTATTAAAAATAATAAAATTGATATAAACTTATAAAAATTATAAAAAAAACATAAAAACTTGAATTGGACAGGAGTAGTCGGTTAGACCGATTAGACCGAAATCATCAAGGGTATCGGTCCGGAGAAACCCATCAGACTAGTTGACCTGGGAATTGAGCGGTTGAACCAATTTTTTTTTTTAATGTTTTTTATCAAATCAAAATTTCATTATCCAACTATTAGAATATGTCATAATGAAATATTCTGACCATGATTTTCAGAACTGGATCGATGGTCGAATCGATCAGGACACCGGTTTGCCAGTTCGACTAGTCCATCCAATTCAATTAAATAAAACATTAAAAAATTTAAAAAAAAATGGTTTAGTTGCTTTGTTCCCAGGTCAATCGATCTAATGGCTTTCTTTAGACAACCCTTGTCGATTTTGGTCTAACCAGTCCGACCAATTAATCTGGTCCAGTTCAAGTTTTTATGATTTTTTTTATAATTTTTATAAGTTTATATCAATTTTAATTTTTTTTATAAGTTTTCAAGAATTTTAATACATTATTATAAAATTTTATAAAATTTATAAGTTTTTATCATTTTATTATATTTTAATAAGTTTATATAAGTTTATTATTTTTAAAATATTTTTAATTTTTAATAATTTTTATACTTTTTACTGATTTTTAAAATTTTTATAACTTTTATGAAAAAATATTAGATTAAATCAAAAGTTGCTACGTATCATCATCTGATTGGTCCATCAATTTATTTTAACAATCAACGTGGTCAATGCCGGAAACCATTAATGAAGGGGCTTAATTGATTATTTTAATTAACAATAAGGATTTAATTAAGTGCGAATTTAATGTAAGGGCTTAGTTTATCTTTTTGCATTTTTAAGGTTTTTTTTTTTTTACGTATATGTCATATAAAAAACTTACTTCTCAATCAAAATAATTCTAGATGTAACGGACTCTAGATTTAGGATATGTTTGCATAACACAAAGTAATTAAATGAAAGTATAATTACTAGGGTAGTAATTACACTCACTTGTAATTACAAAGAATTGTAATTCCTTAATTGTGTTTGACTAACACAGTATAATTACATCATAATTCTCAATGTCATGTTTGGTAGTACAAATTATAATTACACATATTTATATTTTTCAAAATATTAATTACTAAAAAAAATATTAGTATGATAAAATAATCATATTTATTATGTTAGCCTAAAAATCAAATAAACATTGTATCTCCTTCCATGTAGACTTCAATGTATGGATCATCTCAATTTCACCTATGATTAAAGCTATGAAATATTCAACATGCTACTATGATCCTAACTTGTTTTCTATGTTATACTAAGGTCGTGTTTTTAATATGAGAATTAGTTTTTTAGAACAACAAATGTATTTTCAACCACATTTTGAAACCTTGAATGTTTCAAATTAAAAAGTTTGTGAGCTGTCTATGACGTCTCTGTCTGGCACCATTTTCTCAAATGGTATCATACCTCACGATACGGTTCAAAAAAATCTCTTCGTATTTGCATAATTAACATCAACCTTATATTTGGGTTCACATTACAAATAATCTGTAGCTTTAATTATAAAAATAATTATATAAACTTAATTTGAAAAAAAATTATACTAAGTTAAATCTATTTTTATAATATGTAAATAAAGTAAAAAATAATATAAATTTTATAATATATAACCTTTATAAATAATGTTTTATAAATTGTCTAATAACTTTCATAGCACTTCTTATAAATAATATAATTTTTTGTCATAGAAAATTTTTATTTTTTTGTAAATAAGTTATAATAAAAAAATTATAACATTTTCTTATGAGTAAGTATATTATTTTTATAACATATAGCATAGACTATAAATAAGTTATGTTCATGTTTTTTGACCATAATTTTTATTAATAAATATATCAAAACACTTTTATAACATATAGATTTTTTCTCGTAACTTTAGAATTTTTTTAAGATTTAAAAAATATAATTTTTTTATAACTTTATAAAATACACAAATTATTTTTATAATATATTTTTTATGATTTATAATATAATAATTTTTTTCATAACCATCCTAAACACTAGCACGTGCTCACGCCTATAATATTTTTATAATTTATGTAAAATAATTTTTTAAAATTAAATTTACATGTAATTACTTATGTAATTACTCTAATTCTCATATTTTTCTAAGAAATAAAACTCCAATTATATCTAATTCTACCATTATAGTTACTCAAGTTATATAATTATAAATAATTAGAAGGTTTTAATTTAAAATCCAAAGGAGAAATGACAAAGTTTTGAAGAGTTAAACAAAAGGAGAAAAGAGAAAGAAAATAAAAAAAAAATAGAAAAAGTGAAGAGTAATGATGTCCCTACAAATACCATAAGCGCATATAGAAGGGTTGTGATTGGTGAGAACATGGGCATGGCATTGTCGTGGGCCGGTGCTTGTCCCACTCCAAACCCTTCTCTACTCTCATTCATCATTACTACTTTTTTCTTTTACTGTCGGTTTGATACAAAATACAACTTTGGTGCTATTTTAACTCAAATTTAACTATAATTTATTTCATGAAAATAGTTTATGGTTTTGTTTTTGTTTGATTATGATCGGCTAATGCATGGTGGAGAACCCATAATACTCAAGATTTCACCACCTTAAATCTGCAAATTTTTTTTGAATCAGTGAATTTTAATAACAGAATAAAATACGAATACTAAACGCGATTAGCACGACACGTCTAACTATTAAACCATCACATGAGGTTTTTAAATATAAAAAAATTATTGTGCAAAACAAATATCAAATGATGGCTTCTTTTAATGATCACAAAATGAGTTTATTTATAATGAAAGGAACTGTTTTAAAAGGGTATTCCGTAATTATTGCATAATCAAAAACATGAAAACCCAAATATTCAAAGTGACTTTTTTATTTAATTTAATTTTTCTGATAAATATACGGTTGAAGTTGAGATAATAATTAACAACAGTAACAAGAAATAATAATGTAACAATAAAATTTCCCATGCTTTTGTGATCATTAAAGATAGATATAAAGCAAATAAAAGAAAAAAAAGGCCACAACTTTAAACTGTAACACACACACGCACAGTCTCTGTTTGTCGACAAGTTTGACGCCCTGAAAATCCCTGTGTTCTTTCTCTGTAGTTTTGCTTTTCATTACAACCAGTGTTTCCACTTGTTGGACAAAATCAGGAAAAAAAAGCGCTCAGTTCTTAGCAAATAATAAAAAATAAAACACCTCTATTTTGGGAATTGGGTTGTGTCCAAATCTTGAATTAGAGCCGTAGATTCCAACGAAAATATCAAATTTTCTGCTTTTATTTCTTGATTCTGGAGTAAAAAAAGCCAGAGCCGAAGGTGAATGTAATTTTTGTTTTCTTTTTCCTTTTTTCTTTTTGCTTTAAATTGCTGAAGTTAATACTTTAAAGAGCAAAGTCGGGAATTTTCATTGGGATTTTCTTTTTCCTGTTTTTACTCTTCCTTGGATTCCGGTGTTTTCTGAAGAAAAAGTTGGTTGCTTTATTGGAATCTGGGCTTAAACTGTTGATGGGTCTTCGGTTAATATTAAATCTCGGGGGTGGGGGCTTGGAATTGGAACTAGCTCACTTAAGATTCTCAACTTTTCAGGTGTTCTTGGTTTCTGGGTATTGAAGGAATTCTCTGTTTTTCTTTTTAAAGCTAAAGAGTTCAGCTTTTGGGGTTGATGCCTTGTTGGTTTCTTGGCTTATATTGAAGAATTTTTGTGTTAAAAGTAAGGTCTAGTGAGGCTTTGAATTGGGGATTTATCTTTCAACTTCTGTTTTTGCTTCATTCTCGGGATGTTGTGGGTGATTTTAAGTTGCCAGCTTAAAAAAGAAAATCACATTTTTGAGCATTGGGGTACTGGATGTTGGGAAGTTTTTGGTTTCTTAATTGTAGGTTGTGTTACCTGTGTGAAAGTTCTTTCTTTTACTGTTTTTTTTCTTGCAAAATCATGCATGTGTATGCTTAGGGAAGGATTTAGTAATATAGAGGTTAATGATTTGGCTTTAATTTAAAATTTTCATACACTAGGGGCTTGAAGACTTGGAGTTTTAGGTTCTAATTAGGTTTCTGATTTGGAGATTGTTTCTTATTTTGGTTTCTACTTCTGAATTTTTGGGTGACTTGATATTCTAAAAGGTGTTGTTTTTGCTTTGCCAGGTTCATTTCCTTGGTGCTTTATCATGGATTCCCCACAGTCAGTTGTTTCTCCATTCAAGAACTCTGTTGTAGCTGAGCCTGAGAAGCAGAAAACCGAGTTTTTCAGTAGGAACTCGGGTGGTTTGTTGTCAAACGGGTCCGAGGTTAACAAAAAGGAAGAGAATTCCATTGGTGTTCTTGAGGTTTATGTTCATCAGGCAAGAGATATCCATAACATCTGCATTTACCACAAGCAGGATGTGTATGCTAAGCTTTGTCTCACCTCTGACCCCGAAAGCACGGTTTCCACCAAGATAATCAATGGTGGTGGGAGGAACCCGGTGTTCAATGATAATCTACGCCTCAATGTTCGAACTGTTGATTCCTCCCTCAAAATCGAGATATTCATGATGAGTAGAGTGAGGAATTATCTTGAAGACCAGTTGTTGGGATTTGCATTGGTGCCACTGTCTGAAGTGCTCCTCAAGAATGGGAAGTTGGAGAAAGAATTCTCTCTTTCTTCAACTGATCTGTTCCATTCACCTGCTGGTTTTGTCCAGTTGTCTCTTGCATATGCTGGATTATCTCCTGAAGTAATCGCTATTCCTGCTATGCCTAGAGATGTGGCTGCTGATGAAACTGTGAAGGATTCGGAAACAAGTGAGTGTGAGTTGGAAAAGATTGAGTTCCCAGATCCCATAATCGCGAATGAGAATCAGATGATGGTTTCTGAGTATATCGGGATCCAATGTTCTAATTTGGACTCTGAAAGTTCCGAAAGTTTGGGCACCTCTGATGCTGAGAGTCAAATTAGTTCAGACATGGGTGCTCGTTTAATGGAGAGCTTCTCTACTGCTACAGTCAATTCCATCCAAGCCCCCAAGCTCGATTCTCCTCCGAGCAGCGTGTCAACCAACGGGGTTTCATCTCCTTCAGCTGGTGCAAGCTCTGAGTCCTTCGATGGTCTGGCTGCTTCGAAAACTTCTACTCAGGAACACATTTCAGCCCCGAAAGAAAAAGCTGTGGATGTTGGAGATGTTGACAGCCATTCCTCAGGGGCACAAAGCGATTCGATCGTGAAACCTGTTGTTTCCGTTAACATTGAGCCCGAGCAAAAGCTGGTGCAGCAAGACATAGTAGACATGTACATGAAAAGCATGCAGCAATTTACCGAGTCATTGGCTAAGATGAAACTGCCTCTGGACATCGACAGTGGACCGACCAAATCGGAGAATTCAAGTACCACTGATCAGAAAATACAGGCATCGAAAAACACCGGCTCCCGAGTGTTCTACGGAAGCAGGGCTTTTTTCTAAGCTTCCTGATCCTCTATTCAAAGGAAGACACACAGGTGACTTTAGAATTTTAGGGTGGAGACTAATACTACTAATAGTGAAATGTAATAATAATGTATCATGTAATGTGGTCTTTTCCTTTGTATGTCAACATGCTTTAGATGAGAGGAGGCAAAAATCATGACTTTGTACTGTTATTAGCTTTGTTCCATTGCAGTTCCTGTTAGTATATATGAACCTTTCCGTATTTTTCTATAACATCGTCTTCTTGCTGATTTCAACTTTCAAAATAATTGCAAAAAATCACATTCCAGTCTTAACCACAGTGTAACTTATGCATGTAATCATATTCTGTGATAATTTGGTCCCACTTTCACATGGTGAACCATGCAAAATTTTGCTTTCTGCTGTTTGTAATACTAAGATTCAAGATATCATTGGACCTATATTCATATTTACTTTACATATCCATCATAGAAAAGGCAATTGGCTAATATATCTTTTTACAGTGTCATAATCTTTTACCAATATTTGAAATTCAAAGCGAGAGCAAACCAGTGTTTATTTCAAAAGAATATAATTAAAGGATAACAAGATAGAAAATAAGAGATGATCTTATTGCATGTAAAGGAGCAAAATCTAAATAGGTACTTCAATGATTTCATTTGCTCTGATGGTCATATGCCTTCTGCAGATCCATGCAATATGGCCATCATCCCTGTATCTCACCCTCCATAACCCAAATTTATCTGCAATATCCTTTCCTGTTGAGCACCTCCTGTCCCTTAAGAAGTCCACCACCCATTGTTGTGCTGATCTTAGGTCTTGTTGAATATCTCCTCTTCTGTTCTGGTTTCGGATTCCATTTATTCGTCCCATTGCTGCAGATCCAGCAGCTCCAGCAGCGACTGCTCCTGCTGCTCCATACATTACGGAAGAGTCAGCAAGATGGGCAACTTCCCTGCTCAAATCTGGTATCAGGTTTCCCATACCGGCTGCCAAATGTGCTCCGATTTTGAGAGCAAATGTGACCAGTTTCATGAACTTGGTCATGTATGGAGCTAAGCATTTTACAACAGTGTTATCAACGTGCATTACTTCACAACCAACTTGATCTTCAACAACATGCATTTCTCTCCTGAATTCACATAACATGTGCAACCGAAGAGCAGTCATGCCGGAAATAACGGTGGTTACCAATCTCCTCGAGTAGTTTTCAGTTTGAACAAAATAGAACATGTTGGGAACTTTCCGTCCTTCGACGTGAACATTAAAGTTCACAAGGTAGTTCACTTTGCGGTGAAGCTCGATCAGAAGTCTGTGCTCATAATACCTCATTCCCTGAATCTCCTGTTTCAAATCTCTTATTTCTTGTTCGATGATCTTTAATCTCTGTAATACTGTTTCCACTCCCTTGGCTATCCCACTAAAAGAAGGATCAACTTTGCCACTTTCAACAGCATTGGATAATGAATTCTCTTCTTCATCAGGATTGTTTTCTGGTGGAACTTGCAGTTCCACAGCAAGGTTGTACAGGTCATGATATCTTCGGTGCAGTACTTCCCGGAAATCATCATCAGATAGGAGGTCTCGAGCTAAATCAAACCCAGCTCTAAGTACTAGTTTGCCTGAATCCGACACCGAATCCCAAGTGTGCTGATAATCATACATGGTTTCAGCTGGGACCGAGAGTAGTGCTTGTTTAAGTTGTTGAAGAGGCACGTATTGGGATTTCCGGTACCTGGGAGGAACTAGGTTTTGCACACATTCTGGCCTCATAATATTTTCAATCAAAGTTACACCATGGCAAAGGCTTTGAATTGCTGGAACTATGAGCTGGTGGATAAGCCTGAGTGTTTCTGTAAGGTTCTTGGTGGAACAGGCAAGGATGTCAATGTAGTAACCCAACTGTCCTCCGAGCTCTACTCGGACATGGATACCATTGATGTTAATAGAAATGAGGTACTTCTCAAGGCTATAAGTAGCTCCATGCTGATTCTTCATTGCCATGATTCTGTTATGAAGGTGCACCTGTATTTGCAAGTATTAAAACTGAGTGAAAAATTAAGACTAGGACATGGTCATTAAAAAAAACCTTCCTTGATGATATATGTTCTCATGGTGTAAGCTATTTGAATATATTCTCACTTGAAGGAAAACAAATCAGCATCTCTCTCTATATATATCTATATATTCAAGTTCTGAAAAGCAACATGAAGCGATATGTGAAAGAGAGTGGAAAAAATCTTGCCTGTAAACGCGGAAAGAAGCCGGGTGTAAGGAACATATGGCTTGAATCATCACACTGAAGATGCCTCCCTGCATAAAGGCAATCAGCACCTCCTAATTGCCACTTCTGCGGTTTACCTCGGCCTTCTTCAAGAATGGAAGGAATCAACAGCAAAGAATTTGGATCAGATGGGTCTTGTTCATAGCATAGTTCAAGTTTCATCATCATTTTAATAAGGTCATTGGCCTCTAAGTTCTCAAACACCTTTGAACCCATTCCTGGAATCTGACTCTGCAAACTTGCTCTTAGAATCTTCTCCAGTTCTTTCCTGCTGATGAATCCATTCTCTGCTGAGCTTTGCCTTCTAACCTCCAATTTTATCAGTTGACTCAGTACTTCACCACAAAACCACTCACAATCCAATATCAGGAAGCCTAATTCATCAAAATAGATCACCTCGCCAATGTGATGGAGACAAGTAGCAACCGCCCTCCTTCGAGTTTCGATTTTCTCCTTATTATCACGTCGAGATCGAATCCTCAGAGGTGGAACTTTAACTTGGCATAGCTCAGCAAACTCTTTCCACTTCATAGCTGGCTTGTTATAGTTTTCTGATCTCCAATCTGATAAAATTTGTATAAGATCATTGCAAAGCTGATAAACCCGAGGAACTCTCTGGAGGACAGTTTTGCTTGTTTTTCGAATGTGATGAGTGAGTTTACTGACTGATGCAGACGATCTTGCATCGACAGTAAACACAGTTGGATAGAAATCAACATAGCCATTAAACTTGTCTCTCAATTTTTGTATTGAATTCACTGTGGCCTCCAAGTTCTGGGATGTTTGATTGACTTTGTCATAGTGTGTGAGGACAACTGCTACATTGGGTAGCATGCACTGCTGGACCGCCCTTTGTGAATTGGAAACGATGAACCTGAGCCAATATTGGAGGTCTTCTTCAATCTCCATTGGAGTCTTTGGTTCTCGGTTGCTTGGTTTCCTGAATAAACTGGATATGATGAGGAAAAACGATGCGCTCCCGTGCCCCGGGAACATGAGATCATGAAGAGAGTAAAACTCATGCTGACCAGCAAGATTCCATATCGATATCTTTGTGTCTTCATCTTTGAAAGTCTTTATCTTCATACCAACTGTTCTAACAGCTTGTTCAACTGGATTCACTAGGGTCCTCACTTGTTCAATGTAGGGAAGTTTAGGAGAAGAGAAATTCTGTGATATTGAATTGCAAAGTGTTGCCTTACCTGAAAATAGCAATTAAAAGGAAATGGTTACTTTTGATCTCAGCATTAATAAGTGGAAATGTTTAAGTGTAGTTAATAAAACTTACCAGCATACTCTTGGCCACAAAAGAATACCCTACAGCACTTGGGCTCAGTAAGTGGCATATCCTTGAGCAAATCATTTTCAGGTTCAGTTTCAGGCTTCCCATTCTGACCCAATCTATGATAAATGGCATCTGCCTTCCCCGTATTATGCAATGGAGTTCGAGCGAGATCAATATCTTCGATCCAAGGATTTATTTGCAGTGTTTCCATTATTGCCTGCAACAACCTCTCCCCTCTAACTCCTTTGCAGCCTTGTAAAGACAAACACCTCAAACTGGCATTCTTCTCTAAGCTCTTGAAGATTCTAAAAAAGTCATCTGGTCTCATACTTTGATCATCCACGATGGCTAGCCGAGTCAAAGTTTCATTGGTGGTTAACATATGCAAAATGGCTGCAAAACCAGATCTTCCTATTTTTGTTCTACTGCCTCCAAATGTCACCGACCTTAGTGTAATGTTGGCTTGGCATTGCAAAGCAGAGAACCTACTCAAAGGGCACAGCAGATGCTCGAGTCCCACACCGCTGAACCAGTTTCCATCGAGGTGCAAGCGTTCCAAATGCCTGTTCTTGAATAGTCCAGCTGCTACATACACTATTCCCTTGTCTTTAAGGCAGGTTTTTGACAAGGTTACCTCTTTCAGGCTTCGGTTCTGCTCCAAAACCCATCTAAATTCCTTTGCCCACCGTGATTTTAGGCGTACTCCTGTCATATCGAACGATGAGACGGTCGAATTCATCCCAAGAGCACAAGCAACCCTGCAGGCACCCGAAACATCGATCTTGTAGATCCTAAGAGTGGTGTTTTGAGGTGTAAACTCAACCACCTTGGAACTTTTATCTCCACTTTCTCCACTCCATACATGGACTTCCATACCTCTATTCCTTGCTAAAACAGCAGATATAAGGGGAGTTGCTGTGATCGAGCTCGAGTCGAAAATCGTCAAAAGCTTCAGCATTGAGTTAGCTTCAATCATCTTTGAAAGCTCCTCAGCACCTCTTGATCCAATTGAGTCTTCCCATATCTGTAACTCTTCCAAGCTTTCATTCACCTTAAGAGCTGAGGCAAGAAATATAGCACCAACAGTCCCAATATGTGATTCACAAAACATCACCTCTTTGATAGCTCCATTTCTCTTCAAAATATCAGAAAACTCTGATAAGCAATCTTCACTGAATCTGCTCCTCATGAACACCAGTTGTTTGATGTTCAAGTTACTATCTAACAACTCCCCAAGGTTCTGCACTTGTTCTAACTCCCATTCAACACAATGAAACTCCAAATTCCGAAGAGACAACAAGCTGGTCTTGGCTGGTCCTAGCACTATAAGAATGAGGGAGAAGTATTCAAGGCAATCTGAGGAAATGTTAATGGCCATGGAGTTTTCTGTTTCTTGATAACAGCCTGAAACAGGTTGAGAAAGGTAGAAGGAAATGTTGTGTAGGTTAAGGCTTTCAGTTTCAAATGCTTGAAGAAGCCATTCAAGATCTCTCAACTTCTGGTTTGATGCCATTGACATTGTAAAACTGCCCCCCACCAACAAAGATACCAAAACTAAAAGAAAATCATAAAACCCCCATTATATTGAAGCTGGTTGCATGATATTGATATTCATGGTAATATGCTACAGTGCATTTTGAATTTTGATGCAAATTTTCTGTCATATTCTCTCCTTCATTTCAAAGTTATTCCTTACTGCAATGCAGTTTAAAACTAAAGATAATATGATTTTTTTTTTACCCAAAAAGACATCTTTGCATCTTCTCTTTTTTCTTTCTAAATTCTAAACCATGTCTCCACTTCATTATGGTTCATTTATCGAGTAATTTACTTGGTTAAATAAGATTAAAAGGTGGTACTTCTTACAGGTGTAAATGGAGGCCTACACCTTTTTGACTTTTCTTTTTCTTTTCTAAAGCTTTCTTCTAACTTTGTTTTCTCATTGAAGAAAATGAATGAATCCTATAAAGCAATGACAAAAAGAAAGAAAAAAAGAAAAGGCAGTTAAGTGATGGACAAATTAACCTCTTTTTAAGGAAAGTAATTATCCCCAACAGGACAAGAGACAAGCTTGTTTAATGTATGATGAAGACATGTTTGGACATCCTATTAAGATTAACCATGGTTTTTAATTTTTTTTTTTCCATCCACCAAACATACCTCAATTTGGCTAGTGAATCATATGCTCTTTCTGGGTTTAAAATCTTATCTTGAAAAACCATAAGTTAAATATATAAAGTAGATTGCCTCGAAAGGTGTGCAAATTGGCCAACATAGTCGTGAATTTTCAGCCAAGTTTGGGCCCCATATATGTATGTCATTTTCATGTGGGAAAAACTTAAACCACAAATATATATATATATATATATATATATAATATTCCCATGAAGGACTAAGATTGAACCAATCATGGTGAATGGTAAACTTAATATCAATTATCATATAGCAAATGAAGAATATTTTTCAAGCTCTGGTAAGTTTTGGAATTAGAATGGTGGGAGTCACCATACAAGGTTCATCATTTCATGTGGGGGGGTTATTCATGGGGGACCTCCATCTTTTCTTTTTCTGACAAACATTCATTTAGTAAATGGACCAAGAAAAGAATACTCAATTTGGGAAAAATAATTCTTTGATCCTTAAATTATACATATTTTTTCACTTTGGTGTTTAAAATTTCTTTTTGTTATAAATTTTAATCTAAATATTTCAAGGCGTTAAAAAAACTTTGTCCAATGAAATCATGTCATCTGCCTTAATTTTTTCATGTTATTAAATTATTTTGTGTAAAAAACTTTTTATAATTGACTGAAATATATTAAAAACCTCGATATAAATGAAATTCTTCCTACAAATCTTTCACCCCAAACACACCCTAAAAGATTAATAGCATTTTGGTTACTGAGTTGAGATAATAAATTTTCTATGGATTCTGATATTTGATGTTTTAATGAAAAATGATTATTTAAAAAATTTTAAAATAATATGTTTTTCATTTAATCATAAAAGATAAAGACAGATGGGATGATATTATTGGATAGTTTTTTTTAACACGGTTAAATATTTAGAGTAACGAAAAAATAGTTTAGATATTACGATGAAATAAAAAATTTAGATATCAAAATTTTAAAAAAATGCATAGTTTAAGGGCTGAATCGAGAATAAAACCGACTCTTTTTACATCATGAAAACAACAAAAAGGGATCCTATTTTTTACTTAGTCCCATATCAGTTTGGGCCTTTCTCCACTGATACTTTTGAAAAGCTGATATTAACATTCTATTTTTTTCTGGCAAAGTTTAAGATGGAAAATGGAAACCCACAAAAATAAAGGTGAAATGGGAAGTGGCAGTGGCAGTGGCAGTGGCAGCCTCCACCAACAGCAGGCAGCCTCCACAGAAGCAATAAAAAATTTGACACCAGAATAGAGAGAGGACCACAAACTTACTAACATCAAACATCCTCCAATGCTACGTGTGACATCCATTTTTATTGAGTAATTTTGAAGAAATTAAATTAACTTTTTTATATATGAATGGAAAGTTTCGAGCAATCAATTTCAATATACCAGAAATCTATATTTAGGACTTCGTTTATTTCAAAATTTAGATGTTTTTCATAGTATGAAATTTGAAAATTTATTTAGTATGGTTATCTTGGTTATACGAGTATCGTATTAAAAGATACGAGGCCTTAAAGTATATTAGTCGAAACTATTAACATAAAAAATTTAGACAGATTGAGATGATTTTTTATGTTTTGGTTTTCAAAACTTAAGTTTTTCCGAAGCCAATTTTAAGGAAACAAGTATTATATCGATTCTTTAAATTTATGTTTTTAAACTACTAAAATGCGAAGTAAATTTTGCGTTTGAATGACTTCAAATAAGCTAAACGATCATGAAGTTTAGAATTTCAGAATTTCAAAATTTTAATTTTTAATTGTTTATAAAAATATTTTCGATCTGAGTACATATTATTTGATTGGAAACTATACTAAACTGAGTTTTATTAATTTATTGAATTTTCACACACACACGTATATATATATATATATATTTTTTTATTAAATTTAATTTACTTATTTGAGTTAAAAAGATATTTTTTTTTAAATTGTACAATTGTATGTTACGCACGGATGAAATTTTAGACATATGTACTTTGCTCCAGTTAAAAGAAAGCATTTGTTGTGGGAAACATTTTTCCCTGTTTAACCTTATACTGCTATTATAAAAAGGAAAATCATTTGATACATTGTCATCGGAGTTTTTAGACTCCAATATCACGGTAAATAAATTGACAAGTGTCTATAGGGATATGATAAAATATTAAAAAATATATATTTTAAAAATAGACACATGTCAATTTTCAAAGGCTGCTTGCGGAATAAAAAAATACACTGTCAGTATACCAAATTATAACCCTTATAAAAATACATATATTATATAATAAATATAAAAATAAGCATATTATAAATTTTATTTTTATACAAGCAATCTAATAAATATATAAATTCATTATCATAAATATATTTTTAACTATTATTTTAATATAATTTGATTTTAATATTTAATATAAATATATAAAAATGTTAAAATGATTTATGATTTTTATTATATAAAATATATAATTTTAAGTTTTATAATAATTAAATTTTTATGATTTCGAATTTACTCTCCGTACATTATATTCCAATCCAACCAATGAGACGTGTATTTTGTGCTTAAAATTGGGTATTAACTGTGCGATCTATTTGGCTTTCAATCCAATCCATTGCCACTAGGTAAATTATGATTTTTGCTTCAACCCACTAACATCGGGGTTAATTGTGATTTTTGACCTTTTGTCACTGACATTAAGACTGAAGATTATTACATTTCTTTACAACTTTCAAGTTTCGATACTCCGCGTAGACCATAGTTGCGATAAACACAATGTAACGGAGCATGCAGAAGCTTGAGAAAAAGAAGCAGCAAAAGCATATAGTGTGAGTAGTAAAGCTGTGTTGATGTATTGAATCAGAAAGTTTGGTTACTTATTTTATATGGATGATGATTGGATATGTCTCTAATGTTTCACACTAGTAGTAGTAGTAGTAAATTGGAACTGAAACAACTCCTTACAATCTGAGACCAAAACAAATCCCAGATGATAGGCAACAATTATCAGGACAAGAACCAGCATCCCAAAATAAAAATGGAAAAAGAAAAAATTTAGTACCCTATTGTTTGATGTACCACTACTGGCGCGCCTTTGCCGCAGACGCCTTCCGGAGTATATGTCCCGCAATCTGATTGTACACCTCACTCACCAACCTACATTTTCACTATTACCATAAACAAAACAAACAAACAAACAAACAAATCGAATCTCAAACCTTACACAAAACCTCCCCTTGTAACTGCTCACTCTCAAATCAATATCCCTCATTAGTGTTATAACATCAATTTCCTTGTAAGCTGACATTGTAATAAGGCATTTGTATATCGAATTCACAAATCCTTCACCTGTTTATTCACCCTACTTCATGACTTCTCATATCCAAATCACAGTCCCCCCCTCCCCTAGGCAGCAATTCCTGGATAAGAAACCAAAGAGACTAATTAAGCACATGCAGCAAGCCTGGCATTCAAGTCTCGAGTCTCAGGACTGCTTAAACAGAATATTACCTCTACTCGACTGTCTACTAGCAACACCGTAGCTTCCAACATAATCCTCGGAGGATCCTGCAGTACCATCTACGGACACATTCCCAAGCCCATAACTGAATGAGCTAGAACCATCCAAGTCAGCAGTTGTCGACTGCCAAGTTGAATCACCATAAACTGAACCACTATGGTAAAGATCTCCATAGGACCCCTTAAAATTACCGGTTGGCCCAGCAAAAGAAGATGTTGGAGCTGTGACAGTGCCACCGTTTCTTCCATATCCTCCCCCACCCAAACCATAGTTGTCATTGGCACTCCCAAAACCAGCAGTCCCACCAGTATAGCCAGGGGCATTTCCTCCACTTTGAATGGGAGGAGAAGGGCTCCAATTAACCCCACTATTTCCTAAAGGACCAAAACTCCCCCTTCCAGTCCCCAAGAACCCACCAGGGCTGGCGGCATTTGTGGCATTGCTAAGGCTTCCATTTCCCCAGATATCCCGAGTACCAGAGCTTACATTAGAATCATTTCTTCCACTTCCAACACCATAGCCAATAGGAGTATTATACCTGTTTGAAATCCCACCATAATAGGGGCTAATTAACCGTCCATATCCAAGATTGTTGCCAAAGTTAGAACTCCCGCCAAAGTTTGGGCTCATTCCCGGTTCCATATCCATACCTATTCCATAGCCAGGGTTATTAAATGGAGGAAACCCAGTTCGACCAGAAGCAAGAGGATTAAACCTACCATCCATCCTAACTCCTAAGTCGGCTAGTGGGCTAAGATTATATCCCTGAGCATAACTATTGAGAAAGTTGGCAGTCCTACTCAAACCATAATTATATCCAATCACAGGGCTGCGGGCAGGGCCTGGAGATAGTTCTTTAGGAACTGCCCTCTTGACCTCAACCAATTTCCCTTTGAGTTCATGGAATGTTTTATGTAGAACTCTATCTACCGCATCCTCTGAATCATAAGTGATGAAACCAAACCCTCTTGGCCTTTGCGTATTATGATCATACATCACCACAACATCAGTAATTGTACCAAACTGATCAAAGTAGTTCTTAAAGTCAGTCTCGGTGACCGAAGAGGCTAAACCTCCAACAAAAATCTTTTTAGTGCGTCCAGGACCTGGAGACGCAGTGATGCTACTCATGTTCCTGTTTAAAATGTTTTGATCATCCCTAGGAACAGCCTTCTTCGCCTCAACCTGAAATTTGATCAAACAATTGCATCACAGTTTCTATCCCAACCTAACCATTGGATACAAATTCACTCGAATAAATATATATTCAGTCAATGCTATAGAGGAAAGATAAAATTTTCGCCAATTTAACTCATTCTGATTATCACAAATCTCAAACTAATTGGTAAGGTATAAAGATATATCGTAATCAAGGCTCTTACCGTGCGGCCATCAATCATATGCTTATCCATAATTACCCTCTCAGCAACAGCAGGATCAGCAAAGACAATGAAACCGAATCCACGGGCACGACCAGTAAACCGATCTCTCATGATCATTGCTTCGACCACTTCTCCATATTTCCTGAAATACTCCTTGAGACGTTCCTCATCAGTGTCCCAAGATATCCCACCAATGAAGAGTTTACCAAGATCTGATTCCATCTTATCTACAATCACCATCATCAACCACCAATTTCAATCCCAAGAGCAAAAATCTAAACTTTTCTCAAAACAAAAGCACCACAATTTGATTCAAAGATCAAAATTTCTAATTCAATCAGAATATTAACACCAATTCAATGAATGAAACTCGTGAAAAAAGCCAACACCAAATTATCCAATTACCATCGGCAGCTAAAAAGGATCTATCCTTATTCAGAAAAAAAAAAACGAAGCAAAACAGATAAAAATGTGAACAATAACAACAATCAAACAGGAATATTAGAAAAAGAAATTTACCTTTTGATATGAATTACAGACAGAATCTGATCGGAGACAGAGTTGGTAATTGTCAAATCCAGTCTAGGATCATCTGAAAAACTTCATGCACCAATCAGAAAACAACCCAAAATTCCTGACAATAAAAAAAGAACATCGACAATCGAAACATGAGAATCAAGACAAAAGAAAAGTCCAGAGAAAAGACCAGGAAACAGATAAAAACAGAGATGAAGAATATGATGAATGAGAGAGAGAGAGAGAGAGAGAGAGAGTCTACCATCTTGGAAATGACCCAGATGAGAAAATGGGAGGAAAATTAAGATCTGAGATGAGAAACGATGACAATGGAAACAGAAGAGGAGGTTTTGCTCTTCATATTTTTTATATATATCTTAAAAAAAAAAAAAAGCTTTGTCTCTCCTCTCTCTCTCTCTCTCCTCCTCTGTTTCTTTTCTATATCTTTCTTGGTTATTCCACTCCTCTTAATTAAATCAAAAGAAATGGAATTTGAGGAGAGAGGTAGAGGGAGAAAGAGAGAATATATATATATGGAGAGACATTGAGAGCAATCCTCTGGTGTAAGAATATTTGGAGTAGCTTAAAGAGTGATGACAGCAGATGGTGATGTTTTATTTTATTTTCTAATTTTCTATTTTAAGAAAAAAAATTACAAACATATTATTACAACTTAATAACCTTAAAACACAACAATTCTTTGCTTGGATGGAATGCTAAAACCAAATCAAGCTTCAACTTTTGCATTTATTTTTAATCAAATTGCAAATTTTTTATATGTATAGACAGGTTTGATCAAAATTTTGGCATGCTGTTGTTGTCCAAAGTTCATGTTACTATACAACTTTATGGTACATATTGAGTCTGGTTGGCTTCAGTTGAGACCACACATCTAATTAGTGGAGTTTTATAACTTACACCTTTCTTGATATTTTATTTATTAATCTTTTCTTTGCCCTTCTTTTGTTCCTAAAAGAACACCAAAAAGGATTTATACAACATCATCACAATCATCATGTCTTGTTCTGGTCCTTCTTGACTGTTATAAGTCTCCAAAAGTTGAAACCTTTTCAAACACCATTTCAGAATTGAGTTGTAAATTTACAAGTACAATTCATCCTATGCTGGGTTTTGTATAGGACACTCAAATCCAATGTAATTTTGCAAGTTAAGCTTTGAGTCTCGTTCTATTGGTGTTTGAAGAGTAATATTTTGGTTGCATAAATTATGTTTCTAATTTTCTAATTTTGGTTCAACAACTTTTTGCAGTTAAAGAAGGGTGTAAATTTTACTTAGCGTAAAGCAGAAAGCAAAGGCCCAATATCTAATTTAAGATTTATAAAAGATATTGGTTTATAGTTAAATATATTTGGGGATATAATTTAATGATTTGGCCTGCAATGCAAGCAGCAATGTATGAAACTATGCAAGATAAACAATGTTTTCTTTTTTCTACAGGGTCCAAATTAATTTGGTTTGTTAGAAATAAAATATAAATATAGGTCATAACTTCCAAAACCAAGTTGAACTATTACAACAGATTCATGGTCCCAAATTGCCAAATACCATAATTAAAAACATGCACACTATTGACTGCTGTTTGTGCTTATTTCCTTTGTTGTTTATCAAATTAGAGTAGAGAAATGGTAAGTATGGACACGGATCATGTCTTATCGTTCATGTTCGGATATACATCGGGCACCAGTGTCAAACTTAGATATTTCAAGAAAATCCAAGAGTCGGGGTGCTTACCGGCTTTTAATAGAATTTGGTTTGCTTAGCATTACTAAGGGTTAGCAGGTAACTTTCAGACAAAAAAAAAAGAAAAGAGACAAGCAAACAAAAGACAAGTAAATGTAAAGTTTATTATGATAATAACATGACTTATAACTATATTCATTCTCCATTATGTACATTGGCCTAATGGCTCCTTCTTTCCCCTGAAAGGCTTATATATATATATATATATATGTTATGTTTTATTTAGCTTAACATGGAAGTTCTTCAATGGTACCTTTCCTTTTCTGGTGCTGAATTGTCCACTAATAATTTGATCCTGGAGTGTCCCAAGTCTCAGGTATGACACTATGCAGCATACAACAATCACGGGGACCAGATTCCCATGAAGACATAGAGGAGACCGTACGATCTTCGTGCGCAAACAAAGCCTCATCTATCTTCTGCAAAACCTCAGCTGTAGTTAGTCTATCTTTTGGTGAATGTGAGACACACTTAAGAGCAATATTTAGCAAAGGAAATGCCCACTGCATTGCATCTTTGGTGACATCCTTGCCAAACACCTCTCCTGTCCATTCTTCCCTCACCATTGACCCCACCCACTTAGGAAGGTCTACCCCGGTTTTTTCCACGGTTTTTCCGGTTAGTAACTCCAGTAGGATAATCCCGAAGCTGAAGACATCGCCTTGTTCCGATAAACTCTTCTCGGGTGCCATGTAACCGTTGGAGGAGACGAGGCAATTCTTTTTGGGGTCTAAAAGTCTTGAGATCCCGTATTCACTTATTAATGGTTCCATGTTTTCACCCAACAATATATTTGATAGCTTTAGATTTCCATGAGGAATGCTGTCCTGGTCATTGGAACTCTGGTATATGAATGCCAATCCCCTTGCGATTCCAGTTGCTATTGTCAGCCTAAGTCTCCATGGAAATTCTTTTTTACCCTCAATGTAGCCTGCAAGATCAAGCAGCTATAAGAATTTAGGCATGCAATGCTGTTATGTTTAAGGGTGCTGTGCCCTAAAATCATTTACCTTGTAGCAAGCATAGTAGGCTTCCATTGCTCTGGTACTTGTAGAAAAGAAGTTTCTCTGTGTCGGTACAACTATATCCGACAAGAGGAAGAATGTTTCGATGCTTCAAGTTCCCTATCCGTCTCATTGTTTGCTCAAACTCTTTAAAAGAAACCTGCAATTTCTTCAATCTTTTGACAGCATAAGTAGCACTGTTCTTAAGTATTACCTTGTAAAGGCTGGTATAAAGGCTTTGGCTTCGTAAATTAGCTGAGGCATCTAGTAGATCATCTAGTTTAAACCTTTCATGGTCTTCAACAAAGAACACAAGCTCTTGATGTCTACCCTCAGGCTTCAGTTCTTGTATAGCATTGACTGGAACATGTTTGAGAGGAGATTCTTTGATAGCCCTTGGAATCTCATTAGCTTTCCTTCTTTTACCTAGTATCTTGCCCATACAATATAAGAACATAAAGAAGAACCCAAGGCCAATAAATAAAGGTACCAAAGTCCACAATAGTGTGTTTGACTTGTTATTATTAGACTCTGTTGGTGTTCCTGCAACATTTTCATTCTGAACTGTTGCATTTAACTGACTATACTTATAAACGAGCTCGAATTCTCGGTTAGTGAAATGATTGTTGGAGATGTCCAAGCTCTTGAGATATTTCAACTTGGTTAGAGTACTCCATGAAACTCTCCCACTTAAAGAATTGCTGCTTAAGTTTAGATACCTCAACCTTTTGCAGTACGATATCGACCGAGGTATCGTCCCATGTATTTGGTTCCTCGCTAAGCTAAGAACTTCAAGGCTTTGGAGCTTACAAAGGGCATCTGCATTGATTACCCCACTGAGATTCAAGCTTTCAAGCCTTATTTCTATTATGGAGGTACCCTGCAGATTGCACTTCACAACTTCAGATTTAACCAAGCAGGGACTTGTTGAAAACTCATTCATTTGGTAAGCTCCTAGTTTCATTTGTGGATCAACTGATCTAATGAAGCTAAGCAAAGATTGGGATTCACTTAACTCACCTCCCATACACACTGTGGCTAACAGAGGAACAACTGCAATCCATATTAGCCCCTTGACAAACATTTTAAAGCCTTCTCTTCTCTGCATCTTTCGACTACTTTCACCGCTCATCATTAAGGCACCTTTATGGAGTCAGAGAACACCTTGGTTTGATACATCAGATAAGGACATGTTCTTGGATTCCAAAGCTTCCTGTCAGCAATTTTGATCAACTTTACTTAATTTGATATCTTCAATGGACTAGATTGGTACCAGCATATTACCGAGATGCCTTTCCATATCTGGCTCGCTGTTTGAAAAATATCCGCGGACAAAAACAATGTTTGTTTTTGGAACATCCTATGAAACTAGAACCTTGTGCTGTTAAGCCACCAAGCAGCAAACGTACAATATTTTACCTTTTCTTTGTCTTAAATCAACCTGAATATGCATAAACAAAATTCATTTTCCTAATTAGTTCATTATTTCAGGGAATATCAACCTGCAGGCTTGAAGTGGAAACAGAAACAATTGCATAAAAATTTTATTTGATGAATGCAACCCTTTCAGACATCCAAAAAATTAGCAATTTTTTCATTAATTTAAAGTAAGGGCTTGAAGTTGACTTTGTAAAACTTTTATTTTAATCACATCAACACTCCAAAATTTGTTTAGTTTGACATATTAACAAAAAGCAAAAGTGAAAATTGTTATTATTATTATATATCATTATACTTTATTTCTTATCCCTTCAAATATTATAAATTACTCCACCTTATAGGCAAATGTAAATTACAAGCTTCTGCTAAAGTAATTGAAAAACCTTTTCTTTTTTTCTTTTTTTTTTTTTTTTGGGGGGCAATATGCCATTTGCTCTTTATATAAATTAAATATATAAGATAAAGTTATCAAAGAAGGGCACTAACAAAGTATATGATATATCATCAAATTCTACATTTTTTGTTTTGAAAATGGAAAATCAGTGCAGGCCAGCCAGATCAGTGCCATGCTGTAGCAATCATTTCCCAACAATTTTGAGTGTGACAGCAAATACAAAACAAATGCCCTCTTTATCAACCAACTTTATATGATAATAATATATGCCAAGGGCCACTTTAGGTTGGCTGCCTGTTCAAAACATAGCATGTTCTTTACAACAAATTCAACCCTTTGAATGGATCTTTCTGTTTAGTTACATATTGTTTTGACTTTACTTCAAATCCAACCAAAATCCCATTTAATCTTTATCTTTAGTTTAAAGAAAATACATAAAATATAGAGGAATTCATGTGGAAGAAACCTAAAGTTCACACACAATATTCTTTTCTCCCATTCAAACTTTTATTCTATATGTTTTTCTGTGGAAACCACTATCTATGTACACATTTAAACGTAAACCAAACTCTAATCAGTCTAGATAATCAAAGTTTACCATACAATCATAAACACTAATTAAGATTTTTAAAAAAATGTCACAATACAATAACAAAAATATATGCCTAAGTACTATAATCAAACGTTTTCGTCATAATCATCAACTTCGTCGTAAAACGGATCCTTAAGCAGTTCCGCCGCGGACGGTCTTTCCCCGGGCTGAGCAATGCATCTCTCAATGAATGCCCTCACATCTGCATCTCTAACCTTGTCCAAGGCTTGAGGCTTCACCCCACTTGACACTTTCTTGTAAATTTTGGCCACATTATCACACTCGCTATAGGGAATTTCCAAGGTCACCATCTCAAGCACACACATGCCAAATGAGTATATGTCAATGAGTTCGGTGTAATGCTCGTCGTACAACTCTGGCGCCATGAATTCCGGCGTCCCGAGGATCGAATGCGCCGAGTGGTTCTTCCCCACGATCGCCGCCAACCCCAAATCACCAATCTTAACCTGTTGATGATCCAGATTTGCTCATCAAAACCCCAAGTACTAAGCTTTACTTTTTTAGTTTTTTTCTTAGTGACCAAACATGTAAGAAAAGCAACATAAAATAAAAAAAGAAGTAACTTTATTACCTGACCAGTGTTTCCATTAACAAAAACATTGCTGCAATTGAGATCTCTATGAATGATACAAGGCTCATGTGAATGTAAATAATTCAAGCCTTTCAAAATCTGCTTTGACCACTTCTTCAACGCCTTCATTGAGACTTGCCTATGTTTCTTCCTATATTCCCTCAAATTCCCCGAAGTACATACTTCGGTTATGAAATTGAGGGTGTTATGTTCCTCGTCACGCCAAAAACTGTACAACGAGATTATGCTGTTGTTGGTTAATGACCTTAACAACCGGACCTCCGAATAAAGCCGATCGATCATCGCCGGATCGTCGGAGAAATTCCTTAGCTTGACTTGGTTCCATGCAACTTCAATTCCTTCTTCTTGATCGAATGCCCGGTAAACTTTTTTGACGGCTCCGGATCCTAGAAGTTCGGTGTACCGACCGTAACGACCGGTCGGATCGACCTCCACAAAGGGCTCGGAATCCTTGTCGGATTGGTCTGGGTTGACGCTAGGCATCTGCTCACGATAATGATCACGCAAATAACGTAAGTTATAGAAGAGCCATATAGAAAACCAGTTAAGTTTATATAGATAAACACTTTTTTTTTGGTTTTGAATCAAAGTTTTAAGAACTAAAACAAGGACAGAAATATAAAATACTTGCAGAAGATCTTAGTATGAAGAGAAATTTCTTAAAACTCCATGAAAACCCATCAAACAAAATGAAATTTTATCATCAAAAGCTTATGGTTTTAAGGCAAAACAAAACAAAAAGAAGGGAAAATAGTAAAGAGAAAAAAAAGAAAAAAAAAAAGGTTTCTAGAGAGCTCACCATAAAAAATATATATAGGAGAAGCAGAAGCTTTTTCTGCAAAAAGAAGGGTATAGCGGAGCACGGAACATGGCAAAGCCAAAGTGCTGCTTTTATGAGTAGTATTTATAGGGAAGCTTCTTCTTAGGTTAAAATAAATTAGGTTAGTTTAACTATCTTTAATTTATATTTACATTTATATATTTTTATACACAGTGATTGAGGAGAGGTCTAATTTTTTTTATTAGTTCATGTGAAGATTTTTTTTTTTTTTTTATCTCAAGAATTTAATTTTCCTTTTTTTTTATTCAGAAGTTCAATTAATAATAATATTAAAACACTTGAATAAAATTGAATTATGTGATATTTTTTAAAAGTAAAAAAATGCTCACGTGATTAATATTATGCACGCGAATGGAAGGTCAAGTAAATAAATATCTTGAGTTTGAGGTTGTGAGATTTTTTTTTCTTACTTGATTTTTACTCAATTTTAAATTGTTTATACGAGTAATTTTTTATTTTAAAAATATCAAGTAATCTAATTTAATGGAAAGATTTCAATGGTGTAGAGAGATTAAATTTTAAAAATAGAAGGATTGAATTTTAAATATGAAAAGAATATAGGATATGTTAGAATTAAGTGACTCGAATCTTTATTTAAATAAAATACAATGGTAAAATAAAATAAAAGAAGAATCCCTATAGAACTACACTTCTTTTATTTTATTTTAAATAAGGTTTTTTAAACCTTATTAAACTCCATCTATTTGATATTGATTAGAATAAGGTGTTTCAATCTTACTACACTCCTATTAGAATATGGTTTTACAAGCCTATAAATAAACATAATCTATTCCTCTTGTAATGATTCGAATTCGACATAGTGAATTTTCTTCTCCTCTGCCCGTGGTTTTTTTCCCAAAAGGGTTTCCACGTAAAATCTATGTGTTCTTTATTTTTATTTCTCTTTTCTTTGCGATATATTTGTCATTACCGACGTTATATTTTTAACAAATTAGTATCCGAGCTTCTGAGTTTTTCATCTCGATCACGGTAATGGCGTCTTTGAAGTATTAAATTCCGCTGTTGGATCGCAACACCAGATTCGCGTTGTGGCAGATAAATATGCATGCAGTTCTTGCACAGATGGATTTAGAGGAAGCCCTGCTAGGGGTAGATAAGATGCCTTCGACATTGACGGAGGAAGAGAAGAAGCGCAAGGATCGAAAGGCATTAACACAGTTACATTTGCATTTGTCTAACGAAATTTTACAGGATGTGATGAATGAGAAGACCGCCGCAGTATTATGGAAGAGGCTAGAACAAATATGTATGTCGAAAACTCTAACCAGCAAGTTGCATATGAAGCAACGTCTTTATGCTCATCGTTTGGAGGAAGGTGCGTCAGTGTACGAACACTTAATGATGTTTAAAGAAATTCTCTCAAACTTGGAGGCCATGGAGGTTCAGTATGATAAGGAAGATCTAGGGTTGATTCTACTTTGTTCGTTGCCCCCGTCTTATTCAACATTCGAGAGACACGATTTTGTATAGCCGCTAGTCTCTCACAGTTGATGAGGTTTATGATTCTTTGACCTCGTATGATAAGATGAAACATCTTGTGGTTAAACCTGACTCTCAAGGAGAGGGTCTCATTGTTCATGGGAGACAAGATCGGAATGCTGATGATAATCGTAGAAGGACACAGGAAAGGAATCCTCGCAGTAAATCTAAGGGTATATCGAAGTCTTCAAACAGAGGTAAAACTTGTAACTTCTGCAAGAAGAAAGGGCACATTAAATCTGAGTGCTATAAGCTACAGAACAAGATTAAAAGGGAGGCTGCGAATCAAAAGGGAAAATAACCAGAAAATTTCGGTGAAGCTAATGTTGTAGAAAACTACAGCGATGGTGAACTTCTAGTCGCTTCTGTCAACAATTCTAAAGTGAGCGAGGAGTGAATACTTAATTCAGGCTACACCTTCCACATGAGTCCCAATCGGGATTGATTTACAACTTACGAAACAGTGTCTGAAGGTGTTGTTTTGATGGGAAATAATGCTTCGTGTAAAATCGCAGGTGTTGGAACAATTAAAGTTAAGATGTTTGATGGAGTTGTCAGAATACTTAGTGATGTACGACATGTTCCAGAATTGAAGAGAAATTTAATTTCGTTAAGTACTCTTGATTCAAAAGGGTATAAATACACAGCTGAAAGTGGGATTTTGAAGATTTCCAGAGGTTCCCTCGTTGTGATGAAAGGGCAGAGAAAGACTGCCAAGTTATATGTTTTGCGGTGGTTCTCATCATTATTGGTGATGCAAATTGCCGCTTTCTCTTCCTTGTCAGATGATGATATTACTAAACTTTGGCATGTGCGCCTAGGGCATATGAGTGAGAATGGCATTGCAGAATTGAGCAAAAGAGGACTTCTTGATGGGCAAGGAATTTGCAAACTAAAGTTCTGTGAGCACTGCGTTTTTGGGAAGCAAAAGAGAGTTCGATTCACCAGAGAAATCTATAACACGAAGGGAACGTTGGAGTATATTCATTCTGAGCTGTGGGGGCCATCAAGAGTGCCTTCGAGAGGTGGAGCTAATTTTATGCAAACTTTTATTGATGATTTTTCTAGAAAAGTTTGGGCATTCTTCCTGAAGCAGAAAACTATGATTGAAAAACAGACGGGAAAACAAATAAAATACCTCCGCACAGACAATGGCTTAGAGTTTTGTTCTGATGAGTTTAATAAACTATGCAAGTCAGAAGGGATCGTGATACACTTGACAATTCGTCATACTCCACAGCAAAACGGCGTTGCAGAACGAATGAACAGAACGATCATGGAGAAGGTTCGATGTATGTTGTCAAATTCCAATTTACCAAAGTTGTTTTGGGCCGAAGCAGCCTCTACTGCATGCTTTTTTATCAACCGATCTCTATCCGTTACCATTGAGAAAAAGACTCCACAAGAGGTATGGTCTGGTAATCCTGCTAATTATTCTGATTTAAAGATCTTTGGGTGTCTTGCGTATGCTCATGTTGATAATGAAAAATTAGAACCGAGATCCATTAAATGTGTTTTTCTTTGTTATAAAGCTGGTGTAAAAGGGTATAAGTTATGGTGTCCTGAAAATAGAAAAGTTGTGATTAGCAGATATGTTGTTTTTGATGAAACTGCTATGCTACCTAACTTATCTATTAAAGACTCTTCCAATAAAGAAAATCAAAAGTAGGTGGAGCATCAGATTAATACAGAGTCGACTCCTCAAGCCAGTACAAAAATTGAGAATAGAGTTGCTTATCGCCAAAAATAGAACTAGAAGAGAAATTAAACCTCCAAAGAAGTATGCCGAGGCTGATCTAGTTGCTTATGCTTTAAATGTGGCTGAAGATATAGATGCAAACCAAGAGTCGTCTAATTATTCTGAGGCGGTTAGCTGTGAAGACTCAGAAAAGTGGATGTTAGCTATGCAAGAGGAGATGGAAACACTCCATAAAAACAGAACATGGGATCTTGTGAAACTTCCTAAAGGTAAAAAAAGTTGTTCGCTGTAAATGGGTGTTTAAAAAGAAAGAAGGGACTCCAGGAGTTGAAGAACCCAGATATAAAGCAAGGCTTGTTGCAAAGGGTTACAGTCAAATTCCAAGAGTGGACTTCACAGATGTGTTCTCCCCAATTGTGAAGCATAGTTCGATTCGAGCTTTGCTTGGTATTATGGCCATGCATGATTTGGAGCTTGAGCAGTTAGATGTAAAAACTATATTTTTGCATGGAGAACTTGAGGAAGATATTTACATGCAACAACTAGAGGGTTTTACAATCTCAGAAAAAGATGACTATGTTTGCTTGCTGAAAAAGTCCCTTTACGGTTTGAAACAGTCACCAAGACAATGGTACAAGAGGTTTGATTCCTTTATGACTTCTCATGATTTTAAAAGAAGTAGTTTTGACAGCTGTGTTTACTTTAAGAAAAACAGTGATGATTCTTTTGTGTATCTACTTCTTTATGTTGATGACATGTTGATAGCAGCAAAAGATAAAGGAGAGATAAGAAAGGTCAAAGCCCAACTAAGTGAAGAATTTGAGATGAAAGATTTGGGACTAGCAAAGAAGATACTTGGTATGGAGATTCTCAGAGATAGAAAAGCAAGTAAATTGTACCTAAGTCAGAAGGGGTACATTGAGAAAGTTCTTTGCAGGTTCAATATGCAGAATGCTAAGCCTGTTAGTACTCCTTTAGCAGCCCATTTCAGACTTTCATCGGTTTTGTCTCCACAATCAAATGATGAGATTGAGTACATGTCACATGTTCCATACTCTAGTGCAGTGGGATCTCTCATGTATGCTCGATCTTGAGCATGCACAATTCATATTGGTTTAACATGTTTGATTTATCGAAACCATTGCTATACCTTGACTTGAATAGTCAAACGCATGTTTTTAAACCGGGAGTATGTTTCGTATCATCTGGTATATCTTGTTGGAGAATCAAGCAAAATCGATTGTGTGCGAATCCTTTCTATCATTTTGATTCGTGGTCGTTGAATAAGGTAACGAATTTTGTCAACTTTATGTTCAATCTTTATTCATTCCTTAAATAATTTGATACAGTCCGCCTCGGGAAGAGTCGAAATGTATGCGAGTTGCCCAATCGTCTACGAGGAGTAAATCAAGCCTTCGGGAATTAATAGAAAAAATATGGAAAAGATAGCTAAGTTTGCGGAAGCTTTCAATGAATTTATTTAGAAGATGGTTTAAGTTAGGAATGGAGGTGTTTAAGTAAGGGAAATGATTTGGGTAATGTAAAGGATAGGTTCGATTTAGGATGGAAGGAAGAATATGGGATTCGGTTGAGATTGAGTACATGTCACATGTTCCATACTCTAGTGCAGTGGGATCTCTCATGTATGCTATGGTTTGTTCACGTCCAGATTTATCATATACAGTCAGTGCAGTTAGGAGATACATGGCGAATCCCGATAAAGAATATTGGAAAGCAGTTCAGTGGATTTTAAGATACTTACGAGGTACTACTGATGTTTGCTTACAGTTTGGAAGAACTAGAGATGGAGTAATTGGGTATGTTGATGCTGATTTTGTTGGAGACCTTGATAGAAGAAGATCTCTCACTGGTTATGTCTTTACAATCGGAGGTTGTGTAATCAGTTGGAAAGCTACTTTGCAAACTACAGTCGCTTTGTCTACCACTGAAGTTGAGTACATGGCGATTACTGAGGCTTGTAAAGAAGCTATTTGGTTGAAGGGACTCTTTAGTGAGCTCAATGAAGACCTTCAAATCAAAGACAGATATTTTGTGACAATCAGTGCCATCTTCCTTACAAAAGATCAAATATTTCATGAGAGAACAAAACACATTGATGTTCGGTATCGTTTTGTTCGTGATATTATTGCTCGTGGTGATATTGTTGTGAGCAAAATTAGTACTCATGAAAATCTTGCAGATATGATGACTAAGTCACTTCCTATAACCAAGTTTGAGCATTGCTTAGATTTGGTTGGTGTTCATTGTTGAAGTTAAACCCTTAAGGGGTTTTATGGAAGAGGTGAGGAACTTGTTCGTTGAGAGTTCGCGATGAAGAACTTGTTCATTGAGAATTCGTGTCAAGGTGGAGATTGTTAGAATTAAGTGACCCGAATCCTTATTTAAATAAAATAAAATGGTAAAACAAAATAAAAGAAGAATCCCTATAGAACTAAACTTCTTTTATTTTATTTTAAATAATGTTTTTTAAACCTTATTAAACTCCATCTATTTGATATTGATTAGAATAAGGTGTTTCAATCTTACTACACTCCTATTAGAATATGGTTTTATAAGCTTATAAATAGACATAGTCTATTCCTCTTTTAATGATTCGAATTCGACATATTGAATTTTCTTCTCCTCTGCCCGTGGTTTTTTTCCCGAAAGGGTTTCCACGTAAAATATGTGTGTTCTTTATTTTTATTTCTCTTTTCTTTGCGATATATTTGTCATTACCGACGTTATATTTTTAACAGGACCGAAATCATAAATAAACTGTGAGGAAATGGCTTTAAGCTGAACCAGGATCTAATAATATTCTGTTTTGTTTTTTTATAAAGATTTAATTATGGTCTTATATAAGCTTAAATATAAACTAATAGATAGAGACATGAGATCATAAGATTTAATATTTTAAAATTAAGATTTTAATTTGTTTTTTATTTTTTTAATATTTTAAAATTAAGATTTTATTATGTTGATGGAATTTGTTTTTCATCTTCTACTGTAAGTGTTAATTATTTTTCAAAAAAAAATTTATGTTTACATTCATTGCTTTTAAAAAAATATTTGAATTTCTTTTGGCCGCTGTCCTTTAGATTTTACCACATTGCAGCGTGTGTTTGGGGAAATTTTGTTATTGCCTTTTTAAGGCTCTGTTTCCTTGTATTTTGGAAAAATTAAAAGAGGTCAACGTTGGCACTTTTTTTAATACTGAATCCTGGCCGTCCATGTTGTTTTGGATGATTTGGACGGCTTAGATGACACTAGTGAGGTTTTAGATATACATTTGACTGAAGGGAAGAAGAATGAATGTATGTAATTCTAATGCAAGTCTATGACTTTGAATTTTTCTTATTTTGTGTTCTGCTTTTTGTGCCATGGAGTCATAAATTTGGAGCGTGTTTGGCTTCCAAGAAAGTTGTTGAATGAAAATTAAACTTTGGTAATTTTCTTTTCTTGATTCATGTGATAAATGTTATTTTTGTGATGAATTTTTAAAGTCAAATGTTGTATCTATAAATTTCTTAAAATTTGATATTCGAATTAAAAATGCATGTTTAAGATGTAAAACAGATATTAGTAATATCATATCCGGAATATTTTTACAGTAATGTGTACACACATATAACAGCTAAAGAAATATTCTGCCAACCTTGTAATAACCCAAGAAATAAAAATGTAGGTGAGACATTAATATCGAGTATACAAATACATAATGTTTGTATTTCATTAGTGGACGTCCATTTAATTTTAAACTAATATCTTCATGTAATTAATACTTTTTCCAAATCATAATTAAACTAATTACATAATATTAAAGATCTCCAATGTTTATCGGATATTATCTTATCTTATTTTTAAATTTTTATTTTTTTTAGTTTAAACCTTGTTTTCATTATTCCTTTTTATCAAATACATTGTAAAAACAATTAACATAAATTTATATTTAATCCAATTTAAAACGTTAACTTTTTTAACAAAAATTAAAATAAAAATACTAATAATATTATAAAAAAATATTTAAATATTCTCAAACTTGATCTTCATCTTTAACCTATCATCTTCCTCCTAACCTTCAATCAAACTAGATTCTTGTCAGTCAACTATAATAATAGGGTGAATTATAAAAAATAGTCATTTTTGTTTGCCTCAGATTACATTTTAGTCATTTATGTTTGAAATGTTACGTTTTAGTCACTTACATTATTATTTTGTTACGAAGTGGTCAATCTATCGTTAAACTCCGTTACCTCCCTAATGGTATTCCAAATAAGTTTTTAAATGCCAACTTGGATGTCCAGTTGCTGGGATGAAAATAGGTTTTTAATTAAATAAATTTAATTTGGACTGCCACGTAGGACATCCAAGTTGGCATTTAAAACCCATTTGGACTGTCACGAAAGACCGCCGTTAGGGAGGTAACGAAGCTTAACGGTAGAGTGATCACTTCGTAACAAAACGATAACGTAAATGACTAAAACGTAACATTTCAAACATAAGTGATTAAAATGTAATCTGAGGTAAACAAAAGTAACTATTTTTGTAGTTTACCCATAATAATAAATTACTTACTTTGTTCAACTCATTCGCTTTTAATATATTTAGAATAATTTGTAAAATGGTTGTCGAATTACTTTAGTGTTACAAATTAAATAAATAATTATAAAACTATAATAATAAATGGGAAGTGATCAATTTATACGGGTGTAAAACTTGAGTGGTTTTACACATTTCATAATTTTTTGTATGATTAATATTTTAATTATTCAACCATTGAATTTATCAAAATGTTTTTACTTGTTATGCCTATAATTTTTTTAATCGATCCAATATCTTTGTTATATTGATCTAAAATATTGTTTGCATTAATATATATTTAACCATTAATTTTTTAAAAAAATAAAATGAATAGTTAGGTATGCCAAACTTGGCATGTAAGATCTACATGAATGGAGAAGGAAATATAACGATTGAATCTTGTAAAACCATTTAAGTTTTACACTGATGTAAGTGGATCCCTCCTCATATTAAATAACTAGTTTCTTTACTGTGCATGCACAGATTGATTGTATGTATTAATTAAAATTCAACTTATTTTTAATTTGATACTAAAGAATTTAAAAGAATTGATAACACGTAGAGAGAAAAAATTGAGAATGAGAACAAAGAAAAATACATATTAAAAATGAAGAAATTAAAATACTATTGTAACACCCATTACCAGACCCGACCGTCGGGTTCGAACAATAGGATGCCACATTCGTTGTCGAATCAACTACTAACAATTTCACATCATCAATCATGAAATCTACAATAATACAACTTTGAATAACATGAACATTCTTTCTCGGATCTTATACGAGCATACGAATGCTTTAAAGTCAACTCGAGATCAATTACGGACCTTTTTGTAACATTTTAAAATGTTAGAACAAGCTCACGATAAATAAATCATTCAAGTATTCAATCTTGTCATAAACATCTAGATATTATGATATTCAATTAAATCTGAATCTTAGTCAAGCTTACGAGAGCTCTTTTAATGACCCGAGAACGAATTAAGACCAAATTGTAAGGTTTTGAAAGTTTGGGCTCGACATCGTGGCGTCACTATCTCCACGTCATGATGTCACCAAACAGTTTGTCACGTCACGACGTCAAACCACACGATGTTACAACGTCACAAACTGTCGATCGACGTTCTAACGAGGGATATTCAACATTGTGACGAGAACCCTATTTTTGGTAAAAGCTGGCCATTTAGTACCTATTTCGTGTCAAACCAAATCAATAGCTCATTTGGTGCATAAATACACATTAAAACCTGCACAAAACGAATTCAAAACATATTTCAAGGCATTCATTTAATCATTCCTAATATTAACTAAACCAAAAGGCCACATTTGACACCAAACTTAATCATTTCACCTATTCATCATAATCTATATTAATATGCTTTTGAACCATTCAACATCAACATCATACCAATCATTCATATAGCCCTTTTCAATTTAACTAATCCAACCTTTTCACTAATAGGCATCAAAACATATCAATACAACTTGTACCAATTCAACTTACTTAACCATGTAATATATCCATTTCAAGTCATCATTCATTCATACCATTTCATGCTCAATAACCCTTATGGATGCCATTCAAACATCACAACATTTTACTACCAACATTGTTATTCATATACTCCAACTATAGCTTAACACATTGCCAACATATTCACTTATAGACATAACAAATAACCATTCAAACTCAAGCATCATTTAAGGTTCAAAATCACCGTCTTTCAAGGTAAACACTTACACATAACCAACCTATATACATGCCACATAACCGAGTCCAAAACGATTAAAAGACTACCAAATTGAAGGCTGGATAGTGTGAGCTCCAAGGCGATCCGATTGATGCGTTCTGCAAAATGACCACTACAGAAACAAAGTATGAAACAGAGTAAACATATCGAATGCTTAGTAAGTTCATAATAAATTAACTTAACTTATTGAAACACAAAGGTATCCTTGGCATGTCCTTGGTGTAACACCCCTAACCCGTATCCGTCGCCGGATTAGGGTTACGAGGCATTACCCGTCTAACCACCAACAGCACACTCATATAAATATTAATACATAAATACATGTATACGTAATTTATAACATTACAATCAAATATGTATCTTCGTCTTTAATATCAAAACGTAGATAATCATATCACAAATAATATCATTAACGTCAATTAAAACTAATTACATACAAATAGCGAAACACTATTCATTTGGTCCATTTGTATACTATGGCCGAATATATATATATTACTCTTATTCAACATATACCAATCAAATAATATAATAATTCAATTACATGCATAACATAATTAATTTTTTTTTTCACTACAATAATTACCCATTTCAAACCTCATAACCGAATGTAAATATAGACATCCAATGTGTAATATGAATTCCAAGTTGATTCAATACAATGACCAAATACTTATAAATGAGCATACTTCAACTTGTTCATTTATATGACACATTCAATATTCACATGCATAAAGTATAACTTCATTCTTTCATGACTTGTTTCGCAAGTATATATATATATATATAATTAAGCAAGGGTATATTCATCAACCAAAGTGTTCCATATACCTAATCAAACCAACTCATGACTTCAAATATCACCCATAACATAAATATGAAATAACATCCAAGTTAGGTTATACGTCATATATGAAACATTTATTTATAACTTATAAATAATATACCTTTCGAACTTTCATGAAATACACACATCCCACACAAATTTATGTTATAACCGAACATGCATATTCATATATATATATCATCCCAACCAAAAGCAACCAACTCAAGCATAGAAACAAAGCCATTTTCGAATGGCATTTAGACATATACACATTTACATCATTGTATCTATACCAGGTAGTTTAGCCTATACATGCCATAGACTTTAGGTTCATTCACAAAAAGGTACCAAAAATGGTAGATAGTGTGATTGACTTGACGATGATCCCCGAGCTCGAGCTTTAACTTCAAAATCTGTAAAATAGTCGAATGAACACATATACAGTAAGCTAACTTAGCTTAGTAAGTTTTAAGCAATGGTAAAGATATACAACTAATCAATATGCAATTTAATCAATCCAACATGATCATTAACTAATTCATAAACACAAATATGCTTAACTTGTCACCATTCAACAATTACCATCTTTAATAGGTCACAAAACCGAATGATCACATGCCATTTATCCATTTCGAAACAAGCTCAAAGATAAATGATTACATCACATTACTATAAGTTTCGTATACTAAAATAACTTACCTCATTGGTACGAAATTATTCAATTATCATGCATCACTTACCTACGTGCCACATCTTGATTTTCTCCATCCATTTGCTTATATCCTTGAAAGGATCCGAAAATCTGCACACACAGTGCAACTCATGTAACGTATCGCACACTTAGTGACGTTACTTGAAAAAGAGCACACATAGTGCTATATACTAGTAATGTATCGCACACTTAGTGCCATTACTTATTCTTCCGCACACATAGTGCCATTCGACCGATTTTCGCACACACAGTGCTCGGTATTTAAGCTCGCACACATAGTGCCCCTTAACCGAACCTTTCTTTGTTTATGCGAACACTTAAAATTTCATTCTCATACATACATACACAAATATCCAAATGTCCAACAACAACTCAATTTCCTTATGTCATACCATTTCATTCGGCACAACTAATATACATGTATTTATATATTTGCATCCATCTATTCAAAACAAACATCTCTCTCATTTCATATTCACATCTAGTTACCTCTTTATTCATTCATATACTCACATTACTCAATGAATCAACACTTATACATTTATATATTTACCAACATTACATTCGGCTAGTTTATATATATTTCATCCCATTCCATTTCACATTCGGCAATAAGAGTTTTAATATGCTTAATTCAATTATTCATATACACATTAATATATATATTCAAACTCATTTCAACCAATTGCTTAAAAACTTACCTCGGAAGTCGTCGGTTTAGGATTTCCCGGCTATTCGTTCAACTTTGCCTTTCCCCGATCCAATCCCGACTCTTTTTGTTCTTGATCTAATTAATTTCAATTTAAGCTCAATCAAAGATATTTTCATTCAATTTAATATAAAAACACATAAATGTGAAAATTACTATTTTACCCCTAATATTTCACACTTTTACAACTTAGTCCTATTTGTACAAAACACAAAATACATCAAATTCATCCACATACATGCATAGACGAATCTTTCTAGGGACTGTATAAGTCCATATTTTTCATAAAGTTCACAATTAAACCCTCCAAACTAATATTTTCTCTAATTAACCTAATTAGCTAAATTCATCAAAAATTCAAGAACAAAGTATGTTCATCTAGCTCAAATCTTTCATTTAACACCATAAATCAGCACAAAGCTCAACATATCATCAATGGCATATCTCATAAACATCATCAATGCACAAAATTAAGACATGGGCTTGATAGTAGAGTAAGCAACAATCTCAAAAACATAAAAATCATCAAAAACTAAAGCTAAATCATACCTTAATCAAGCCTAAATAGTGCCGAAACCCTTTGAAACTTTTTCTCTTCTTTTATCCTTTTAGTTTCGGTTGAGTGAGGTTAATGAAGATGAACATGCAACCACTTGTGTTTTATTTATTATTATAATCTTATAATATGTTATTTAATAAAATAAACTTAACATATATATAAAATAAACATGTAAATTATATCATTACATGTTGCCGTCCACTATGCTATTAAATGGATAATTTATAAATTAAGTCCTCCCCTATAGAAAAACACACCAATTTAACCACTTAATCAAGAAGAAAGCTACTTTTACCACTTATGCAATTTAGTCATTTTTCTTCAATTAAACACACAAACAGACAAATTTACTCACGAAATTTTAACACATGCTCAAACATATATCATAGATATCAAATATAATATTAAAATATTTTTCTAACTCGGATTCGTGGTCCCGAAACCACCGTTCCGATTAGGGTCATAATCGGGCTGTTACACTTGGCATCCTTATTTATATATATATATATATATTCATAAACCATTCCACAAGACAACCTGTAGGTTCGTATCTCACATAACAAGATCATGGGATTTAAATTCATATATATGTACAACCAAATTACTTTACGTCATACTATTCAACCTTGTTCGATACTAAAACACATCAATGAAATTCACATTCAATCATTTTATTATCATTTAATTTTTCGTTTTCTGTCCAGAAAACTATAACAATTTAAATTTAGATACACGGGACTAATTTACTTCCACAAACTGTATAGCTAGTTTACTTATACAAGCTTTATTTGATGTTGCCCACTCAAGATGTCAAGAATCCGCAACATGTGCTAGATCTCAACCATCAATAAAGAATTGTCACGCCATAAAATATAGGGGGTTAATTGTAATGGATAGACAAGGAATAAATTAGGTTGAATGGTTAAGTGTTTGGTGTCCTTCTTAGAAGTCCTAGGTTCGAACTCCACTCCTCCCATTTATTTTCCTTTTATTTTCAGCAACCTAGGGTAAAAGCTATATCTAAAATATATTCGGCTAGGGATAAAACTTAACAAGAAATAGGCTTTAGGCCTAATGGTTAAGAGCTAAGCTCAGGTTCGAGCCACTCATTTCCCAAGTGCATTTTTATTTTTTAGCAGAAATTTTGGGGTAAATTGCCCATGCCACCCCTAGGGTTTGCAAACCCTAGGTATTTAACCAATTTATTTCCTAATTGGTCTTTCACTTCCCCCTTTTTTCAATTCCTATTAGAATTTTGTCTTCTTTTCTCTATTTCTTCTCCTCTTTCTTTTATTTCCTCTCATTTGCATCATATTTTTTCATCTTTGTACTGTTAATTATCTTGCTATCCTGGATCAAAACATCTTCCATTCAATCGTTCTTCCTATCGGTTTTGGTAATTTCCATCCATAGCAACCTTAGCATTGCCAAGAAATGGTAAGTACTCCTCATTTCCAATGAGTAGATCCCATATTTCCATATCCAACGGAAATATTTCTTTAATTAAACAATCTTTTATGTTCTTGCCAAATCTTGGAAAATCTTGTTGAAAACTTGACACTAATTGCTAAATCGTGTGTAATGTCGTTTGAAAGACCAAATTTAGGTAAATCATATCAGAATTGGGCGTGAGGAACGTCGACCAACAACATGGTGAAAGGTGTGTATTTTTTCCCAAGTGAATCAAGACAAGTTGTGTGTAGGATTAGGGCCACTGTAATAGCCCAAATTTCAGTGATGTCAAAAATAATGGTTCGAGACCACCAAATCTGAGAAATGGACTCGTAGATTATATTTATTTAATATTTACGAGTCAAATGTAGCTTTTAAAATGTTTTTAAAATAGTAAATTGTGTTTTATAAAGATTTATTTGGTCAAGAAATCGAGAAAAAGAGGTATCGAGATCTCGGTGTTATAAACCGAGTCATAAATATTTTTATGAATATTTAAGGAATGTCAATAAGGTAGTATTAAAATTTCGTTAGAAAATTTTGACGTTTGGGTGGTTAATTAAATAAAAGGACTAAAATGAAAAGTATATAAAAGTTGCTAAAAGGATTAAATAGCCTAATTGTCAAATGAGGAAGGACCTAAAGTGAAAATAAGCCCAAAGGAGATATTTTGGGCGGCAATAGCTGAGAAAATCAGGAAATGGATGAAATAAGGGTAAAATTGGAAAATTGCCAAAATTAGTTAAATAAGTATGGGACCAAATTGGAATTATCTAGATTTCTCTTCATTTCTCTTCATTTTCTTCAGCTGAAAAACAGCCATGGGAGAGAGTTTCAAGCTGGTTTTCATATTCAAGCTTCATGTAAGTTTAATTCTTACTTTCTCCTTGAAATTTCTATGTTTTTGGACTTTTACAATTGGATCCTACTTACTATGTCATTAGTTTTTGATTCTATAGCTAATTTTTAAAGTTGATGTGGATTAGTGCTGGAAGAATATGATGAATAAATATTGAATTGAAGCTTTAATTTTGTTATATGATGATTTTATTAAGTAAAATTGATGGAAATTGATTTTAGGACCTAATTGTGAAAGAGTTGAAATTAAGCCCTAGAGTTAAAATTCTGATTTTCAAAGGTTATGAAGTAGTTTAAAATGATAGAGAAAAGTATTAAATGAGAAAATTAGCTAAATTGAGGGGTTAATTGAGCAAGGATTGAATTGTATGAAATGTGGAATTTGGGACAAAATAGAAATCAACATGTTATACTAAAGCAGTTTTGGACAGCAGCAGTTATCTAATTTTGAAAAATCACAAAAAATTGTATAAATAGAATTAGAAGCTGAGTAAGATATATAATTAAAGCTTGTTGAGTCTATTTTCATATAAAAGAAACAAATCAGGTAAAGGAAGTCTACATATTGAGATATTTAAATTTTTGTAAGACTGGTTTAGAACAACTTCGTGATCCCCTGTTCTTACTTTAGAAATTCACTAAAAATTGTACAAAAATAATTATGAGTTATAATTTATATTTTTGTATTCCTTAGTGAGTCTATTTTCATTAGAAATAATAATAAACACTATATGAAAACCGTACTATGAGATAATTGATTTTTAGTGAAGAGAGGTCAGAGCAGTAGGACTGTGTAACAGGGGAGAACTTAACTAATAAACTGTACTAATTGGCCACATCAAAAATTCTGGACAAATTATGGTAAGAAGATATGTGAGTCTAGTTTCAAATAAAATTAACGGTTTGAAATTTAGAGCTCTGTAGCTCGAGATAAAAATAATTTAGTGAATATAACACAGATGGACAGCTTGAACATTCACATGAGTAAATAGTGAAAATTATAGAAAATGTTACTTACAAGTGTGTTGTTTATACTAAGGATGTGGATGGAGAGGAGGAGGAGGGAAAATAATATATGAATGACTTGTGTATAAATTGATTACATGCTCGATTATAATTGATATAATGTTTTATTTGGAATATTTATTATGAAATTATGATTATCGTTATAATACAAAAATTGAACTTGTGAGTTTATATGGCTAAATTTTAGTGATCATTTGTTAATTTTATGAATTTCATGATGTGTTATTTCATATGTATTGATGATCAAATTGAGCATTTCAGTTCGATGACAACATGAATTGACGGAAAATACAATGGTTGAACCATGGCAACAAGTGATAAGTGATAGCTTTCGCTACACTTATCCGATCAAGAACAAGTGAAAGTGAAAAGTGGTAGCTCCGCTACGATCGATGAAAAGTGGTAGCTCGGCTACCGATCGATGAAAAAAGTGGTAGCTCCGGCTATCCGATCGCTGAAAAGTGGTAGTTTCAACTACCGATCGCTGAAAAGTGGTAGCTCCGGTTACCTGATCAGTGAAAAGAGGTAGCTTCGGCTACAAGTGACAAGTGATTTCCGTGTAAGACCATATCTGGAATATGGCATCGGTGTGGTACGTGTTTAAGATGAAAGACCATAGCTATGTTATGGCATCAGTGATTATCAGTGAAATTTAATGCATACTGGTGCAGAACAATTCCGTAAGACCTTCACTAATTTGACGAAGTTGGTAAGTGTTATATAGAATTATGTGATATAAGGAAATATGAGTTAATGAGAAGAGTTCTAAAATGACATAATCTAAATTCGAAATGAAATATTATGAAAATGTACTTGGAATGTATTGGTATGTCTTGTGTATGTTATTTGAGTTCATAATATGGAAAGTAAATGTATGTGAAAATATGAGGTGATGATATCTGTACATAGAATTTATTGATGGATGCATACATCCTAATGGATTTTAGAGAACATTGAAATTGGGCTCAATAAGTGAGTTGCCAATTTAAATTGTAATTGGCAGAAAAGTTAGTGAATTGCATGATTATGAGTTGTTACATGTATTTGTCAAAAATACGAGGAAATGATGGTAAATGATACATGGAAATATGAGACTATAATATATACAAACATGGAATGTGTTTAATAAATGTGTTCATTCATAATTATAGAATTTTTGCATCTCAAGTGCACTATATGTATAAAGATGATGTTTCAAATGATTGGATAAGTAAAACTCAAATATGAAGTAGTTTGAAACCAAGACAAATTGTTATAAAAATGTATATGAAAAACAGAGGTGCGATTGTTATATGCAATATGAATACATAGGATGAAAAAGTACAAGTACAAGAGAAATTTAATGAGAATTGAGCCCATATATCGTTTCTTGTTATTTATATGAAGTGTACGACTAACAAATCGTATTAAGTATAAGGCTCGATTGAATATCTTAAATTGGTTTTTGCATGTATTAAATGTGGGTGAAGAATAAGGATCAAATGAGTGAGAAATATGGCTTGAAAAATATCATAATTTATGAAAATTAACTTTACCACACGGCCAAGCAACACGGGCGTGTGTACTAAGGCCGTGTGACTCAAGTTTCTCCACGGATGCAAGTCGAGAGTTATACGCCCTATAGGCTCTCGGCTATGTGAGCCACACGGGCGTGGGACTCTTGTAAATGAGATAAACTTAAGGAAAAAAAAATTATACGATTCAAATTTAGTCCCGACCCAATCCCAATGCATGATTTGGACTTCAAGGGTTCGTTAAAGGAACTTTTATAATCAATTTTGATATTTGAGTGATAAATGGTTTAAATAATCTGTAAGTGTTTCGTACTCTTCGGTAATGCCTCATACTCTGTTCCAGCGTCGAACACGAGTAAGGGGTGTTACAGCCACACGGTCTCCCGCATGAGCATGTGGACCACATGACCATGTGCCTCTGAAAACCCTAGGCTAGCTTGTGAACCACATGACTACAGCTATTCCACATGATCGTGTCTCTCCTGTATGGTAATCTTTATGTTTGCCACACGGTCATAGTTTGTTGCACGGCCTGGCCACACAGCCGTGTAACCCTTCCACCCGACCATGTGACCCCTTTTTTACAATATTGCCCAGAAATTTGTAAAATATTTTGTTTTGTCCTTACGTAGTCCCCAAACTATTTTTTTAGAGTTCTATTTCTCTCAATTGAATCCCTAATAATATGTATATTGGAACTTATGATCTGAGTGATTGAATTATTAATGTTATATGCATGATATGAAAATAATACGTGCCTATTGCTACCGTTAAACCAAATATATGTTAAGAAAGTTTATCGCTATTGTAATGATCCATTATAAGCATGTTAATTGCTACCGTATTAATCTATTATAAGCATGATAATTGCTATTGTATCAACTTATTATAAGCATGTTATTGCTACCGTATTGATTTGTTATAATCATGTCATGTTGTATTGCATGGGGTGGGAAGATATAAACGGAGGAAGCGTCGACAGTTTATCTTTAACGACTAGTGGTTCATCCATAACGTATTTCAGTCGGCAGTTTATCTGCAATGACTAATGGTTCATCTACAACATATTACAGTGGTTCATCCACAACCTACTAGCAACTTTTATCTGCACCGATGGGTAGTCATCCACCTATATTTTTATTACTAGCATTTCATCTGCAGCGATCAGTGGTTCATCCACAACGTAGTTTAAGGGTAGAAGAGTTCTGGGGAACTCCTATTGTGGTGTGTAGCGAAGTTGGGTAGGATCTATTCTGATCAATTGAAATTGCACCTCCATTTATGAGCATGTGCATACATAAAATGTGAATTCTAAAATATTATAATATTGATGTGTTGGTCTAAAGAATTGATATTCTGAATCGCTATATTAGTGTGATTGTTATGAAAATTGTTAATTTGTATGAGTCATCTACTGTTTGCACTGATTTACTTGTGATAAGACTCACAATGAGCTTCTTAAGCTCACTCCCCATCTATTTATATCTTTACAGATAATCCAATAGGTTAGAGCGCGAACTCGGCATCTGGAGGGTCTCGGTTTGGAAATGGTTTTTTTATATTAAAGTATTTTAGATTTATTATTTGAAATTTATGTTATCTAGAGACTATATTGTTTTATTTTTGAATTGTGGCATGGGACTTAGGTTTTGGGTTAAATAACATGTATGACGTTTAATTTGACTTTAGGATGTTGAATTACGAATTTTAATTAATTATGCATAAAATTTGGTTTTCATTAAAACTATGTTAGATATCACTTTTCCACTGCATGACCATGTAAATGAGGTTTGAAAAATACACACACACACACACATATATATATATATATATATATAGAATCCAACCTTTACAAAACAATCATTAAAGATCAATTCATTTCCAAAATTAAAGCAAATGTTTTAAACAACTATTTTTAAACTCTGATAATTATGTTAGGTCATTTTGGTAGTCAATGTAATATTTCGAATTCGTCGAGTTTAACGTCTAGGTCGGGTTGGGGAAGTTACAAGAATAATTTGAATTTGCTCACACAAGATGTGATACTTGGGCTATTCATACAAGCTGTAGGTCAGGTTTACTTTTACAAAATTTATTCGATATTGCTCACTCAAGCTGTCGAGAATCCACAACAAATGCTAGATCTCTGTCATCAATAAAGAAATCCCTGACCAACACCGATATCTTTTTGAAGCTTAACGGTATGTTATTCGTATTCTAATCATTTACTAAATTCACATGGGCTCCATTACCACTTTTAGATCATTTCGAACCTTGAAACTATATACTCGCTTTTCATATTTCGAATAACATTTCATATACACTTTTAATCCTGTAACCTCATCATATACATACTACTCAATCATATATCAATTTCGCATTTAATCATTATCATGTATCTATTCATATTAGTCATTTATTTCATGTTTACGATATAGTCCTTTTGATGTCAAAAGACATTATTTACCTAACAATTCGAATTAAAAAGTAAAACAATATAACATGAATTAATAAAACAAATCCCCCTATAAATTTACCTGAAAATACAACAAGCAAACAAGGTGTCAGGACTAATCTAAAATTTCTTCTTTTTCTCCATCAAATTGAGAGACCGATTATATGGAAGCTTTGAAACCTATTTTTCCTCTTTAAAATTCGGTGAAGAAGATGGACAAGGAAGATGACAATTTGTTTCTTTTAATTTGTTTTTATACTTATGGTTAAAACTAATTAAATATAATTTATTTAATTAAACTTAATTAACGGATGAAAGTTGTCATCCACCACCGTTTGCATTTTTGGAGTGGTCCAATTACCTAATTGGTCCTCCAATTAATTAAAATTTTATAGTGATTAATTTTTACCACTTTTACAATTCAGTTATTGTACCTTAATTAGTCACTAATTAGAAAAATTTACCTATCCAAAATTCAATTCAACTATATAATAATTCCGTAAGTATTTAATAAAAATATTTACGAGCTCGGTTTATAGACACGAGGTCTCAATACCTCATTTTCTAACATTATTGACTTTAGGATCATTATAATTGTACATTAATTAATTATTCAATTAACAAAATCATTAGACCAAAATTCAATATAACACTAAATTAGATTCGTAAATATTAAATAATAATATTTACAGGCTCAAATATAAAAAATTGGACTTCAAAATCCTCATTTTTGACGCCACTAGAAAAACAGGCTGTTACAACTATTCTTTAAAATAAATTTATATAATAGTTGTGGACATTTTTATAGATTTTTTTTAGAATTTTAAAAAATTAAAAATGTATATATTTAATTATCTTAAATTTAAATTTAAATTTAAATAATACATATTTTATTATAATTTTTAAATTTGATAAACTAATTAATAATATAGTTTACATTTTAAATTTAAATTAAATTACAAATGATATAAAATTTAAATAATATTTATCTTAATGATAATTAACATAATATTTATATTTATGATAATTTTATATATTTTTATTTTCTTAGATAAATAATAATTTAGGTAAAATTTTCAAAATTTATTTAACCTTTTCTAATTTTATTTAAATGCGTTAAAAAATAATAATTATCCATGTGTCAATTAAATAAGTTGTACACATCAACTTTAGTTCTTAGACCTTATAATATATAGTATATATAATTTTACTTAAGGTTTAAATTTTATTTATTTAAAATTATTAAAATAATAATTATTATTCGCGCGTCAATTAAATAAATTGTCCACATCAACCTTGAATCGTAGACCTTCTAAATATATAATATACTACATGCACAGATTTTATTGTACGTATCAATTAAAATATATATTTTTTTTAGATTAAACGTAGATGAATGTTATAATATATATGAATGTATTAAACAAAAATTAAAGTTATGCTAATAAAATATAAAATTATAGTTAAAATAATTTTATTCAAATCAATTACATTGATTGAATAATAAATGGGTTTTATTGTATGTGTGTTTAATTTTATAGTTCCAAACATTTTTTATACAATAATTTCAAGTGTTTTAATTTTAAAATGTACTAATTTAAGCAAGAAATAATTTTTAATAAATATTTAAAATGCATTAAATAATTTTTAAAAAAAATATTATACTATTATAACATTTATTTAATTTAATATATGATTTTTAAAAAATATATTTTATATATTTTTAACTAATATAATAAGAATTTTTTTTTTAAAGATTTTTTTGAAAACTCTTTTATTAGAAAATAGTATACAGTATTTTTAGTTAATTCAATTTTATTTATTTTAATATTATATTATCTTATAAAACTTTACATTTAAAATTTGATTTTTGTTTAGAATAAAGTGAAATATTTAAAAATTAAGGATAAAAATAGAATATAATTATTTTAAAATTTAAAATTTATATTTATCAAATAATCTATTTATATTTCATGATTAATTTTTAAGTAATATACCAAACAATTTTATAACTTAAATTCAGTTTATTTTTTCAACACTTAATTTTTTTAATTTATCAAACAGCACTGAAGCAAAACTTATTTAAGTGACAATTAATCTAAAAAAATATGTTTATTTTAATATAAATATAAAGCCTAATTCAATATAGATATAATTTTATTTAATCTCAGTTTATTAATAATAAACAATACATCTGAGGATATCAAATTGTTGAATTTATTATTAATTGTTTAATGTTATTCTTTCATGTGATTAAGATTGACTTATCAAATATTATTATCTGATGAATGTGACGATAAAAAAAAGTTAATCATCATAGTATTTATTAATTTAAAATAATAAATGTAATTTAATATGAATACAAAATCTTGATTATCTAAAAAATTATTTTAATATAAATTTTGTTATATAATGCACATGTATTTAAGAAATTTATTAAATTATAGATAGATATATATATTAAAATTTAAAATTTTAAAAAAATTAATTTAGAGAACATTAAACTATAAAATTGAAATAAAATATTTTAACAAGAGCTTTATCTTGTCCATGACCCGGCCCGAAGGTTCGCTCGAAAAGTGGGAGGGTTTGGACAAAAATATAGGTTCAAAAAATCGACTTGAACAAAAAAATAAGACTCGTCTTCTAAATGGGTCAGGCCTCAGATAAGCTTTTTTTGATCCGGGCCCGACTCGAATTTGCAAGAAAAAATACTGTTGTTGTTTCTTACTTTTTTTTCATTGTTTTGTTATTATTTTACTATTATATTGCTACTATTTTGTTTTTGTTATTTGAATATTGTATAACTCTTATTTTATTATAAATTTTGCTTGCTAAGTTACATTTATGTTAGTGTTATTTAAGTATATATTTCTTTTAATTTTTTTCATTATTGAGAAACATTTATTTTAATGTTTATAGTGTATTTGATGTATTATATTTTTTTAATTTTATTTTATATAAAAATAATAATATAAAAAAATTTAATACAAACGGATTAGACTCGAGTTTTAGCATCTTTTATTCGAATCGAAGTTGAGTAAAATTTTATGTCCATTTTCTAGGAACTTATCCATAGATTTTTAACAATTAAGGCTCAAAATTTAATTATGATTGATTATAGTTACATTTTGTAATTAAACGTAGGGTTTGGATCAAAACTGTTGCTCACATGGGAAACCTTTAATCCCGGAATAAATAAAGATGTAGGTATAAGATTAAATGAATTGAAAGAGAAAGAATAATAGAAGCTAAGGTACCTAGTTTTGGAGGTTGGCATTTTCTTGTGACAACATTAAGGAACATGTGATTTTTGGCCACTATTTAGCACATGTGAGACCCATCAATGCCATGCTTCAACTTCCAATTTCTTTTTGGACAGTTGTGGAATACCATTCATGCTTCTCTGGACTCACCAACCTAATTCGCTTGTGGTTATCGTAAACAGACACAAGACAGCAAAGGCATGATAAGGAACTAATGTAGTCTAAGCAGCAACCCTAACTTGCAACTGCAAGTGTCTATAAAAATGACAGTTGTAGGGGACAAAAACCTGAAAAGGCAACAATACTCCACAGAGGATATAAATTGTGATTCCATATTTCATTACAAATCTGGTCCAGACTCTGTAAATTGTCGACTTCAATGTAAATGATGGGTGTATTTTTAAATTTTATTTATCAACAAAATAAAAAAGCAAGTCTATCTTACATAAGCAGAGATATGATCAAAATATTACCCATTCCTTTATTCAGAAGCATGTATGTATGTCTGCTTGTCATGATTATCCTCTTTTCTTTAATACGGTGGCAATGTCCATTATGGAACTAGTCCCCCCCCACGGCTATGAGTTATGCAAGCATATCGTGGGGCAATCATATGCAATTATTTAGCATTCCCAATTAACTTTAAAAGCCTTTTATATGCACATTCTTTTATGTAAAATATTACGCATTTCCTCCTAAAATCTATTTAAGAATCGAGTTTGGGTGATGATTTTTACACTTTGGTCCGAATTCAATCTAAACAATAAAAATATTCTTTTAATTTAAAATTAATTATAAAAATATATTTTAATATTTTATTAATTTTTAAATATTGAAATGAGTTTTTTAAGCAAACCAACTTGAACTTGAATTTTTTTAAATCAAACATCGATCCAGTCCACAATCACTTTTTACTTAAACATAAAATTATCTCTTTATTAATAAATTAGAAAAAGAAAAAGAAAATGTATATTAAAAAATTAAAATCCCTTCTGGTAGATGGAAACGCATCATGCATGTTTTAGAAGTAGTTATGGACCTATCGTTCATTTTGCATTTTTTTTTCTTAATCATAACTCAAAGCTTTCATTTTTAATAGATTTTCTAAATTACACATATAAATTATTTAATTATTATTATTTTAATAATAAAATTTAACAATGTTTCTCAACTCACAATTAAATTAACTTCATAATTTTTGTAAAGTATGATGACTAAATTCTGATAAATTAAAATAGAAAATTTATCATCTTAATCTACAATCAATAATCTATATAAACATGAGTTTGAAGAAACTTTTAAATGACGGGAATAACATTTAATGGACAATAAACTATATCATTTTTCTCAACTTGATACTTAAACTTTTTATTTATCACAAATGGTCCCTAAATTAGTATCTCAGTTAGTCCAATCATTAGTCAAACCATTAAGTCTATTTAAAAAAAAAAAGGCTTAACCCACAAATTAGTACCTAAGTTATACAATTTTTTTCAAGTTGGTACCTAGACTTTCTTTTTCCACCAGTGATACTTAAACTATTCTTTCGTTACTTATTTTACACTAAAATGTTATATCTGTTAAAAAAGTTATAACCAATAATAGGCTACTACATCATATAAACTTTTTTAAAAAAAAATACTTTTTTAATTCTTTTATTTTATTTTTTCTTTTACATTATTTCTCTCTTTTTATCTTTTTTATTTTCCCTCTTTTTTGTTCTTCTTATATAATGTCCGGCAATGCCAGCAATGCTCGAAATTCGCCTTCTTGAAGTTAAGATGTTGGCGATTAATTTTGTTTTTGAATTTCACTGCCTACTTGCTCAACTTGACGAGATCGTAAAAGTTCTTTCATTGAGTAAAACCAATGTTTTTTTAGAACCAGGTCAAATTGTCCGATCGAACCGGTTAAATTGGGAACCAACCGAGATATTGATCAAGGGCTAAATCTATTGACCAACAAACTAATATAGACCGGTTGAACCGAGCTAAAATACAATTGAACTAATTTTCTCTATTTTTTAAGTTATTCATATGAATATTTTAATAATTTATTTTATCAAACCGAGAACTAGTGGCCTAATCAGTTCGACCATTAGCCCAATTCTGAAAACCTTAATCAAAACTATAAACCCAAAATACTTACTTGAAGAAGAACAAAAAATGAGAGGAAGAATAAATAAAAAAAATTAAGTAAAATAAATTATACTATATATAAAGAGAAAATATATTTTTTTATCTTTTTTACCATATGGAAAATTTTAATTGGTTAATTTTTTTTCAAATAAACTTAACGGTTTAATTAACAAGTGAACTAATAGATGTATCAACTTGAGAAAAAAAGTAGTTTAAGTATCACTTATAATAAAAAAAATGTTTGGGTACTAAAATGGGAAAATGACATAATTTGTAACATCCTAGGAAGGGCCTATGCATTTTTCAGATCAATTGTATGAAATGACAAGTCTTAAGTATTATGAATAAATTTTTGATACTTTTGGAAACCTAGAAATGAATGAAAATGGAAATGAAAATGAAAATGGAAATGAAAATGGAGATGGAAATGAAAATGGAAATGGAAATGGACATTTTTGGAAACCTAAACATTTTTGGAAATGATCCAAAAATGGAAACTTGAACATTTCGGGAAACTTGGATATATGAGATAAATAAAGGAGTTTTATTCACATAAATATGTGAATAATAATAGATAAATAAAGGAGTTTTATTCACATAAATATGTGAATAATAAGAGATAAATAAAGGAGTTTTATTCACATAAATATGTGAATAGTAAGAGAGAAATAAAGGAGTTTTATTCACATAAATATGTGAATAATAAGAGATAAATAAAGGAGTTTTATTCACATAAATATGTGAATAATAAGAGATAAATAAAGGAGTTTTATTCACATAAATATGTGAATAATAAGAGATAAATAAAGGATTATTTTCTAATGAGATAATTGATGAGATAATTGATGGATTAAAGGCTTTTATCTTTTAAATAAAAGAGATAATATTATCAAAAGAGGAGTGGTGGCCAAGTAAAGGACTCCTAGGCTGATAACTTTGGCTATAAAAGGAGGACAGGAGGGCTACTCATCAACATTTGCTCCTCTTCCTCTCTCACAAATTCTCCCTAGGCAAAACCCTCTCTCACTAATTTTCATTAAGCAAAATCCCTCTCTTTTTCTTCTATTTTCTTCTCCGTTCTCTTCATTAAAATTGAATCTTTGTGGATTCTAAGAAAGAGGCAATCATCCACAACATCAAAAGGGATCTTTCGGAAATCTAAGGATCTAAGGTAATGATTATAAATATAAATATGTGGTTAAAGATTATGATTCACGTTTTCAAAGTTAGATCTAATCTAACACGAAGTTATAGGATTTCAACAGGGCTTATAAAGGAATCCTCTTGATTTGGAATCCCATCATAAGGTAAGGGATATTCGGCCAAGGCATAATTTGTTTAAGTGTTTTCCATTATTTCAAAAACCGAAACCGACATGGTTACATACCTAGTATTAGCCGATTTCAAGGAAGAGGAATTCTAGCAACTGTTGGGACTTGATTAAATCAATTCGGCAACTAGGTAAGTAATTCTACTTCTAGTAGGATTTGGTTTTAAGACCAAATAGGTTTATTTATATGTTTTAATTAATGGTCGAATATAGGAGTGAAAGATCTAGATCGGTAGATCGCTCTACGGAATTCACGGAAACTATTAAGCGAAAAAGGTGTGTACTCTTACTAACTTTCAATAAATTGCATGGCAATCATTATATAAATATGTAACAAAGATGTGAATGTGGCTAAGCACCACAAATGTGGTAAGGAGTACCTGTGCGTTTCCTACTTTTGATAGGATTGTGAATGTGATATATTTTGAACATGTGATCGGTAACATGAATGAAAATTAAGTATGTGAAATATGTTATGAAATAATTGGGGCATTCGGGATATTTGTGGAGGAAGAAAGTGAAGGTGATGACTACGGTCTCACCAACGTAAAGTGGTGACTACGGTCACATAAAGTGAAAAGTGGTAACTTCGGTTACATCCAGTGAATACTGATGTCTAATGACACAACATAAGTGGGCGATGAGCACGCCGATCGCAAATGATCGCTTCTTCGATGGTGTGTAGCGGATGGAGGGTCGACTTAGTAGTCCCCGCGGTGTGCAGGTTGGGTACGGGTGGTGTGTAGCGGATGGACAAATAGGTTTGGATTTGGGTTGCATCATCCTTTATTTTGTATGAACATGATATTGATATGACCGGTATGCTCGATTTGTTGGAAATTAGTACTATGTACACATTGAGTCTGTTGACTCACCTCTCGCTGGGGAATTATTTTTCGTGTGATGAGCAAGAATGGACCGGTCGGCAGGAGCTAAAGGTGGCCATGCATCGCTTGAAGAAATTATCTCGAATTTGGACTTTATGAAATTTTAGTACTTTAAACTTTATTTTGGGTTTGAATGATGTAATAAGGCCATAAGGCCCAATTGGATTTTCTTTATTTCTGTTTATTTTTATTTGAATATGATACAATTTATGTTTGATTAAAGATAAGTAAATTTATTTCTTTTAAAATAATAAACCCAAAAATTAATTTGTCACCTTATTTAAGTTGGATTTCAATTTATTAAATAGGTTTCAAATTAAGCCCAACCCAAAACAATTTTTTTTAAATTACACAAATTTTCTCTAAGTCATTTAGAACATTGAAAACCGATTTATTTAAGGAACATACCAGATCCGGTTCAGACTCGTGGGCCGGGTGTGGGGTGTTTCAGATTGGTATCGAGCCCGCTTTTAAAACTCTCGGCTTTGTGGGCTCAGCCCCAAAACATTTTCAATTCGAGCCCAAATGAATTTCTTTGAAATAAGCGAGTTTTATGGCATGGCACCTAAGTCTCCGACCATGATCCACCACTGTAAGTACCTTTAACCATCCGTGTGATTATGTGAATTATGAATTGTAAAAGGGTAGCAAAGGCATGGAACGTAGAGAATAGTGTGATAGGAACTTGAACCCTAGGATTAGACTACTCAAACACTTGAAACTCATAAGACTTAATGAACTTAACAAACCTATGACTAAGTTATTAAGCTAGGGTGTGGCAACCCTCAGACGCATGTCTAGGATTGGATCCTAAGAGCCCGTATTTAAGCGAGCCCCTAGTGACTCACCTCCTCTTCGCAGTATCCTACCCGTGCGTAGCTTCTGGTTCGCCTCTAACTCTCGAAGGCTCAGTGGTGTGGCAACCTCTGCGTGCGCATGTCTAGAAAGGTTGGTGAGAGCTTGGTATTTAAGCGAAATTCGTGACTCACCTCCTCTTCATTCGAATCTCGCTCAGGTCAGAGCTTTGGTTCACCCCGACCAAGAGGGCTCGGTCATAGGCTAAACACAAAGAATAAAACCCGAAAGGGACTTAGCCGCTTTTTCTTTTATAAAAAAATAAAAAAATGTATAACCAAAATTTAGTTTTAAAACTCTTAGAAACTTATGAGAACTATTTTACAACATTTTCTTCTAAAAAAAAAATAAAAAAAAAATAATACCCTTGGTTTATAAAATGACCAAACCACCCATAGTTTTAACAAAATTTCATTACTTTATCAAATGTTCAAAAACCCTAATTTGTAAAATATCAAACTATCTTGATTTTGGAAAATTACAAAATTGCTCCTAACTTACAAAATTACCAAAACGACCCTGATTTCCAAAAATTTTACAATATCATTGCTTTGAAAAGTGTAACTCTCAAAGGAACCCTCAATGTTTTACAATCTTGGAAAATATCCCTAACTTAATAAATTTTACAAATTTACCCTGATTTTTGGAAAAATTATCAAAATACCCCGAGATCAAAATTACCGAAATACCCCTGGATTTCAAAATTCTTCCAAAATTTCCCGGAACTTTAGAAGTACCAAAATACTTTCACAAAATCACTGTGGAACTTTTTATTTTTGAAAATTTACGAAAATACCCCAGTAGGATAAAATTACGAAAATGCCCCCGGTAGTGGAAAAGCAAAATAACGAAAACAACAACAAGAATTACAACGCTTTCTTTGAATGAACGAAAGTTCATATTTGTTGATGGATGAATGAATGAATGCAAGACTATATGCATGTATGAATACGAAAGAACCACTCTTAAACTCTTCTTCATAAGATATCATCGCGGGTAATAAGTGAAACAAGAATACTAATACATAAAATTCCTTAATCGATCTCGCCGATAATGAGCTCAAGAGGACGTGGTCGTCGTGGAAGAGGTAGAGGAAGGATGACCGTTAGATCGGGACAAGGTTCGACAATGAGATACCACCACCACCATCACCCCCACCGTCAATGTTGAGCAAAGCAGAGCTCGCATGGGGAAGATGCCGTGTCGCAGTCATCTGCCGCGAGTTTTGGAATTGGTGGTGGTGCAGAAACAATTCGAGAAATCGTAAGTCCAGGCTGAGCGCTCGTGCTAATGGAGTGAAATATTTAGAGGAGTATCGGGAGTGGCACCCAATCTGATACCGAGCATCGGTTGGAAGCAATCGAGCGCGCATCATGGATGAGCTCGACTTGACCTCCGAGGAGAAGTTGAAAGGGATGACGGCATTGCTGCGCGATGAAGCGTATCAATGGTGGTTAACCGTCGACGGTACACGCGAAAGATCGACACTCGGAATATGCTAAGGAAGCATTTCGTAAGAAGTATGTGGGAACCGTATATAGATTTGAGCAAAGGAAGGCTTTTCCGGGGTTGGTACAAGGAAGTAAGTCTGTCACCGAATATGAAGCGGAATTCTTGAGGTTGAGCCGATATGCCCAAGGAGTAGTGGCGATCGAGCATGAACGCTGTGTTCGCTTTGAGGACTGACTTAGGGACGATTTGAGACTTTTGATAGCACCGCATCGTGAGCGGAATTCTCTCGCCTTGGTGGAAAAGGCTAAAGTGGTCGAGGGAATTAAGGACGCCACCAAGCAGTGTGGGATGTAAATAAGCCCAAAAAGAGGTTTTGGGCCATCCGAAAAGGCCACAAGAGGCCTAGAGTTGACAGCCACAAAGTCAACAGCCGAGTGCGGTACGGCCGGCAATTTCGCCTTGTGAACATTGTGGAAGGAAGCACGGGGAGAGTGTTGGAAAAAGGCGGGACGATGTCTCAAGTGTGGGTCCAAGGACCATATGATTAAGGATTGCCCCAAGCTATTAGATGAGAGCCAACCAGCAGCTCGGAGAATGCTAACCAGCCGGTAGAGGCGACAGCGACCTCAAAGAGGTCGTGGGTCGGCCAACAGAGGTAGTGGCAGAGGCCGTGGAGCTCGGGGTCGAGGTGCAACTAACGCCAAGCAAGGCAACCGGGTTTGGTTTACGCGGTTCGCCAGCAGGAAGAGGGGAGACGCGCCGATGTTATAACCGTGCGTTCTTTATTCATGACAAACCCTATTTTGCTCTTGTTGATGTGGGCTCAACTCATTCCTATGTTGCATGTAGTGTGGTTGAAACACTAGGCCTAGACTCGAACTTTCTCGATAGGCGATAATCGTAGTAAGCCCTTTAGGCCAAACGGTGAGGATAGATAGGATCTTTCGGAATGTACCCCAGAGATTCAGGAGCGAACTTTCTGGCCGACTTAATGGAATTACCCTTCTGAGAGTTTGAGCTTATACTTGGAATGGATTGGCTAGTAGAGCATCGAGCCGTATTGGATTGTGCGGCTAAACGTATGGAACTAAGAACCCCTAAGATGAGGTAGTAGTGATGATCGGAGAAAGGAGGAACTACTTGTCTAACGTAGTTTCAGACCAAGGCCGAGAAAATGGTTAAGAAAGGATGTAAGGCATTCTTAGCCTTCGTGAGTGCGTTAAGAGGAGAAGAGAAAGGTGTTAAGGAGTTAGAACAATAAGGGATTTTGAGGATGTATTTCCTGAGGAGTTGCCCTAAATACCCCAGATAGAGAAGTGGAATTTGGAATAGATTTGCTACCAGAATGCTCCCCGTGTCAATCGCTCCCTACCGAATGGCACCAAAGGAGTTAGTGGAGCTCAAGGCTCAAATCCAAGAGTTGTTGGATCGTGGGTTCATTCGACCCAAAGTGTCTCCGTGGGGAGCACCGGTTCTTTTTATGAAGAAGAAGGATGGAACTATGCGGATGTGCATAGATTATCGCCGCTTGAACAAACCGACCATCAAGAACAAGTATCCTTTGCCAAGGATAGATGACTTGTTCGACCAACCGAAAAGGGGCAAACAGTGTTCTCAAAGATCGACTTAAGGTCGGGTATCATCAACCGAAAGTGAAGGAGGCGATATTCATAAGACCGCTTTTAGGACAAGGTACGGTCATTTTGAATTTGTGGTGATGCCGCTTGGGTTGACGAACGCACCGCCGCGCTCATGGATATGATGAATAGGGTTTTCCAACCCTACTTGGATAGATTCGCCGTGGTGTTCATCGACGAAATTTTGGTGTATTCCAAGACGGAGGAGGAGCACGATGAGCATCTCCGAGTTGTGTTAGAAGTGTTAAGGAAAAGAAGCTTTATGCCAAATTCAAAGAAGTACGAATTTTGGCTCAAGGAAGTGGCGCTCCTAGGACATGTGGTATCCGCAGAAGGAATAAGAGTGGATCCTAGGAAGATCGAAGCGTTGTTGGATTGGAAACCACCTAGGTCGGTGGCTGAAATCGTAAGTTTCTTAGGCTTGGCAAAGCTATTACGTATGTTCGTGGAAGGATTCTCGCCGATAGCCGCACCTTGACAAAGTTACTAAGGAAGGAAGTACCGCTTGTGTGGACGGATAAGCAACGGAGAGAGCTTCAAAAGCTTAAAAAGTGTGGCGTGGCTCCGGTGTTAATTCAAATGAGGCGGTAAGGACTTCGTAGTATATTGTGATGCTTCGCACACGTGGTTAGGGCGTGTGCTAATGCAAGAAGGAAAGGTAGTCGCTTATGCATCTCGACGCTTAAGGCCGCATGAGGTGAACTACCCAACTCATGACTTGGAACTCGCGGCGGTGGTTTTCGCCCTCAAAGTTTGGAGGCACTACCTTTATGGAGAAAGGTCGAGAATTTACACGGACCACAAAAGCCTTAAGTATTTGTTGACTCGTAAGGAGTTGAACTTGAGGCAACGAACGGTGGGTGGAGTTATTAAAAGATTATGACTGCTCGATAGAATACCATCCGGCAAGGCGAATGTGTAGTAGCCGACGCCTAAGTAGGAAGGTTGTGTCGGATTTAAGGGCTTTGTTCGCTCACTTAAGTTTGTATGATGACTAAGCTTTGTTGGCGAGTTACAAGTCAAGCCAACCCGGGTCAAGGAGGTGAAAGAGGGACAATTGGCGGATAAGGACTTAAGTACTAAGTTACAGCAAAGTACGGCAAGGGAGGATTAAAGGATTATGGCGCCAATGATGAAGGAGTACTGTACTACAAGGAAAAGGTTTGTATGCCGAGGGATAAGGAGTTGAGACAAAGGATTCTTCTGAAGCGCATGGTAGTCCTTATGCTATGCATCCCGAGGCATCAAGTCAGATAGAGATCTAAGGGAACAATTTTGGTGGTCAAACTCAAACGAGAGGTGACTCAATTTGTGGGGAAATGTTTGACATGTCGCTAAGTAAAGGTCGAACACCAAGTCCCATCAGATTGCTTCAACCAATTGAGATTCCCAATGGAAGTGGGAAAGAATTACCATGGACTTAGTTAGTGGGCTTCCCTTACGCCCACTAAGAAGGACTCGGTATGGGTGATAGTGGACCGCTTGACCAAGTCCGCACATTTTATCCCCGTGAGGATCGACTATTCCCTTCAAAAGTTAGCCAAGTTATATGTGACGGAGATCGTGAGGCTACACGAGGTACCGATGTCGATCATCTCCGATAGAGACCCAAGGTTTACGCCTCGATTTTGGAAAGCACTTCATCAAGCATTAGGCACTAAGCTAGACTTCACTACGGCTTTTCATCCACAATCGACGGCATCGACGGGTTATACAAGTGTTGGAAGATATGCTAAGAGGTCAGATGATGGATTTCCGAGGAAGTTGGGAAGATTACTTGCCTCTAGCCGAGTTCGCCACAACAACAAATGCCTATCGTGCAAGCATTCGGATGGCACCATACGGCATTGTATGGAAGGAAATGTAGAACACCAACTTGTTGGACCGAGTTAGAGAACGCCGCGTTTTGGGTCCAGAGTTAGTGCGAAACCGAGGAGAAGGTGGAATTAATTCGCACGGTTGAAAGAAGCTTCGATAGAGCGTAAGTCGTCGACGCGACCTTAAGAGGAAAGAAATTGAGTTTGAAGTAGGAGACCAAGTGTTTCTAAAGGTCTCACCTTGAAGAAGGTTATGCGGTTCGGTCGCAGCGGAAGCTGCTCCCAAGGTTTATAGGGCCCTATCAAGAATCGGAAGAGTTGGGCGCTGGCATACCAATTGGAGTTGCCACCGAGTTGCATCAAATGCACGACGATTTCATGTGTCCATGCTACGCCGCTATCGATCGGATCCGCCTCATGTGGTACCCGCTGAAGAAGTGGAGTTAAGGCCGATCTATCCTACGAGGAGGAGCCGATTCGGATCTTGAACGTGACGTGAAAGCACTACTGAAAGAAGTCGGTGCATTTAGTCAAGGTGTTATGGCGCAATCATGGATCTAAGAAGCTTCGTGGGGAGCCGTAAGAGACAATGCGACAGAATACCCTCAATCGTTTAGTTAGGAAATTTCGAGGACGAAATTTTATTTAAGGGGGTAGAATCAGAACATCCTAGGAAGGGCCTATGCATTTTTCGGATCAATTGTATGAAATGACAAGTCTTAAGTATTATGAATAAATTTTTGATACTTTTGGAAACCTAGAAATGAATGAAAATGGAAATGAAAATGAAAATGGAAATGAAAATGGAGATGGAAATGAAAATGGAAATGGAAATGGACATTTTGGAAACCTAAACATTTTTGGAAATGATCCAAAAATGGAAACTTGAACATTTCGGGAAACTTGGATATATGAGATAAATAAAGGAGTTTTATTCACATAAATATGTGAATAATAAGAGATAAATAAAGGAGTTTTATTCACATAAATATGTGAATAATAAGAGATAAATAAAGGAGTTTTATTCACATAAATATGTGAATAGTAAGAGAGAAATAAAGGAGTTTTATTCACATAAATATGTGAATAATAAGAGATAAATAAAGGAGTTTTATTCACATAAATATGTGAATAATAAGAGATAAATAAAGGAGTTTTATTCACATAAATATGTGAATAATAAGAGATAAATAAAGGATTATTTTCTAATGAGATAATTGAGGAGATAATTGATGGATTAAAGGCTTTTATCTTTTAAATAAAAGAGATAATATTATCAAAAGAGGAGTGGTGGCCAAGTAAAGGACTCCTAGGCTGATAACTTTGGCTATAAAAGGAGGACAGGAGGGCTACTCATCAACATTTGCTCCTCTTCCTCTCTCGCCACAAATTCTCCCTAGGCAAAACCCTCTCTCGAATTTTCATTAAGCAAAAATCCTCTCTTTTTCTTCTATTTTCTTCTCCGTTTCTCTGTTAAGTTTGAATCTTTGTGGATTCTAAGAAAGAGGGCAATCATCCACAACATCAAAAGGGGATCTTTCGGGAAATCTAAGGATCTAAGGTAAGGATTATAAATATAAATATGTGGTTAAAGATTATGATTCACGTTTTCAAAGTTAGATCTAATCTAACACGGTTATAGGATTTCAACAGCTTATAAAGGAATCCTCTTCGATTTGGAATCCCATCATAAGGTAAGGGATATTCGGTCAAGGCATAATTTGTTTAAGTGTTTTCCATTATTTCAAAAACCGAAAATCGACATGGTTACATACCTAGTATTAGCCGATTTCAAGGAAGAGGAATTCTAGCAACTCGTTGGGACTTGATTAAATCAATTCGGCAACTAGGTAAGTAATTCTACTTCTAGTAGGATTTGGTTTTAAGACCAAATAGGTTTATTTATATGTTTTAATTAATGGTCGAATATAGGAGTGAAAGATCTAGATCGGTAGATCGCTTCTACGGAATTCACGGAAACTATTAAGCGAAAAAGGTGTGTACTCTTACTAACTTTCAATAAATATATAAATATATAAATATGTAACAAGATGTGAATGTGGCTAAGCACCACAAATGTGGTAAGGAGTACCTGTGCACGTTTCCTACTTTTGATAGGATTGTGAATGTGATATATTTTGAACATGTGATCAGTAACATGAATGAAAATTAAGTATGTGAAATATGTTATGAAATAATTGGGGCATTCGGGATATTTGTGGAGGAAGAAAGTGAAGGTGATGACTACGGTCTCACCAACGTAAAGTGGTGACTACGGTCACATAAAGTGAAAAGTGGTAACTTCGGTTACATCCAAAGTGAATACGAAGTGTCTAATGACACAACATAAGTGGGCGATGAGCACGCCGATCGCAAATGATCGCCTTCGATGGTGTGTAGCGGATGGAGGGTCGACTTAGTAGTCCCCGCGGTATGCAAAGTTGGTACGGGTGGTGTGTAGCGGATGGACAAATAGGTTTGGATTTGGGTTGCATCATCCTTTATTTTGTATGAACATGATATTGATATGACCGGTATGCCCGATTTGTTGGAAATTAGTACTATGTACACATTGAGTTCTGTTGACTCACCCTCGTTGGGGAATTATTTTTCGTGTGATGAGCGGTAATGGACCGGGTCGGCAGGAGCTAAAGGTGGCCATGCATCGCTTGAAGAAATTATCTCGAATTTGGACTTTATGAAATTTTAGTACTTTAAACTTTATTTTGGGTTTGAATGATGTAATAAGGCCATAAGGCCCAATTGGATTTTCTTTATTTCTGTTTATTTTTATTTGAATATGATACAATTTATGTTTGATTAAAGATAAGTAAATTTATTTCTTTTAAAATAATAAACCCAAAAATTAATTTGTCACCTTATTTAAGTTGGATTTCAAATTTATTAAATAGGTTTCAAATTAAGCCCAACCTAAAACAATTTTTTTAAATTACACAAATTTTCTCTAAGTCATTTAGAACATTGAAAACCGATTTATTTAAGGAACATACCAGATCCGGTTCAGGCTCGTGGGCCGGGTGTGGGGTGTTTCATAATTAAATACCAATTAGTAGATTAAGCTCTTTTTTTTTTAAATAAACTTAACGGTTTGACTAATAAAAATATCAATTTGAGAAAAATAAAACAATTTAGATAACCTAAAAAAAAAATTAAGTAGGACCGTGATAAGGGTTGAAAACCTTGAAAGCCACGATATCCATGCTAGCTTTTTAAATTGATTTGCCCATTTGGATGTACAACGGAGAGATAGATTTATACCAATGCGACAACAATTCTCTGGGCAATTTGGCAAAGTTGAAATGCTAAGATTTTCTTTGCAACTGGCTCTAATCCCACCCAACCGGTTATCCTTGCGACCTACTATGCCCAAACTATATTCCATGCATCGAGAACGACCGATTTTATCCAATCGATAGGAGATATATCCCAGAACCCGGATGTTAGACAACACATCAGATTCTAATATTTGGATTTTAGTGATACTATTGCACTAGATGACTATGGCAATTATATAATAATTTGGCTGGAAATGCAAAGTTACATTGCCCGTTTTTCCTTTGTAGGGCCAAAATTTGCCCGGCCCCTTTTTATAACCAAAAAATCAAAAATAATAATAATAATAAAGTCCATCAGCAGTTCAAATTTACAAAAAAAAAAAAATGAATAAAATAGCAGGCCCAAAATTCCTAGTGGCCCAAATACTAAAACATTAACCCAAATCAGACCTAGCCCAAACAAGCCCAATGCCAAATGGCCCAAAATTTTGAAGGTTTCGGAAAACCCCAGAAACCCCTAGCGCCGCAGCCTTCCTCCTCCACGCGCGCGCGCCTCCTCCACAAGACAAACCTCCGTCGCGCGCCACGCTCACACCTCTCAGACGCCTCCGTACTGCAAAAAAATGACAAATAGACAAAGAAGCACAAATAATGCAGAGGAAAAAAACAAATTGATTGTATTTTTCTTTTTATTTTCGGCTATTAAAAAGCCAACAGAAGTGGTATTGGGGGGATCCCATTTTTTTTGTATACACACACTAATACAGAGAAATAGAAATCAGAAACGAAATTTCAAAGGTGACTCCCGACTTTAATTTCTGTCGAATTTCTGATTCTTTTTACTGGATTCATTTTCTTTTCATTTCTTTTTTAATCGATCGTATGCGAAAACCATAAAACAAATACTTACCCGTGTATGGCCGTCACCGGATTCCTCTCCACTTCGCCGAAATCGGAGTTAGAAGGGGAATCTGGGTAAAAGGCGATAGCTCCTCTGTGCATGTGCCCAGAAAGGCCATATTCGGCCCCTATCCGACGCCTTTGCCGATTCCGAAAGCTCATGGCCATCGGAGAGGGCCTGTGACGTTTGGCTTTCGAGGCGGATGAGAGAGGGTTTGGCTTCGGTTAGGAAAACAAAAAGGGATTTAGGGTTTCATTTTAGAAAGGTTTAGAGGGGGTTTGATCTGTTTCAAATTGGTTTTAAAGCTATTAAAGAAACGGCGCCGTTTAGGCTCATTGTAATAGCCCTTAAACGACGCCGTATAGAGCAAACCGATGATCCGACCCGATTTCGGCGAAGATCCGCGCGTTTCAGTCCCCGAAGGGACATTTGCGCATTTAATCCTTCCCCGTTTAGTCGCGATTTGATTAGGTCCCATGTACATTTCCTTTTTTAAAAAAATTAGTCTCTGTAATTTAAATGCGTTTTCAATTTAACCCAATCTGTACGCAGCGTTTCTGTAAATGGGAATATTGCGTTTTTAATCCTCATTTATTTACATGCATTCTTGATTCTGTTTTCATAATTTCATTTATTTAAAAATTATTCTTTCAATTTTATTTTTATTCCAATTGGGCCTTTTTTTTATGTATCTTATTCATATTTTTCTCAATTAATTTGGTTATTCAATTTTAAATGGTTTTAATATATTGTTTTGAAATGTTATTAATTGTTCAGTTTTTTTTTCTTGAATATCTTTTAAACTTATCTTAATATAATTTGTTCATTTTAAAATCGTCTTTTATGTACATCTCTTTGGTTTAAAGACTTATATAATATGTCCAAATACTTTTATACATCATTATTTTATATACACTATTTAAATTAAACTATTATATATATAATATATGTGCATGTGATTTGTATTAAAATTATTTTATTCTTGTGCATATATTATCAAGCTTATATTATGTATATATATTTTTAATCTATTTACGTATATATTTAGTTTTCTTTAAAACTACTTATGTATATATATTTTCTTTCATAATTTAGTATATATATAAGTTAGTATACATAAGTTAGTATATATATATTTTAATGTGTATATACATATTTCATGATAATTGTTTCATAAATTTATTTGTAAATTATTACACTGATTTTTGAATCGTTTCATAAATTATTAGTTTTAAATATTTTTTTTGATTGTTTTAAACACATTTGTTAGCATTCAAATTTTGTTTTACATTAGTTTGCCATCATAAATCTTGTAGAATTATTATTGATTGTTAATATGTTTTAATCATGCGGTTATCGTTATTGTATATTTGTGCGTTAAATTACGTCTATAATTACGTTCATCCTTATAATGTTGAGTTTGTATACTATTTCATGCTTAATGCTATGCTTGTGTTACTAGTTATTGTTTTACGTTTCAATTTCTAAAGTATTCGAGCCCTTATTAAACGCTTCATTTTATTTACGTGTATACCAAACAAAAAGCATTTGGAGTCATTTTTAATAGCATATTTCAAAATAAGGCAATATTTGTGTATTTGGAAATTCGAGGAATCGTGTCCTATCGTGATGGGTTTCGGTTTTTCGTCCGACCAGATAACCAAATAACTTTCTAAGATTAAGTACATGTTTTCAAAATAAGGCAATATTTGTGTATTTGGAAATTCGAAGAATCATGCCCTATCGTGCTGGGTTTCGGTTTTCCGTCCGACCAAATAACCAAACAACCTTCTAAAATTAAGTGCATGTTTTCAAAATAAGGCAATATTTGTGTATTTAGAAATTCGAGGAATCGTGCCCTATCGTGCTGAACCAAATAACCTTCTAAAATTATGTCCATGTTTTTAAAATAAGGCAATATTTGTGTGTTTGGAAATTCGAGGAATTGTGCCCTACCGTGCTGGGTTTCGATTTTTTCGTTTATCCAAATAATGAATATCCGTCTAAAAATCTCAACACATGAATTTTGAAAATCGTGAGAGGATCTTAGTATCGAGGGTTTCAAATGTCGTATCCTATCGTGCTGGATATGATGCTTTATTTCTTCGGAACAAGAGAATCTTAGATTCCAATTCGAGTTATCCATACCTTTAAAAAGAATTACATTTCTAAATCTTTTCAAAATTCTCGACGATAAGACATTAACTAATCAATTTGGTACCAATTTTGGGCCATGGGTGCTAATCCTTCCTCGCACGTAACCGACTTTTCGAACTCGCTTTTCTTAGATTTCGTAGACCAAAATTATTGTTTAATAAAAAAAATGTTTTATTAAAATCTATCTCAAGGTGACCCGATCACACCTCGAATAAAGGATCGGTGGCGACTCCATATTTCATTGTAAAGTCGATCCCCGTTTTTCTAAATTGAAAAAAAATGGTTTCGACAGCTTGGCGACTCTACTGGGGACTGGTTGAGAGTCAGGCCATAAATTGATTAATTTTTGTCCTTTTGGTTGAAAATTTGGAAAATTGTTTTGAAAAATCGTGTTTCTTTTAATACATTTTTGGTGCTATGATTGCAATAATGTCGAGTCTCATAAAATACTCTTGCATTGCATTGCATGACCGTTGTGGTCATACCTTTTAAGTGGGAGTGAGAAACTATGCCTTCGTGAGGTTTTCACCTCTGCATGGGCTAGCGGACTGCTTCCGGGATACATCTTTACCTATATGCTTCGTGAGATTTTCATCTCCGCATGGCCGTAGGGAAATGTATTCCCCTGAATCGAACTCGATCCATATGAGCCTATAATGGGTGAGGATTGAGGAATTTGCTGGTTCAGGTACCCTCTCTTTAGAACTAAACCACATATAGTGAACCCTAAGAGCCCACCCTAGGTAGAGCTATTTCGAATTATAGTGGTTACCCGGATGGAGGTTTGATAATATTTTACTTGTTTGGATTTTTATTATGCGATACTCGACTTGTTGTGTTTTTATTTGTTTTCTTATTTGCATGTCATTTCATATTAAAGAGGTGTCAATTCTGCTCGGTTGCTAAGATAGAAAGTTTGCCATGGAAAACGAATTTCTTGATAAAATAGAGGATAATGCGGCCGCTCGCACGCACGTGGTCGTAAGAGTTGCAATTGGAAAAAGGGATAGTTTAGCTAAAGGATACACATCGGAGTCAGGGACTTTACCCACGCCAAGGTGATACAAAACGAGCTGCAAGAGTTGAGAGATATATGGGCCCATTGGGATGAGGAACTAAGCAATTGTTCTACCGCAATTATGGCGATATACCCTATTTGCTTGGATGTTAAGGTAGACAAGCATCCGCTTCGGCTATGACTCGCTTTTGGAACCCCGCCTATAGTCATTTTTCACTTTCGTGAAGGTGGACTTGGTGCCCATCGTGGAAGAATATACGACCTTGCTGCGTTTTCCAAAGATCCAAGTTGATAGAGCTTACTCTAAGGTCGCTAATGCCCCGAATTTTGTGAAGAAGTTAATAAGTATTACTGGGATGAATGAGCCTTGGGTTACAGCTCGAATTCAGCAGAAAGGGGATGGTAAATGTATTCCTTGGGCGATTTTGAGAGACTTGATCTTAGCATATTCGAATGTAAAGAAGACAGTTGATATTTTCGCCTTGATCATTTATGGTTTAGTGATTTTTCCTAAAGCTCTAGGGCATATTGATGAAGCAGTTACTGATTTATTCAATCGCCTTGATAAAAGAGTCACGCCTGTACCTACAATTCTGGCTGAGACATTCCGATCTTTGAGCCTGTGTCGGAGGGAAGGTGGAGGTAGATTTATTAGATGTGCACAGCTGTTACTGGTATGGTTTCACGGACACTTTTGGAAGGTGGACAAGGTCTCTTACCGGGTCTTCTCCGAAAGTTATTCCCCATTAAAAGAAGAAGTAGCTACACAAATGAGAAGCGATATCTCAGAAGAAAGGTGGATGATGATTCTTCAAAATCTCAAAGAGGAGGATGTTGAATGGAGAGCCTTTTGGATGGTCCCTAACGAGATCCTCTATCGGTGTGGGAGTTTTGATTATGTGCCATTGCCCGGGATTTGGGGGGCCATTGGATACACTCCGTTGATTGCATTAAGGCAGTACAAGTCGAGGCAATTTATACCGACGACTTATGGGCTTGCTCAATGTGAGTTCTTGTATAAAGCGGGCAATTATAAGAAAAAGGTTCGAGAGATTTTGGATGCTTGGAAGCAGACTCGCCGGATGAAGAGATTAGTTGTTGGTTCTATGACGCCGCCGGAATATAACGATTGGTTTAGCCAAAGGATCAATGATAATATTCCTGGGCCGAGTGTAGAAGGTTCTTGATCAATGGAGGAATGCTTGCGAGTAGTCCCGTCAGAGCTAGAAATTATAAGACAGGACTTTGAAAAGAAGAGTCTCGAGTTCGGGAAAAGGATTGAACAGCTAGAGGAAGAGAAAATGCACTTGAGATTAGACATAGAAGTGCAGAAAGTAGAGGCTAAAAAGTTCAGAAAAAGAAAAAACTGGGTTGAAGAGGATCTGGACAGTTTAAAAGTCGACTATAAGAAGATGCGTCTATCGATGAGGACTGCTAGTTTAGAAAAAACTTCGGAGCAGTGGCGTCAGGAGATTCAAGACGAAAGGACTAAAGCTGATCAATGGGAGGAGAAATTCTGAGAGACATAAGCACGAAACAAATCTGTAGAGAAAAGCCTCTCAGAAAGCCGAAATGAACAAAACGAGTTAAAGGCTAGAGTCGCGGAACTCGAAAGATCTCTTCATCACCACCGAAGCCGTAATTCTGTTCAAGAGTTAAGAGCGAGCTTAAATAAGATAGAAGAAATGAAAAGGGAAAATAGAAGGATTAGAGGTAGCATTGCGAAGCTGTGAAATGCGGATTGAGTCTTTCGAAGCAAGTAAAGAACGGTGGAGGGAGCAGCTTCATCAGTCGCAGAGTCAAGTCGGAAGCAGGGATTACATTATGGGCGAAGCCATAACCCAAATTCGAGAGATAGCTGATTACTTGCAGACTTTGGCATTACAAGCAGATATATTGAGCATGCAGTATGAGTCACAGTCAGGTCGCGGACAGGAGTTAGCTTCACTACTTAGGAAAATTAAGGTTTTGGGCATTAAGGCCAAGCCATATCTGTAATCTGTTTTATGTAAAGAATTTTGTTTTCTAATAAAGTTTTTTATATGGAATTGAATCAGAATCGACACCTTCTTTGCATTCATTCCATGCATTTGCATTGCATTTCATGCATTTGCATCACATCGCATCATATGCATTAAAACTTGTAGAAAGACTCTGATTAATTAAAAATCATTTCAGTTAGCCTAGAAGACACGGAACAAAGGTTGGAGAGATTAGAGCAAAGGCAAATACAAATGCAGAAATATGAACCTGGGAGCGTTTTGGACAATCGGACTGCGGAAGAAATTCCTGTAGTATTTAGAGCCTACCTAGAGTAATGTACAAAACGCACTTGTTGCTTTAAGCCTAGAAGAAATAAGATTTCTTTTGTGAAATAGGCTTGTGTCCAGAATTTTTATTTCAATAAAATGCATCTTTTTGAGTAAATATTTTTATTCTTTACATCTCATACTGTACATTCTTTGATTTTTTTAGAATATTCTTTCATAACCATACCATATAAATAATCATCCTTAGAATTATTTATTCTTTGGATTCTTTGCCTACGTACCTAGGTACCCAGATATCAACGACGTGAGCAACGTTGTTACTGACTCCTTTTTTGAATGAGATATGGGTCTAGGGGATCTAAGGACTTTGAAGATGACAGAGATTGTAGCCTATCTTTTGATTTGTTAAGGATGGTAAAATAAGATGAAAATAGACTCCACCTTGCAAGAGGTCAGTGGACGTTGCGAGCTTAGGAAAAGGATAAAGATCAAAGCCTAACTCACCACAAAAAATAAGGTGAGACATCATTGATGTTTTCGCACGATCATATCAAGGCATGCCAAGCTATTGAAACGTGGGTATGCTGTTAATATTGGTATTTAAAGAACCCATGCTAATGGTTCTACAATAGTCAGACTAATCATGAGGTTTAGGTACTGCTGGTCCACTAGAAAAGGAAGGTTGCATCAATTATGCCGTGAACGCCAGATGGATGAATACAGGACTTACGCGCCTCCTCTATTTCTTCACAGATTCCCTATATGTGGGGCAAGGATGTTATGAGGCCGATCTCGTCAAAAGCATCTAGCCGACACCAATTCATCTTTATGGTTGTCAATTACTTCACTAAGAGGGTGAAGGTTGCTTCATATGCCAAAGTTGCAAAGTCAACAGTCATTAAATTCAAATTCAAATCCAAATCCAAATCCAAATCCAAATCCGAATCCAAATCCAAATTCGAATTCAAAATTCAAAAAAAAAGTGGCAATAAGGAATGTCAGAAAGAAACATAATTGCATACTGTCAAAGATTTACTACCGCTCAAAGATCGATACACCATATCGGTCAAAGAAAGGCAAACAAAAATCATTCAAAATTTTTTGAAAATTGACTGAGACTTGTAAAGTTGGGCATAGAGAAGTTACCATTTACCTTCATTGCTTCTTGAACATTGGCTAGGACCTTCACCGGGGCATCTTTCCCATTGGTTTATGAATGGGAAACAATTGTTGGAAGTTAAGATTCCTTTTCTCCAAGCTTTGATTGAATTAATAATTGGATAAAGCAGAATGTCTCCAGTAAGCTTGATTGAAAATATTTATCATGGTCGAATGTACCAAAAACAGATGATACGGGCTTATGACAAAAAGGTTCGCCCAAGAGAATTTCATGATGGGGACCTAGCATTAAGTAGGATTCTTATCATACAAAAGGACTTTAGAGGGAAGTAAATGCCAAATTTGGCAAAACCTTATGTGGTGAAGAAGGCTTGTTCTGGAAGATCATTAACTTTGACCAAAATGGATGGTAAAGATATGTTCAAGCCAGGGAGTTGAGATCTCATCTGAAAGGAGAGGCCAAGGTGAAAACCCACAAGGGGGCACTTTGAGACAAAAAAAAATGAAAAATTCGATCAAAAGAAGAAAGAAGAAGGAGAGGCCAATGCGAAAACCCGCAAAGGGCGCTTTGAGACCAATGGGGATTTGAGTTGAAAACCCGAAAAGGACGGCTCAAATTTTGATCAAAGTGGGGCATACAACAGTCTTGCTATGCCTAAATTAACAATGAAGAAGTATGATACGTCTTGGGGCATCGACAAAGTACTCCGGATCCCCTAAACGTATATCGAGGTTAAAATGGTTCTCAAGAAGTTTGAACAAAGAAGCTCAGGTTGCGATATCTGGGGCACCTAGTTTCCATTTTATCCATTTCAAATTTGTTATTTGGATTATCTTATTCTTTTCAAAGAATGCTACCAATAAACTTCCTTTGATTGCATTTGCTAGCTTTGCTTAATTTATTTGTTTCGAGCTATACTCCTAATTAATTTCTTTCTTGTCCATTGTTATGATCTTTTTCAAGCATTTCACATTAAAATAACGATTAGTGGACTAATAATACTTTCATAAAAGGAGTTTCGCATATTACTCTGGAAGCTTCTGAATAATACGAGAACCTGAAACATGACTTTTGTTTAAAACTCACCAAGTTTAAGGAAGAGTCTAAACTGATATTTTCTCTCCGGATTTTTGTCAAAGATGATGGTTGAACAAAGTGACAAGATATTATGTCGGTGATACAATCTCGACGAAAAATGGACAATGTTAACCCAAGCTTAAAAGGGGAATCATTCGCAAGAAAAAATGATATTCTGCACCCATGCAAATATCATGCATACACACTTGGTTAGGTCACCTGGGGAGAGATCAGTTGATCGAACAAGTTACAATCCTCTACCCTTGAGTTGCGGTGGTAGGGAGGGAAAATGATACAAGTCTTGTATCCTTGTATAGCAATGGGATGGATTGAAGAAGAAACAAATCCTATATTCTGAAGTTGCAATGGGATGGATGGGAAAAGATTCAGATCTTGTACCCCTAGGTCACAATGAGATGAACCCTGAAGTTACAATGAGACAAATCTGTTGAATAAGATATAATTGTTTTCTCAGGTTTTCTGTTGAGAATACCAGCCGAACAAGATGACATCACAATACATCAGTGATAAAGCCCTGATAAACAATGAGTGATGACACCTGAAATAGGAATCATTCTCATAACATTTTCGCATTTATATATCATAGCATGTCGAAGCATTTGACTCATTTCAAGCATGGCATCCTAATTATTAGGCATAAGCATGTACCCATTCTACAGGTTATGTCCTCAGGAGGGCAGTGTAGTAAGGTAGATCGAAGATGCCAGATCTGGCATTCCTGAAGTTGCAGGAGCAGATCGAAGATACAAGTCTGGCATTCTTGAAGTTGCAGGAACAGATCAAAGACATCAGATCTGGCATTCCTAAAGTTGCAGGAGCAGATCGAAGATACCAGATCCGCATTCCCGAGGTTGCGCGGAGCAGTCGAAGATACAAGTCCGACATTCCCGAAGTTGCGGGAGCGGATCGAAGATACCACCGCATTCCCGAAGTTGCGAGGAGCGGATCGAAGACATCGACGGCATTCCCGGTTGCGAGAGCAGATCGAAGATACCGATCCGCATTTACGAGGTTGCGGGAGCGGATCGAAGATACAAGTCCGCATTCCCGGGTTACGGGGAGCGTAGATGGAAGATAGCGGTTTGGCATCCCCGGTTGCGGGAGCAGATCAAAGACATTAGATCCGACATTCCCGAGGCTGCGCGGAGCAGATCGAAGATACCGATCCGCATTCCCGAGGTTGCGGGAGCGGATCGAAGATACAAGTCCGCATTCCCGGTTGCGGAGCGAGATGAAAGATAGCGGATCCGCATCCCCGAAGTTGCGGGAGCGCATCAAAGACATCGATTTGGCATTCCCGAAGTTGCGCGGAGCGATCGAAGATACAAGTCCGGCATTCCCGGTTGCGAGGAGCGGATGGAAGATAGCAGATCCGCATTCCCGGTTGCGTATGCATCGAAGACATCGATCTTGTCTCCCGAGTTTGCGATGGAGAAGATGGAAGATAGCGATCCGCATTCTTGAAGTTGCGGGAGCGGATCGAAGACATCGATCTTGTCTCCCCAGAAGTTGCGCGAGCAGATTGAAGCTACAAGTCTAATTCCCTTGAGTTTGATCGTAGCGCTAGTTCCTATGCCCTTGAAGATGCAGTGGGATGGAATGAAGCTACTCGAAGAAGAAAAACACCGAATGAAGTCAAGATTCGACAAAACTGGGCAAAATTGGCCCTTTTAAAGTCTTTGCTCATTGTCGTGAAGAAAAACACCAAATGAAGTCAGGATTCGACAAAACTGGGCAAAATTGGCCCTTTTAAAGTCTTTGCTTTATTCTCGTTACATGACAATGAGCAAAGAGGGGCAGTTGTAGGGCCCAAAATTTGCTCGGGCCCGTTTTTATAACCAAAAAACCAAAAATAATAATAATAATAATAAAGTCCATCAGCAGTTCAAATTTACAAAAAAAAAAAGAATAAAATAGCAGGCCCAAAGTTCCTAGTGGCCCAAATACTAAAACATTAACCCAAATAAGACCTAGCCCAAAACAAGCCCAATGCCAAATGGCCCAAAATTTTGAAGGTTTCGGAAAACCCTAGGGGTTTCCAGAAACCCCTAGCGCCGCAGCCTTCCTCCACGCGCGCCGCAGCCTCCAGCGTATAGCCTCCGTACGCGCCACGTCCACGCCTCTGTACGCCTCCTCCGTACCAGTAAAAAATGACAAATAGACAGCAAGCACAAATAATAGAGAGGAAAAAAAATTGATTGTATTTTTATTTTTATTTTCGGCTATTAAAAAGCCAACAGAAGTGGTATTGGGGGGATCCCATTTTTTTTTGTATACACACACTAATACAGAGAAATAGAAATCAGAAACGAAATTTCGAAGGTGACTCCCGACTTTAATTTCTGTCGAATTTCTGATTCTTTTTACTGGATTCATTTTCTTTTCTTTTCTTTTTTACTCGATCTATGCGAAAACCATAAAACAAATACTTACCCGTGTATGGCCGTCACCGGATTCCTCTCCACTTCGTCGAAATCAGAGTTAGAAGGGGAATCTGGGTAAAAGGCGATAGCTCCTCTGTGCATGTGCCCAGAAAGGCCATATTCGGCCCCTATCCGACGCCTTTTGAAACACCCCACACCCGGCCCACGAGCCTTGACCGGATCTGGTATGCTCCTCGACGTAAACCGGTTCAAAATTCATGTGTTACTCTGATAAATAGTGTGTTTTGAAAGAAATATTGTTTTGGGTTGGGCTCGAGTAGAAAACAAATTCGTTTTAATAATGGAAACCCTTTTTAAAATTTTAGGTGATAAAACATTTAGAGTACATTTAAAATAAATTACTTAACCTTTGACTTAATAAAAATTTGTAAACATAAAAATAAATGTAAAATAGTTCAATTGTGGCCTTATTACATCAAAACAAACCCAAATAATTTAAAGTGCTTAAATGAAATAAAATGTCCAAATAAAATAAACTTCAAGCTGAGCATGGCCACCACAAGTTCTGCCGTCCCGGTCCATCACTGTCCATCACCTGAAACATGTTCCCACAACGGGGTGAGTCAACAGACTCAATGTGTAACCAACACTAAAATTTAATAGTCGTGCATACATTATCATATTACATTCACATTCACATAACAGAGATAGAAAAGTGATGCAACCCAACCCAAACCTATATGCCATCCGCTACACATCACCCGTACCATCCTCGCACACCGTGGGGACTACTAAGTCAACCCTCCATCCGCTACACACCATCAAAGGCGCCGCCGCAATGACGTGCTCATCGCCTTATAAATATTTGTGGTCTTAGGTCACCACATTCGTATATCGTGGTCTTAGGTCACCATATTCAGATATCGTAGTCTTAGGTCACCACATTCAAATACCGTGGTCTTAGGTCACCACATTCAAATACCGTGGTCTTAGGTCACCACATTCACTTCCCCTTTTCAATAACCCATATGCCCCATATCATACATATTATGCATTAACATGCCAAATTTCACATTCGTATCACTTATCACATGTTAAACATAACATATTTCATAATCCTAGTAGGAGTAGAAAACGTACCTGAGTACTTTGTACCATAACATGGTACCTTAGCCACATTCTTACACTTTCATATTAACACATATATCAAGTTAAAGCCATAAATCTATTAAGATTAGTGTGGGGTACACACTGATTCGCTTAACAATTCACCAAATCCCGAAATCCGATGTAATCGCTCGCATCTTTAACTTCCTACATTCGGCCATCACTTTAAAAATTTAATGAAGACCATTCGGCCATAAAACCAAATCCAATTAGGATTGTTATTACTCAAAACTTACCATGGTGCCGATTGATGTGTAATCAAATACCGGAAACTTGTATTCTTCCCCTTTGAAATCGGCTAACCACTAGATCCCTTGTATCGGTTAGTTTTCGGTTAAAACAAATAGATCTAAGTACTTAAGATAGGGCCTTGGCCGAATATGTGAGTACACTTACCTTGAAATTCTCAAATCCTAAAAGTATCCCTTGCCTCGGATGTCTGTCGAAATTCCCATGGATTTATGTTAGATCAATTCCTATCATTTGAACACATTAAGAATGGCCTAAGGCCGAATGTCATCTTACCTTGAATCTTAAAAATCCCGAAAGATCTTTCCTTGATGTCGACAACACATAAATCCCAAACCTCCTTCCATAATTCGACCAAGATTGATAATAGAGATTAGTCCCTAAATTTCTGTAAAGTCTAAAATATAAAGAATGGAAACCAAATTTGGATCTTACCCTTACTTGATGAAATCGAGAGCACCTTTGTTTGAAGCCCTTCAATGATTCGGCTATGAAGACTTGGAGACTGGATGGCTATGGTCACTTATGTATTCGGCTTCAACTGAATTGAAAAGAGAGGGATAAGAACTTAGGGAGAATCGGCAATGGTGGACTTGGGGAGAAGAGGAATTCGGTTTGACAAAAGAAGAAGAGAAAGAAGATGTTGCTTAGAGAATTCGGCAGAGAATGGGAAGGAAAAGGAAGAAGAATGAATGATAGCCTTAATCTCCTCCCCTTTTGCCGAAATTATCACCAAGAGAATCCCTTACTTGGCCATCACTTCTATTTTGATGGCTTTATCACCTTAATTTGAAAATAAAATTAAAGAATAAATCCTTATTTATCTCTTGACAATAATCTAAAATAAATCTATTATTTATCCACCCTTAGCCAAATTTTAAGAGAGTTTAAACTCTTCTTCAAGTTCCTTGGTGCCGCCCATTACCTCCCCCTTGTGCCGAAAAAAATAAAAAAAACTTTATTTTGCTTCCTAAGTGACTCGAACTCGAGACCCTTTTGCTCCTGCATGTGGCGTCACTTGCTAGGCCCTTAAGTGGCGCCTTGTAGCCATTTTACCAAGGCTATTTGTATGTCATATTTCAAATACATTTTCTCTTAAGACCACATTGCCTTAGTTTCCCCTTTTTAAACTTTAAACTTAACATTTTCTATGACATTTCCTTAAATTTCCAAGTTTCCAAAAATGTTCGCTTTCTCTTTTAAACTTAACATTTCTAAATCATTTCCTTGCATTTCCAAGTTTCCAAAAATGTTCACAATATATTCATAACGCATAAGACATGCCATTTCGTATAATTAAATCAAAAATGCATAGGCCCATTTCGGGATGTTACAGTTCTACCCCCTTACAATAATTTCGTCCTCGAAATTGCCTGGCTAAAATAAATGAGGGTATTGCTGTCGCATTGCCTCTTCTGGCTCCCACGAAGCTTCCTCCGATCCATGGTTGCGCCATAACACTTTGACTAGAGGAACCGACTTCCTCCGTAACATTTTCACGCCTCGCTCCAAGATCCGAATCGCTCTCTTCCTCATAGGATAAGTCCGGCCTTAGCTCCACCTCTTCAACCGGTACTACGTGAGATGGATCCGATCGATATCGACGTAGCATGGAAACATGGAATACGCCGCGCATCTCGCTTCAACTCCGGTGGCAACTCTAATCGATATGCCACCGGGTCCAACTCGCTTCAACACCCGATAGGGGCCCTATAAACCTTGGGCTTAACTTCCTTTGCGACCAAACCTCATCACCTTCTTCCAAGGCGAGACTTTCGTAAACACTTGGTCCCCACTTCAAACTCTATTTCCTTCCGCTTTGAGGTCCGCGTCACGATCGTTGTCTATCGATGCTTCCTTCAACCGCGCCCGAATTGTCTCAACCTTCTCTTCGATTCTCGCCACTAACTCGACCCAAAACTCGACGTTCTCCTAACTCGATCCTAACACGTAGGAGTTCGACACTTCCGACCGCATAACGCTTCATACGGTGCCATCCGAATCTCGGGCTTGATAGTTGTTGTTGTACGCAAACTCGCTAAAGGCAAATACTCCTCCCAACTTCCTCTCAAGTCCATCACATGACCCCTCAACATATCCTCTAACACTTGATTACTCGTTGGACCGCCCGTCCGATGTGGATGAAAGGTCGTAGTGAAATCCAACTTAGTGCCTAAAGCTTGATGAAGTGCCCTCCAAAACCGAGACGTAAATCTTGGGTCTCTATCCGAAATAATTGACACCGGCACTCCATGCAACCTTACAATTTCCGCCACGCATAATCTTGCCAACTTCAAGAGAATAGTCGACTCACCGGAATAAAGTGCGCGGACTTGGTCAAACGGTCCACTATACCCATACCGAGTCCTTCTTAGTAGGCGTAAGGGGAAGCCCACTAACGAAGTCCATGGTGATTCTCTCCCACTTCCACTCGCGGAATCTCGATTGGTCAAGTAATCCCGATGGAACTTGGTGTTCGGCTTTAACTTATCGACACGCCGGACATTTTCCCACGAATTCGCAAGAAACTTCCCGCTTAAGATCAAAGCACCAAAATCGTTCCTTTAGATCCTCTGTACAACTTAGTGCCTCCGGGATGCATAGCATAAGGGCTACTATGCGCTTTCAGAAGAATCCTCCGTCTTAGGTCCTTGTCCTTAGGCATACATACCTTTCCTTGAAGCACAATATTCCCTCATCATTAACACCATAATCCTCTAACTCTCCGTTCCGCACTTGTTGTAACTTAACACTTAGATCCTCATCCACCAACCGACTTTCCTTTACCTCATTTAACCATGTTGGTTTGACTTGCAATTCGCCAATAGGTCGCCATCATCATACTGAGACTCAAGTGTGCGAACAACGCCTCGGATCTCGATACAACCTTCCGACTCAGGGCATCCGCCACTACATTTGCCTTGCCCTGATGATACTCTAACGAACAATCATAGTCCTTCAATAATTCTACCCACCTTCGCTTGTCTCAAGTTTAACTCCTTCGAGTCAACAAGTACTTGAGGCTCTTGTGGTCCGTAGATTACCGACTTTTCTCCATAAAGGTAATGCCTCCATACTTTCAGAGCAAAGACCACAAACGCCAATTCCAAGTCATGAGTCGATAGTTAACTTCATGAGGCCTTAATCACGAGACGCATAGGCGACTACTTTTCCATCTTGCATTAGAACACGACCTAATCCCGTATGCGAAGCGCCACAAGACACCACAAAATCCTTTCCTCGCTCAGTGAATCGAAATCGGTGCCTCGGTCAAGACCCTCTTAAGCTTCTCGAAGCTCTCCCGTTGCTTATCCGTCCATACAAAGGTACTTCTTTCCTTAACAACTTTGTCAAAGCGCGGCTATTGACGAGAACCCTTCCACGAACCTTCTCGTAATAGCCTCGCCAAACCTAAGAAACTACGAATCTCGACTACGGACCTAGGTGGTTTCCAATCCAACACCGCTCGATCTTCCTAGGATCCACACCAAAACATCCTCCTGTCTTCTTCCAACACTCTCCTAAGTGTCTCTTCCCACACCGATCACAAGTACGATCATCGCCTCTCCAGTAGCGAAATGCTGCGACCTCTCGCGGCCTATCAACTCTAGACCTTTTATTCCCAAATGATCCTGATGATCCAAAGCCTCTTTTCTGCCTGTTCCGGTCGAAGTTCTGCTTTGTAGAGTCCTTAATCCCTTCAGCTACCTTAGCTTTCTCTACTAAAGCATAAAACTCCTGCCTCGACGATGCGGAGCTATCAACAACCTCAGATCATCCCTTAGTCTGTCCTCAAACCGAACACACCGTTCATGCTCCGTAGCCACTACTCCTCGAGCATATCGGCTCAACCTCAGAAACTCAGCTTCATACTCCGCTACGGTCTTGCTCCCTTGAACCAACCCCAAGAACGCCTTTCTTTGAGCATCTATGTAATGAGTGCCGATGTACTTCTTCTGGTATGCCTCCTTCACATAATCCCATGTCAGATCCTCAGCTACGGCACCATCCCGCACGGTTAACCACCATTGATATGCTTCATCGTGTAGTAGTGCCACCATTCCTTTCACTTTCTCCTCAGGGGTCAGATCAAGCTCATCCATAATGCGCTCGGTTGCCTCCAACCAAGACTCACCAGACTGGTGCCACGCGATACACCACGGAACACCTCAGCTCCGTTGGCACGAAGTCGCTCAGGTACCGACTTTCGAGCTCCCGAATTTCCTCCTGCACCAGCCACCAACTCAAGAACTCCCAAAGACGACTGTGATACAAAGATCGCCTCTCTGTCCGATCCTGCATGCTCAAAGCACCAACACCGTGGTGGTGGTGGTGGTACCTCATTCTCAGATCCTTGACCCGATCTAACGGGTTCCGACACGGTCGTTCTACCTCTACCGCGTCCTCGTACGTTACGTCCACGTCCTCTAAAACTCATTTCTATCGTCGCGATCTGATTAAAAAGTTTTACGAATTAGTCCTTGTTTCACTTATTATTCGCAAAGAAATTTTATGAAAGAAGTTTAATAGTGGTTCTTTCGATCAATCAAAGTTCAAATCTTCTATCCTAATTCAGAGAAGTACATTCATTCAGTGACATCCATTCCATAGTATCTCTCATACACATTCACTCTTCGGACATTTCTGTCCGTTCCTATCCCAGGGTTATTTTCGTCATTTGTCCTACAAGGGTATTTTCGTAATTTTTCAAAATATGGTTCCTTGTTGATTTTGTCAATAAAGGTATTTTGGTACTTTTGCATTTTCGAGGGTATTTTGGAAATTTTGAGATCTGAGGGTATTTCGGAAATTTTTTTTTTTGAGACTCAGGGGTATTTCGGTAATAAACCAGGGTAGATTTGTAAAGTTTAATAATTCAGGGGTATTCCAAAATTTTCAAAACTTTGAGGGTTCTTTTTGAGAATTCTATTTTCCAAAACGGTGATGTTGAAAAAATTTTGGAAATTAGGGTCATTTTGGTAATTTGTAGGTTAGGGGCAATTTCGTAATTTTCCAAAATAAAGGTATTTTGATATTTTGCAAATTAGGGTTTTTGAACATTTTATAAAGTAACGTAATTTTGAATAAGGACTGTGGGTATTTTGGACATTTTATAAACCAAGGGCATTTTTGTAATTTTACCATTAGGGGTATTTTAGTAATTTTGCAATTCGGAAATTTTTCAGAAAATTTTTGTAAAAATAGTTCTCACAAATTAAAAAGGTAATTTTAAGAGTTTTTAAAACTAGGGTTTTTATAAAAACATGGCTAGTTCCCTTTCGGGTTTTAGTTATTGTTTAGCCTATGACCGAGTCCTCTTGGTTAGGGTGAACAGAAGCTACGCACGCACTGCAGGATTCTGCGAAGAGGAGGTGAGTCACTAGGACCGCTTAAGTACCGTGCTCTTCCGGATCCAATCCTAGACATGCGCACAGGGGTTGCCACACCCTAACTTAGCGACTAAGTCACGGGGTTGTTTAATTAGGCACTTAAGTCTTATGTAAGTGTTGGGGAAAACTAGTCCTAGGGTTCAAGTACTTATCATGCTAATCTACGCCCCATTCCATTTCTACCTTTCTACACATCATAATATAATCCACACAATGGATAGAAGTACTTACCGTGGACGCTGGGTTCGGAGACTTAGGTGCCATGCCGTAACAACTGAAAATTTCCACAAATTTCTTTTGGGCTAAATTTTGAAAACGTTTTGGGCCTTAACCCCAGGCCGAGAGTTTAAAACTGGGCTCTGATACCAAACTGAAACACCCCACACCCGGCCCACGAGCCTTGACCGAATCTGGTATGCTCCTCGACATAAACCGGTTCAAAATTCATGTGTTACTCTGATAAATAGTGTGTTTTGAAAGAAATATTGTTTTGGGTTGGGCTCGAGTAGAAAACAAATTCGTTTTAATAATGGAAACCCTTTTTAAAATTTTAGGTGATAAAACATTTAGAGTACATTTAAAATAAATTACTTAACCTTTGACTTAATAAAAATTTGTAAACATAAAAATAAATGTAAAATAGTTCAATTGTGGCCTTATTACATCAAAACAAACCCAAATAATTTAAAGTACTTAAATGAAATAAAATGTCCAAATAAAATAAACTTCAAGTCGAGCATGGCCACCACAAGTTCTCGCTGTCCCCGGTCCATCACCGTCCATCACCAAACATGTTCCCACAACGGGGTGAGTCAACAGACTCAATGTGTAACCAACACTAAAATTTAATAGTCAGGCATACATTATCATATTACATTCACATTCACATAACAGATAGAAAAGTGATGCAACTCGAACCCAAACCTATATGCCATCCGCTACACATCACCCGTACCATCCTGCACACCGTGGGGACTACTAAGTCAACCCTCCATCCGCTACACACCATCAAAGGCAATCACGCTGCAATCGACGTGCTCATCGCCTCTTCTATAAATATTTGTGGTCTTAGGTCACCACATTCAGATATCGTGGTCTTAGGTCACCACATTAAGATATCGTGGTCTTAGGTCACCACATTCAAATACCGTGGTCTTAGGTCACTACATTCAAATACCGTGGTCTTAGGTCACCACATTCACTTCCCCTTTTCAATAACCCATATGCCCCATATCATACATATTATGCATTAACATGCCAAATTTCACATTCTTATCACTTATCACATGTTAAACATAACATATTTCATAATCCTAGTAGGAGTAGAAAACGTGCTGAGTACTTTGTACCATAACATGGTACCTTAGCCACATTCTTACACTTTCATATTAACACATATATCAAGTTAAAGCCATAAATCTATTAAGATTAGTGTGGGGTACACACCTGATTCGCTTAACAATTCACTGAAATCCCAAACCGATGTAACGCCTCAGATCTTTAACTTCCTACATTCGGCCATCACTTTAAAAATTTAATGAAGACCATTCGGCCATAAAACCAAATCCTATTAGGAATGTTATTATTCAAAACTTACCTTGGTGCCGATTGATGTGTAATCAAATACCGGAAACTTGTATTCTTCCCTTTGAAATCGGCTAACCACTAGATCCCTTGTATCGGTTAGTTTTCGATTAAAACAAATAGATCTAAGTACTTAAGATAGGGCCTTGGCCGAATATGTGAGTACACTTACCTTGAAATTCTCAAATCCCGAAAAGTATCCCTTGCCTCGGATGTCATCGAAAATTCCCATGGATTTATGTTAGATCAATTCCTATCATTTGAACACATTAAGAATGGCCTAAGGCCGAATGTCATCTTACCTTGAATCTTAAAAATCCCAAAAGATCTTTCCTTAATTTCGACAACACATAAATCCCGAAACCTCCCTTCCATAATTCGACCAAGATTGATAATAGAGATTAGTCCCTAAATTTCGGTAAGTCTAAAATATAAAGAATGGAAACCAAATTTGGATCTTACCCTTACTTGATGAAATCGACAGCACCTTTGTTTGAAGCCCTTCAATGATTCGGCTATGAAGACTTGGAGACTGGATGGCTATGGTCACTTATGTATTCGGCTTCAACTGAATTGAAAAGAGAGGGATAAGAACTTAGGGAGAATCGGCAATGGTGGACTTGGGGAGAAGAGGAATTCGGTTTGACAAAAGAAGAAGAGAAAGAAGATGTTGCTTAGAGAATTCGGCAGAGAATGGGAAGGAAAAGGAAGAAGAATGAATGATAGCCTTAATCTCCTCCCCTTTTGCCGAAATTATCACCAAGAGAATCCCTTACTTGGCCATCACTTCTATTTTGATGGCTTTATCACCTTAATTTGAAAATAAAATTAAAGAATAAATCCTTATTTATCTCTTGACAATAATCTAAAATAAATCTATTATTTATCCACCCTTAGCCGAAATTTTAAGAGAGTTTAAACTCTTCTTCAAGTGCCTTGGTGCCGTCCATTACCTCCCCCTTGTGCCGAAAAAAATAAAAACTTTATTTTGCTTCCTAAGTGACTCGAACTCGAGACCCTTTTGCTCCTGCATGTGGCGTCACTTGCTAGGCCCTTAAGTGGCGCCTTGTAGCCATTTTACCAAGGCTATTTGTATGTCATATTTCACATACATTTTCTCTTAAGACCACCTTGCCTTAGTTTCCCCTTTTAAACTTTAAACTTAACATTTTCTATGACATTTCCTTACATTTCCAAGTTTCCAAAATGTTCGCTTTCCTCTTTAAACTTAACATTTCTAAATCATTTCCTTGCATTTCCAAGTTTCCAAAAATGTTCACAATATATTCATAACGCATAAGACATGCCATTTCGTATAATTAAATCAAAAATGCATAGGCCCATTTCGGGATGTTACACCTTTGCCGATTTCGGAAGCTCATGGCCATCGGAGAGGGCCTGTGACGTTTGGCTTTCGAGGTGGCTGAGAGAGGGTTTGGCTTCAGTTAGGAAAACAAAAAGGGATTTAGGGTTTCGTTTTAGAAAGGTTTAGAGGGGGTTTGATCTGTTTCAATTTGGTTTTAAAGCTATTAAAGAAACGACGCCGTTTAGGCTCATGGCAATAGCCCTTAAACGACGCCGTGTAGAACAAGCCGATGATCCGACCCGATTTCGGCGAAGATCCGCGCGTTTTAGTCCCCGAAGGGACATTTGCGCATTTAATCCTTCCCTGTTTAGTCGCGATTTGATTAGGTCCCATGTACATTTCCTTTTTTTAAAAAATTAGTCTCTGTAATTTAAATGCGTTTTCAATTTAACCCAATCTGTACGCAGCGTTTCTGTAAATGGGAATATTGCGTTTTTAATCCTCATTTATTTACATGCATTCTTGATTCTGTTTTCATAATTTCATTTATTTAAAAATTATTCTTTTAATTTTTATTTTTATTCCAATTGGGCCTTTTTTTTATGTATCTTATTCATATTTTTCTCAATTAATTTGGTTATTCAATTTTAAATGGTTTTAATTTATTGTTTTGAAATGTTATTAATTGTTCAGTTTTTTTTTCTTGAATATCTTTTAAACTTATCTTAATATAATTTGTTCATTTTAAAATCGTCTTTTATGTACATCTCTTTGGTTTAAAGACTTATATAATATGTCCAAATACTTTTATACATCATTATTTTATATACACTATTTAAATTAAACTATTATATATATAATATATGTGCATGTGATTTGTATTAAAATTATTTTATTCTTGTGCATATATTATCAAGCTTATATTATGTATATATATTTTTAATCTATTTACGTATATATTTAGTTTCCTTTAAAACTACTTATGTATATATATTTTCTTTCATAATTTAGTATATATATAAGTTAGTATACATAAGTTAGTATATATATATTTTAATGTGTATATACATATTTCATGATAATTGTTTCATAAATTTATTTGTAAATTATTACACTGGTTTTTGAATCGTTTCATAAATTATTAGTTTTAAATATATTTTTTGATTGTTTTAAACACATTTGTTAGCATTCAAATTTTGTTTTACTTTAGTTTGCCACTCATAAATCTTGTAGAATTATTATTGATTGTTAATATGTTTTAATCATGCGATTATCGTTATTGTATATTTGTGCGCTAAATTACGTCTATAATTACGTTCATCCTTATAATGTTGAGTTTGTATATTATTTCATGCTTAATGCTATGCTTGTGTTACTAGTTATTGTTTTACGTTTCAATTTCTAAAGTATTCGAGCCCTTATTAAACGCTTCATTTTATTTACGTGTATACCAAACAAAAAGCATTTGGAGTCATTTTTAATAGCATATTTCAAAATAAGGCAACATTTGTGTATTTGGAAATTCGAGGAATCGTGCCCTATCGTGATGGGTTTCGGTTTTTCGTCCGACCAGATAACCAAATAACCTTCTAAAATTAAGTACATGTTTTCAAAATAAGGCAATATTTGTGTATTTGGAAATTCGAAGAATCATGCCCTATCGTGCTGGGTTTAGGTTTTCCGTCCGACCAAATAACCAAACAACCTTCTAAAATTAAGTGCATGTTTTCAAAATAAGGCAATATTTGTGTATTTAGAAATTCGAGGAATCGTGCCCTATCGTGCTGAACCAAATAACCTTCTAAAATTATGTCCATGTTTTTAAAATAAGGCAATATTTGTGTGTTTAGAAATTCGAGGAATTGTGCCCTACCGTGCTGGGTTTCGGTTTTTTCGTTTATCCAAATAATGAATATCCTTCTAAAAATCTCAACACATGAATTTTGGAAATCGTGAGAGGATCTTAGTATCGATGGTTTCAAATGTCGTATCCTATCGTGCTGGATATGATGCTTTATTTCTTCGGAACAAGAGAATCTTAGATTCTAATTCGAGTTATCCATACCTTTAAAAAGAATTACATTTCTAAATCTTTTCAAAATTCTCGACGATAAGACATTAACTAATCAATTTGGTACCAATTTTAGGCGCTGCGAGGGTGCTAATCCTTCCTCGCACGTAACCGACTTCCGAACCTGTTTTCTTAAACTTCGTAGACCAAAATTATTGTTTAATAAATAAATAAAAATGTTTTATTAAAATCTATCTCAAGGTAACTCGATCACACCTTGAATAAAGGATCAGTGGCGACTCTATATTTCATTTTAAAGTCGATCCCCATTTTTCTAAATTGAAAAATAAACGATTGGTGTGGTTGCATTTGCCAAAGCACGGATAAGAAACGGAAGGCTATCTTACATACTAAGTGAGAGTGAGTTGGGAAGCTTGAGCTTTACTAACAGACATTTGGCAGCTGCTACAATAATTATGTATTCAATATATTCACAATCGGTCTTCGTTACAATACCAAGTCAACTCAATCGCACAAGGTTAAGAATTTAAAAATATTAAGATCAGCGTTCGATTAAATCGAGTGAAAAAATTTTAAGTTAATCGAGTTGGTGATTTTTATTTTATCATCCTAATTTGATTTGATTTTTTTTAATCAAATTGAGTGAAATGAAATTCGAGTCGAGTCGAATCGAATCGAATCGAATCGAATCGAGTGAAATTGTTCAAGTTAAATTAAAAAATTAAACATGCCAAATTAAAATCTTGTTACAATATAACTAATTTTATGTTAGAACACATAAATTTGAAATCATATATATTTAAAATTTTCTTTAAAGCAAAACAAAAAAAAAAATAATTTAGTATGATAAACTTGAATAATTAATTAACTTATTTAGGTCCCTGAAATTATTATTCTAGAAAATTTTTAATTTAGAAATTTTTTTAATATTTAAAAAATATATAATTTTTTAATTTTTATAAATATTTTGAATTTTAAAAATTATTTTGAATTATTTTGTAATTTTTGTTGAGAAAGAGACTAACTTGCTCATTTTTAAACTTGACTGGGATCAAAAGGGTTTTTACACCAATCTATTATTCGAATTATAAAATTCAACTCGATTCGAACTCGAAACTCGAAACTCGAATAATTCAAACAACTCAATTCAATTAACTCGAAATTCAAATTTTTTTTCCGAATTAAATCAAGTTTTGCTCACCCTTAATTGAGCCGATAAAGCGATTATATATATATGATGCAAAATGGATTATGTTCGAAAAAGTTGGTGAATGTATTTATGAAATTATTTTATGATAGAGATTAAATCAAATTAGTTTTTTTACTATTAAATAAATTAATTTAATCCATGTAATATTAAAAAGAATTAATTTTCATTTACAATTCAACTTTAAACAAAATATTTCATTTATAAAATCATAAAATTTTTTAAAATATAATTTTGTTAAATAATAATTGGTATATTTTAAACAATAAATATTATATTCATTGAAATTTATTTTTTAAAATTATTTTATTAATATAATGAATAAATTTGATTTATTTAATAATAGTGTGGGATGCGTAGAGGGGGATTGTAATTTGGCCCAATGAATTGAGATTCCCTATTGGGCTGAATGATAGACTTTTATTTATGAAATTAATTTTTTGGGTTAAAATATGTCATAGGTCCTTATATTCTTTTCAAATTTAAAATTTAGTCTCTATATTTTTTAGCTTTTAAAATTTATGTTCAACTGTTAATATTGTTAAGGTCATTTTGCTAAATTTAGGTTCATTACAATATTATTTTTTTAGTTACATTGCTACCAAATGAGTTGTTTTTTATTTTAAAATGTCAAACCAACAAATTAGCAACAACAAAAAAATGTTAACAATTGAACCAGAAATTTGAAATCTGAAAAGTAGAATGACTAAATTCTTGAAAATAAAAATACAAAGACTAAATTCCTAATTTGAAAAGAGTACATGGACCTATGGCATATTTTAACCTTTTTTTTTGTATTTATAGTATTTTTTTTTTAAAGTTTCACTAATACATGACCAATTACAATGTAGAATCAACTAATACAATACATAGTAAACCAAGAATTAGACAAAACTCATATAAGGCATCCGCATATGATGAGCAAAGAGACCCACATAATGCAATTGAAGATGGTAGGACTCGAATTTGAAACTTTAAGGTCCGAGAGCTTAGCCTTTGCTAACAGTACCAAAACCTCATTGGATTGATAGTATTCATTAATTAGATTTCAATTCATTTATAAAATTATTAAAAATTATGTATTTAATAAAAATATTATATTATTACAAAAATATATTTACCAGTTTCATATTTTATATAAAATCAAGCATAATAAAATCTCAACCTAACATCATAAACTCTATCCATTTCTTTTTTACCAAAAAATTGATCATTTAATAAATATAATTTTGACATAACATTTATTCACTCAGATATAATTTAGTTAAATATTATTTATTTGGGGTAAACTATCACTCAACTACATAAAATCAAAAATCAAAGAAATCTAAATTCTGTAAAACCCAAAAATTTATAAAAGTTGAGTATTTAAATCTGATACACATGAGTTTTCCAGAGTTGATCATGAAAAAACCAGATTACATAAAACTATAAAGTTTTAGAATCCTTTATCAACAGAAAAAAAATGGTCTTGAAAAGGTGAAGGTTTAAATGACAAAGACTTGAAGGATGATGCCTATGCGTGCTGGAGTTGATCGAATCCCCCACTATATGGCCGGAGGTAGGTGGTGGAAGTTGTGGCCGGTTGGGTTTTATTTTAGGAGAAGAGGAGAGAAGAAGAGAAGGAAAAAAAAAAAAGAATCTTAAATTTCTAAAATTTTATATTTATTTGAATATTATATATTTATTTGAATTTTAAGTTTTATTTTTTAAAATTTTTAACATCATATTTAAATTTTAGGCCGAAAATGATTTTTTATATATAAATGTATTTTTATAGTTTATAATTTTATTAGAGATAATTTGTAAATATTATGGGTTAATTTTTTTATAATCATAATTAAATTGATAAAATATAAAAATTTTAAGAGTTTATTATGTTATTATATCAATTTTAAAACTGCGACAAAAAAAGTAAACCCAGTTAATTAAGTGATTATTTCAAAACTTTTGACTGACAAAAAATTCAATATAATTTACCTTAATTTTTTTTTTTTATAGAAAAAGGTTGGGGATTTTCGCAAGATGAAACTATTGAAAAACAAATATGCGAATCAATTTGACTTAACCCCATGCAAAATTTGTCACCTAGCATTAGCACTAGATCTGCTCTGAGTCGGGACACTCGACTCGGTCTAAAAACCTACTTAAAAAGTGAAAAGATTTAGACAAAAATATAGGCCCAAAAAATAGGTTTGGGCAAAAAAAATAAGGTCCATTTAAAAAATAGGCTAAGCCTCGGGTAATGCAATTTTTGACCCAGGCCCGAATTCACAAAAATAACAAAAAAAATCTGCTATTTTTTGTTGTTTTAATGCTATTTTCTTGTTGTTTTCTTTCTATTTTGCTACCATTTCACTATTATGTCAATACTATTTTGTTGTTATTGTTTGGATATTGTATAACACTTATTTTATTGTTAATTTTATTATTGTTTTAGAGGCATTTGCTTGTTAAGTTGAATTTGTTGGGAAATATTTATTTTAATGTTTTTAGTATTATATATATATTTAAAAATTATATTAAAAATTAATACGAGCAGGCCGGCCCGAGTTTTAGCATTTTTATTTGGGTCAGACTTGTGCAAAATTTTAGACCCATTTTTAAGCCAAACCTAACAAATGGGCCTAAATTTTTTGTTGGGCCTAAACTAAACCCAACCCGGCCATGAGCACCTCTAATTCGCACTAACTCTGTGACTTCTTTTTTTCTTACCAAAAAAGGAAAAAAGCCCTATTAACAATCCAGTTAAAACTTGAAAGAATGTGATCGGAAAATCTTTGGAGGACAATAGAATGGGCGAAAAGGCAATGGAAATTGGTTTAAGTTATAGTGAAGAAGTGAGGGTTGAGGAGCAAAGCTAACACTGCGGAGCCATTAGCGTTTTTGCTTTTAGTGGCAACTTATAGTTTGGGAGCTTGTTGGAATACTTTTTGCTTGCTGCAAGCTAGAACATTGTGTAGGTGAATTGGTTTAGGGGAGAAAGTTGATGGTGAGGTTCATGATCTCTTATCAAAATCCACTTCTTACAATGTTTATTTGTTGCTCGTGGCTGCCGAAATTTCTAGCTAGGAGTTCTATGATCAGTTGTGATGCTCATGTTAGATGCCTTTGAAAGGAAGATACTTTTTTTTGAAAAAACTCTGGATCTTTATTCAACTCAGGCCCAAAACAAAACCAAACAGAATAAAAAACCAAACCAAAATTCAAACATAGAAAGGTCCCAAAAAAAAAACAAAAGCCAAACAGACAAACACAAATTAAAATCAGCCCAAACAACAAAGATCCAGCCAAAATAGATGAGGAAGCTCTAAAGACCCTGCGTCCCAGCTGTATTTCAACGGATAACCCCCTTGAAAGCAACAAATCTGCATGGGAAATAACATATGTTCCATAATTATCACCCATCACTTCCATCCATTAGAAAGCAGTACTAATTCACCAAACCTTCTTGCATACGCTATTCTTCTTGAAAACGCCAATAATCAGATTACTTCAAAATCCCTTTCATTTCCTCCTTCACCTCTCCGACCCTTCGTCTCCCTCATGTGCTCCGTCCACCTCCGATCCTCGGCCGCCGCTACCTCAGCACTAGAAGGAACCCTATCCATTAGATAAGTAGTCTCCCACTTTTTGATTCCTTCAGTAGCTAAAAGATGAGCAACCTTGTTAGATGCCCTATTGATAAAACGAAAAGCACAATATCTGAAACCCAAACTCCGTTGCTTTGAATCTTTAATAAACGCTGCAATTTCAGATCTATCTTCTGTCTCTCCTTGTAGTTTATGAATCACCAACCGAGAGTCTCCCTCAACTTCCACTTCCCTCAGCCCAAGGTGTATTCCCAGATTGAGTGTCTAGAAGCACGCCATCGCTTTAGCCGCAAAAACTGACAGTATATTCACATTCATGACTGTACTTGAGCAAATAACTTCAACTTTTTCATTTCTAACTACTAACCCTGTAACAACCCGTTTTTAGGTCAAATCAGAACAGTGGTTTCGGGACCACAAATTTGAGGCCAAAATATTTATTTATTTATTTTATTATTTTATTGAATTTTACAGCATGATAGAATTATTGTGTGAAAGTTCATAAAGAAATTTTACTGTTTGAATGGTTAATTCGAGTAAAAGGACTAAATCGCGTAAAGCGTAAAACTTGTGTTCTATTAGTTAAAAGTGTCTAATAGCTATAGAAACTTAAACTTAAGGTCCTTATGTTGTAATTAAACCATTTTTATTGTAATTGGACAAAGATGGAAACATATAAGTGATTTTTTGTTTATTAATTAAAAGGTTAAAATGGTAAAATGGTTATTTTAGTTAAATAAACTAAAACAAAACAAATTAAAGCTTTATTATCATCTTCATGCACCGAATATTAAAAGAATAAGAAGTTATTTTAGTGTTTAACATTCGGAAACCTTGAATTCTTCAATTAGGTATGTATTTTGACTCGATTTTTAATGATTTTTACGTTTTTGAGATCGTTGCTTCGTGTTCTAGCTAGCCCGTACCTTAGATTTTGAAATTGTTAAAGATTTATCATGTTGCCATTATTAAATGCTTGAGTAATTTGATGGTTGATGATGGATTTTGAATAATTTTTTATAGTTAAACTAGTTTTGTAAAGTGATTTTTGACAAAAATGTCAAAAAGTGATTAATTTGTGAAATTGTAAAATTGTGTGGGTAAAAGTGTGAATAAATTGAAAATATAGGCTGCTAGTAATATGTAGTATATTCGGCTAGCATGAAATTGTACTAAATTGCATGAATTTACAATTTTATGTGATAAGGACTAAATTGTAAAAATGTGAAAGTTTAGGGGCAAATGTGTAACATAGCCCTAATGTGTGTTTTGGACTAAATTGAATAGATTGAATACTGAATGTGCTAAAATTTATAATATATAGATCAAGATAAGCCGAGATCGGGTTTAGATCGGCGAAAAGAGAAATTTGACGAATAGCCGATATTGCTATCCGAGTGATACGAGGTAAGTTTGTATAATTAGAATCGAACTTTTAATTACTTGTAATTATTTGAAATGTATGTATATAATTGAGTAATTGATATACTTGGAATACGAATGCCTATTTGATATAGACTGATGGTTACCGAGTCCCGTTTGAACTGCATTTAATTGTAGGGGATACAAGTGACATGTCACTAGGGTTACCGTTTTGGTCGAGCTCCTGCATTTGTTGCGGACTCACCATAGCTCGTATGAGCTTACCGATATATCAGCTCGTAAGAGCTTACTGTTTTTAGCTCGTTAGAGCTACTGCTTCACTCAATAGAGCTTCATCATGTCCATCACCGTGAGGAGGCTCGAAAGAGCGAAAATGATAATGAATTGACGGATTACTGATGTATATTACCCGAGTATCCTTTGAAGTTCTAATGGGTTCAACGGGCATAAATACTGTTTATACAGATGAGTACTGTTATTGAATGAATTATTGATTATATAATTGAGAGTGAAATGTTAAATATGATGTACATGATATATATGAATTTGGTATGATACAATGTATTGAGTATTGAGATTGAGATAATGGATGATTACATGTATTTATGTGACTAACTTGTTGATGAATGCTTGTGTTAGGCATTTGGAAATTTAATTGAGTATACCTTACTTGTTGTCTTGATTATGTACAAATGGTAAGTTTAATTCTGAATTATACGGGCTTACTAAGCTATAAAGCTTACTCTGTTTATTTTCCGTGTATTATAGAGGTTTGATAGCTCGCTCGATTCGGATAAAGTCGGAGTTACGCATCACACTATCCAGTTGCCGATTGGTACTTATGAATTTGTGGATATATGTAAATATGGCATGTATAGGCTAGTTTTAAGATGATAGTTATGGTTACTTGAACTAGTAATTTTGGTACATGTTATGGTATAATTTTAAGCCATGTGATTTGTCTTAATTTGGTATAATATTTTGGTTGTGCTTAAGTATTCAAATATGGTATGTTTTGGCTAGTAATAGATGGAATGGAAATATGCAAATGTTATTTTGATATGTGGTTAGTATGTGAATGGAAAATACATATTATTTATTAGGCATTTGAATGCTATGTTGAAATGGTATAAAATGTGTATGAAATGTCATGGATTGGCTGCCAACTGAGTTGTGAAGTGTTGTAATTTATGCTTGTATATGCATGTAAAAATAGGGTGGCAAAATGGCTTTATAAATGGCCTATTTTTGTCCACTCGGGCAGAAACACGGGCGTGTGTCTCAACCGTGTGCGACACACGGTTATGTTGCACGGCCGTGTGTCCCCTGGTGTTGAAATTAAATTGAAGTCAGTATGCTCCACACGGTCTCACACACGGGCGTGTGGTTGGCCGTGTGGTACAAGTCAGTATACCCCCTAAATGGCACACGGCTTAGCACACGGGCGTGTGACTTGGCCGTGTTGCATAAGTCAATATACCCTACAGGTTTGGCACGGCCTAGTACACGGCCTAGCACACGAGCATGTGTGGCCATTTCGAAGGGCACACGGGTTAGACACACGGGCGTGCGATCGGCCGTGTGACGCAAGTCAGTATGTATGCCCTTTTTTCACACGACCTGAGACACGGACGTGTCTGGAGCCGTGTGAGGCACACGGCCTGTTCACATGGGCGTGTGACCCCTGTATGGATGAAAAATTTTCTAAGTTTTCCAAAAAATTCGTATGTTATCGGTTTAGTCCCGAACCACTTCTAAAGCATGTTTAAGACATCGTAGGCTCTTATAAGGGACAAATTGAATTGTATTGAATGGTATTTGAGTATGAATGCATAAATGTATGAGTATTGTATGTTAAATGATGTGTATTGATCGGTAATAACTCGTAACCCTACTCCGGCGACAGATACGGGTGATCGTAGTTATCGATAGTCTTAATATTTATACAATGAATGATCTAGCCTAGAAACTAACTATCACCACGATTAAGGCAAGTGCACCTATCGAACAGTAGTATAGCTTAGTGGCAAGACCGGATTGTCGAACCCAAAGGAACCAAAAGTACTAATATTGACTTTCTTCTTATTATTTAGCCTAAGAATTAAGGGAATTTTTATTTAATCTAAAATTAACTGACTACTAAGCTAAAGACGCTAAGACGAAGAGAATGAATTGGGGAAATACTTGTGAAAAAAACCAATTGATTAAGACAATACCCAAGAAGGAATCCACCTAGACTTCACTTGTTATTTAACTCAAACTGCATTTATTTATTCACTTGACATGATCCGTAGGATTCCCTAATTTATATTAATACCTCTCTCGAGGCTACTAATGTCTAACCCTAGGTTGGTTAATTGAAATCTCTTTCTAATTAAAACCCCCAAGGTTGCATTAACTCAATCTATGGACTCCCATATTAGGTTTGACCCTAATCCGGCAGATTTTCGTCATCCTATCTCTAAGGTTGCGATCAACTCCGCTTAATTATGCTAGATCTACTCTTAGGCAGGGTCTATTCCTCCTCTGCATAAGCACATCAATACTTGAATAAATATCCTGAAATATCAAAACAAGAATTAAGAACAAATCAATTATTTATCATATAGTTCAGAAAATAATAACAAGATCCGTCTTAGGTTTCATCTCCCTCAGGTATTTGAGGGGTTTAGTTCATAATCGTAAAAGAATACATCTCAGAAGAAAATATAAAACAAAACATAAGAAAACCCTAAAACCCCCTGAAGGAATTGAAGGAGAGATCCTCCGTCTTGAGTATGATTTCAGCTTCTTGAGATGAATCAACTGGCTTTCTTCGAGTAAATCCCACAATTCTGACCTCTCTAGCTCGGCTCCTTGGCCTAGTTGGACGCGCCCGGCGTAAGGCTTCATCGACTCCCTTTTAGGTCATACTTAGGGTGTTTATATAGACTTTGGAATGTCTTTCTTTGCCCCTAAGTATCCTTTTCTCGTAGAAATTACAACGGGTCACGGCAGACACGTCCGTGGAGCACGCCTGCAGAATCGAGCCCAGCCGTGTTTGGGCTCACTAAGGTGGCACGACCGTGTGTGATTCGAGCCTGTGCCGTGTTGATTTCTCACTTTGGCCCATTTTCTCCATTTTCGGCCCGTTTCTTGTTCTTTTCATCCTCCTATGCTTCCCTAAGTATAAAACATGAAATTAAAGGATCAGGAGCATCGAATTCCACAATTCAAAGGATAAATCATCCAAAAAGCATGCTAAATGTGGGATTAAAATATGTATAAATTACGGTTTATCAACGGGTTAGGGGTGTCACATTTATTGGTATCAGAGCTACAGTTTAGTCGATTCTGGGACTAGCATAGCGTATGTAAGTTTAGCTATATATGCTATATATATAAACTGTGATAATGTGATAACTCTTGACATTTTAAATGTGTTTTTATATATTAAATGGATCCTGATCGAGCTGTAGTTGATGAGGTTGAGAGTAACGCGCCTGCTCCCGCGCAAGGGACAGCGCTATCTGACTTTAGACCCGTAACGGGTAGCCAAGGAGGAGAGGCTAAAGAAGCCTTCTTTCAAATGATGAACGAATGGTTCACACAATACATTCGTACGAACCCGGCTGCTCAACAACCTCCACCCCCACTTATTCTCCAACTGATCCCTGTAGTTCCTTAAGGTATGGATTCTTTGCAATTGAATAAACCACCTATTGATAAGATACAGAAACACGGGGCTGAAGACTTTAGAGCTACTGTTAGAGATGATCCGGAGAGAGCCAAGTTTTGGGTTGAGAACACGATTCGGGTATTTGACGAACTGTCTTGCACACCTAAAGAATGTTTAAAATGTGTTGTATCACTGTTAAGAGACACTGTGTACCAGTGGTGGAATACCTTGATATCCGTAGTTCCTCGAGAAAGAGTTACTTGGGAATTCTTTCAAGTTGAATTCGAAAAGAAATACATCACCAAAGGTTCATTGATCGAGAAAAGAAAGGAATTTCTTGAATTGAAACAGTAATGTATGTCTTAACAAAATACAAAAGAGAGTTTGTACGACTCAAAGAAATATGCTCGTGAATATGTTTCTTCCGAAGCTATAATGTGTAAAAGGTTCAAGATGGGTTAAATGAAGAAATCAGACTATTAGTTGGGATTCTAGAGCTGAAAGAGTTCGTTGTTCTATTTGACAGAGCTTGCAAAGCCGAAGAGCTTAGCAAAGAGAAAAGAAAAGCTGATTCTGAGGCTAGAGACTTTAGAAAAAAATTTGCAGGCAAATCACATCAGTCAGCATCAAAGAAATCTAAAGAATATCATCCTCGTTCTATTGCTTCTGCGGAGATTTCGATCAGAGATAGAGATGCAAGAAATTTCAAACTTCTAAACCTCGGGCGACATCTCATTTGCCGCAAAAGGTAGCGTTAGAAATGTTGTACCTGAATGTAAGCATTGCAACAAGCGACATTACGGTGAATGCAGAATAGTGAGCGAAGCTTGTTTTAGATGTGGATCTTTTGATCATTATCTCTGGAAATGTCCAGAAAAGTTTATAGCTGAAAGAGATCAACCAACGAAAGTGAGTAATGCGGCTACTAGAGGGAGACCACCCCGAAACACTAGAAATATGAGTGGTAACCGAGGTGCTACGAGAGATTTTACTGTGAGATCTGAGGCACGAGCACTTGCCCGAGCTTATGTTATCCGTGCACTGGAGGAGGCATCATCGCCAGACGTTATTACGGGTACTTTTTCTCTTTTTGATACTGGTATAGTTGCGTTGATAGATCCTGGATCAATCCATTCATATATCTGTATGAATTTTGTATTTAAAAAGAGTTTACATGTCGAGTCTACAGAGTTTGTAATTAAAGTATCGAACCCCTTAGGCAAATCTGTGTTAGTTGATAAAATTTGTAAGAATTGTCCTTTGATGACTCGGGGTTACTGTTCGGGCTGACTTCATGCTTTTACCGTTTGATGAGTTTTATGTGATTTTGGGTATGGACTGGCTGACCACGCATGATGCAGTTGTGAATTGTAGACGAAAGACTATCGAATTGAAATGTAAAAACAGTGATATTCTTCAGATTGAACCTGATGATTCGAGTGAATTACCTACTGTGATATCGTCTATATTAGCCAAAAAATGTATAAAAAGGGCTGTGATGCATATCTTGCATATGTATTAGATACTAAGGTGACTGAATCAAAGATTGAATCTGTACCTGTTGTTTGTGAGTTTTCAGATGTATTCCCAGAAGAATTACTGGGTTTGCCACCGATCAGAGAAGTTGAATTTGGTATTGAATTAGTATCGAAAACAACACCGATATCGATAACTCCGTACAAAATGGCTCCAACAGAATTAAAAGAGTTGAAAGCTCATTTGCAAGAATAACAGACAGAGGTTTTGCACGACCGAGTTACTCACCATGGGGTGCACATATTATTTTTGAAAAAGAAATATGGCAAGATGAGAATGTGTATCGACTACAGACAGCTGAATAAAGTGACTATAAAGAACAAATACCCTCTACCGCGAATTGATGATTTATTTGATCAGTTGAAAGGGGCTATAGTATTTTCAAAGATTGATTTGAGATCGGGTTATTATCAGTTGCGAGTCAAAGAGTCGGATGTGCCAAAAATCGCGTTCAGAATAAGGTACGGACATTATGAATTCCTTGTTATGCCTTTCAGATTAACTAATGCTCCAACAGTTTTTATGGACTTGATGAACCGGATATTCAGACCATATTTAGATAGATTTGTTTTTGTATTCATTGACAACATTCTGATCTATTCGCGAGATGAATCTGAACATACCGAGCACTTGAGAGTTGTGTTACAAACTCTACGTGATAAGCAATTATTTGCAAAGTTCAGCAAATGTGAGTTTTGGCTCCGAGAGGTTGGATTTCTAGGGCATATTGTTTCAGTTGACGGTATTAGAGTTGACCCGAGTAAGATTTCTGCTATTATTGATTGGAAACCTCTGAGAAACGTGTCTGAAGTCCGTAGTTTTCTGGGCTTAACAGGCTATTATCGAAGGTTCGTGAAAGGATTTTCGATGATTGCAACACCGATGACACGACTGCTTCAAAAAGATGTGAAACTCGAATGATCCGAAAAATGTCAGCAGAGTTTTGAACAGTTGAAAGTACTGTTAACTGAAGCACCAGTTTTGGTTCAACCTGAATTGGGGAAAGAATTTGTGATTTATAGTGACGCGTCATTAAATGGTCTGCGATGTGTTCTAATGCAAGAAGGAAAAGTTATAGCTTATGCTTCTCGACAATTGAAATCACATGAATAGAATTATCCGACGCATAACCATGAGTTGATTGCAATTGTGTTCGCATTAAAAATTTGGCGACACTACTTATACGGTGAAAAATGCCACATTTATACGGATTACAAAAGCTTAAAGTATCTGATGTCACAGAAAGATCTGAATCTACGACAACGAAGATGGCTCGAGTTATTGAAAGACTATGAATTTGTGATTGATTATCACCCGGGAAAAGCTAATGTTGTTGCTGATGCCTTGAGTCGAAAATCTTTGTTTGCATTGCGAGCAATGAATACCCAGTTGATGATTTGTGATGATGGGTCTATTTTAGCTGAATTGAAAGCTAAACCAATATTTAAACAAATTCAATGTGAGAATATCCCTGATTCAGAGTTTCAGATTGGAACTGATGATTGTTTAAGGTTCCAGAATAGAATTTGCATACCGAGAAATTCGGAACTTATTCAGAAGATTTTGCATGAAGCGCACCATAGATGCTTATCTGTTCATCCAGGAAGTACCAAAATGTATAACAATTTGAAACAATTTTACTGGTGGCAAGGCATGAAACGAGATATCTCAGAGCTTGTTTCTAAATGTTTGATTTGTCAGCAAGTCAAAGCTGAACATCAAGTACCATCGGGTTTACTACAACCTGTGATGATCCCCGAGTGGAAATGGGATAAAGTTACAATGGATTTTGTGTCGGGATTGCCCCTAACTCCGAAAAAGAAAGATGTTATATGGGTCGTCGTTGATCAACTAACGAAATCTGCTCATTTCATACTGATACGTACAGATTATTCACCTGACAGATTAGCTGAATTGTACATTTCTGAGATTGTTCGATTGCACGGGGTGCTATTATCTATTATTTTTTTATAGAGATCCGAGATTTACGTCGCGATTCTGGAAGAAACTGTAAGAAGCTTTGGGTACGAAGTTGAATTTCAGTACAACTTTTCATCCTCAGACTGACGGTCAGACCGAAAGAGTTATTCAGATTCTCGAAGACATGTTGAGATGTTGTATTTTAGAGTTTGAAGGCAGTTGGGAAAAATACTTGTCGTTGATTGAATTCGCGTATAATAACAATTTTTAGACAAGTATAAAGATTGCACCGTACGAAGCTTTATATGGTCGCAAATGTCGAACTCCGCTATACTGGACCGAACTAAGTAAGAAAAAGATTCACGGGGTTGAATTGATCAGAGAAACTGAAGAAAAAGTGAAAACGATTCGCGACAGTTTAAAAACTGCTTCAGATCGACAGAAATCACACGCGAATTTGAAACGTAAAGAAATTGAATTTCAAGTCGGGGACCGAGTGTTTTTAAAGGTGTCACCGTAGAAAAAGGTTCTTCAATTCGGCCGTAAAGGGAAGTTAAGTTCGCGATTTATCAGACCTTACGAGATCATTGAAAGAATAGGGCCTGTAGCATATCGACAAGCTTTACTGTCAGAACTTGAAAAGATTCATAATGTCTTCCATGTTTCTATGTTACGTCGATATAGATCCGATCCGTCACATGTGATTTCTCCGGTAGATGTTGAGATACAGGCAGATTTGACGTATAGCGAAGAATCGATCAGGATTTTAGCTCGTGAAATCAAAGAGTTGAGAAATAAACGCATAGCCCTAGTGAGAGTTCTTTGGCATAAACACGAGATTGGTGAAGCTACATGGGAACCACCCTAACCAATTCACTGGTAAGATTTTCGAGGACGAAAATCCCTAAGGGGGGAGAGTTGTAACAGCCCGTTTTTTGGTCAAATTAAAATAGTAGTTTCGGGACCACAAATTCGAGGCCAAAATATTTATTTTATTATTTTATTGAAGTTTACAGCATGATAGAATTATCATGTGAAAGTTTCGTAAATAAATTTTACTATTTGAATGGTTAATTTGAGTAAAAGGACTAAATCGCGTAAAGCGTAAAACTTGTGTTCTATTAGTTAAAAGTGTCTAATAGCTATAGAACCTTAAAGTTAAGGTCCTTATGTTGTAATTAAACCATTTTTATTGTAAGTGGACAAATATGGACACATATAAGTTATTTTTTGTTTATTAATTAAAATGTTAAAATGGTAAAATGGTTATTTTAGTTAAATAAAATAAAACAAAACAAATTAAAGCTTTATTATCATCTTCATGCACCGAATATTAAAAGAAGAAGAAGCTAGTTTAGTGTTTAACATTCGGCAACCTTGAATTCTTCAATTAGGTATGTATTTTGACTCGATTTTTAATGATTTTTACGTTTTTGAGATCGTTGCTTCGTGTTCTAGCTAGCCCATACCTTAGATTTTGAAATTGTTAAAGATTTATCATGTTGCCATTGTTGAATGCTTGAGTAATTTGATGGTTGATGATGGATTTTGAATAATTGTAACAGTCCAGTTAATACCCTAGTCGAAACAGTGGTTTCGGGACCACGAATTCGGGTCCGAATAATATTTTAATATTATATTTTATGTCTTTGATATGTGATTAAGCATGTACTAAATTTTCGTAAGTTAATTTGTTTGTCTGTGTGTTTAATTTGATAAAAGAATTGAATTGCATCAAATGCAAAACTAGCACGCTTTATGAAAAGATGTCTATTTGTTATGTCTTTTTAAGTTTAAGGATTTATGTGGTAATTAAGCCAATTCTATGGCTAGTGGACGGCATTGAATGATGAAATGTATAATTATATGTTTTTATATATTAAAAACATTAGTTAAAATTTATATTTTATATTAATATGTTATAATAAAAGAAACAAAAGTGTTAGTGGATGTCCATTCATCCATTTTACCACCGAAAAACACAAAAGAAAAGAAAGAAAAAATTGAGCTAGGTATTCGGCACTTACAAGCCAAAAATTGAGGTATGTTTTGAGTCGGTTTTCGATAATTTCTACGTTTTTGTAATCGTTGCTTTGAGAGCTACAAAATCCATGTCTTAATTTTGTGTATTGATGATGTTTGTGTAAAATTCCATTGATGATATGTAGAGTTTTGAGATGAGTTTAGTGGTTAAATGAAAGATTTGAGTAAGATGAACATGTTTTGTTCTTGAAGTTTTGATGAATTTAGCTAAATAGGGCTAAATTGTGAAAATATTATTTTGGAGGACTAATTTGTGAATTTTATGAAATATTTGGACTTATATAGTCCCTAGGGAGGTTCGGCTATGCTTATGTGTGAACAAAATTTGTGAATTTGATATTTTGAGAAAAATGGACTAAATTGATTAAGTGTGCAAATTTGAGGGTTAATTTGCAAATAGCCCTAAATGTGTGTCCATGGATTGAATTGAATGAATTAGTGAATAAAAGGGTTAATTCTGAATATGTTTAGATCAAGAACCGAGGAAAACTGATTTAGATCGCGGGAAAGCGAAAGTAACTGAGTAGCCGTTTTCATTCCGATAAACCGAATCCGAGGTAAGTCACTATGCAAATAAACGTATATGTATGCAATTGTATTTGTTCATATGACTAATGTTGATAATGAATGCTTATGAGAGGTTGTGCATATGAATTACGAGATAAGGCCGATATAGCGATAAAGTCTGAAAAGCCCAGTACGAACTAGGAATAGAGAGGATTAGCTATGTCATGACATAGATATCTGTCCTGTTTTATCATGTAAGACCACGTCTGGGACGTTGGCGTTGATTTGAGATTTCGTGTAAAACCTCGTCTGGGACGAAGGCAACGATACGAGCTTTATGAGTAAGACCACGTCTGGGACGTTGGCATCGATATGAGCTTTACGTGTAAGACCCTGTCTGGGACGTTGGCATCGTATTGATTTGTGTAAGACCCTGTCTGGGACAGTGGCATCGATATCCGAGTGCATGTAAGACCTCGTCTGGGACGTTGGCTTGTATGACTATTCCGGGCTTTCTGAGTATCCTACTAAATTTCTAGTGGTTCAACGGGCAAGTTTGTGATACGAATTACAAATCTGAGCTATGAACAATTAGGTGATATTAAATCCGATTCAGGTACGTTGATTATACACTATTTGTGTATATAAGGTAAGCATCTAAGTGATCTTACTATGATGAGATGTATATGGAATTTATGATATGATAAGAATTGTTTTGGCTAGATGAGCTATACGTTTATATGATTCTTGAATGGTGAAAATGGCTAATGTGGTTAAAATTGTATGGACCAAAGTAAATAAGTGAGAGTTTTCTAAGTGATTGATATGTGCCAATGTATTTATTTTCATATATGCCTTCCGTACCAAGTTTATTTGTATATGACTTACTAAGCTTTTGGAAAGCTTACTCTGTGTATGTTTTCTCTGTTTTATAGGTCGTCAAAGCTACTGAAGGCTCGGGACCGTCACGGATCGTCATCACACTACTAAACTTATTTTGGTACACTTTGAAAATGTATATGGCTAGATATGGCATGTATAGGCTAGTCATTGGTATGAATTGTTATGTGAACTTAGCCATGTGATTTGGCTAGTTATGTTTTGGTAATATGCTTAAAGGAATGTGATATATGAAGTTGTTTTGGTAAGATTAGTTGATATATGAAATGGTTATGATATGGTAAGTATATAGATGAATGGTGTTTGGGCATAATTGTGATTTGGTCATGCAAATTGGTATGCTTGGAATTGGTTTTGAATGTAAAGATAGAATGGATATTGAATGTATTATTGTGTGATTTCCTTAGTTGTCAAATATGCATGATTTGGGATGATATATGTTGTTTGTAGGTTTGACCCTTATGGGTGGCATTTTGGCCTTGTAAATGGCCTATAATGTTACACGGTTGTGGCACACGGGCGTGCCTAAAGACCGTGGGTGAATTGGGAGAATGTAGCTTAGTAGCACACGGCCTCGACACGGGGGTGTCAGCTAGCCGTGGTGTGCAAGTCAGTAGCTAGCTAAGAGCACACGGCCATGGCATACGGGCGTGCTTGGTGGCCGTGGTGGGGAAGTCAATATATGGCCTAGTAGCACAAGGCCATGGCACACGAGCGTGCCTAGTGACCGTGTTGATATAATCAGTATATAGACACGGATGGACACACGGGGGTGTCTAGAAGCCGTGGAGGGCACACGGTCTCCTCCCACGGGCATGTCTCCCAGTATTTTAGAAAAGTTTAAATTTTTCCATGAGATTCTCAGATGTGTTTCAGCTTTAGTCCCAACTTGGTTTATATGCATGCTTAGGGTCTTGTTGACCGTATTAAGGGTCACTATGCTTGAGAATGATGAATGAATGTATGAATTTCTGTAAATGCTTTCCGATCTGTCTGGTAACGCCTTTAACCCTAATCTGGCGACGGTTACAGGTTAGGGGTGTTACAATAATTGTTGATAGTTAAACTAGTTTTGTAAAGTAATTTTTGACAAAAATGTCAAAAAGTGATTAATTTGTGAAATTGTAAAATTATGTGGGTAAAAGTGTGAATAATTTGAAAATATGGGCTACTAGTAATATGTAGTACGTTCGGCTAGCATGAAATTGTACTAAATTGTATGAATTTGCAATTTTATGTGATAAGGACTAAATTGTAAAAATGTGAAAGTTTAGGGGCAAATGTGTAAAATTGCCCTAATGTGTGTTTTGGACTAAATTGAATAGATTGAATACTGAATGTGTTAAAATTTATAATATATAGGTCAAGAAAAGCTGAGATTGGGTTTAGATCGGGGAAAAGGGAAAGTTAACGAATAGCCGATATTGCTATCCGAGCGATACGAGGTAAGTTTGTATAATTAGAATCGAACTTTTAAATACTTGTAATTATTTGAAATGTATGTATTTAATTGAGTAATTGATATACTTGGAATACGAATACCTATTTGATATAGACTGATGGTTACCGAGTCCCGTTTGAACCGTACGAATTCGAAGGATACAAGTGACATGTCATTAGGGTTACCGTTTTGGTCGAGCTCCTGCATTTGTTGCGGACTCACCACACTCGTATGAGCTTACCGATATATCGGATCGTAAGAGCTTCACTTTTTCGACTTGTTAGAGCTTACGCTTTCGGCTCAATAGAGCTTCTTCATCCATCACCGGGAGGAGCTTATCGATCATAGCTCGAAAGAGCGGAAATGATAATGAATTGACGGATTACTGATGTATATTACCCGAGTATCCTTTGAAGTTTTAATGAGTTTAACGGGCATAAATACTGTTTATAAAGATGAGTACTGTTATTGAATGAATTATTGATTATATAATTGAGAGTGAAATGTTGAATATGATGTACATGATAATTTGGTATGATACAATGTATTGAGTATTGAGATTGAGATAATGGATGATTACATGTATTTATGTGACTAACTTGTTGATGAATGCTTGTGTTAGGCATTTGGAAATTTAATTGAGTATACCTTACTTGCTGTCTTGATTATGTACAAATGGTAAGTTTAATTCTGAATTATACGGGCTTACTAAGCTATAAAGCTTACTCTGTTTTTTTTCCGTGTATTATAGAGGTTCGGTAGCTCGCTCAATCCGGATAAAGTCGGAATTACGCATCACACTATCCAGTTGCCGATTGGTACTTATGAATTTGTGGATATATGTAAATATGGCATGTATAGGCTAGTTTTAATATGATAGTTATGGTTACTTGAACTAGTAATTTTGGTACATGTTATGGTATAATTTTAAGCCATATGATTCGGCTTAATTTGGTATAATAATTTGGTTGTGCTTAAGTATTCAAATATGGTATGTTTTGGCTAGTAATAGATGGAATGGAAATATGCAAATGTTATTTTGATATGTGGTTAGTATGTGAATAGAAAATACATATTATTTATTAGGCATTTGAATGCTATGTTGAAATGGTATAAAATGTGTATGAAATGTCATGGATTAGCTGCCAATTGAGTTGTGAAGTGTTGTAATTTATGCTTGTATATGCATGTAAAAATAGGGTGGCAAAATGGCTTTATAAATGGCATATTTTTGTCCACACGGGCAGAGACACGGGCGTGTGTCTCAGCCGTGTGCGACACATGGTTATGTTGCACGGCCGTGTGTCCCCTGGTGTTGGAATTAAATAGAAGTCAGTATGCTCCACACGGTCTCACACACGGGCGTGTGACTGGCCATGTGGTACAAGTCAGTATACCCCCTAAATGGCACAAGGCTTAGCACATGAGCGTGTGACTTGGCTGTGTTGCATAAGTCAGTATACCCTACAGGTTTGGCACGGCCTAGTACACGGCCTGGCACACGGGCGTGTGTGGCCATTTCGAAGGGCACACGGGTTAGACACACGGGCGTGCGGTCGGCCGTGTGACGCAAGTCAATATGTATGCCCTGTTTTCACACGGCCTGAGACACGGACGTGTCTGGAGCCGTGTGAGGCACACGACCTGTTCACACGGGCGTGTGAAGTTTTTCAAAAATTTTGTATGTTACCGGTTCAGTCCCAAACCACTTTTAAAGCATGTTTAAGGCCTCGTAGGCTCTTATAAGGGACAAATTGAATTGTGTTGAATGGTATTTGAGTATGAATGCATAAATGTATGAGTATTGTATGTTAAATGATGTGTATTGATCGGCAATACCTCGTAACCTTACTCCGGCGATCGATACGGGTTAGGGGTGTTACAAACCCAGAACACGATTCTCTCCTGTGATTGTTGAAAGCTGCATCGAAGTTTATTTTAAATCTCGGCCCTATCGGAGCATCCCATCTGACTGTATGGAGCCTTCTTTCATGTACAGACAAATTCAGCCCATCTAGTTCCTTTAGATAGTTTAAAACAAAATTTGCAACTTGAGAACCCGAACTCATTTTCCACTCGTGTATAAATATATTTCTAGAAGTCCAAATCGCCCATAAAGCGCATGCAATCATCCTACACTTAGTAATAGAATGAGATTCAAAAAAGTTTTTTAGCCCTTCTTTAAAGTCAGAAATTACATCTGAAATAGGCCAAAAAATATTTAACTTCTCCCATGTTTCCTTTGCTATAGGGAAATCTCTGAACAAGTGCTCCCTCGTTTCTGCTCCCGTTTGGCATCTTCTGCAGGTGGCAGAACCCATCAAACTTCGATAGTGTAGATTACTATAATTAGGCAAATAGTTACACGAGCATCTCCAAATTGTAATTTTTATTTTAGATGGTAGATCTAAGTTCCACAGTATCTTGTAAAAATATTTGTAACAAGCCTGTATTTGATTTTTTCCGTCACGTAAAAGAAACTTGTGCCCACTACGGACCGAATACTCTCCGGTCGGCTCACCACGCCAGATGATTTGGTCCTCATGCGAACTCAAATACAAAGGGATACACAAAATCCTCACTGCATCCTTCTCCGTAAAGGTACGATAGATCAACTCAGCTTTCCGTTTCCTTGTATTGGCATCAATCAGATCTGCAACCTTTTGAATGCTCGAATTAGTATTCGTATTCTGAAGTCTGACCTCATCATTTCCAGGAACCCAAGCATCTTCCCAAATAGAGACTTGCTGTCCATCACCAATCCTCCAGCTCAACCCTTTCAGAAGGAGTCCCTTCGCAGCCCATAAACTCTGCCAGGTAAAGGAAGGTAAATTGCCTAACCTGGTGTAACACCCCTAACCCGTATCCGTCGCTGGATTAGGGTTACGAGGCATTACCGAACAGAACATAACTCAAAACAGGCATTCCTTATATTTCATGCTTTGTAATTCAATCAGAACAATACGCTTGTATTTTATATCTAAATAAAAATATCACACGGCTTATAAACCAAAACACATTCATATAAATATATATACATATAAATCACTTATTCAACTTAAACCCAACCATTCTTTATTATCATTAATACATAAACTATCCATGCTTAACAATTAAACTACTTTACTTAATAAGTATAATATTCAAAACCTACAAATATAATATACATAATACTCGAATGCCTAGTTTGTAATCAAACATATTTCATTTTATTAACCAAGTACACGTATTACATTACTTATTTATAAAACATTAGATCTTTCACTTGATAACTTAATAATCAATGTCACATAGTTTACAAACAAAAACACATTCGACAATAGCAAATTCATTTAATGGTCAAGCATAAAATTCTATATACCAAAGATATGTGCGCATTATCCTAACCATTTTGTACCATTTAAAGAAAAATGCCTAATTCAAATCATAACCTACTCAACTTATAAAGTCATTAACCAAACCAATCTACATACATTTAGTCATTCATCTCATAATCTATTAGGCTAATACTTATTCACTTAAAATTATCCATACGGCATACTAAGCATATAATTAGGTAAATATTATACATAGACAATCATCATTTTAAAAACCAATTATACCTCTTCATTTATCACAAGTATATGTGCATGTAATCATATCATTTGAATCAATTTGAGTACAAATAATTACCAAGAATTCAATCAATTCACTTACTAATTAATATGCCATATCATATACATATCAAACCACTCAATTAATCACATATACATATTCGGTCAACCATATTAACTTCCATAAAAATCACTTCAATTATATTCATTATTTATCTTCTTAATTCGAACTTAACCGTCATTCCATCTATAATACACTTAACATTTTATCCATTTATTTAACTCTCATTTCCAAACTTAACACCAAACATAACCCGAATATAAATATCACATACACATGAAATATATATAACTCTCGATACAAACTTAATCCATGACTAAATTGAGACAGATCATTAGCAAAGCATACCAAACAAACCTCACTTATCATACCAATATGTCAAGCTTACCATAATGAACAATCTTAAGCCATACATATCATTACTTTAAACTATAGGCATATACCAAGCTCAGCACACATATATGAATTGCATAATACTTAACTAATATATTGCATACTATAATTCATCAAGCATCCATCATTTACCTCATTGCCGAAACACATGACCATACACCACAACATATATACCATGTGATTACTTTCCATGCATATATGATTAAACCATGATCGAATTTACACAACCATTAACATTATAATCAAGCCATTATATCAAAAGCATAGAAAATAAACTTAACCAAAAGAAATAAGCCATTTTCGCATGGCTTATAATTACATATCCCAAATCAAACATTATAACTAGACTATACATGCTATAAGTTCAAATTCAAACGTAACAAAATACCAAAAGAGTCGATAGTGTGATAGACTTCTCTGACGATCCCCGAGCTCGTAACCAACTTCCAAAATCTATAAAATGGAAAGCAAATACACACAGTAAGCTATCAAAACTTAGTAAGTCATAAGAAAATAAATATTTAATCATAAACAAAAATTAATTTATTCAAATCGAAATAAGCCATTATCAACTCATGCACATTTCCAATTTAATTTCATATACCAAGACGTACAAGTTATGTATAAATTCTACTTAAACCGAATACTCAATTAAATATTAGCACAACTAATCATCACTTTCCACAATACATACACATCAATTGGCCGAATACATATATGTTCAAATATGCTATCACATAATTCATATTTCACATAACTTTATATCATCAATTCAAGTATTCAACTTACCATAATTTCATAACTTTGTATGAATACATACCTGAGCATTTCTAACTTGATTTACACTCGATCTTAACTTATCATTGCCCGTTAAACCATTCGGAATTAAAAAGGATACTCGGATAGTCGGAAGGCTCGTACAATGCCAACGTCCCAGACGTGGTCTTACATGTAATCACATATCGATGCCATTGTCCCAGACAGGGTCTTACACGAATCAAATACGATGCCAATGTCCCAGACATGGTCTTACACGTAAACACAAGTCGATGCCAACGTCCCAGACGTAGTCTTACACGAAAACACATATCGGAATCCTATGTCATGACATATGTATCCTAAAAATTCCTAAGGTTCGTACGGGACTTTCAGACATCATATCTCGATCAAATCGAACTCGTAAATATAGCTCCCAAGCTTAAATACATTCGGCCAATACACATGTATATTCATAAAATTCAATTCAACATATAACATATATATGTTCAAATTTAACAACATTTTTATGCTTATAGACTTACCTCGGATATCGACGGACGAAATAAACGACTATTCGTTTATTTTTGTTTTTCCCCGATCCAAACCCGTTTTCTTCGATTCTTGATCTAAACATATTCAAATTAACTTATTTAAACACCATTTTATTCAATTTAATCTAAAAACACATAAATGGGCAAATTACCATTTTACCCTGGCATTTTACACTTTTTGCAATTTAGTCCCTATTGCATAAAACAAAAAATATGCAAAATTTGCACACATCATGCTTAGGGCGAATGTTACCAATGCTCATACAAGTCCATAAATTTCATTTATTTCACATTTTAGTCCCTCAATTTATTATTTTTACAATTTAGCCCTAATTACTCAAAATTATCAAAATTTCTAATACAAAACATATTAATTCAAAACATATCTTTCATAATCTATCATCTAACATCACAAAACTCATGAATTCATCAATAGCTTAACTCAAAATATTCATCAAAATCAAAAATTAAAGCATGGGCTTTGTAGTACACGAAGCAACGATCACAAAAACATAAAAATTATCAAAAATCGAACAAATTTCATACCTTAATTTAGCCAAGATCAAAGCCGAACCTAGTTGTTCTTCTTTTCTTTATTTTCTTTTGTATTTTCGGTGGAACGATGGACATAATGCATGGCTTTCTAATTTTGTTTTATTATAATTACATTATAATATATTATTTACTATTTTAACCTTTATCATTTTATTCCATTTCCACTAACTCATGTCCAAAAGTGTCCATGCATAAATTAAATGGTCTAATTGCATCATAAATACCTCATGCTTTAAAGACAACAACAATTCGGCCCTTACATATTTAACTACCAACTTTTTCATCTTACGCGATTAAGCCCTTTTTATTAAATCGGCACTCAAACAACAAAATTAAAACACGAAAATTTCATGGATATAAATTCACACATAATAAACACATAAAATAATTTTTAAATATTTTTCTGACTCGGATTTGTGGTCCCGAAACCACTGTTCCGGTTAGGGTCAAAACTGGACTATTACACCTGGAATTTAAAAAGTCAGAATCTTTATAATATTTGGCCTTCAAAGTACGCGCTAGTAAAGAATTAGGATTTCGTAACAAACGCCAACCCTGTTTGGCCAATAACGCAATATTAAAAAGATTCAGATTACGGAAACCCATACCACCCTCTTCCTTAAGCGCGCTTAAAGCCTTCCAATCACACCAATACATACCTCGCTTTCCATAACTTTTTTTCCACCAAAAAGAACTCATTATGTTTTCCAACTCCAAACATAAAGATTTTGGCAATAGAAAACATGTCATCGTATAGGTGGGAATTGCTTGCAAGACAGCCTTTATAAAAACCTCTCTTCCTTCTTGTGAAATATGCCTTATGCTCCAGCTGTTAATCTTCTGTTTTAATTTATCTTTCAGACTTTGAAAGGCCATTTTCCTTTTTCGTCCCACCATATTTGGAAGTCCTAAGTATTTCTCCGGGTCAGTCGAACAGCGAACATTAAGAACCTGAAAAACCAAGCTCTTGTCTCGATCATTCACATTCGAGCTGAAAAAAGTCGTGAATTTTTCAAAATTAACACACTGCCCCGAACAAGACTCATATTCCTTAAGAATGTCTTTGAGCACATTTATCCCTCTATTCGAAACCTCTCTAAACAGAATGCAATCATCTGCGAACATAAGGTGAGTGATTGTTGGAGAAGATCTACATACCTTAGCACCACAAATATTCCCTTCCTGGCTTGCCAGATTCATTAACGCCGATAACCCTTCTCCACAGAACAAAAATAAGTAAGAGCTTAATAGGTCCCCTTGACGCAATCCCCTCGTTGCCTTGAAACTTAATCCTTCCTTCCCATTAATTAAAATAGAGTATTGAACGAAATTAATACAATGGAGAATAAAATCAATAAACAAATCTGCAAATCCCATCTTTGACATCATACCTTTGATGAAAGGCCACTCCACTCTATCATAGGCCTTACTCATGTCGAGTTTTAAGGCCATAAATCTTTTTCGCCCTGATCTTCTATTCTTAAAAGAATGAAGTACCTCATATGCCAATAACACATTGTCAGTAATGAGTCTTCTAGGAACAAACGCACTTTGGGAGTCATCGATACAATCATCCAGCACTTTTTGTAACCGATTAGCAACAGTCTTAGCAATAATCTTATAGATCACCATACACAAGCTGATAGGGAAAAAAATTTTCAGATTAATAGCATTAGCAGTTTTTGGAATCAACACCAATTGAGTTCTGTTAATTTCTTCCAACGATTTACTGTGATTCAAAATATCCAAGCAAAAACCACTAGTATCTTTACCAATAATATTCCAGTACTTTGGTAAAAGATTGCCGGAAAACCATCAGACCCAAAAGCTTTTGTACGTCCCATCCCTTTCAGCGCCTCAACAATTTCTTCCTCTATGTAAGAAGCCATAAAACATTGATTCATACTATCAGAAATGCACGAATGGACCCCTGAGAGTATATGCTCCAAATTTCCAACTCCTCTAGAGTCAAATAAATCCGAAAAATAGGTCCGCACAATATTCTCAACCTCTCTCCCATTCGTAGCAAGAGAACCATCGATTCTCTGTAAACCACGAATCCGATTAGTACACCTTCTCTGAGAAGCATATTTGTGGAAAAAAGAAGTATTCTTACCGCCCATTTTCAGCCAATTAACTCTTGCACATTGTTCCCAATATCTCTCCTCCTTATCCATATCCATATTCAGATGTAATTTGACCTCCACAAGCTCCGCCAAATTCCCATCGGCTCTCTCATCACAATTCAATTCCTTAAGTATCCTATTTAATCGTTTCACTTCACGCCCTCTTTTGTACTTAATCTTACCTGCCCAATCCTTCAACCCATTAGCAAGAGTTGACATACGGCTTAGCAAAGAACCAGAACTCCCTTCCCATAACTTCCTTATCTCTTTCTCACACGATTCCTCTAACACCCACCAAGCTTCAAAGCGAAATCTATCAGGTCTTCTATCCAACTTTCCATCCATTGTATTAATGAACCAAAGGACAATAATCTGAAAAAGAGTGCGGAAGATGCCTCAAAGAGTAAGTTGGGAAAAGTTGAAGCCAAGCATCAGTAGTAACCCCTCTGTCAATTATTTCCCTAATGTTCCGTTCCAATATTCGACCCCTTTCCCAAGTAAACCATGAGCCAGAAAAACCAATGTCCTCAATTGACAATCCTCTAACGTTCTACGAAAAGCCTCCATTAGAGCCTCCTCCCTAAGTAATCTTCCTTGTTTTTCATGGGCAAAAAGAATATTATTAAAATCACCCCCAACCAGCCATGGAAGCGAATTATTTCTCCCCAATCTTCGAAGTAAATCCCACGTCACCGATTTATTCCTTACATCCGGAGCCCCATAAAAACCAGTAAAACGCCACCGAGGGCTTCTTTCATCTTCTTGAATTTTAACATTAATATGGTTCTTTGAGAAACTCTTCAAAGTGAACAAGTGTCCCCCATTCCATCCTATACTTAAACCCCCTCGTGAACCTTCGGCAGGAACGTCAACACCATTAAAAAATCCACAACGTCTCCTAACACTCTCCATCCTATTAGCGTTTAATTTAGTCTCCATAAAAAAAGACTATTTGGGGATGATAAATTTTCAGCATATGCTGAAGTCTTCTTACTGCTCGCAGACTCCCCAATCCACGAACATTCCAACAAAATATTTTCATTTCTTCCGGTCGGCATGCCCAATGGCAGCCGCCGATATTAGTTGGTTATGAGCTGAATGCCCACCAGTAACCTCCAACGAATCCTGAACATTAGAAACATTAGAGATCAAAAAATCAAACCTCTGTCTTTTTTTTCCTTCTTCATTAGAGATTGGATCATCCTCTAATTCACGATCCATATTTGATAACTCCACTCCACCCGTAGAACCCATCCCACTTGGAACTTTCCTTAAAACATCACCATTCAGAGAAGGCCCCACCAGTTGACTTTTGTCATCCCCAAAATCTTTTCCTTCAATATGACGGGAATTCCTCCCTTGCTGGACATCATTCAAAACAGTTGGAAATTTGGAACCTTCCAAATTTATTCCAAGAATATTATTCATATTAACCCATGATCCACGCCCTTGATTTTGACTTGAATTTTGGCTAGATTGCTGCCCAAAACGAGACTTTCGAAAAAAAATGTTTTCCCCCTCACTCCTCAGCCAAATGCTGTTGATAGTGGTAGCCTTCCTCGCCTGAGCCCTCAACGATAGATCCCACTCCAACTCCATTTCCTGCATTCTATTATGTAATCTCATCGGGCAAAAATTATCACCATGGCCAAGGCAGCCACATAAAAAGCAAAACAAAGTTAATTTTTCATACTTAAATTTTGCATAAGTAAATTTAGAATCAGAAATCATGATTTTCTTTCTTCTTTTCAGAGGTTTTCGAACATCAATCTGCACACGAATGCGCATATAATTCTTATAACCATTGAGAACCTGCTTCATATCATATTCCGGAAATCTGCCAATGAAGTTTCCAAATTGCACCGCCATTGAATCTCTGAAAAAACCTGGTGGCAAGTCGTGAACCTGAACCCACCAATCCGAATACACCAATGGAATAGACATCGGATCTTCATTCTCCTGAATCCTATGGAGAATCAATAGGTGATTATTGAAAGTCTAAGGAGCGCCTGTAATAACCCGAGAATATCTAACTCATTAAAAAACTTGAAGAGAAAATGCTTCTCTCCCAGATTCGATATTTGCACACCCTCCAAAGGATGCCATATATTTGCCATTGTATTCCTCATGGCTGGGAAATACACCACACTGGCAGTAAGGAAGCACCCCACCAAAGAGAAACTATACGCAACGCTTTGTTCTTCTAACTCTCCCGGCATAGAGAAAGCCTCTTCTTCACCGTCCTCTAAACTCAGGTCCTCAATACCACGTTCCATCCCTTCCGCAGCAAAGAGACACAGCTTTCCAGTTCGCAAAATAGAGCAAAAACCAGAATCAAGACAGCAAAAAGGTCAAAGATGAGAAACAAAAAGGAAAAATAAGAAATCCCAAAATTGTGCCAACCGGCAGACAGAGACGTGCCAGACGGCAGACTTATCTTTGAAAGGAAGATACTTATATATACACATTATATTTGAACAAGAAAGTTTAGATAGGAAACTCACCTTGTTTAAAAGCTCTATGGTTTAGGGTTGTCACTGGTAACAAGCAACTGAAACACGTAAGAAATGTGACTTCCTAAAAGACCAAAAGAAAAAAAAAAAAATCATGGATTAAAAGGGAAACAAGAAAGCATTTTGTTTTCGAAGGGAGTGGAGTTCTTTTTGTTGCATCAAATCAATGTGTGTGACATGCAATTTTGTAGCATATTGTTTTCTAATTTAAAATGATCAACTCAAGTTATAATTGGTGCCTTGAATTCTGTTATCCCTACGGACCTCATTTGGTGTAGCTGGTTCTAGTTCAGTGGTTCAACCTTTCCAGCAATCTCATCTTCAGCCGGTAGGTTTATTGCCAGATCAGTCAGCTACATATTTGATTGGCAAGCCCTTCTCCTGCTGTAAATCCATATTTAGGCCCATCAGCTGTCCCACTTACATTCTTATGACAAGCTGCCTACGCATGGTGCATATGCACCATGATATTTATTGATCTAGAGCTGGTATTTATTGAGTTGCCTTTATATAAAATATGTCTGGTAACTGGTTATTTGCTTAGGCTCCATTTATAGTTCTAAACTGATTAATGTCGACGCCAACCCGAATCTGAGTTAATGAGGGAAGGGTTTGGGCATAAAAGTTGTAACCTACATTGTCCCTTTCCTTGGTACCATTATTTATTTATTTCTATCCGTTGTTGCTCAACAGTCAACACCAATCTCCAAGATGCAGATACAGTTACATGATTGTTGTTCATTTATGAAACTTGGTGTACATATATAAGTTCAATGATAGGGAACACTAGCTGCTCTACAGGCCTTGCTTCTTTCACTTTCTCATTTATGTCAAACACATTGCTCAATGCTAGTTAGATTGCTGTAGTTTTTAGTTGAACTTTTTTAACTCGGTAAATATACAAATAGTACAAATATTAAATACAAATAAAAAAGAAACAGAACAATTGAAACCAATCTGTCTGTGTTTGCTGCAGTACCCATTTTTAGCCTAGGTAAGATATTGCTTGTGAAAGTACCCAATGCTTAAATTTCATTTAACTTTTAGTGGCAAATTGGCTTCAACCTCAGCCCTACCTTTACCTTCATTTGTATATATAGCTACTTATTTCACTCAAAATTCCTTTGTCTGGTTTCAAGCTAAAACCATGAATGTTGAAATCCAAAACCTTTTCCTCAAATAAAGTTTGTTTGTTAGTACTTATTTACAATTGTTCATTTTTAAACCTCTTTCTGGATAATGTCAGCAAATTCCTGATTTGGTCCCATAATCATATGATCATCTGTCTTTTATAATGTTTATAGAAATGTCTTTAACTATTGTATAAAAAACAACAAAATTGAATTATCTTTTGCTTGTGGATGATTTTAAGTGCCCTAAATCAAGTAAATTAAAACTTATCTGTTAAAAGCTAAAGGAGGTTTTCCAAAGCTCAAATTTGTTTACTTTAATTAATAAAGAGAAGAGAGGGGTCATCTCCTCTAGTTTTAGAAGGCCTTCTTTTTTCACATTTGGATCTGTTTCGTTTCATTCACTTGATTTTTACTTGTGTATTTGTGAAGTAAAGTTTTTTTCTTTTAATTAATAAAAACAAAAATAGAGGTGAAGAAAAGAAAAAGTATGATCCTTTGTAGATAACAACAATGATTGCCTATGACAAAATGGGTCACCTTTTGAAGTTTTAACCACCTTTCACATATTTTCTTTAAAAAAGAAAAAAAAAACATTTTTAAAAGTCAGTGAATTCGGTCGGTTTTTTTTTTTTTTATTTGCAAAATGGGTTATTTTAATTATAATTATTTAAAAATAAATGAAATTAAATTAAAGGTTAAAAATAAAAATAAAATTGCAAAGTGGAGGGAATGAGAGCAGCCCCAGAGCTAGATCCAATGAAACAAGTCAAACTCTGTCCATCTCCTCTGACAGCCTTCTCCAACACACTCAAACAGTAAAACTCACCCTTAAAGTTTTAATTTTTTATATATAATTTATGTTTTGTTAATTAAGATATATGTAACACTTTTAATTTGCGGTGTATGATATAATTATTTTATTATTTAACCTTAATTTACTAATCTAACCCTCCTTTCTTTTTCCTTACAGACATAAAAGATAAATCAACTCCATTTTGACTCTCTTCACTGTCTTGTCTTTTTTTTTCTTTTAATTTTCTTTTCTTTGCTGTGTTGTAAATTGTAAATGGAGGAGCAAATATTAGCATCTTCTTCTTCTTCATCATCATCTTCTTCTTCGGCTGTTGCTGCGGCTACTATGCAGCACGATCTATCGGGTTCGGCTGGTTCTGGTGGAGCTCGGTACAAGCTAGTGGCTCCAGCTAAGCTACCCATCTCAAGGTCGGCTTGTATTACGATTCCACCTGGGCTTAGTCCTTCTTCTTTCTTGGAGTCTCCAGTTCTTCTTTCTGACGTTAAGGTTTGACCTGCTTTTCTTTTTTTATTTAAAATTTGGGTTGTATTGATTTTTGGCTTTGTTTGTTTCCTGAGAAAATAGAGGAAAGTTGCATGCTTTCTAAAAATTCACTGGTGAAATTGAATTCTTCCTTTTTTTAAGAAAAAAACCCAAGATTTTTTCTAGTTGACTGAGGAATTCAGTAGTGTGAGATTCAGAGTTTAATTTTGTTAATTTTTTTACAGTAGCTTTTAGTGGAGAATTTTTCTTTCTATTTTTCCCCCTTTGGTTTGGGAATGATGTGATTGGATTTAATTTTCGGCCCAAGATTTGCTTAAGGTGGGATAATAATTTGGTTACTATGTTTGTTTGCTTTCACTTTTGTGTTCTTAAATGCTTGATTTTATATTTGAAGTGGTTCATGATGGTGAGGGCTTTAAGGAAAAAAAAAATTCTGATGCTTTAATATTGCAACTATTAGATAAATTATGAAATATGGCTTCTCAGTGTCCATGGATTTGTATATTGTGGGAGGAATAAAGTTTTTCCATTTTTAAAGTGTTGTTAGTATAAAAAATCTAGATTGGACCTTCTTTTTCTATATTCTATGTGTTTTTTAATGCCAATGTTGTTTTTTCACACAATGAATCTCTCCCTTTTGATTATGGGAATTGTGGCTTCTTTATATGTACACACACACTTACATATTTATGCGATTTTCCTTGTCTTAACTAGAGGACATACTAGAGAACTTTTCCATTTTGTGCAATGTAGAATATGGAATAGATGCTAAGGGTGTGGTGGAGTGGAGTGCATTAATGGATGGATGCTTCATTAAAGGTGATCCTTTGATTTTAGATCAAAGGATGGGGATTTGTTTAATGTGTGGTGCAAGGAGGCAGTGATATGAATGAGTGGAAAAGTAGAAAGTTGGTGGGTCAAGGTTAGGAGGAGGCATGACTGCCTGTGATTTAATGGAGGATATGACATCACATAGAGTAGAATTTGCAGAAAGCAAATGGGTATTGCAGCTTACAAGTTGAGCTTGAGGTTTTACAGACTTGCTTTTCACGTAAAGCGTAGGGTTTACTTGAAGTATATGAATGATTTTGCTTTTACTCGCCTTTAGTTGGTTTGGTCTGGAATCTTGCCCTGCTGTCCCTCTCATTTTGTTTATATTAAGTTGTTTTTTGCACTAAATAAACATGATGGAATTAGTTTGTGTAATCTTTGGTCACTGCTTGGTTTGAGCTTTATATGCTTGCTCTTGCTGACAATAGCTGTGCCAAGTAACTTGTTTTGTTTATTGTTGTTCAAGGCGGAGCCTTCACCGACTACTGGTTCTCTTATCAAGCCTCAAGCAGTACACGCCTCTGTTGCTTGTAGTACATATTCAGCAACCACTGCGTGTTCTAATGCTTTTGACGAAAGAAATCAAAGCACCTTTGAGTTTAGACCTCATCCTAGATCAAATATGGTAATTTCCTGATAAATGTTGATGCATACTTTGATATTGAAATTTAAATTATAATTTCCATTGTTTCTAATATTCAGTTGTTCTATATTTCACGATAGCCATAGGCATAGGCATATAATTAGTTTAGTGTCTAGAATCCTGGTTTTATGCGGAGACTCTTTTGCATCAATTTAAACTCTGCCATAAACCCAGCAATAGGAAACTAATTTATTAGTTAACCTATAGTGGCATCATGCCAGAGGATGTCATAGGCACACCTAAACTAGTAGCCTGTTCTTCTATCTTAACTATTCATTATCGACATTCTTTGTCTAAATTCATTATGTTCTGCTGGTTGGAAGGTATACCCATCTAAAGGTCTTCTTTTTCCCCTTATTCAAGGCTCCTGCAGATTTAGACCTGCAGAGAAGTGAGCAGTCTCGGCAGATCCAAATTCAATATCAGACCGTATCATTCAATTCATCAGCTTCAGTTAAGAGTGAGATGGCAGGCTCCTCGAATGTATTGAGCCTTTCCGTACCTGTTCATACAGCTACTTCTATGGCTAGCGCTCATGCTGAAGTCGATGCAGAGGAATTAAACCAGATAGGTAACCCAAATGGTGGGATGCCATCTGGGCAGTCTGATCATAGAGGAGTTGGGCCTGTATCATCTGAAGATGGATACAACTGGAGAAAGTATGGACAGAAACATGTGAAAGGATGTGAATTTCCACGCAGTTATTACAAATGTACACATCCTAATTGTGAAGTGAAAAAGCTGTTTGAGCGATCTCATGATGGACAGATTACTGAGATAATATACAAAGGTACACATGATCATCCTAAACCTCAGCCTAGCCGCCGATATTCTTCTGGTAATATCATGTCTGGCCAGGAAGAAAGATCTGACAAGGTCTCATCTTTGAATGGTAGAGATGGTAAGGGTCAAAAAACATTATACATTCAGTTTTACTGTGGAGTCATTTTTCCTTTTGACTTACGAATTAATGCTTTCTTTTTCACCATTTTAGACAAGTCATATTGCGGTTATGGCCAAATGGCTCATAGTATTGAGCCAAATAGTACTGCAGATATATCTCCTGTCACAGCTAACGATGATAATTTAGATGAGGTTGAAGATGATGATCCATTCTCGAAACGGAGGTATGTTAATTTGTTATTTGTCAATAGAGGCATTACGTTTTTATTTTGTGGATTTGTCTGCTTGCTAAGGATACTAGCAAACAATGAACAGGAAGATGGATGGTGGGATTGATATCACTCCTGTGGTGAAGCCAATCCGGGAACCACGTGTTGTTGTTCAGACTGTGAGTGAAGTTGATATACTGGATGATGGGTATCGTTGGCGCAAATATGGGCAAAAAGTAGTGAGAGGAAATCCTAATCCTCGGTATGTACCATTAAAAATCAATGATGATAGATTTAGAATATCACACTTACAAGTCATCTTTTAATACGCTCATATGTTTCAACATATACCTTCTTGAAACACTATGTTGGTGGCTTACTGGCATGTTGAGTTTTGTGCTTTGTCATAAATTAGATATGAGAATTGAGTGTTTTAGGATCTTCTATTCAGTTTATCTTGAGTATTATTTGTATTTTGTTGTCTCGCTATGGCTTTATTGCATGCCGATTTCGAGGCTCATGTTTTTGTTACTTTATTTTATTATTGTTTCTTACATCAGTTATTTATGATGTTATTTTTTCTGCTTACTTTTTATGTAGGAGTTATTATAAGTGCACAAATGCCGGTTGTCCTGTTAGAAAACACGTTGAGAGGGCATCTCATGATCCGAAAGCTGTTATAACCACATACGAGGGAAAACACAATCACGATGTGCCAACTGCAAAAACTGGTAGTCATGATACAGCAGGACCAGTAGCAATGTGTGGGCCATCAAGGATTAGATCAGAAGAAAATGATGCCATTAGCCTTGATCTTGGTGTTGGTATTAGTTCCGTTCCCGAACATGCTTCAAATGAGCAACAACAATTGCATTCTGAACTGGTCCAAAGCCGCCCACAGACTGGTGGTTCAAGTTTCAAATTTGTTCAACCAACTATGATGGCATATTACGGTGCTCTAAATGGCAGCATGAATCAGTATGTTTCTAGAGAAAATCCGAGCGAAGGCCGTGGTGTTGAAATTACACCCCTAAATCATTCTTATGCATTTCCACAGAGCATGGGAAGAATACTAACCGGTCCGTAAAAATCTATTAACAACGAAGGTGACGATGAATAAAAATATGGACTGGATTTCATTTCTCCATCTTTTTCACTGGTAAAAGAGAAGGTTAAAATTGTATTCTGAAAATTTGGATTTTTCTACATATGTATGTATGTATGTATGTAATGTATGTATTAGTTTACCATCTCAGCTTATCTCAATCATGTTGCCAATCACTGTTTGTATTAACTTGGGAGTTTGTACAAAAGTTGAACGGATACAGGTATTATTTTCTCACAGGAAAATGTTGTAAAACAAATTCTTGAAATGATATTTGTAAGAATATAATATATATGTATTTTCCATCTTGTGGTTAAGAATTTGTGAGTAGTACAGAGTATTTTTCTTTAACACTGCCTCTTAGATAATGCCCCACAAAACCAATCTTTGCTTACACATTTTGATGGAAAATTCTCACACATTATCTACAGTTATTGCTAGAGGCTATGAAATTTTTGGTTCAGACCAAAGGATTGATCAGACATTTTAAGAATCCGAGGTTATGAATTTTGATCCTTTTGATGTTTCTTATTGTTGATTCAGGGCTGAGATTTAATTGCAGACAACTTGTTCCAGGTCCTATTGAATGCCTAATTGAACTTTATTTTTTAATTTTCTTCAACACTTGGATTGGATTATATTTTTCTAGCAGAAAAGGATAAAAGAAATGGTGAAAATACACCAAAATCAACAATCAGGAAAAGATCTCCAGAACAAATCCAACAGGTTATCCAACATTTACAAATTGACCGTTGATATAATCCAAAACCCATTATGACCAATCGGTCATTGTTTTGGCAAGGATTGTAGAAGAGCACATGTATCCATGCTGTGGCCCATGTCTCCACTTGGAACTTACGAAGTCTACCATCTCAAAAACTAATATGAAACTGAAAGCCGTAGTTTTGGCCATCATCAACTTGGAGAAATCCCTTTGGCCAGGCCAAAATGGTCAGTCTTTGCCTCTCATTTCATCTAACATGTTTTACATATCAATCTTCAGTCTTAAGTCTTCATTTGAAAGGTCCAAAAGCTTAAAAGAAACGGTTGTTTGAAACTTGTAACTGTTAAAAAGATGAGTTTAGACTCCTAGACCTTGACTTTCATGACAATGTAACCCACTTTAAAGCTGAAATACAAGACTCTAATTGCTTGCAGCTACCATTAACCAACTGTGACAAATGTAGACCATGTATAAAAACAGTTGTATATATTACTAGACCACACTGCGAAGATAGAAAAAAAAAATGCGATGAAATTTGTTTGCCAGTTGTTTAAGCGAAGTGCCAAAACCAAAGGCAAAATGGACCTGAGCTTATATTAGGAATAATTTCAAGGGAAGGCATGAAAAAGTGGTAAAACTTGATTACATAAAACAATTCTTCAGTCACGATCATATATGTGTAGGCTATGGTCCTAACTTTGCTCTCAACGTGGTCCACTGTTGAGAGATTGTTTGTTCCATGCCATGTGATTTTGCATGCAACCTTCCCTCCTATTCTCAAAGCCACCATGCAAGATCATAAGGGTTCTAGAAGTGAATAACTCAATAGTTCTCCAAAATTTCAAGCATGGTAGATGGAAATGAGCTGTTACTGTTCTATGGCACTAGCCTGCTGCAGCTGAAAGCTGAAGCAAGTGTCCAAGTCGTCGAGTCTGCCGCATAATTCATCAAGATTTGAGACGGAACTTACCAGGAAAAATGGGATTAAATCGAGTACAAGTAGTGAGTTAACAGTATGGTTCCTTCAAGTTGAATTTGAAGAAGGATGTAATAGTTTGCAGGGTGATTGCTGGCAATGTTGGGAGGCTACCCAACACAATTGATGAGGCATATGAAGGATTTGACTCGACCGGGACCACAGAGTGGAATATCCCTGTGCTATTCTTCCTTGTTTGTCATAGTTTTCAACTGAAATGTGAACGTTTTCAGGCAAATGAACCAGCTACCACCATTTTATTTCCATGAAATGAAAAGAAAACAAGTTTGTTTTGCTGATAAGTCCAACAATTTGAACATTACAGTGTAAAACGCGTATGCAAGACAAGCTGCAACAGTTAAACACTAGAATTTATGACTAACATTTAGTTGTACAAAGGACTTGTTTTCATTACATCCCTGAAAAGGACATTCTCATCAAATTAAGTGCTAATCCTGAGTATGCCAAAGATGAAATGTAAATAACAGCTATCCTTCGGTTAACATCTCCATGCACAAGAAGCAATTATAGCTCGATCCATCCAGCCGAGATAAAGAACACCATCTCTCTCTTCAAGAGTATACTTTTCGCAATAGCTTTGCAGCAGAGTTTTGATGGTAGCATTTACAAATGGACTTAATGGAGAGGGTGTAAAGCCAGCCATAATAAACCTTGATCTCCATTTCCCAAAAAGTTCATAACGTTCCACTCTCTCTTGCCCTTCACATGCTATAATGTTGACAATCTCCCGCGCCAGACAGTGTTGTTCAACGTTGATTCGCTCCTTGTGTTCTCTTGGCAGGCTAACATCAATCGATTCAAAGATAGACGAAAAATAACCCATTGTCTCTAGGAAACGGGGAATGAAAGGGGCGGTATTTGTATTTGCTTCTTGCTCAACGAGCGTCACCACCTTTGGGGACAAACTCTTGGCCAACCTCAACAGTCTGTCCCGATGGTTCTGAGTGTCCACACTTTCATCTGGCATGTGATGCAGCATCATGGCAAAATTTACAGCAATGGCTTCACCAGGTTGAATACCAAGGTTTTCAAGTTGAACCTCAGTACCAGAAATAGCAGCAGCATGGAACTCAAAGGGTACCTTACATGACTCAGCAAGTTTGCGTAGTCTCTGCCCCACTATTTCAAGTCCTCCTCCTCTGGCAAAAGCTGATGTAGGGTCATCAATGCCTGTTATACGGATGCTTGGAGGTCCTCCGGATCGACCAGCAAGAGCATTGATTAGGGTCAACCATTGGCTTCCTTGGGCAATCTGAAAATCAATTATATGGACTCTACTTTCTTCTTTCATGGCTTCAGCAATTGCCCCGTTTGCTGACATATAGCCAAACTTGAAATACGGGCAGATTTCATAGAGGATGTGCATGTATGAAAGCAGTTCAGGACTGGCAGGCTCTTTGCATCTTAGGGCTTTGTAAATAGAACTTCCTGAAGAAGCCAACCGTGCAACAAGCCCTTCCAACATGTAGGCTCCTAGTCGTTGCATTGGTTCACCCGAAACTGACACCATTTGACGTAATTGCGCAATCAAACAGTCAGCCATATACATATCATTACTTTCTATAGCTTTGGCACAAGCACAAAGCAGTTCTTTCAGGTCCCCTCTGGCGATCATCTCTTTCATGTATTTCCACCTCTCCGCTTCTACGGAAACTTCAGTGGCTCTGCCAGAAGCTGCTATTGCATGAAGGTCAAGATCACCTGAATCGATGCCTAGCATAGCAGTTTCCAGTTGTCTTATCATGAGCCCCAAGTCATTTTCATTGTCTATTACACAAGAACCACTTATTGGTGAAGCACACGTATTTTCCGGGGAATGATGAAGATCCAATGGGCAAGTGTAGTTTTGCTGCGAAACAGGACTGCCATCGGGTGAAAAACTGGCTGTCGAAGAAGAATTCTGCATACTGGACGATGAATCAAGGGTGCAGTATCGCTCCAGGTTAGGAACTGAATGTTGCACACTATTGCTGCCATCATCAGAACCTGACTGGTATGGCTCTAAGCTCTGGTTGGGAGGACAACAATAGGACTCCAGCTCTTGCACGGGCCAGTCAATGCACTTGCCTGTAATTTTATGTTTCTGAGACGTCTGCATTGTAGAAATTTCTTTTATTTAATCCTACGAGTCAACAGACAACAACGGAGCACTGCAAAACCTTTCTGATAAAGTACCTCCGTATTTAACCAATAGCACTGTTATTATGAATAAGTTAAATCACCCAACCATTTCCAACAACTGCTGCTTGGCACGAATAACACATCAAAGAGAAGAACAGGATGAATTCTGCATAGAAGGTCAACAAAAGGCATTAGCTGTATTTTATGATGGAAAAATCAAGTAACACCAGCTTTTCTTTTATATCAGAAGAAATGAAACAAGAAAAAAGATGCACCAAATGGAAAGGAAAAGGAGTTCAAGTCTTCTTAATCCGACTAATGATGATGACAACCAAACGGTACATAGCATAAAACAGGAAAGATCCTGCATGTGTTAATAACCTAACACGTCTGCCATGCATAAAATGGACACCAGTATAAGTTTTCAGCCCCTAGAGTAAAAATATAGATTGATTTCATGCGTAACATAGCTGGCAAAGAAGATTGTATGAATGAAATAGTAGGCGGGCAGGATGATGCAAGATATATAAAAAATCTTTATTTCAATCTTCAGGTAAAATATGTTTCATAAACAAATATCAGCAAGGAATTAACATGAAAAAGGTTTATATAGGAACTTGAAAGGGAAATAAAAAGCAGCTCATTCATTAAAATGACAGAAAGCATCTAATAGATTCATGCAGCTAAAGCTTTTTCAGTAAGAAAAAAAAAATTGCAGAATCAAACCAGCGGTATGCTGCTAACATAGAACTAAAAGTTGTAAGTGAAATTAAAAGAACATGAAGTTTTTCTGCAATGAAACAAAACAAACATTCATTATTTAATAAGAAACTATGAGATTGTTTTACACTTCCCCAAGAGAGTGAAGATTTCAAGGATAAGAACCTAAAAAAGGCAGGGTTTAAAGAAGAAGAGACAATTACTTTCAAACATGCATGAACATAAAGATTATACCTTTTACAACAACGTACATGTTAGCTCAAAGAAAACTTGGTACTAAAAATTCAGCTAAAAAACAAACTCATTTCAGACCTCAAATGCATTCATTTGCATCATATATAAGAAGAAAAATAAATACCGAGAAACAAAGCAACAAACCATGAAACTCGGTGATTTGGGAAAACAAAATCAGCCCCCAAAACCAGAAAAAAAGCTTTAACAAAGACCCTAGTTAATTTTTAAGTAATAAAAGAAATGGATTGAATACTGATATCCAGACCTTATTTTGATTCCACTTCTAAACTAAAAGTTTTGGTGCTAAGTTTGGGGTTTCAAAGAACAAAAGGAGAATCTCAAACTACAAAGTGGCGAGAACAAAAAACCAATCCCCAACCTCCTAAGGTGTATTAGCCTTCAGTTTATAAGAAAGCTTCATTATAAAAATGACATTCTTCATTACGGGAAATTACATAAATGGCACTGACAAAATGACAGATTTTCTTACCTAAGACATGAGTCACACATTTCTTTACATCCAAGTTCCAACCCATCCTCAGATTCAACCTCGTGTCTCCTTCCTTACGCTCTATTTGAAAAGACCAAAAACACCCTCTCTCAGCCAACAGAGTCTCCACCAAACTTTAAATTATTATCATATTTGATCCCTATTAGCCTTATCTCTTTGTTTGATAAAAGAAAAACTGGTCTATCGAAAGACTTTAGCTTGGAGTCTTCAAATTATAGTCAAATAATATAATCCCAATGCCAATATCTGAAAATGTCAAAGTCTTCTGTTGAGAAATAGCAGTTGATCTGTGTCTCTTTTATTTAATCTATGTGGGATCACTTAATCAATAATTTACTCAAATTATAAGAAAAATCAATTAATAAACATATGTAGTTAGATGAAACGTAAGCATCCATGATTAGAAGAACAAATAAAAAAATCATTTTTTGTAGATAGAAGTTGCAAAAGTTTGAACTTTCTTGTTTATTGGTTAAGTAGTAGCTATAGAAAAGTTTCTGATATCATAACAATTTCCATTACCAATGGGGAAACAGAGGCATTAGATAAGTAAGTAAAATGAATGGTGCAAGTAAAAGTGTGAAGAAAGAAGAAACCTTTTGTTTAGATGGAATGGGGGGAGAGGGTATTTTGGTCTGAGAAAGGAGACACCTTTTGAAAGTTGACTGAGGAAAAAAGAGGAAAGAAACAGAGTTGGTTAAGTTTAGGGCTAGGGGAGTGTCAAAAGGATAAGTCCCCGTCCAACATGCAGATCACAATAAAAATGGACCCACACGGTTTATGCCCCCATTGTAACATTCACAATAAAAACTCCTCCTTTCTTTCTCCATTACACCTCTTGATAGTCGGAATATTTTCCAGAGTTTGAATAAAAATTAAAATTAATATGGATAGTTTAAAATAGGTTTAAACTAGTAGTGAGTTTAGACAAAATTTTAAATTCATATTTTGGGATAAGTTAGTTTTGGTAAACATAAAGTGTGTCGAAATTATACTTAAACTCGGCCCAACTTATGAACTTCTACTCTCCGTCAATTTCTCCTACGCCAAATTATGCTATTAATCTTTATACTTTGTATAAATTATAAAATATAGATTCGATTTTATATTTCAATTTGATACACTTTAATTTTTGTATTTTTTTTAAATTTTAAAATTTCAATCCTGATTTATACGTTAGCAAGTAAATTGGTTTGATTAAGTTCTACAATTATTTTCGTACGATGCATTTAGCTCATGTTTTACAATTACATTATTCTTAATCTTTGTACTTTATAAAATTTTGAAATTTTAATTTTGATGCAAACAATAATTGTTATTTGTTAAATTCATTTATGTCATTTTTGTGAGTAACAGGTGAAAATAGCAAACTAAAATGAAATTATAAATGCAGTAATATATTTGCCGCATCATATTTTAAATGTAACATAACTTAATAAATTAACAATTATCATTTGGTCAAGATTAAAACTTTAAAATTAAAAAAGATATATTGGGATTAAAAATATGAAATCAAATTATAAGAGTTAAATTAATATAAAAATTAATATCAGAATTTAACTTTTCTCCTACTTTTTAGACCTCATTGAATAATAATAATAATAATAATAATAATAATAATAGAATAATAAATATTCAAGTGGGGTATATAAACTAAATCTTTGACTGGATTGGAAGAGAAAAAGGAAGTTGGAAATTGGGAGTATGGGGATAAATATTTAATACATAAGCAACCAGCTCCCCCAAATCCTTTTGGAATCTTACCCTAACAACTATCCCAAAATGAAGATGGCAACATATCACACCATCTTGGGTTACTAACTTTTTCTGTTTCAAATAAATTATCTCAACCATTTAGTGTTTCTGTGTTAGGAGTAGTAATCAGCTCAATGTCTTTAGGTTGGAGTTTTGTGATAAAGAGAAAATAGTTTGAGACTATCTATTCATATTCCAACCCAAAACATTTTCTACTTCAATCAAAATTATATTTAATTGTTATAATATATATATATATTTAAATTGTTACACGCATTTTTCACTCATATAATGAGTATGTCATAATCTTGTATTTTATAAGGTTAAAAAATGTTCAAAGTCTACATACTCTTCATACATTTGAAATTTAATTCCTCTACTTTGTGGATTTAAAAATGTAACTTCAATTGTTAATACCATTAAAATTTTCTATTAAATTCAACTTCATTACAACGTTGTTTTTTTTTTTACGTAGTTGTCAAATAAATGTTTTTTAAAATGTCACATCAATAATTTTAATGAAGAATTTTAACGATATTAACAATTGAATCAGAAATTTAAAATTTGAAATTTAAAAAATAAACAGACTAAATTCTTGAAGATAAAAGTAAAAGAATTAAATTTTAAATATACGAAGAATATATTAATTTGAAGCATTTTAACCTTATATATATATATATATTAAAAAATTTAACCAATTATGCATTTATATTCATTTTTTTCTCCATGTTAAATTCTATTAATTTCGAAACTTATGGGAAATAAATTACCTCCTTATAGTTGATTGACAGAACAGTTAATATTACGCATTATTTCTATTAGTACACGACAAGATTAAAAGTAGACTTGATTATAAATAAAGTTGTAAATATTAATTTGAAAAGTGAGAAGTTAATAAAAATATAAATTTAAAAATAAATTTGGACAAAAAATAAGATTTGTTTTTTTAAATAGGTCGAGCTTCGGATAAAAAAATTTTTTTGGGCCTCACCCGAATTAGTCTAAATTTTTTTACTACTATTTTATTGTTATTGTTTGAATCTTGTATAATTCTTTGTTTTACTGTTAATTTTGTTAATAAAGATTTTTTAAAATGTATTTACAATTTGTTTGGAAACATGTTTGGTGTATTTAATTTATTATATTTTTAAAATTTATTTTTATATAAAAAAAATTAATACAAGCGGGCTGAATTAAACTCAAATTCAACATTTTTAATTTAGATCGAATTTAAATAAAATTTTAGACTTATATTTTAGGCGAAACTAAAAATTCACCATATCGTGGGTGTGTAACTACAATTTCATACATATCCAGTGACCTTAGGGTATTTGTGTTTGAAATTATAGTTCCTCATCACAAGTCAATGGTGCAATCTTTATCCTTTAATTATGAAAATGGGATTTTCAAGCCCAAATCAATATATATTTAGGGAAGTCATTTTCTTCATTTCCTTGTGAGAATGAATATCAAAATCTATATATTTAGCCATTTGTCAAACCTTTCTGCACTGTCTACACCTATACCCTCCCCCAACTTAACATCAACCCTTTGATTCAATTCAAATCAATCATTTCCAGTGACTTTTTTGTACCACTCGCTATATACATGCACAAAGATGATCAAACCCAAACTAAATTCCTTTGATTTTATTTTCCCCCTTTTTGTTTTGGGGTATAAAGTCAAGTATTTAAGCATACGGGGAAGTTGACTAGTTAATGCTACCAAACAAATCATAAACCTTGATGTCATTGATGCTGATGACCATTTTAGATAAGGGATGACGCGTTTGGAGACCATAAAGTCTTCCAGTATGGTTCTCCAACATGGTGACACTATGGTTTGATTTGCTTAGTTTTATGGTCAATTAAAACATATGATAAGCAGCAGTTAAATATTTAGGTATAACAAACATCAAAATCATACCAAAACGGTTCAGATTTCATATTCCAACACAACATAACATAACATAACATAACATAACCATAGAGTTTGTAAGAGTTCCCCACCAGACAGATAGGAAAACATAAGTCTTAAACAACAATATGGTGGTGAAACACCTCCCACCTATGCATACTTCTAATATAAGACACTTAAACTAACAGCACTTGATTTATTTAGTACTTCCTTTCCAGGGATATAAGAGTGCTGCCTGCAGCTTCCTTCCAACAGAAGCTTGTCTCCAGGACACCTGCGTTAAAAGAATAGATCCGATACAAGTTAACAATAAATATGGTATTCAACTGATATAATGTAAGGCACTGCAAATGGAATGCTAAAAATTTAGCAAGTTGGTTGCATCTTCTCGGATTTGATACGGCTCAAACTTCTGTAACAAGACAGATCACTCATTTAGGTATGTTAGGCCAGGAAAACAGACATAGATAGACATAAATCTTTAACATGATGCTGTTGTATTGAGACACTACTTGTTTCTAAAACAAATATGTAAGAAGGAAATGCACTGAAACTATTATAGTATATGTATGATGTTAAGCTTTCAATGTGATTAAAGATATTTAGCATGGCGAAGAACTCGATACAACAAGTCATATTAGTAAAAATTTCAAAGATTTAAAGCTAAACAAACTCTGGTTATAACTATCATTACAATTAGCAGAACACAAAACTGAATATTAAGTACTTTGATCAACTCCAAACGGTAAGTCATTCAAATTATTCGATACTGAACTTGTACAGATGCAGCAACTAATGATCTAAGTGTCGGAAGATTAATAGTACTAGTGCAAGCATAATCTCAACTACCAATAATACTTGTCAAAAAGGTATCATATCAGAGCATCTTGTGCTATAAGCTGCGCTGATTGGTTACTGAGGGATTAGCCATACGTGGCACGTAATCTTTTCAGCTCAACTACGGTATCTATCTATTATAATGGAACCTGCAGATCAGTTTGTTTCCAATGATGGCAATAGAAGATACTCGGGGAAAGTGTGTCACCCGTTAAAACGGGAAGCAAGTGATATAACCTAGGACTGTGGCATTGCAGTTCAATAGAATTATGATTAATGAGGAGACTTAATACCTACAACCTAATGTTCTTTGATCTATGGTCTTGCCATGAGTCTTTAGTAATGACATATCCATTTGAATCTCTATCGACTAGGACATTAACATATGGTTAACTTGTAAATCAGGAAAGGCACATTACTTTAGGTCCAATTGTCAACTTGGTTACTAAATAAGCACAAATTCAGTTTACTTCCATAATAACAGGATGTTCCTATCTCAGTTACCTTAACTAGTACAAGAATCCTCGATTTAACGTATGACACGCGTAAAAAGACTCTAACAAGTGATCACCCTATGCTTTTTCTTGTCAGATTATGTCCTAGATAGGATAGATTATGACTTGATATAAATTCAGCACAAAACACAATAATTGGTGATTACGTTATTGTCGTGTAGCTGTCGGGCGGCTCTAAAGGTGATACAGAACAACTAACGCAAGCACCGGCCACGTGTTAAAGCATGACAGAACCGGCAACCTAACTAACGTAGCAAATCAATGAAAGTTGGATCGATGAGGGAATCTTTAATAATCATTCTTCTATGCACGTATTCATGTAAAATTTCATAGTGCGCAGTGGTATAGAAAATCCATATAGGTTACCGATAAAAACGCCTAATCATTGTGCTAGTTTGCAGACATAGTACTCACAGACATGAAAAGTCATTACTGTCAAACATGAAGCAAGATAACTTCACAACAATGAATAACGCATACAACATTATCACATCAAGCATATCATCTGTCAACATAAGGTTAAGCTAGCAGTTACGATTCTCAGTTTCTACTAAAATGGAACTAATATAAGCACTTTGAACTTACAGTATTCAGGCATTAGAAGGGCCCTGATCCCACTTCAGCCATGTTGGAGGAGGCCAGAACATATCCAGGTAGTGTGGGAATAATGCAAGAGGTGCACTGGATTGATCCGCTAAATTGTACAATCTGACCTTTCCATTCTTCAATTGCTTAAGACCCTCTTTGTCGTTGTCTGCTTCGATAGGTTCAAATTTCCTAAGACGCTCCACATTGTCTATTTCATCAACATAGATGATGCAGTTCCCACCACACCCTGTGTAATCTCGAGTTGAAAAGGAAAAGGAACAATCACTGCTGACGAAGAATGCACGATCACCCAAATCATTCACCTCCACCCAACAAAACCTACTCCGCTGGTCACCACTAGGGATCCGTTTGTAAACTTTGAATTTAACCGGCACATTAGCATCTTTGGCTTCGGTCATGAAAGCATCAAGTGTATAATTATATTGAACTAGAGTAGGGCAAATGAGGAAGTCTCTGACAACCAAGTAAAGATGGCCACATGATTCCACGAAATACCTTTCGCATTCCCAGTCCTTTTGTTCCAGAGATGTGTGAACCTCGTCCAGGGTGTAAAAGCTCTCATCCATCCCCAAAATAACGCCATAAATATTAACCATGAAGAATTTTCCATCGAAGTTGGTGATGTCACGATAATGAACTTCAGTATCAAGCGAACACCAGTGGATGTCAGTCGTGTAAGTATCAAGCTTCGCACGTCTTAATTGCCCTGATGAGATAGAAATAGCTTTGTAGCTTGAATCAAAATCCGAAGCAAGCTTGAGCTTACGAGTCCAGAAATTGTTGTCATGGAGATCAGAACTACCATCATCCTTTAGCAGTCGAATACTGAAACCCTTGGTCATTTCTTCCACCCTGAAGTTGAGATGGTTTATCTCCTTGGGAAAGTTGGCAGGCATGTGCTTGATCAGACGCTCAGAAAACGGGTTCACCAGGCGGAACTTGTTCTCTTGCTCCGTTTCTTCCACCCTGATGAAACAGCTTTTGCGGTTGGGATGAGCATGAAAGCCTGGTTGAGCAATGCGGTAAACCACCGTTTGTGAAATGACAGCGGAAACAATAGGCTTCCTAGGATCATTAACAGGCAAGCTGAAATGCACTGGCAGTTTAGGAGATTTTGGTGGAAAAGGAACTGAAGCTCTCCAGGAGCAGCACACAGCTCGGAAACGAAGAACATCAGTGCGAGTGTCGAGGCACTTAGCAATGTAAGAGATGAGCTCTTTTGGAAGCTCAGACCAAGATCGACAAGGAGCCATTTCTTCTTCTTAAAATGGGGAGAGGGTGGAAATCAGATATGGATGAACAAGAAAAGAGAACGGATGTTTCTATGCAGCTCTCTTCAGCATTGCAAGTCTTGATATATAGTTGAAATGAGAGGAGGAATCTGCCCCAAGTGTTGCTTACCTTCCTTTTTCTTTTGCCAGGTTACTGCTTATGTGTCAGCCAGTGTTAGGGTCAGTTTTGGTTGTAAGCAGAGTAATTTCAGGGGAAAAAAAGGAAAGAATCTGAGTCATTAAATGCTAATAATGACACCATTCAAAAGCAACTGGACTCAGCAATTTCATGTTCTTAGTTTCGACAGTTTTTTTGTCTGCTTTTCCTTTTCAGTTACAAGCATTTGCATTTGTGAAGGAAACTCAAACTTCAAACTAGCGTTTGCAGTTTAACAAGTACTTGAACAGAAAAATATAATATATATATATATATATATATTTCTCTGTTTAATTAAACTAAACAGCAAAAAAAGGAAAAAACTCGTGTTTAGTGCATAGAGTTTTGACAATAATATGTGATTTATCATAGTAGAAAAAACCGTTGCTAACATCCGGGAGTAAGTGTCGGATAAGGTTGCGTATCTAAGATATGTACATTCAGGTCTTTTTCTTATACTCGGAATCGTAAAGTCAAAATATACTATGCTGTCCGTGTCTAATATAGTGTCGGATTCGTTTCGAGCATGCACGAAAAGTACAATCAAATCTAAATTATAGTTCTTTGAAACTGGGGGAATCTGATTCATTATACTTCCCTTTGCAATGTTCAGCAAGCATCAGATACAACAAATGTCAAAATGAAGCACATTGTCCAGAAAATCACATACTAATACTGTATATGTATACATATGTGTACATTTTACAGAGTTAATCATACATATATGCAGGAAAGCTTTTACAGCTTTTCTCCTTGAACCAGTTCAATTACTTGGCTCCCAAGTTTCAACTTGTTTTACAATGTAAAGTGTTATGGGGAAATCTTATAACATGAGAAGTAGTAAATTGTTTTTAACCAGTGAAGAACCTTTTCCATGACTGCCATGGAAGAAATCCACCTGCCAGCAAGCATTGATTATAGAGTGAGGAACAAAACTGATTATATAACCCTAAAATAATTAGTGTAAATTAACAAAGGCATATACCACATTCAGGGCATTTAAAATAATCATTGCCCCTGAAAACAAGTCCTGAGCCCCTACATTCACCACATCTTCTTTGTGCAATCTACAATCAATAATGCATAAACAAACACACAAATCATCATCCATAAATACATCATTGCATACATATTCAAAAACCCATTACTAATCCATTCCCAAATAATCAATTAATGCTTTGAATTATTTGGCTTACAATTCTTTTGCTGAATTCAATCCCTGCAACAATAAAAGGGGTAACCCCAGCTGCAGAATTTTTTTTTTTATATTAAACACTGTATTAAATATAAATACCAAGTAAGATAATAAACATTAGTAGACATAATCTTATGTTAATTGTGGACCTAGAGCTCCAACAACAATTTGCCAAGTGATATCGGCTCGAGCAGGATCAGCTACGACGGAAACATCATGAATATTGGCAGCAACCTTGGTTGTAAGCCGTTGATTGTTTCGTATCAAAGATTTGCATCTTTGGATGGAAGTGACTTTCACCGTTGGATTTGAATACCTTGTGAATGTGGGTTTTGATTGGGGGAGTGAGACTGGGGGTGTAAGTGAAGGAGAGATACAAAGAGAAACTTCCATGGCGGAGTAACTGAAGTTTTAATTAATTTATTTAATTTTGCTGATGAGGTAATAATAAAGAAGAAGGAATCGTAACGACTAGTTTTTGTTATGCCACGTCGAACCCCTTGTTGGAGTAGTGCCAAAGCTTTCCAACCACATAAAAAGTAAAACGGCACTCTTTTATTTCTTTTTAATGATTTTAATTTAAAAAAAAAACATTTTATTTATTTTTATTATCAAATTTTTTGGGTGAATTCCTTAAATATTCCGCTTTTTAGGGAAAATTTTGAGATTAGGATGTTTTTTAAAAAAAATTTATTGATATAGGTCGATTTTGAGAAAAGAGTATGAAAATGCGTTCATCGAATATTATAGTAAAACTTTCCAATTAAATGCGCTTTTAACTTTGGTTGAATGGTTAAATGTTAGTGTTTTTATTTTTAAGTCCTAAGTTCAATTTTTTTTCTACTCACATTTGTATTTTTTATTTTATGTAGCTTCAAACTTTTAAATTTTAATTAATTGTTTAAACGTTAGATAGTTAGATAGTTACAATTACATTCTTGAGTCTTAAGTTCGATTTCTCTCCTACAAATATTTATATTTTTTAATTCATGGTGCAATTACAAATGTGAGTAGAAAATGAATTGAACCCGAGACTCAAGGATAAAAACACTAACATTTAACCATCTGACTAAAGTTAAAAACGCATCAAGTTAAAAGCATTTACTGTAAAATCCGTTGAAAACACGTCCAGCTTTCACACACTCTCTCTAAAATCAACTTATTCCGACAAATTTTAAAAAATGGCCTAATCTCATAATTTTTCCTATAAACGTATTTAAAAAATTCACCCAATATTTTATCATTAAGTAAGTTTCCAATCAAGATATTATTTTTCCATGATTTCCTTCTAAAGTTTCTGGGGATTCAAACCCAAGCATAAGCGTTACCATCTTCTTCAACAATGAGTCGGTTACGAAAGCGTTATTACTGATTTTTGTCAAAAACAGTTACAAAACCAGTTGCTGCCGGAAAAGAGAAAAAGAAAAACAACCTAAAGACAGAGTCAAACTCGCACACTGGGGTAAGACTATCATTTTTTACCGCTCAAGCAATCAAAGATTTTAGGTTTCATATGCCAAGAATTTTATATAACCAGTTTCTGGTATGTTTTTCCATTTTTTTAAAAAAAAAAACTTATTCTTTATGAAAATTTTTATTATTTTAAAATTTCATCTAAATTATAGTTTTTTCTATTATACATGATATTTGTATGATTAAAAATTTAATAATTAAATTATTATTATAATAAAACAAAGTTATTTTAGTACTTGTAATAATGCCTCTAATAATAGTCAAGGTAATAACGATGATGTTAACGATCTTTAGGTATATTTTATTAATTTATTTTATTATATATTATAATTTGAGATTAATCATGGCAACAACATGAATAGATAGATTTTGAATTAAAATTCAAGCATGATTGTGATGGTGGTTATAAAATAATCAATGAAGACGTTTAGAAGTCCGTCTTACTAGATCTATTACAATTTACAAAGTGAATGTAAGCATAAAAAAAAAATAAAGGATATAATCATGGACGACTAAAAGTGGAAATATAGTAATAAATAAAAAAACAATGAGAGTTAACTCTTCAAAAGGTAGAGTTAACTTATGTTATTAATGTGATATGAATATCATTGGCTACATATATGTCATATGTCCAAATATTTTATTTATGTTAATATTGTTTGAGGAAGGATATGAGAATGTAGTAATGAATATTATCCTTACAGATAGAAAATATTTATCTTATTTGGTACTGAAACAAACCAATATTATTGCAATAAGATTGGCCAAAATGAAAAGACGCAATTCAAGTAGAATTAAATTCGTGAAGTTTCTGAACTAGTAGTTCAAATATCTAAAGGTATAAAGCCAACGATGATACAATGAAATAGTTTTACGAAGACGAAATAAGAAAAATGAAGTTTTTCGCTAAGTCTTAACATTGATTATGAAAGATACACTTTTATGATAGAAGAAAATAACCTTTAGATATCTTATTAGTTTGACAATTCATTAAAGATTTGACAAACGTCTTATGATTTTTTTATAACTTATTACATAAATCACAATATAGTGAAGTTTATATTAAAATCCTTAAAAGATTTAGAATGTTGAAAGCATATAAAAATTCTCTGGGAATTGTTCAATATATGAATTGAAATTATTTGAACATATGTGGTAAATTTAACTTAGTGAATAATAGTTGAATGAAGATTATAAAATGATCCAAAATACTTATATGTATTTTGTAACACCCCTAACCCATATCCGTCGCCGAAATAGGGTTACGGAGCATTACTGGAGATTTCAATTCAAAATAATCAAAAATTTAAAGCATTTAATTCACATATTCAATCATAGCAAAACCAATCAAAGACATACGTATTGTCCCTTATTCGAGCCCTCGAGGCCTTAAAAACACATTAGAAACAATTCGGGACTAAATCGGAAACATATAGAATTTTTCGGAAAAAGTTGAAAATTTTCAAACTGCAGGGGTCACACGGCCGTGTGGCCAGGCCGTATGACTCACACGGATGAGGCACACGCCCGTGTCTTAGGCTGTGTGGACATTCAAAGTAGGGACACACAGCCGTGTCCCGGCCCGTGTAACTCTCTAACTTGGGTCACACGGCCAAGCCACAAGCCCGTGTGCCAGACCGTGTACCCTTCGAAATTGCCTCACACGCCTGTGTGCCAGACCGTGTGCTAGGTCGTGTAACAGCCTGACTTGCAACCCTTTATAAGCTACAAGGGAAACACGACCGTGTCGCCTGGTCGTGTGTCACACACGGCTGAGACACACGCCCGTGTCTCTGGCCGTGTAGACGAAAAATAAGTCATTTCCAAGCCATTTTTCTCACCCATTCAAGCATATACCTACAACCAAATTTCCACATATAAACAAGCCTTCAAAATGCACTAAAAACCTGCATAATCAAGCTATCCCAATAAGGTACATAAGCATCCAACCAATATGCCCAAAGGCACCTCAATCACAACATTAAAACATGTATAACCATATGCATAATTTAACCAAAACTTACCACTTTGTTCACATATCAAATTCACATTCACAAGTACCAAATTTACCATTTTACATTTAACATCATAAGCCATATATACCAACTACATTTTTCATACCAAAATGACCATTTACTATCCATCAACTAAGTCATTAGCACAATTAGCCACATATGTCATCTATAAACAACATACCAAATTACTATCCATCAACTTATAATATACATTTTTAACTACCATTTGAACCTCCATCATCCAATTACCACAAACACAAAATAATAGCCAATACAAGGCCAAATATACACATGCCAACTTAACACCATATCATCATTCAAAATGCCATAAACACAAGCCAAAAACAAATGGCTAATTCCTCAAACAAAAACACCTATACATGCCATTATAACCAAAACTAGAAACACCAAAATCTACCGGTTTAGTCGATGGATAGTGTGATATAACTCCGACAAGCTTCCAACCCGAACGAGCTTTCGATTCACTATAAAACACGGAAAATAACACAGAGTAAGCATAAATGCTTAGTAAGTTCGTATAATGTAAAACACAACTTACCATTTCATCACATAACAAGTAAGTTAAACATGGCATAATCCAACCACAACTTGGCCAAAGCCTAAGCATTTACACCAAACATGTTAGCCATATAAGCATATAACATAAGCAATTTAATTATGGATGATCACAACATTTAATCATCTATCATAAGTGTAGCAGGCCCAATTTGCCCGGCCCATTAACCAAAAAAAAAAAATCAACAACAGTCCATCAGTCCAGAATTTAAAATACAAATAGACCCAATAAAGCTAATCCCTACAAGCCCAATGTTTTAACTTCGAACAGGCCCAATAACCCAATATTAGAACTGGCCCAAATGGCCCAAACATGATGGGATTTCGGAAACCCTAGCCACGGAAACCTAGCAGCGCCGTGCGCGTGTCTCCACTCGCGTTACCAAGCACGCCACCACGCGCCTCCCTCGCCACGTCCGTGTACCAGGCTGGCCTCCGTACCTTCGTACCTGCACGACACAACAAAACACAACGACAACAGCAAGAAAAACAAAAAGAAAAATATTGTATTTTATTTTTCAATTTTTATTTTCGATATTCGGTTATAAAAAGCCAGAAGAAATATTGTAAGGGGGGATTCTTTTGTATTACATACGCAAGAAATACAAATAAAAAAAAACATCAAAAATACAAAGTAGAAATAGAAACTCAAAGGTTTATTTTCGATTTCAATTTCTTAAAAACTTCGAATTGATTTCTGTGAGCTTTCGTTTCGTTTCTTTTCTTTGCATACGAGAAATAAACAATAAAAAGAAAAGAAAGATTACCTTTGTGCGTCTTCATTTTATCCGTCACCATCGGGTTCAGACGAAGACGTTTGTAAATCTGATCTCCGTGCACCACTACGCGCCGGTTATGATGGCGTTTTTAGTGGTTGAACAGAGAAAACCTTAAGCGCGGCTGAGAGTATAAACAGAAAGGAGGCTAGGGTTGCGATTCAGGAAGGGGTTAGCAGATAGATTAGCGCTGCTTTTAGGGGATTAATATTCATAGCGAAATGGCGCCGTTTGGAAGGGTGTAGATCCGCGCGTCGACCCGATTTGTGACCCGGATCCGCGCCTTTCCGATTTAAAAGGATTATTTTCGCATTTAGTCCATCTGCTCCATATCGCGATTCAATTACGCCTTATTTCGATTTCTTTTACATTTTAATTTTGTCACGAGATTTACTTTACTGTTTCAAATTAGTTCAGTTTAAACGCTCCGTCTTGGAATCCGGTTTAATTTCATTTTCAGTCCTTGCTAGTTCGTGTGCATTTTATTTTGATCATTAATCTTATCTCCATAATTTTGTTTATTTCTAAATCGTCATTTTAATTTTATTTTTAATTCAATTGAGTTGTACATTTTATTGTTATTAAATTATTTGTTTTGTGGTGCTTTTTAATAAATTGTTCTAAATTAATCTATCAATTTTGATAAATTTTAAATTATTTACATATATTTATATACGCTTTTATCTTTTTATTTGTAAATTCTCTTTAAATATTTGTATGATTTAAAGTTAATATAATATTAAATATGAACATTTTTCCTGCATCATGTTATACATATAAATTTACCAAAATATTTATATTTCATGTATGTATTATTTTATGTATATATTTATATATCCATATATTTTCATTTAAATTTGTATATACTTTTTAGATTATCAGTTGCCTATTTTAAAAATTACATTCAAATAAATGTGCATTCAAATTTTCCTTCAATATGTATATATTATTATTTTATGTATATATTTTACTTTAAATCTATTCATATGGGTATTTTTTTAAATCTAGTTAAATAATTTGTATTTTTTTAACTTTAATCTTATTCATATTTTATTGCAAGACTTTCACCATACATGATTTACTTATATTAAATTTTATCACATATATATTATTTATATCATCTTTATTTATCATTTTGGTATACAATTTATTTTGATTTTCTTTTTACATATAATTTCTAAACTTCTATATGTATAACTTGTATAATATTAGTCACAAATATTTTTCTTTTAAATTATTCATTTTTTATGTATTTGTTGCATTTGAATTATATTAATTTGTTTGGTCTTCTTTTTAAATCGTCTTAAAATTTGTTAATCTTGAATGTTAATGTTGATATTTATAAAGTATGTGATATGGTAATTTTATGTGAATTGTCGTTATATATAGTTCTTTGACATGTATTATAACACCATGCTTGATACTATGTCCTATTGTCAATAATAATGCAAATTCTAATTTTTTTAGCCAATTTTATTTTTATCCCAAGCAAATCAAATAAAATACATTTTGATTACACAAAAGATTTTCAAAATAAAGTGATATTTGTGCGTTTGGAAATTCGAAGAAATCGTGCCCATCGTCGTCTTTGGGTGTGGTTTTTTTGTTTGACCAAATAAACGAATATCCTTTCAAATTTTGGTCCATATTTTCAAAGTAAGGTCGTATTTATACGTTTGGAAATTAGAAGAAATCGTGCCCAATCGTCTTTGGGTGTGGTTTTTGTTTGCCCAAATAATCAAATACCCCTTTTAAATTTCAATACACAATGCTTGGAGAATTTTGGGGATGATTTTGAATTCAAGACTCAGTTATCGTGTCCAATCGTCTTTGGATGTGATATTTCTATTCTTTGGAACAAGGGAATCTCAATATTCAGTCAAGTTTTTTAAAATTATAAAAAAAAGGAACAGAATTTCAAAATCATTTCAAACTTTTCAACATTAGGACATCAATTAATCAATCTGGTACCAATTTTGGGCGTTGCGAGGGTGCTAACCCTTCCTCGCACGTAACCGACTCCCGAACCCGTTTTCTTCTAGAAACTCGTAGACCAAAATTTATTTTATAGGTGACCCGATCACACCTAAGCAAAAAGGATTGGTGGCGACTCCGTTTCCATATTTTTAAAGTCGATTCCCGTTTTTCAAAAGTCGCTAAAAAATGGTTTCGATAGCTTGGCGACTCCACTGGGGACTGGTTGAGAGTCAGGCCATAAATTGATTAATTTTTGTCCTTTTGTTTGAAAATTTGGAAAATTGTTTTGAAAAATCATTTTTCCTTTGATGCATTTGTTTGTGCTATAATGTCAAGTCTCATGAAATACTATGGCATTGCATTGCATGACCATTGTGGGCACACCTGTAAGTGGGAGTGAGAAACTATGCCTTCGTGAGGTTTTCACCTCCGCATGGGCTAGTGGACTGCTTCCGGGATACATCTGTACCTATGTGCTTCGTGAGATTTTCATCTCCGCATGGCCATAGGGAAATGTGTTCCCCTGAACTGAACTCGATCCATATGAGCCTATAACGGGTGAGGATTGAGGAATCTGCTGGTTCAGGTACCCATTCTTTAGAACCAAACCACATATAGCAAATCCTAAGAGCTAACCATAGGTAAAGTCGTGTCAAACCCTAATGGTCACTTATTTAGGCAATCTATTTTGTGTTGTTTATTTCTCTTGCACTAACGTGTTTTTTTTTTATTGCATTACATTGCATTCATTCCATGCATTTGCATTGCATTTCATGCATCACATCATTTGCATTACGTTATTTTCATCACATTGCATCATATGCATTAGATTTCATGAGAAGACCCTGATTGGTTGAGATTATTTTAGCATTAACCTGGACACCGGTAAAACTAAACATCCCTACGGTACCCGAATCAAGATGAAAGATATGGATCAGAGGCTAGAAAAGCTTGAAACGACTCCAAGGGAGATGTAAGAGAAACTTCAGGCTACAAATGCGGAGAGCGAGTTGGCTAAGATCCAACAAGATATGATGGATCGAATGATGGAAGCTCGAGGAAATATGATGACTCGGATAGCGCAATTGTTGAAGGGGCTTATGGATAAATGAAAGAACCCCATGATTAATATTGAGGAGAATACGAGTATCATCAATATCCCCAGGATTTTACTCCACCACACGTGCAAACACTACCTGAGATGACTGTACAAAGGCCATCTATCACGTTCGAGCCTCAACAATTCCAAGTCGATGCTTGGCGAACCTCCAAAGCGGCCCGAGTTCAGAAATAACCCAATCATTACTAATGAAATAGTAGAAGGAGAGAGGACAAAAGCGAATTGCCAAAACAGGTTAGAAGATAGATATAAGCGGTTGGAGGAGAAGTTGAAAGCGATCGAAAGTGCTTTGATAATCGTATTCACGGAATTGACGCCAAAGATTTAAGCTTGGTCCCGGACTTGGTGCTCCCATACAAGTTCAAAATACCGAATTTGATAAGTATAATGGGACAAGTTCCCCGAGGCTCATATTACCATGTTTTGTAGAAGAATGACGGGATACATTAACAATGACCAATCTTGATTCATTGCTTCGAGGATAGCTTTGGTGGGAGCCGCAACTAAATGGTATAACCAGTTAGTCGTGTGAGAATTGGCTCATGGAGAGATTTGGCTCGAGCGTTTATGAAGCAGTATAGTCATGTGACAGACATGACTCCTGATAGGATTACTCTTCAAAACATGGAGAAAATGGCGAATAAAAGTTTTAGACAGTATACACAGCGGTGGAGAGAGGTTGCCATCCAAGTCCAGCCACCACTTCTGGAGAAAGAGACCACAATGCTCTTTATTAATACACTAAAGGCCCCGTTTATCACTCATATGCTAGGGAGCGCTAGAAAAAGCTTCTCGAACGTCATAATGACTGGAGAAATGATTGAGAGTGCCATAAAGAGTGGAAAGATAGATGCTGAAGAAAGTACCAAAAGATTAGCCCCGAGAAATAGGGAAAATGAAGTGAACAGCTTGAGCAAGCGTCCCAAATTAGTCACTGTAGGTCAACCGAGGGCTGTGACCACTAGCCATCAGGGCTCATCAAGACGAAAATCCAATGCAAAGCAACTCCAGTTTACACCAATTCCAATGACATATAGGGAGTTATATCAAAGCCTATTTGATGCACATGAGGTGGCTCCTCACTACCCAAAACCAATGCAACCTCCATATCCAAAATGGTATGACCCAAATGTCAGTGCGAGTACCACGCAGGGGTCACAGGGCATTCGATAGAAAATTGCCTTGCTTTCAAGAAATTGGTGGAAAAATTCATCGGCATGGGTATTGTGAAATTAGATGACACGCCAAATGCAGAAATATGAGCCTGGGAGTGTTTTGAGCAATAGGACTGTGGAAGAGACATGTATTTTTAGAGCTAATCTAGAGCAATGTACAAAACGCACTTGTTGCTTCAAGCCTAGGAGCAACAATGATCTTTTTTGTGAAATAGGCTTGTGTCCAAATTTTTTATTTCAATGAGATGCATCTTTTAAGCAAATATCTTTTATTCTTTACATTTCATACTATACATTCTTTGGTTTTTAGAATATTCTTTCATTTTTATTCATAACCATACCATACGAATAATCGCCCTTAGAATCATTTATTCTCTGGAACTTGCCTTCGTACCTACAATAGGTACCCAAATATCAATGACATGAGCGACGCTGTTATTGACTCCCTTTTTGAATGAAATATGAGTCTAAGAGATCACGGGACTTTGAAGATGACAGAAATTGTAATCTATCTTCGATTTGTTATCTTTGGATGAAAAAGCAGATCCTACATCGCGAGCCAAGGAAGAAGATGAAGATCAAAGCCTGGCTCAATGCAGAAACAAGATTTCCTATATGTGGGGCATGGATGTTATCAGGCCAGTCTCATCAGAAGCTTTTGGCTAACACCAATTCATCTTCGTGGTTGTCAATTTCTTCACTAGGATGGTAAAAGTCGCTTCATATGCCAATATTACAAAGTCGATAGTCATCGGAACAAAGAAAAGAAAAAGAAAGAATACTGACAAAAAAAAAGAAAAAAAGAAAAAAAATGTCAAAAAGATCACATTTAACCGCACAAGAAGTTTGCGGTATGTTCAAAGATCAGGTGCCACATCACAGTGCAGTAAAGGCAGCCAAAAAGAAAAACAAAAGATCAAAAAGACCGAGACTTGTAAAGATTGGCATACAGAAGTTACTATTTACCCTCTATGCTTATCAAACTTTGGCCAAGATCATCACGGGGCAACACGTTTCTCATTGGTTTTGCCCATTGGAGTCGAAATTGCATCATTAAAAATTGGATGAGGCGAATAGATCCAATCTCAATATGATCAGTTGATGTTAAAAGCTATTCGTCATGGTCAGGTGATGCGAGCTCACAAAAAAAAATGACTCGCCCTAGAAAATTTCATGATAGGGCTTTGAATAAGACTTTTCCCATGCAAAAGGGACTTCAAAAGAAAGCGGATGCCAAATTGGGAAGGATCTTATACGACAAAGAAGGCCTGTTCTGGGGAAGCATGAACATTGACCGAGATGGATAGCAAGGACCTGCCTAATCCGGTAAATTTAGACTCAATAGAAAGTTTTCCGAAGAGAAAAACAAACAAAAAAAAGAGGAAAAGAAAAAGAAAAAGGAGAGGCCAAGGTGAAAACCCGCAAAGGGCACTTTGAGACCGAAGGGGATTTGAGTTGAAAACCTGAAAAGGGCGGCTCAAATTTTGATCAAGATTGGGGCATATAGCAGTCCTGCTATGCCTAAATTAATAATGAAGAAGTATGCTACGTCTTGGGGTATCGACAAAGTACTCCAGATCCCCTAAACATATGTCGAGCTTAAAATGGTCATCAAGAAGTTGGAACAGAGAAGCTCAGACTGCGATATCTGGGGCACCTAGTTTCCATTTTACCTATTTTAAATTTGTTATTTGTGATTATATTATTCTTTTCAAAATATGTTCACAATAAACTTCTTTCTTAATTACGATTGCTATCTTTGCTTAGCTTATTTGTTTCTAGCTATGCTCCTAATTAATTTCCTTCTTGTCCATGGTTATGATCTTTTTCAGGCATTTTGCATTGAAATAACGATTAGTGGACTAATAAAATTTTCATAAAATAAGTTTTGCATATTACTCTGGGAACTTAGAAATAATACAAGAACCCGAAACATGATTATTGTTTAACACTCACCAAGTCTAAGGAAGAGTCTAAACTGAGATTTTCTCTCCGAATTTTTGTCAATGATGGTGGTTGAACAAACGACAAGATACTGTGTCAGTGATACAATCTTGACAAAAATTGGGCAATCATTCGCAAGAAAAATGATATTCTGCGTCCATCTAAATATCATGCATACACATGTGGTTGAGTCACACAGAGCGATCGATTGGTGAACAAGTTCTGATCCTCTACCCACGAGTTGTAGTGGCATGGATGGAAAATGATACAAGTCCTGTACCCTTGAATAGTAATGGATGGATGGAAGAAGAAACAAATCCTACATTTTGGAGTTGCAGTGGATTCGATTTAGATCTTATACCCCTAAGTCACAATGATATAAACCCTGGAGTTACAGTGGGGCAAATCTATTGAGCAAGATATAATCATCTTCTCGAGTTTTCTGTCGAGAATGCCAGCCGATCAAGAGGGTAACATATTACCTTGACACCTTAAGTAGGGATCGTTCTCATGAAATTCTGCATTCATGCAAGACACATTTAGGAGCATTTGATTCATTCCGATCATTGCATCCTAATCATTGTAAGAAATCTTTTTCATGACATTCTGCATTCATACAAATGTCATCCATAAGACACATCTATTTAGGGGCATTTGATTCATTCCGATCATTGCATCTTAATCTTTGTAAAAAGACTATTCTCATGACATTCTGCATTCATACAAATGTCGTCCATAATACATTTAGTTAGGAGCATTAGATTCATTCTAATCATTGCATCCTAACCATTTTGCATAAGCATAAACACAAAACTGATTTTACAAGACAGGTCACCTAAAAGACGTCGTCGCAACATTAGTGAATTCGAATATCTTGCTCTCCTGAGTGAAGCAGATTGAAGATAGCAGATCTAGTAGTCCTGAAGTTGCAGGAGCAGATTGAAGCCATACAAGTCTTATTTCCTCGAAGTTCTAGTGGAGTTGGTTGAAATTACAAATCCCTCCTCCCTGAGTTTACAAAGAGGATCAGTCCGTATTTATTTGAAACTTCAGTAGAGAAGATTGAAACTACGAATCTCTTCTCTCTAGATTTCTATCTCTTCGAAGTTCCAGTGGAGTAGGTTGAAATTACAAATCCCTCCTCTCTGAGTTTACAATGAGGATCAGTCCATATTTCTTTGAAATTTCAGTAGAGAAGATTGAAACTACGAATCTCTTCTCTCTAAATTTCTATCTCCTCGAAGTTCCAGTGGAGTAGGTTGAAATTACAAATCCCTCCTCCCTGAGTTTACAATGAGGATCAGTCCGTATTTCTTTGAAACTTTAGTAGAGAAGATTGAAACTATGAATCTCTTCTCTCTAGATTTCTATCTCCTCGAAGTTCCAGTGGAGTAGGTTGAAATTACAAATCCCTCCTCCCTGAGTTTACAATGAGGATCAGTCCGTATTTCTTTGAAATTTCAGTAGAGAAGATTGAAACTACGAATCTCTTCTCTCTAAATTTCTATCTCCTCGAAGTTCCAGTGGAGTAGGTTGAAATTACAAATCCCTCCTCCCTGAGTTTACAATGAGGATCAGTTTGTATTTCTTTGAAGTTTTCGCAGAGAAGATTGAAACTACGAATCTCTTCTCTCTGAATTTCTATCTCCTCAAAGTTCTAGTGGAGTAGGTTGAGGCTACAAATCCTTCCTCCCTGAGTTTACAATGAGGATCAATCTGTATTTCTTCGAAGTTCCAGTGGAGTAGGTTGAAACTACGAATCACTTCTCCCTGAAATTACATCGGAATGGGATCGAAGCGCCAGTTCCCAGGCCTCTGAAGATACAGCGGGATGGAACGAAGCTACTTGAAGAATAGAAGCACCAAAAGAAGTCATGATTCGGCGAGACCGGGCAAGATTGACCCTTCTTATGAGTCTTTTCTCCATTTTCGTTACACGACAACGAGCAAAGAGGGGCAGCTGTAGCAGGCCCAATTTGCCCGGCCCATTAACCAAAAAAAAAAATCAACAATAGTCCATCAGTCCAGAATTTAAAATACAAATAGACCCAATAAAGCTAATCCCTACAAGCCCAATGTTTTAACTTCGAATAGGCCCAATAACCCAATATTAGAACTGGCCCAAATGGCCCAAACAGGATGGGATTTCAAAAACCCTAGCCACGAAAACCTAGCAGCGCCGTGCGCGTGTCTCCACTCGCGTTACCAAGCACGCCACCACGCGCCTCCCTCGCTACGTCCGTGTACCAGGCTGGCCTCCGTACCTTCGTACCTGCACGACACAACAAAACACAACGACAGCAGCAAGAAAAATAAAAAGAAAAATGCTGTATTTTATTTTTCAATTTTTATTTTCGATATTCGACTATAAAAAGCCGGAAGAAATATTGTAAGGGGGGATTCTTTTGTATTACATACGCAAGAAATACAAATAAAAAAAAAACATCAAAAATACAAAGCAGAAATAGAAACTCAAAGGTTTATTTTCGATTTCAATTTCTTAAAAACTTCGAGTTGATTTCTGTGAGCTTTCGTTTCGTTTCTTTTCTTTGCATACGAGAAATAAACAATAAAAAGAAAAGAAAGATTACCTTTGTGCGTCTTCGTTTTATCCATCACCATCGGGTTCAGACGAAGACGTTTGTAAATCTGATCTCCGTGCACCACTACGCGCCGGTTATGATGGCGTTTTTAGTGGTTGAACAGAGAAAACCTTAAGCGCGGCTGAGAGCATAAACAGAAAGGAGGCTAGGGTTGCGATTCAGGAAGGGGTTAGCAGATAGATTAGCGTTGCTTTTAGGGGATTAATATTCATAGCGAAACGGCGCCGTTTGGAAGGGTGTAGATCCGCGCGTCGACCCGATTTGTGACACGGATCCGCGCCTTTCCGATTTAAAAGGATTATTTTCGCATTTAGTCCCTCTGCTCCATATCGCGATTCAATTACGCCTTATTTCGATTTCTTTTACATTTTAATTTTGTCCTGAGATTTACTTTCTGTTTCAAATTAGTTCAGGTTTAAACGCTCCGTCTTGGAATCCGGTTTAATTTCATTTTCAGTCCTTGCTAGTTTGTGTGCATTTTATTTTGATCATTAATCTTATCTCCATAATTTTGTTTATTTCTAAATCGTCATTTTAATTTTATTTTTAATTCAATTGAGTTGTACATTTTATTGTTATTAAATTATTTGTTTTGTGGTGCTTTTTAATAAATTGTTCTAAATTAATCTATCAATTTTGATAAATTTTAAATTATTTACATATATTTATATACGCTTTTATCTTTTTATTTGTAAATTCTCTTTAAATATTTGTATGATTTAAAGTTAATATAATATTAAATATGAACATTTTTCCTGCATCATGTTATACATATAAATTTACCAAAATATTTATATTTCATGTATGTATTATTTTATGTATATATTTATATATCCATATATTTTCATTTAAATTTGTATATACTTTTTAGATTATCAGTTGCCTATTTTAAAAATTACATTCAAATAAATGTGCATTCAAATTTTCCTTCAATATGTATATATTATTATTTTATGTATATATTTTACTTTAAATCTATTCATATGGGTATTTTTTAAATCTAGTTAAATAATTTGTATTTTTTTAACTTTAATCTTATTCATATTTTATTGCAAGACTTTCACCATACATGATTTACTTATATTAAATTTTATCACATATATATTATTTATATCATCTTTATTTATCATTTTGGTATACAATTTATTTTGATTTTCTTTTTACATATAATTTCTAAACTTCTATATGTATAACTTGTATAATATTAGTCACAAATATTTTTCTTTTAAATTATTCATTTTTTATGTATTTGTTGCATTTGAATTATATTAATTTGTTTGGTCTTCTTTTTAAATCGTCTTAAAATTTGTTAATCTTGAATGTTAATGTTGATATTTATAAAGTATGTGATATGGTAATTTTATGTGAATTGTCGTTATATATAGTTCTTTGACATGTATTATAACACCATGCTTGATACTATGTCCTATTGTCAATAATAATGCAAATTCTAATTTTTTTTTTAGCCAATTTTATTTTTATCCCAAGCAAATCAAATAAAATACATTTTGATTACACAAAAGATTTTCAAAATAAAGTGATATTTGTGCGTTTGGAAATTCGAAGAAATCGTGCCCAATCGTGCTGGGTGTGGTTTTTTTTGTTTGACCAAATAAACGAATATCCTTTCAAATTTTGGTCCATATTTTCAAAGTAAGGTCGTATTTATACGTTTGGAAATTAGAAGAAATCGTGCCCAATCGTGCTGGGTGTGGTTTTTTGTTTGCCCAAATAATCAAATACCCCTTTTAAATTTCAATACCTGTGCTTGGAGAATTTTGGGGATGATTTTGAATTCGAAGACTCAGATTGTCGTGTCCAATCGTGCTGGATGTGATATTCTATTCTTTCGAACAAGGGAATCTCAATATTCAGTCAAGTTTTTTAAAATTATAAAAAAAAGGAACAGAATTTCAAAATCATTTCAAACTTTTCAACATTAGGACATCAATTAATCAATCTGGTACCAATTTTGGGCGTTGCGAGGGTGCTAACCCTTCCTCGCACGTAACCGACTCCCGAACCCGTTTTCTTCTGGAAATTCGTAGACCAAAATTTATTTTATAGGTGACCCGATCACACCTAAGCAAAAAGGATTGGTGGTGACTCCGTTTCCATATTTTTAAAGTCGATTCCCGTTTTTCAAAAGTCGCTAAAAAATGGTTTCGACAATAAGCATATACCATCCATCTCAACTTTCATTATACCAAGTATCAATAATTCAATGCAAATCACATGTGTTCATGTCTTAATTCGTATCGAACTCTTACCACTTTCTTTCAGATCATGCCCGTTGAACCATTCAGAATATCGTTGGATACATGGGATAGCTCACACATAGTATGCTAACTCATATAACTATAACCCGTCAATTCCTATACATGTTTCGAAACCATTTTTTTTTAAAGAAAATAGCGTCGACTTTAAAAACGAAAATGGAGTCGCCACCAATCTTTTTTCGAGGTGTGATCGGATCACCTTGAGGTTGATCATTAAAACATTATGATTTAATAAAACATTGATTTTGGCCTAAAAAATTCGAGAAAACGGGTTCGGGAGTCAGTTACGCACGAGGAAGGATTAGCACCCTCGTAACGCCCAAAATTGGTACCTAATTGATTAATTAACGACTTAATGTTGAAAATTTGAAAAGATTTTAAAATACGATCCTCTTTAAAAGAAAACTTGAATAAATTAAATCGGATGCTAAAACCCTCTTATTTCGAAGAAGTAAAATGTCACGCCCAGTGAGTTAGGATACGATATTTCAAATCCTTGAAACTAAGCTTGTCTTTTGACTTTTAAAGCTCATGCATTTAAGTTTAAGAAGGATATCCGGTTATTTGGGTCAAATGAAAAATCGGAACCCAGTAAGTTAGGGCACAATTTCTCAAAATTCCAAATACAGAATATTGCCTTTATTTTTAGAAATCCTTACCTCGAGATAACAAAATGTCACATCCAGTGAGTTAGTGTAACATCTTGAATTTTTGGGCCTATGCGTTTAGGGTGTGGATGCGTTTAATGTGTTAATTTGAGAATTTGAGGTGCAAATTGGGCTCAGGCTTGGGCTGAGGCCTTGATTAAATATTCTGTTTAGATACTCTAGGGCTTAAAATAAAGTTTTGGTAGCTTAAATGGCAAAATGGGCTTGTAGCCCAGTGGCAAAATGGCGCCACTAAGAGGGAAGGGAGTTGGCGTCAATAGGCAAGGAAAGAGGCCCAATTTGTGGCCGTTTGGAGCCCATGTTTTTGGGCCAAATTCGACACTTATAAGGAGGAGTAGGTTGGACGGGAATGTAACACCTCTCACCCTTATCCAAACCAGAATAGGGTTTGAGACATTATCAGACTTAAAATTCACAATCTTACAAAACCGGGTTACCAAATTTTGCCTAAAATTTAAAACTTTTCAAAAATATGCATTTGACATTGTCATCTATTTAATCATTTATACTACATAGCAAGACATTAACATATACCATGGACAAATAGGCTTATAAGCCAAAATCATTATAAGCCACATCTCATGGCTGTAATTAACAAATCAATATAAGCCAATACGTTTGGCTAATCACAACAACATCCGTCATAGAAAAACTAAAACCCTATACATGCCAATACTCCTAGGATAATGGTTCGATAGTGTGATGCTGCCTTCGACGATCTCCAACCCCGAGCTGACTTGACAAAACTAAAAGAAATGGAAAGGAGGGAGTAAGCTTTACGCTTAGTAAGCCCGCATGAAAATAATAAGCAATACGATAATATGCTATTTTCATATTCTTTCTATTTATTCAAATTCCAGTTAAGCTGTTTTCTCGAGTCATAGTCATTAAATAATTTATATCTGGAGCTATGGAACTTCAAATTAAGATCCGTAAATTTTCCCTGAAACTAAACTCATTTATCTTCTTACCATAAAATTTTCAGAATTTTTGGCTTAGCCAATTAGTACAGTTTATTCATTAAAGTTTCCCCTATTTCACCATTCAACTATTCTGACCTCTCTTCACTATAAATCAATTTTCTCTTTGTACAGAATTTATATGGCCTCCTTGTTTTGTTCATTTGAAACTAGACTCATTCAAGATTTCAGGAATATAAATTATATCTCATAATTATTTTTGTACAAATTTTAATGATTTTTCAAATGCAAAACAGGAGATCACGTAATCATTCTGAACCAATCTCACAGAAATTCAAATATCTCAAAATATACGAATCATTTGTTTGCTATATTTATTTTATATGAAAATAGACTCAATAAGCTTTAAATCAATATCTCATTCAACTTATAATTCAATTTATACTATTTTTGGTGATTTTTCAAATTTACATCACTGTTACTGTCCAAAGCAGTTCTATTGTAAATTTTTGCTCTCTTTCACTTTAATTGTGTTCATCACTTGCTTATACCAATCTTTCCAATTTCCGATTACATATTGAGCATATTGTTCATGCGTACATTTGACACATTTCTCAATTGGTCACATTCACACTTGCACTTATTCATAACATGATCGTATTCAATTACACTTAGTCATCACACAATCACATGTATTTTCTCTTAGTCCACTTAGTCATCACACAATCACATGTATTTTCTCTTAGTCAATTTTTCGTTGAACTCATCGTAATAATAATAGATACACGGTGGCCTACACATGGTACCACCCTTGTAAGCTATCTGGTACACATAGTAGCCTGCACTTAGTACTATACATGTAACCAAAACCATTTCAGAACTCTCTTGTACACATAGTTGAGCTCAACATTAACAATCATTCAATCTCTTTCATTTGATTCACTCCTTTTGTATTACTTATTATCAAATTAGGATACGTCTTACGAATTTGAGTACGTCGTTGCTCAGTGCCACGTCTCACAACTCAGTATGGTTTTCCTCATTGAAATACCATACCTACATTTCACAACTCGGTATGGGAAATGCCATACCTACATTTCTTAACTCGGTATGGTTAATACCATACCTACATTTCACAACTCAAGATGGATGATACCATACCTACATTTCATATCTCATTTGGATGATATCATACCTACATTTCATATGGATGATGATACCATACCTACATTTCATATCTCGGTATGGATGATACCATACCTACATTTCATATCTCAAAGATGGATGATACCATACCTACATTTCATATCTCAAGGTATGGATGATACCATACCTACATTTCACACTTTGCCATGGATTAACCATGGTCTTATTCCATCAATTCATCACATGTCACGATACTGAACGCATTACTCAATTCTCGCGTTTTTCCTAATTTGAATTACCGCATTTATTCTCCAATTTTATCAAAATTTTCACAATCCCACAAAGAAATTCATAATTAACAACGCATTATATCATTCAATCATTCACCAATAAACATGTAAACTCAACTATATGAACTTGCTTGCGAAAATCTCGTCAGTACATGCAAGTGTAACTCATACAACCCATCTAATATTAATTTAACATTCAATCTATGTAACATTAATTTTGCCATTTAAATTCACATAACACAACAAACATCACATTTTCCATATCATACATCAACTTCTCCTAAACATATTAAATCTTACAATTTATGCCATATCAATAGAAAATTACAATTCAAGCACAATGTTGCATTATTATTAACACTAAACTTACCTCGAATGCCAAAACGACCATTTTACCAACTTTCTCGATTTTCGATTTTCCTCCAGTTCTACATCCAAATCTCATTTTTGGGATCTAAAACATCACATTTCACTTATTTAATTAATATACTACTCAAAACAGTCCCTAACTCAAGCTTTGGCAAAATTACAATTTTGCCCTTAAACTTTTACATAATTACGATTTTGCCCTAGGCTCGAAAATTAAACTTTATTCCTTTTTCTTATGTTTTATGACATGCTGAACATTTTTCCTTCTATAGCAACTTCAAATTCTTACTATAACACATACTTATGAACAATAACAACTTTTACCAATTAACTCGTTTTACTCGTTTTCACCAAAATCACTTAGTAAAAATCGTCCCTCTACTCATAAACATGCATAATCTACCATAAAACATAAAAATACACAAGCTTTCAACAATGGCATAATTCAAAATATCCACCAAAATCAAAAATTCAAGCATGGGTTTTGTAGATAACTTAGCAACGATCTCAAAACGTAAAAATTATTAAAAATCGAACAAAAACGGGCTTACCAATAAGCTAAGAAGCTTGGCCGAATGCTTGAAGCTTTCATGGCTGTTCATCTTTCTCATTTTCGGTGGAAGATAATGAATAGGAAGATAAAATTTGGTTTTATTATATTTTATTATCATTATTTGCCTTTTACTAAATTAACCTTTAAAAATAATTAAATTTACACAAATGCCAAACCAAATATCATCCAATAACTCACAATTGGATTAATTATCATATAAGGACCTTTCCTTTATTGTTCTATAGCTATTTGACACTTTTAACTTATAGAACCCAACTTTTACGCTTTACGCAATTTAATCCTTTTTACCGAATTAACCACTTAAACAATAAAACTTCTTTACGAAAATTTCACACAACTCTAATATCGTGTTGTAAATATTAAAATAATAATAAAATAAAATTTTTAATGTCGAATTGTGGTCCCAAAACCACTGTTCCGACTAAGCCCAAAATCGGGTTGTTACAGGGAACAAGGCTATTATTTAGGGGATTTTATTGTTTTAATATGTAGATAATTACAGCTGATAAAGGAGGGAAGAGTAGGAGATAATTAAGCCTCTTTTGGATGGGTGTTTTGATAGGGATAAGGGATAGGATGAGGATCTATCAGAAGGCTAGTGTTGGCCGAATATCAAACACAGGAGAGGGGAAAAATCAGGTTGAGTATAGGCTAAAGGTGTGCCAAAATTTCTATAAATAGGGGATAGCTCATCAATTCCAGGCATTTGAACTGCACCCTTTTTTCTCTTCTGTGCAAAAATCCTCAGTCTCCTCTACAATTTCTTTTCTTTAAATTTCTTCAAAAGCCAAACCTCTCCCTTCACTCTCTTTTCCATTCTTTTCCTCTTGTGCCGATTGCTCTAGAAAGCCGAATTCTCCCTACCCATTTGTTCATCTCTTCTTCCATTCATTAAGAACCAAAACCCTTTGAAGCCTTATCGATTGACGAAATCCTTTCTATTCTTTTTCTTCCTAGCCAAATCTCCAAGCTTCTCTCTTGATTTCTTTTCTTCTTTTCTTTTCTAGAAATCAAAACTCTTCACCCAGATTCTTCTAAAAGCCAAAATGCATCAGCCTTCTTTTGTTCATACTTTTTCGGAATTTTTTTAAAAGCCAAAATTCTTAGATCTCTTCTCTGGTGTTTGCCGAATCTTCCTACAAGGGGTAGCTGAAATCTTCTAAAGTGGTAAGTGTCGATTATGTTATTCTTTCAATCTTTTTCGGCTTTTGGAGACCATAGCCGAATGGCTAGATGGTTGACTAACCTCGTATTATCTTTCATGGGCGGCATTCCGGGATTTGAAGGAGATCCAATCGCCTAGGTTTCTAAATCAGTAGCACATAAATCATACTACTTCCGGGATTTAATCGATCTAGGTAAGGAGATCTGTTAATCTAAAAGTATAAATGCGGGAAAACACTAACCCTTGGCCGAATATAGGAGAGGCCTTATCTTCGCGTTCTTCCGGCTCTTGAGCAAAGTTGTAGACAGAGGGCAGTAGATCCGATTAGCGAGGGTATCGACATAGAGGGTAGTCTTACACATCAATCAGGTGTGTAACACTCTCACACCATTTAGATTGCTTGATTAGTATGCATACAAACCTGTTATATTCTGTATATTCCGTTAAATGCCGAAATACTGGCATGGTTGTTGAAAACCCGAGAAGGGTAAAGGCGAATCACCAGGTTAGTGATCTCTGTCATTCTAAAGTGAATGTTTCTGCTGAGAAGATATGCTTTATATGTATTCCAATTTCTATGTATGCATGGGGTTGGGTGATTGATGAAAGGGGAAGTGTTCTGTTGTAGTGGCTTTTGCCATGATCTGTTGTAGTGGCTTTTTCCATGATCTGTTGTAGTGGCTTTTGCCATGATCTGTTGTAGTGGCTTTTGCCATGATCTGTTGTAGTGGCTAATGCCATGATCTGTTGTAGTGGCTATTGCCATGATCTGACGATGAGCAGCTATCTGCAGCATGACTGCCATCGATGGTGTGTAGCGGTGTGGGTTGATTGTAGAAATCCCCAATGGTGTGATTGGCAGGTAAGGGTGGTGTGTAGCGGATGGAAACCTAGGATTGGGTTGGGCTTTGCATATTTTCGATATATTATACTGTTATTCGCTCATTACAGTGGGGCTAAGGCCCAATCTGATGGTGCACGAGGGTTGCACATCGAGTCTCGCAACTCACCCTATTATTTAACATCTTTAAGGTAGCACCTAGTGCATCGGACCGGGGTTGGAGAGGAGCGCAAGGTGGCCATATGCGAGGATTATTTTGATTCAAAGAAAAGACTTTACTAGTTTATTTATTTTTAATATTTTTAGTTAGTGGGTTTAAATTTCATTGTAATAAGGCCATGGGCCACTAGCTTCATATTTTTGGTTGTTTTGGGCTTTTATTATTATTAGACATTTACATTTTACGTTTTAATTAAGTTAAGGCATGTATCAAATTTCAGTTTTTAATCCACTAAGGCATAAATATAAAATGTATATCTTTTACAAATCATCTAACCATTTAGTTTTCTCGAATAAAGTGTTAAACTCAAGAAAAATATTATTTTGAAATTGCGACATCTTTTAAAATCTCCCTAAGTAACATGCCAGATCCGGTCATGGTGTTTGGGCCGGGTTTGGGGTGTTACAAATTGGTATCAAAACCCGGTTTAAAACTCTACTTTTGGGTTTTGGGCTCAAAACGTTTTCTAAAGTTGGGTTTTTGAAAACATGCATATTTATAAATAACACAGGAGGGTTTTCTCGGCATGGCACCTGCGTCTCCAGCCCAAGTCCGCCAGGTAAGTATTCGGAACTCACTGTGTGTTATATATGAATGTGGGCTTGATGGGCTTTAAGAGAAGTAGATTGTTTTAATTAGAACTTGATGGACTTTAGGCTTAGTTTAAACAACTCTCTAAATTCATAAGATTTAATCCAACCAAACAAACCTGTGAACAAGTCGCGAGATTAGGGTGTGGCAACAGGTATACGCATGTCTAGGATTGGATTCAGGGAGAGCTTGGTACTTAAGCAGTCCTAGTGACTCACCTCCTCTTCGCTGGAATCCTACCTGGTGCGTAGTGACTGTTCACCCTAGCCACGAGGATTTGTTGACGGGCCAAAACCTATAACTAAAACCCGAAAGGGACCAGCCACCTGATTTTTACAAAAATACTGAGATGTCCCTAGTTTAAAAAAAAAATTCGAAACACCTCGGTTGGCAAAATTACCAAAATACCCTCAGATTTTCAAATTACCAAAATACCCCCGAAATGCAAAATTACCTTATTTCACAAAGGAACCCTATTTTGGAAAATTACAAAAATACCCCCGTAGGATAAATTACGAAAATACCCCTGGGTAGTGAAACGATGAAGACACCCCTACTTGATGAATGTAAGTTCGTGGATGCTACTTGTATGTGGATGGTTGATGATTGAACGTATGTGCTTCTTAGGACTAGAAGATGTGAACATGAGACTGAAACTTGTGGATGTGATTCCGAATTCGAAAGAACTACTCTTAAACTACTATTCATAAGACTGTTCATGGTTAATTAGTGGAAGAAACTATTAATTCATAAAAATTTCTAATCAGATAAACGTCAATCGGAAGAATGAGTGCAAGGGGACGAGGACGCTCCAGATACGAATATCGGTGCGTACTCTATCATATTATCCTAAGTGTTTCTTTTGGCTTTAGAATTAGAGTTCGCAGCAGAAGCATAGTGGTGAGACTTGGGTAGTACGATTAATAGTTAATTGGAAATTTCGAGGACGAAATTTCTTTAAGGAGGGTAAAATTGTAACATCCTGAATTTTTAGGCCTATGCGTTTAGGGTGTGGATGCGTTTAATGTGTTAATTTGAGAATTAGTGGTGTAAATTGGGCTCAGGCTTGGGCTGAGGCCTTGATTAAATATTCTGTTTAGATACTCTAGGGCTTAAAATAAAGTTTTGGTAGCTTAAATGGCAAAATGGGCTTGTAGCCCAGTGGCAAAATGGCGCCACTAAGAGAGAAGGGAGTTGGTGTCAATAGGCAAGGGGAGAGGCCTAATTTGTGGCCGTTTGGAGCCCATGTTTTTGGGCCAAATTCGACACTTATAAGGAGGAGTAGGTTAGACGGGAACAAGGCTATTATTTAGGGGATTTTATTGTTTTAATATGTGGATAATTACAGCTGATAAAGGAGGGAAGAGTTGGAGATAATTAAGCCTCTTTTGGATGGGTGTTTTGATAGGGATAAGGGATAGGATAAGGATCTATCAGGAAGGCTAGTGTTGGCCGAAAATCAAACACAGGAGAGGGGGAAATCGGTTGAGTTTAGGCTAAAGGTGTGCCGAAATTTCTATAAATAGGGGGGGATAGCTCATCAATTCCGGCATTTGAACCCTACCCTTTTCTTCTCTTCCCGTGCCGAAATCCTCGCCTCCTCTACAATTTATTTTCTTTAAATTTCTTCAAAAGTCGAAACCTCTCCTTCACTCTCTTTTCCATTCTTTTCCTCTGTGCTTGATTTCTCTAGAAAGCCGAATTCTCCCTACCCATTTGTTCATCTCTTCTTCCATTCATTAAGAACCAAAACCCTTTGAAGCCTTATCGATTGATGAAATCTTTTCCATTCTTTTTCTTCCTAGCCAAAATCTCCAAGCTTCTCTCTTGATTTCTTTTCTTCTTTTCTTTTCTAGAAACCGAAACTCTTCACTCAGTTCTTCTAAAAGCCGAAAACGCATCAGCCTTATTTTGTTCATACTTTTTCGGGATTTTCTTAAAAGCTGAAATTCTTAGATCTCTTATCTGGTGTTTGCCGAATCTTCCTACAAGTGGTAGCCGAAATCTTTTGAAGTGGTAAGTGTCGATTATATTATTCTTTCAATATTTTTCGGCTTTTGGAGACCATAGCCGAATGGCTAGATGGTTGACTAACCTCATATTATCTTTCATGGGCGGTATTCCGGGATTTGAAGGAGATCCAATCGCCTAGGTTTCTAAATCAGTAGCACACAAATCATACTACTTCCTGGATTTAATCGATCTAGGTAAGGAGATCTGTTAATCTAAAAGTATAAATGCGGGAAAACACTAACCCTTGGCTGAATATGGGAGAGGCCTTATCTTCGCGTTCTTCTTCCTGATCTTGAGCAAAGTTGTAGACAGAGGCGATGATCCGATTAGCGAGGGTATCGACATAGAGGGTAGTCTTACACATCAATCGGTGTGTAACACTCTCAAACCATTTAGATTGCTTGATTAGTATGCATACAAACTCGTTATATTCAGATATTCATTAAATGCCGAAATACCAGGCATGGTGGTTGAAAACCCGAGAAGGGTAAAGGCGAATCACCAGTTAGTAATCTCTGTCATTCTAAATCAATGTTTCTGCTGAGAAGATATGCTTTATATGTATGCCAATTTCTATGTATGCATGGGGTTGGGTGATTGATGAAAGGGGAAGTGTTCTGTTGTAGTGGCTTTTGCCATGATCTGTTGTAGTAGCTTTTGCCATGATCTGTTGTAGTGGTTTTTTCCATGATCTGTTGTAGTGGCTAATGCCATGATCTGTTGTAGTGGCTATTGCCATGATCTGACGATGAGCAGCTATCTGCAGCATGACTGCCATCGATGGTGTGTAGCGGTGTGGGTTGATTGTAGAAATCCCCAATGGTGTGATTGGCAGGTAAGGGTGGTGTGTAGCGGATGGAAACCTAGGATTGGGTTGGGCTTTGCATATTTTCTGATATATTATACTCTGTTATCTGTTCTGTGGGGCTAAGCTCCAATCTGATGGTGCACGAGGGTTGCACACTGAGTCTCGCGACTCACCCTATTATTTAACATCTTTCAGGTAGCACCTAGTGCATCAGACTGGGTTGGAGAGGAGCGCTAGGTGGCCATGCGAGGGATTATTTTGATTCAGCAAAAGACTTTACTAGTTTATTTATTTTTAATATTTTTAGTTAGTGGGTTTAAATTTCATTGTAATAAGGCCATGGGCCACTAGCTTCATATTTTTGGTTGTTTTGGGCTTTTATTATTATTAGACATTTACATTTTACGTTTTAATTAAGTTAAGGCATGTATCAAATTTCGGTTTTTAATCCACTAAGGCATAAATATAAAATGTATATCTTTTACAAATCATCCAACCATTTAGTTTTCTCGAATAAAGTGTTAAACTCAAGAAAAATATTTTCCGAAATTGCGACATCTTTTAAAATCTCCCTAAGTAACATGCCAGATCCGGTCATGGTGTTTGGGCCGGGTTTGGGGTGTTACAGTTCGGACACAACATTTTTGAATTCTCGAGAATAAGCTTTTATTTAACTTATATGCTTTGATTTAAAAAGGATAATAATGAACGCAATAAATAACAATAATAAGAGCAAAAATAAATAAAAACGTAAATAGTAATAAAATAATAAAACAAACCAGCGGTATATAAAATAAAATAATAAGAAAAGTAAATGAACAAATAAAAACTAAAATTTAATTTAAAATTTAATAATAACTACTAATGAATTAAAAATATAGAAATATTAGGTAGTTTAAAAATACTAACAATGATGAAAATAATGTTAAAAATAATAATACAAATAATAAATGATCTAAAGTTGGAAATTATTTAAGAGGATATAAATATAATAAATAATAATATGATAAATATATTTACAAATACTAGATAAATATTAAAGAAATAATAGTAATAAAAACAATAGTTAATAATATCAAGGCACAAAAAATAAGAATAATAATAATAGAGGCCAAGAATAAAATAAAGTGAAATAAAATAAATAAGATAAAATAAAAACTCATTGAATATGAAAATAAAAAAAATAAAAAAGAAGGAAATGATAAATAAAATAAATAAAATAAGCGAAACACAACAAATATAAAATAAAACCTAGACAAAGCTAAAAAAGGATTAAATTGCCATTTGAAATAAAGTTAAGAGTCTAAATCCGAGTAAAATAAATTTAGGGGGCTAAAATATAATAAAATAAACGCAAAAGGACTAAATTGAAGTTTAATTGGAAATTTGGGTAAAAAATCGGGAATGAAAACAATGTAAAGGACCAAGTTGTAACGCGTGAATAACAAGGAGGGACCAAATGGGAAATATTCCCAATCCTCCAAAACGCGCAGTTTCAATATGGACTAAAATGAAGCAGACGCAAAAATTACGGGGTAAAAATTAAAAAGAAAAAGAACAAAAATGACTAAATTAAAACACCCTATTAATGCGGAGGGACCAAAGGCACAAATAGCCCATTCACCGCAAAAACACGCGGATCCTTAGGGAAAATGGGTCGGATTTCGGGTCGCGTCACGAAACGACACCGTTTTTGCGTCTGTGCTTTGGCCCAAACCGGCGTCGTTTTGTAGGGCCTATTTAAGTTAAAAATTTTCCATAAAAAAATCATTTCAGCCACATTTAAAAAAAAATTAAACTCTCTCTACTCTCTCTTCGAATCTGGCCTTGGGCTCCGTCACCGGATTTCGGCTGATCGCCGTCGTCGACCACCGTGCACGGCAGCCGAAACTCCAAAAGGTAAGTTTTTTTTTTTTTTTCATACTATATCTTAATATATGTATATAGTTAAAAAATAAAAATATTTATATCTATATACATAACAGTTGCGAAGAGAATGAAGAAAAAAAAATAAAGAAAAGAAAAATAAAGAAAAAAGAAATGAAAAGAACCTTTGCACGAGTATTACTTCGTTTTTTTTGTATTGATTGTCTGTGTAAAAAAATATACAAGGTTCATTTGTGGCTTTTATAGCCGAATACAATGCTTTGTCACCCTATTTTTGTTTTTACGCTACTATTTTTTTTTTGCCTCTGTGCTGTTGTGCGTCCTTGTCTTGTTTGCAGGTACGGAGAAGGCCAGCTGTGGCAACGTACGGAGGCTGACGTGGGAGGAGCGGCGTTGGAGGCTGTTGCGGCGCAAGATGCTGGCTAGGGTTTCCGTTTTGTTCATTTGCTGAAAATTAGCTTTGGGCCGTTTGGGCTTTAATTTATTTAGGCTATAATAATAATAAAAACTGGACTGTTTAATCTGGGTTTATTTTGGGTTAATTGGGCCAGGCCAAAATTGACCTATTACAACTGCCCCTTTTTGCTCGTTGTCGTGTAACGGGAACGGAGTAAAGACCTTAAAAGGGCTAATTTTGCCTGGTCTTGCCGAATATTAACTTCTTTTGGTGCCTCTTTTCTTCAAGTAGCCTCCTTCCATCCCACCGCATCTTCAGGGGTATAGGAATTGGTGCTTCAACCCGCTCGAATGTAATTTCAGGGAGAAGAGATTTGTAGCTTCGATCTACTCCGCTGAAACTTTAAGGAGATAAGAATTGCTAATTTTAACCTGCTCCACTGCAACTTCAGGGAGATAAGGTTTGTGTGTTTTCCTGCTCCACTGCAACTTCAGGGAGATAAGGCTCATAACTTGTAGCTTCAATCCATTCCACTGCAATGCTAAGGAAATAAGATTCGCTGTCTTCAGTCTGCCTCGCTGCAACTTCAGGGAGATAAGGCTGGTGGCTTCAATCTGCTCCACTACAACTTCAGGAAGATAAGATCCGCCAATTTGAAGCTTCAATCTGTTCCACTGCATCTTCAAGGAAATAAGATTCACTGTCTTCAGTCTGCTCCGCTGCAACTTCAAGGAGATAAGGCTGATGGCTTCAATCTGCTCCACTACAACTTCAGGAAGATAAGATCCGCCAATTTGTAGCTTTAATCTGTTCCACTGCAACGTCAGGGAAATACGATTTGCTGTCTTCAGTCTGCTCCGCTGCAACTTCATGAAGATAAGGCTGGTGGCTTCAATCTACTCCACTGCAACTTCAGGAAGATAAGATCCGCCAATTTGTAGCTTTAATCGTTTCTCTCCGCAATGTCGTGGAAATATGATTTGTCGTCTTGATGCGCTCACAGCAACTTCGTGGAGATAAGACTGGTGGCTTCAATCTGCTCCACTGCAACTTCAGGAAGATAAGATCCGCCATCTTCGATCTACTCCACTACAACTTCAAGGAGATAAGATCTACAACTTCAATCTGCTCCACTGCTACTTCAGGGAGATAAGATTTGTGGATTCACTAATCTTGTTACACCGTCCTCTGGGGAACATGACCTGTAGAATCGATTTCATGGGCCTATGTCTATGCCAAATGATTAGGATGTCATGATCAGAATGAATCAAATGCTCCTAATTAGATGTGTATGAATGATATTTGCATGAATGCAGAATGTCATGAGAATGATCCCTTTTTAATATTTGGGTTGTCATTGCTCGTTGTTCATCAAGGTTCTATCACTGATGTGTTACCATGCCTTCTTGTTCAGCTGGTATCTTTGACGAAAAAATCGAAGAAATTGTCACAATTTAGACTATTCTTTCTCAAACGTTTCCAACCCTTAGGTTTGGTTAGTTCTAAATAATAGTCCTGTTTCAAGTCTCGTACTATTTAGAAGTTTCTAGAGTAATATGCAAAACTCCTTTTGCTTGAGTATTATTAGTCCATTAATCGTTATTTCAATGCAAAATGCTTGAAAAAAAATATAATAATGGTCAAAACTGAAATTTATCAGGAACAAAATCTGAAAAGAATGGATTAATCAAAGAAACAAACATTGCTAGAATACAAAATAAGTGATAGGAAAATAGGTGCCCCAGATATCGCAGCATGAGCTTCTCTGCACGAACTTCTTGAGGACCATTTTGAGCTCAACATGTGTTTAGGAGATCAAGAGTACTCTGTTGATGCCCCACGACGTAACATCTCTCCTTCTTGTTAATTCAGGTATAGCAAGATCACCGCATGCCCCATCTTTGATCACAATTTGAGCCACTATTTTCGGGTTTTCGACTCAAAACCCCTTTGGTCTCAAGGCACCCTTTGCGGGTTTTTACCTAGGCCTCTCCATTTTTTTTAAAGAAGGTCTCAAATCACCCTTTGCGAGTTTTCACTTTGGCCTCTTTTCCTCTTTAAGTATAGTACTTCTTGACTGAATCCGAATTTACAGGATTGGGTAAGTTTTTCCCATCCATTTCGGTCAAAATTAGTGCTCCTCCGGAGAAAGCCTTTTTTACCACATAAGGTTCTTCTCAATTTGGAATCCATTTCCCTCTGAAATCCTTTTGTATGGGGAGGATCTTTTTCAATACCAGGTCCCCCTCGTGAAATTCTCTTGGGCGAACCTTTTTGTCATAAGCTCGCATCATTCGTTTTTGGTACATCTGACCCTGGCGAATAGCCCTTAGCCTCTTTTCCTCAATCAAGTTCAACTGATTATATCGAGACTGGATCTATTCTACTTCATCTAACTTTAGCTCTGACAAAACTCGAAGGGAAGGTATCTCTACTTCAATGGGTAAAACCGCCTCCATTCCATAAACCAATGAGAAAGGCGTTGCCCCGGAGGAAGTTCTGATAGACGTTCGATAAGCATAGAGAGCAAATGGTAACTTCTCGTGCCAATCTTTATAAGTTTCAGTCATTTTCCCCACGATCTTCTTAATGTTTTTATTGGCTGATTCCACTGCACCATTCATTTTTGGACGATACGGTGATGAATTGTGGTGTCTGATTTTGAATTGACTATAGACCTCCGCTATCGTGTTGTTGTTCAAGTTTAATGCATTGTCAGATATGATTCTCTCAGGCATTCCATATCGACATATGATTTCCTTTTTTAGGAATCTGCTGACTGCCGACTTAGTAACACTGGCATATGAAGTAGCCTCTACCCACTTGGTGAAATAGTCGATGACTACAAAGATGAATCGATACCCATATGAAGCTTTTGGCGAGATCGGCCCGATGACATCCATGCCCTACATAGAGAAAGGCCATGGGGAAGTCATAACATGCAAAGGCGAAAGAGGTACATGAATTTTGTCTCCATAAATTTGGCATTTGTGACATCTCTTAGCATAATTGATGCAGTCTCCCTCCATGGTAGACCAATAGCACCCGAATCTCATAATTTGTCTAGCCATTGTGAAACCATTAGCATGTGTTCCACAAACACCCTCGTGGACTTCTTCCATAATTTCCTTAGCTTCAACGACGTCCACACATCTCAATAGTACCTGATCCTTTCTTCTTTTGTACAGGATCTCCCCGTCTAAGATATAGTCACAGGCTAGTCTTCTCAACGTCCTTTTATCATTCTCAGTTGCCTGATCAGGGTATTCACAATTTCTCACGTATCGTAATATATCGTGGTACCAGGGGTGATCATCTCTTTCTTCTTCTTCCACGTTGTAACAATGAGCTGGGGCCTCGTAAATACTCATTTGAATGGGTTTTACATCCTCTTGTTTGCTCACTTTGATCATGGAAGCCAAAGTAGCCAAAGCATCTGCCATCTGGTTTTCGTCTCGTGGGAGATAATTGAAAGTAATATCATCAAACTCCCCAATTAACCCCAGAACTATCCTTTGATAATTGATCAATTTGGGGTCTCTGTCTCCCATTCACCTTTCAGTTGGTAGATCACCAGTGCAGAATCTCCATATACTTCCAGCGCTCTAATTTTGCGTTCTATGGCTACACGGAGTCCCATTATACATGCTTCATACTCTGCCATATTATTTGTACAATCAAAATCCAATTTGCATGTGAATGGATAATGATCTCATTTTGGGGATACCAAGACTGCCCCAATTCCATTACCTACAGCATTTGATGCTCCGTTGAAGTTCAATTTCCAAAGGTGATCTTTTATAGCGTCTTCTTCAGTAGCTGCCACATACATTAGTTCTTCGTTGGGGAAGTCAAAGTTCAGAGGCTCATAATCTTCTAGAGCTCTGCTGGCCAGAAAATCTGCTACTACGCTTCCTTTCACAGCTTTTTGGCTCACATAAACTATGTCAAATTCAAAGAGCAGAACTTGCCATCTAGTCATCCTTCCATTCAAAGCAGTTCACTCCATCATATATTTTAGAGGGTCCAACTTCGAGATTAGCCAAGTCGTATGGTACAGCATGTATTACCTCAACCTCCGAGTTGTCCAAATCAAAGCACAATACAATTTCTCAATTGGCGAATATCTAATTTCACACTCAGTGAATTTCTTACTGATGTAGTATATCGCCTTTTCTCTTCTTCCCGAATCATCGTGTTGACCCAGCACACATCCAGTAGAGTTATTAAAAACTGTCAAATATAGTATTAATAGCCTATCTGGGCATGGAGGTGACAATACTGGAGGACTTGACAAGTACAGTTTAACCTTATCAAAAGCTTTCTGGCATTCATCATCCCACACGCCTGGATTGTGTTTCTTAAGAAGACGAAACATGGGATCACATTTCTCAGTTAATTGTGAAATGAACCGAGCAATGTAATTTAGCCTTCCAAGGAAACCTCAAACTTCTTTTTGAGTGCGCGGCGGAGGCAATTCTTGTATAGCCCGGACCTTCTCTGAGTCAATCTCAATTCCCCTCTCGCTGACTACGAAGCCCAACAATTTTCCCGATCTAGCTCCAAAAGTACATTTTATTGGATTGAGCTTTAATTGAAATTTCCTCAGTCTCAAGAATAACTTCCTCAAAACTTGGATATGTTCTATTTCTGTTCGGGACTTTGCAATCATATCATCGACATAAACGTCGATTTATTTGTACATCATATCATGGAACAAGATAACCATGACCCTTTGATATGTCGCTCCTGTATTTTTCAGCCCAAATGGCATCACCTTATAACAAAATGTACCCCACAAGGTTATGAAGGTAGTCTTTCCCATGTCTTCAGGATGCATTTTTATCTGATTGTATCCCGAGAAGCCATCCATGAAGGAAAACAGCGAATAGCTTGCCGTATTGTCTACTAGGGTATCAATGTGAGGCAAGGGGAAATTATCTTTCGGGCTGGCCTTATTTAAGTTTCTATAATCTACACACATTCGCACCTTCCCATCTTTCTTAGGGACAGGCACAATGTTGGCTACCCATTCTGAGTATTTGACCTCCTGCAAGAATCTGGCATCGAACTGCTTTTTGACTTCCTCTTTTATTTTTAGCACAATGTCAGGCCTCATTCTCCGGAGCTTCTACTGAACCGGCCTGCAATCCTCTTTTATGGGGAGGTGGTGTACAACAATGTTAGTGCTTAACCCGGGCATATCTTGGTATGACTACGCGAAGACATCTTTGAATTCTTGAAGTAACTCTACGAGGTCTCGCTTCGTTTCTTCGGTTATGCGCGTTCCAATTTTCACTACCTTTCCTACTTCCAATGTCACAATCTTTATTGTCTCTTTATGAGGTAGAATTTGTTTTTCCTCTTGTTCTATCATTCTTAACAAGTTCGGAGATAAGCCACAGTTTATGTCATCTTCAAAGTCCTGGGATCCCTCTAAACACATGTCTTACTCAAAAAGAGGTTCTGACTCCTTAGAAGCGTTACTCATGTCGTTGATATCCGAGAACCTGTTGTAGGTACAAAGAAATATACAAAGAACAAATGAATTTAAGAATAATTATTTGTATGGTATGATTATGAATGAAATGAAATAATGATTTGGAAAAAGGTCCAAGGAATGAAAGAATCTAACATAATTACTTGTATAGAAAGAATGAAAGAATCTAAACGAATGAAAGAATATTTACTCAAAATGATATCAAATATGTACTTCATAATGATGTTTGGACATAAGCCTATTTCACAAAGGAATTCTTATTGCTTCTAGGCTTAAAGCAACAAGTGTGTTTTGAACATTACTCTGAGTAAGCTCTAAAAACTACAGGAATTTCTTCTGCAGTCCAATTGTTCAGAACACTCCCAGGTTCATAAGGGCGAATATCTGACAAGGTCCCTCCTTCAGTTGTTTCTTCATATATGGCATTGATGTGAACATTTCCCAACATTTCTTCAACACTTTCTTTCCTTGGCGCCCTTCGCTCGGGATGAATAATCCCTCTCGATGCGAAATTTTTGGATATGTGAGGGAATATCATTGGTTCCCATTTGATTTCTTCCCCACTCACGCGTGCCCTTCTTCTTTCTTGCCTCTTTTCCAGTTCCTTCCTTCTTTGTCTCGCATCTGGCTTGTACCCTAAGCCAAAGCGGTCATGCTTGTCCTTCTGTATTGGAGCCTCAACTCTTCCCTGAAGATGTCTCCCTAATCCTTTTCCCGGTAAAGCTCCCTTTCCTACCATCAGCTGTAATCCCATCCTGGTAGCCTTGGATATTTTTGGCACTGGAATCATGTTCCCCTCAGTAATGAATGTTGCATTCATAAACTCCAAAGACCAAAAAGAACATTCAATTGCCTCATCATTTGTCTCCAAGTACGGTGCATCACTGGTTACGGCCGCGATAATATCTTCTTCGGCATTTATCGTCATCAGCCGACCTTCTGATACTAGCTTTAACTTCTGATGTAGTGACAAAAGCACTGCCCCTGCCGAATGTATCCAATGTCTTTCCAATAAGCAATTGTAAGAGGGCTTGATATCCATTACTAGGAAGTCCACCTCATAGGTAGTTGGGCCAATCAACAGAGGTATTTCGATTCTTTCCATGACCCTCCTTGCTGTGCCATCAAACGCCCTCACTATATTCTGGCATACCTTCATGTGTGAGCTATCCACAGGTAACCTATTAAGTGTGAATAGGGGCAATACGTTCAGTGCTGATCCATTGTCGATCAGAACCCCTGGCAATGTGTACCCTTTGCATCTGGTAGTAATGTGCAGAGCTTTAGTAGATCCCATACCCCCTGGTGGTATTTCATCATCGTTGAAGAAGATGAAGTTATCGGAACTTATATTATTAACCAGCCGATCCAGTTTATTGACAGAGATATCATTGGCCACGTACGTCTCGTTCAGCACTTTCATCAATGCACTTCGGTGTACCTCCGAACTCAAGAGTAAAGCTAGTAAAGATATGCGAGTTGATTGTTTATGCAACTGTTCCACAACACTATACTCGCTGTGCTTCAAAAACTTCAAGAATTCCTTAGCTTCCTCCTCTTTTACTGGCTCATTAACAAGCGGCTCAGGTCTGACTGCTTTTTCCTTTTTTTGCTCCACCGTTAGGGTCTTTCCTTCTATGGGTTCTGCTCGGGCATTTATCAAATCATAACGCCTTCTACTATACATATGAGAACCTACATCTTGATCCTCTTTTGAAGCGCTGGCTGAGTCCTCCTTTCCCGAGATTGTCACGTTGCAATCATAATTCTAGGGGACCCTTTTGTTATCCTGATAAGAGAAGACCACCGGTTTTTGAATTATGATCTTTGGTGTCATCTGTATTCCAGCTTCGTTGCTTTTAAGTCGCGAAATGATGACCACAAGATAATTGACTTTTGGGACCTTCATTGTTGATTCTGACGCACATATGCTTCCTTCTTCTCTAACTTCTTCACAGAACTATATCTCTTTATTGTCCATCAGACCTTGCACCAAGGCTCTGAATTCTACGCATTCTTGGATCTTGTGCCCCTCTTCATGATGGAACTCACAGTAATTCCTCATGTTTTCAAAACTCCCTTCGGGATCCGAAATGCTTAACCCCCTTTTTATCATCTCCATCTAGACCCATCTCAAAGCAATTTTTACTTCTGCAATATATGTCTTGATTCTTCTCCCCACATTTCCATCTATCGCATTTACCCCATTATCAGTATGATTGGGTAGCAAATTTTCGGCACTAGGTGCATCATCAAATTTCACAATGCCCATTTTAATAAGTCTTTCAACTACTTTCTTAAAGGCAATACATTTTTCTATTGAATGCCCCGGAATTCCTGCATGGTAGTCACATTGAGCATTTGTATCATACCATTTGGGGTATGGAGGCTGTAATGGTTTTAGGTAAAAAGGGGATACAACATGTGCGTCAAATAAACTTTGATACAACTCCCTATATGTCATTGGGATTGGCGTAAATTGGAGCTTCTCAGTGTTTTGCTTTGTGCCAGATTCTTACCTTGATTAACCTTGTTGACCAGTAGCCATCGTTCTTGGCTGATTTACAGTAATCGATTTTGAGTAACCCTTGTTATATGTACTTGTGTTATTCACCTCATTTTCCTTTTTCCTCAAGGTTGACCTTTTGTTACTCTCTCCTGCATCTATCTTTCCAGTTCTTATCGCATTCTCGATCATTTTGCCAGTCATCACTATGTCTGAAAAACTTTTTGTAGCGTTTCCTATCATATGAGTGATGAACGGGGCTTTTAAGGTGTTGATAAAGAGCATCGTAGTTTCTTTTTATAGGAGCGACGGCTGAACTTGTATGGCAATTTCCCTCCATCTCTGTGCATATTGCCTGAAACTCTCACTCGGTTTCTTCTCCATGTTTTGTAAAGTAATTCTATCAGGAGTCATATCCGTCACATGACTATACTGCTTCATGAATGCTTGTGCTAAGTCCCTCCAAGAACCAATCCTACTACGGCTCAATTGGTTGTATCATTTGGATGCTGCTCCCACCAGACTGTCTTGGAAACAATGTATTAGTAGTTGATAGTTGTTAACATACCCGGTCATCCATCTGCAAAACATGGTGATGTGAGCTCCGGGGCAACTGGTCCCATTATACTTTTCAAATTCTGGCATTTTGAACTTGTAGGGAAGCACTAGATTTGGGACCAAACTCAGATCCTTAGCATCGATTCCATGCTGACTATCAGCATTTTCCATTGCCCTGAATTTTTCCTCCAGCCATTTACATCGGTCATCTAACTGCTTTGGCAATTTTGTCCTTGCCCTTTCCTTTTCTACCACTTCATCAAGGTCAGGGATAACAGGATTAGTTGGGTTATCCCCTGGGTTAGAACCTGATGTAGCTTGAAAGTTCATTGGTATCGAAACACCATCCCGAAATTGTTGAGGCCTAATCGTGACGGATGTTCTTCGAGGGTACACCTCAGGTTGTGTCTATGCATTTGTTGGAGTAAAACCCGGATGATAGAGAGGTTCCTCATTATCTTCTCCAGCATTAACCATGGGGCCGTTTCCTTTATCTATTCCTCCAGTCAGCAGTTGGGTCAACTGAGTCATCATATTTCTTTGGGACTCCAACATTCGGTCCATCATGTCTTGCTAGATTTTAGCCAGTTGCTCTTGCATTTGCAATTGTAGTTGATCTTGCATCTCTTTTTGGAGTTGTTCAAGTCTTTCTAATCTTTGATCCATGTCTTTTATCTTTGCTCGGGTACCGTAATGATGTTTGGTTGGTAAGTTTTTGTTGGCTTCCAGATTAACTCTGAAATGATTTTAACCAATTAGGGTCTTTCCATGAAATTTAATGCACATGATGTGATGTAATGCGAATGCATGAAATGAATGCAAAAAGGCATCGATTCTGATTCAATTTCATTTAGAAAACTTTATTAGAAAATAAAATTCTTTACATAAAACAGATAACAAATATGGCTTTGCCCTAATGCTCAAAGTTTTAACTTTCCTAAGCAACGAAGCTAACTCTTGACCCCGATCTGATTCTAGCTCATACTTCACACTTAGCATGTCAACCTAAATTGCCAAGGTCTGTAAATGATCAGCTACCTCCCGAATCTGAGCCACGGCCTTACCCATAATGTAATCTTTGTTCCTAACTTGATTCTGAGAATGGTGAAGCTGTTCCTTCCAACGTTCCTCACTTACCTCAAGAAGCTCTACTTGGAGCTCACAGTTTTGTAATGCAGACTCTAGTTTTTCTATCTTTCCTTTCATTTCTTCAATCTTTTTCAAACTTTCCCTCAACTCAATCGCAGAATTACGATTTCTATACTGATGAAGTAATTTTTCAAGTTCTACCACTCTAGCCTTTAATTCTCTTTTGTCATTTTGGGTTTCTAACAAACTCCTTTCTAGGGCCTCTTTCTGTGCCTAAGCCTCTCGGAACTTTCTCTCCCACCGATCGGCTTTGGTTCTTTCTTCTTGGATCTCTTGTCGCCATTGCTCCGACATTTTTCCCAATCCGGCGGTTCTCATCGATAGATGCAATTTCTTGTAATCTGTCTTCAAACTATCCAAGTCTTCCTCGGCTTTATTCTTTCCTTTCCTTAATTTCTCGGCCTCTAGCTTTTGAACATTAGTATCTAACCTTAAATGCATCCTTTCTTCCTCCAATTGTTCTATCTTCTTTTCAAGTTCCAAATTCCTCCTCTCAAAGTCTTGCTTTATGATTTCTAGTTCTGACGGGACCACTTGTAAGTACTCTTCCATCGGTCGAGCGCCTTCTAAATTCGGCCTAGGGATATTATCATTAATTCTTTTACTCCACCATCCACTTTATTTAGGAGTCATCATTGAACCTACGGCCAGCCTTTTCATTCGACGAGTCTGATTCCAAGCGTTAGAAATCTCTCTTACCCTTTTCTTGTAGTTATCTCCCCTGTATGAAAACTCACATTGAGCTAGCCAATGCGTTGTCGGTATGAACTGTCTTGATCTATATTGCCTCAATACGAGCAAAGGAGCGTACCCAACGGCTCCCCAAATCCCAAGCAAAGGGACTTAGTCAAAACTCTAACATCGGCAAAGAATTTCGTCGGGAATCAACCAATGAGCTCTCCACTTGACGTCTTCTTCCTGGAGATTTTGGAGGAGCGCTATCCAATTTTCCTCTGATATGTCATCCCTTCTTGGCGTGGCCACTATCTCCTTTAATGGGGAGTAATTCCCGGAGAAAACCAATAAGAAACCTTATCCACCTTCCGTAAATGACCGTGGAACCAAGCTAACAACAATCACGCACACTCTATAAATCGCCCTCACCTACCCCTCATACATGCATTGAAACACCCCACACCCGCCCACGAGCCCAACCGGATCTGGTATGTTCCTTAAATAAATCGGTTTTCAATGTTCTAAATGACTTAGAGAAAATTTGTGTAATTTAAAAAAATTGTTTTGGGTTGGGCTTAATTTGAAACCTATTTAATAAATTCTGAAATCCAACTTAAATAAGGTGACAAAATAATTTTTGGGTTTATTATTTTAAAAGAAATAAATTTACTTATCTTTAATCAAACATAAATTGTATCATATTCAAATAAAAATAAACAGAAATAAAGAAAATCCAATTGGGCCTTATGGCCTTATTACATCATTCAAACCCAAAATAAAGTTTAAAGTACTAAAATTTCATAAAGTCCAAATTCCAAATAATTTCTTCAAGCGATGCATGGCCACCTTTAGCTCCTGCCCGACCGGTCCATTACTTTGCTCATCACCTGAAAAATAATTCCCCAACGGGTGAGTCAACAGACTCAATGTGTACATAGTACTAATTTCCAACAAATCGGGCATACAAGTCATATCAATATCATGTTCATACAAAATAAAGGATGATGCAACCCAAATCCAAACCTAACCTTTTGTCCATCCGCTACACACCACCCGTACCAACCTGTACACCGCGAGGACTACTAAGTCGACCCTCCATCCGCTACACACCATCGAAGGCGATCACTGCGATCGACGTGCTCATCGCCCACTTATGTTGTGTCATTAGACATCAGTATTCACTAGATGTAACCGGGTTACCACTTTTCACTTTATGTGACCGTAGTCACCACTTTACATTGGTGAGACCGTAGTCATCACCTTCACTTTCTTCCTCCACAAATATCCCGAATGCCCCAATTATTTCATAACATATTTCACATACTAAATTTTCATTCATGTTACTAATCACATGTTCAAAATATATCACATTCACAATCCTATCAAAAGTAGGAAACGTGCACAGGTACTCCTTACCACATTTGTGGTGCTTAGCCACATTCACATACTGTTACATATTTACATATCTAATGATTGCCATGCAATTTATTGAAAGTTAGTAAGAGTACACACCTTTTTAAGCTTAATAGTTTCCGTGAATTCCCGTAGAGCGATCTACCGATTTAGATCTTTCACTCCTATATTCGGCCATTAATTAAAACATATAAATAAACCTATTTGGTCTTAAAACCAAATCCTACTAGAAGTAGAATTACTTACCTAGTTGCCGAATTGATTTAATCAAGTCCCAACAGTTGCTAGAATTCCTCTTCCTTGAAATCGGCTAATACTAGGTATGTAACCATGTCAGTTTTCGGTTTTTGAAATAATGGAAAACACTTAAACAAATTATGCCTTGGCCGAATATCCCTTACCTTATGATGGGATTCCAAATCTGAAGAGGATTCCTTTATAAGCCTGTTGAAATCCTATAACTTCGTGTTAGATTAGATCTAACTTTGAAAACGTGAATCATAATCTTTAACCACATATTTATATTTATAATCCTTACCTTAGATCCTTAGATTTCCCGAAAGATCCCCTTTTGATGTTGTGGATGATTGCCCTCTTTCTTAGAATCCACAAAGATTCAGCTTAACAGTAGAACGGAGAAGAAAATAGAAGAAAAAGAGAGGGATTTTTGCTTAATGAAAATTCGGCAGAGAGGAAGAGGGAGCAAATGTTGATGAGTAGCCCTCCTGTCCTCCTTTTATAGCCAAAGTTATCAGCCTAGGAGTCCTTTACTTGGCCACCACTCCTCTTTTGATAATATTATCTCTTTTATTTAAAAGATAAAAGCCTTTAATCCATCAATTATCTCCTCAATTATCTCATTAGAAAATAATCCTTTATTTATCTCTTATTATTCACATATTTATGTGAATAAAACTCCTTTATTTATCTCTTATTATTCACATATTTATGTGAATAAAACTCCTTTATTTCTCTCTTATTATTCACATATTTATGTGAATAAAACTCATTTATTTCTCTCTTATTATTCACATATTTATGTGAATAAAACTCCTTTATTTATCTCTTATTATTCACATATTTATGTGAATAAAACTCCTTTATTTCTCTCTTATTATTCACATATTTATGTGAATAAAACTCCTTTATTTATCTCTTATTATTCACATATTTATGTGAATAAAACTCATTATTTATCTCTTATTATTCACATATTTATGTGAATAAAACTCCTTTATTTATCTCTTATTATTCACATATTTATGTGAATAAAACTCCTTTATTTCTCTCATATATCCAAGTTTCCCGAAATGTTCAAGTTTCCATTTTTGGATCATTTCCAAAAATGTTTAGGTTTCCAAAATGTCTAAGTTTCCAAAATGTCCATTTCCACTTCCATTTTCATTTCCATCTCCATTTTCATTTCCATTTTCATTTTCATTTCCATTTTCATTCATTTCTAGGTTTCCAAAAGTATCAAAAATTTATTCATAATACTTAAGACTTGTCATTTCATACAATTGATCCAAAAATGCATAGGCCCTTCCTAGGATGTTACAATTCTACCCCTTTAAATAAAATTTCGTCCTCGAAATTTCCTAACTAAACAGCTTGAGGGTATTGTTGTCGCATTGTCTCTTCCGCTCCCACGAAGCTTCTTCCGATCCATGATTGCGCCATAACACCTTGACTAAAGGCACCGACTTCTTTCAGTAGTGCTTTCACGCCACGCCCAAGATCTGAATCGGCTCCTCCTCGTAGGATAGATCCGCCTTAACTCCACTTCTTCAACAGGTACCACATGAGACGGATCCGATCGATAGCGACGTAGCATGGACACATGAAATACGTCGTGCATTTGATGCAACTCGTGGCAACTCCAATTGGTATGCCACCGCCCAACTCGCTTCAATGATTTGATAGGGCCCTATAAACCTTGGGCTTAGCTTCCTTTTGCGATCGAACCGCATAACCTTCTTCCAAGGTGAGACCTTTAGAAACACTTGGTCTCCTACTTCAAACTCAATTTCTTTCCTCTTAAGGTCTGCGTCGTCGACTTCTGCTATCGTCGGCTTCTTTCAACCGTGCTAATTAATTCCACCTTCTCCTCGGTTTCGCCACTAACTCTGGACCCAAAACGCGGCGTTCTCCTAACTCGGTCCAACAAGTTGGTGTTCTACATTTCCTTCCATACAATGCTTCGTATGGTGCCATCCGAATGCTTGCCTGATAGCTGTTGTTGTAGGCGAACTCAGCTAGAGGCAAGTAATCTTCCCAACTTCCTCGGAAATCCATCACACAAATCCTCTTACCATATCTTCCAACACTTGTATAACCCGTTCAGACTGCCCTTCTGATTGTGGATGAAAAGCCGTAGTGAAGTCTAGCTTAGTGCCTAATGCTTGATGAAGTGCTTTCCAAAATCGAGACGTAAACCTTGGGTCTCTATCGGAGATGATCGACATCGGTACCCCGTGTAGCCTCACGATCTCCGCCACATATAACTTGGCTAACTTTTGAAGGGAATAGTCGATCCTCACAGGGGATAAAATGTGCGGACTTGGTCAAACGGTCCACTATCACCCATACCGAGTCCTTCTTAGTGGGCGTAAGGGGAAGCCCACTAACTAAGTCCATGGTAATTCTTTCCCACTTCCATTGGGGAATCTCAATTGGTTGAAGCAATCCGATGGGACTTGGTGTTCACCTTTACTTGCGACATGTCAAACATTTCCCCACAAATTCAGTCACCTCTCGCTTGTGTCCGACCACCAAAATTGTTCCCTTAGATCTCTATACTGACTTTGATGCCTCCGGATGCATAGCATAAGGACTACCATGCGCTTCCCGAAGAATCCTTTGTCTCAACTCCTTATCCCCAAGGCATACAAACCTTTTCCTTGTAGCACAAGTACTCCTTCATCATTGACGCCATAATCCTTTAATCCTCCTTGCCGTATTTGTCAGTAACTTAGTACTTAAGTCCTTATCCGCCAACTGTCCCTCTTTTCACCTCCTTCACCAAAGTTGGCTTGACTTGTAACTCGCCAACAAAGCTTCCGTCATCATACAAACTTAAGTGAGCGAACAAAGCCCTTAAATCCGACACAACCTTCCCTACTTAGGGGCGTCACTACCACATTCGCCTTGCCGGGATGGTATTCTATCGAATAGTCATAATCTTTTAATAACTCCACCCACTTCTTCGTTGCCTCAAGTTCAACTCCTTCCGAGTCAACAAATACTTAAGGCTTTTGTGGTCCGTGTAAATTACTGACCTTTCTCCATAAAGGTAGTGCCTCCAAACTTTGAGGGCGAAAACCACTGCCGCGAGTTCCAAGTCATGAGTTGGGTAGTTCACCTCATGCGGCCTTAACTGTCGAGATGCATAAGTGACTACCTTTCCTTCTTGCATTAGCACACGCCCTAACCACTGTAATGCGAAGCATCACAATATACTACGGTCCTTACCGCCTCCCGGTGAATTAACACCAAGCTTCGCCAAGACCTTTTTAAGCTTTTCGAAGCTCTCCTGTTGCTTATCCGTCCACACAAACGGTACTTCCTTCCTTAGTAACTTTGTCAAAGGTGCGGCTATCGACGAGAATCCTTCCACGAACCTTCCGTAATTACCTCGCCAAGCCTAAGAAAAACTTCGATTTCAGCCACCGACCTAGGTGGTTTCCAATCCAACACTCGCTTCGATCTTCCTAGGATCCACTCTTATTCCTTCTCATGGATACCACATGTCCTAGGAACGCCACTTCCTTGAGCCAAAATTCGCACTTGCTGAATTTGGCATAAAGCTTCTTTTCCTTAACACTTCTAACACAACTCGGAGATGCTCATCGTGCTCCTCCTCCGTCTTGGAATACACCAAAATGTCGTCGATGAACACCACGACGAATCTATCCAAGTAGGGTTGGAAAACCCTATTCATCATATCCATGAACGCGGCGGTGCGTTCGTCAACCCAAACGGCATCACCACAAATTCAAAATGACCGTATTTGTCCTAAAAGCGGTCTTATGAATATCGACCTCCTTCACTTTCAGCTGATGATACCCCGACCTTAAGTCGATCTTTGAGAACACAATGCTTTGCCCTTTCAGTTGGTCGAACAAGTCATCTATCCTTGGCAAAGGATACTTGTTCTTGATGGTCGGTTGTTCAATCGATTTATAATCTATGCACATCCGCATAGTTCCATCCTTCTTCTTCACAAAGAGAACCGGTGCTCCCACGGAGACACACTGGGTCGAATGAACCCACGATCCAACAACTCTTGGATTTGAGCCTTGAGCTCCACTAACTCCTTTGGTGCCATTCGGTAGGGAGCGATTGACACAGAGCTGTTCCTCGGTAGCAAATCTATTCCAAATTCCACTTCTCTATCTCGGGGTATTCCGCAACTCCTCCTAAATACATCCTCAAAATCTCTTACTGTTCTAACTCCCTTAACACCTTCCTCTTCTCCTCTTAACGCACTCACGAAGGCTAAGAATGCTTTACATCCTTTCTTAACCATTTTCTCGGCCTTCGGTGCGAAACTACGTTAGACAAGTAGTTCCTCCTTTCTCCGATCAACACTACTACCTCATCTTCCGGGGTTCTTAGTTCCATACGTTTAGCCGCACAATCCAACACGGATCGATGCTCTACTAGCCAATCCATTCCAAGTATAAGCTCAAACTCTCCGAAGGGTAATTCCATTAAGTCGGCCAAAAGTTCGCTCCCTGAATCTCTAGGGGTACATTCCGAAAGATCCTATCTATCCTCACCGTTTGGCCTAAAGGGCTTACTACAGTTATCTGCCTATCAGAAAGTTTAGAGTCTAGGCCTAGTGTTTCAACCACACTACATGCAACATAGGAATGAGTTGAGCCCACATCAATAAGAGCAAAATAGGGTTTGTCATGAATAAAGAACGTCTTTGGTTATAACATCCGGCGCGCGTCTCTCTTCCCCTCCGGCGAACCGCGTAAACCAAACCCGGTTGCCTTGCTTCGGCGTTAGTGCACCTCGGCCCCTGAGCTCCACGGCCTCTGCCACTACCTCTGTTGGCCGACCCACGACCTCTTTGAGGCTACTGTCCGCCTCTACCAGCCTGGTTAGCATTCTGAGCTGCTGGTTGGCTCTCATCTAATAGCTTGGGGCAATCCTTAATCATATGGTCCTTGGACCCACACTTGAGACATCGTCCCGCCTTTTTCCAACACTCTCCCCCGTGCTTCCTTCCACAATGTTCACAAGGGCGAAATTGCCAGCCCTTACCAGTACCAGCCTGTTGACTTTGTGGCCTGTCAACTCTAGGCCTCTTGTGGCCTTTTCCAGATGGCCCAAAACCCTCTTTGGGGCTTATTTCGCCCACACCGCTTGGTGGCGCCCTTAATTCCTCACCACTTTAGCCTTTTCCACCAAGGCGGAGAATTCCCGCTCCGATGCGGTGCTATCAAAAGTCTCAAATCGTCCCTAAGTCCGTCCTCAAAACGAACACAGCGTTCATGCTCGGGCCGCCACTACTCCTGGGCATATCGGCTCAACCTCAAGAATTCCGCTTCATATTCGGTGACAGACTTACTTCCTTGTACCAACCCCGTAAAAGCCTTCCTTTGCTCATCTATATACCGGTTCCCACATACTTCTTCAAATGCTTCCTTAGCATATTCCCGAGTGTCGATCTTCCGCCGTGGCACCGTCCCGAACGGTTAACCACCATTGATACGCTTCATCGCGTAATGGTGCCGCCATCCCTTTCAACTTCTCCTCGGGGTCAAGTCGAGCTCATCCATGATGCGCTCGGTTGCTTCCAACCAAGATCACCAGTCTTCGGGTGCCACTCTCGATACTCCTCTAAACATTTCACTCCATTAGCACGGAGCTCGCCGTGCACAGACTTACGATTTCTGAATTGTTTCTGCACTAGCCACCAATTCCAAAACTCGCAAAGACAAACTGCGACACGCATCTTCCTCATCGAGCTCACGCTGCTCAACATTGACATACCGGGGTGATGGTGGTGGTGGTATCTCATTGTCGAACCTTGTCCCGATCTAACAGTCATCCTTCCTCTACCTCTTCCACGACGACCACGTCCTCTTGAGCTCATTATCGATTTAGATCCGATTAAGGAATTTTATGTATTAGTATTCTTGTTTCACTTATTACCCAGCGATGATATCTTATGAAGAAGAGTTTAAGAGTGGTTCTTTCGTATTCATACATGCATACAGATCTTGCATTCATTCATTCATCCATCAACAAATATGAACTTTCGTTCATTCAAAGAAACGTTGTAATTCTTGTTGTTGTTTTCATTATTTTGCTTTTCCACTACCAGGGGCATTTTCGTAATTTTATCCTACAGAGGTATTTTTCGTAAATTTTCAAAAATAAAAGTTCCCTGGTGATTTTGACGAAAGTATTTTGGTACTTCTAAAGTTCCGGGGAAATTTTGGAAGAATTTTGAAATCCAGGGGTATTTCGGTAATTTTTGATCTCAGGGGTATTTTGATAATTTTTCCAAAAATCAGGGTAAATTTGTAAAATTTATTAAGTTAGGGATATTTTCCAAGATTGTAAAACATTGAGGGTTCCTTTGAGAGTTACACTTTTCAAAGCAATGATATTGTAAAAATTTTGGAAATCAGGGTCGTTTTTGTAATTTTGTAAGTTAGGAGCAATTTTGTAATTTTCCAAAATCAAGATAGTTTGATATTTTACAAATTAGGGTTTTTTGAACATTTGATAAAGTAATGAAATTTTGTTAAAACTATGGGTGGTTTGGTCATTTTATAAACCAAGGGTATTTTTTTTTTTTTAGAAGAAAATGTTGTAAAATAGTTCTCATAAGTTTCTAAGAGTTTTAAAACTAAATTTTGGTTATACATTTTTTTTTTATAAAAGAAAAACGGCTAAGTCCCTTTCGGGTTTTATTCTTTGTGTTTAGCCTATGACCGAGCCCTCTTGGTCGTAGTGAACAAAAGCTACGCACTGTGCAGGATTCGAATGAAGAGGAGGTGAGTCACACGCGGATCGCTTAAATACCAAGCTCTCACCGACCTTTCTAGACATGCGCACAGAGGTTGCCACACCACTGAGCCTTCTGAGTTAGGGCGAACCGAAGCTACGCACCAGGTAGGATACCTGCGAAGAGGAGGTGAGTCACTAGGACTGCTTAAATACCAGGCTCTTCCGGATCCAATCCTAGACATGCGTGTGTGGGGGTTGCCACACCCTAGCTTAATAACTTAGTCATAGGTTTGTTAAGTTCATTAAGTCTTATGAGTTTCAAGTGTTTGAGTAGTCTAATCCTAGGGTTCAAGTTCCTATCACACTATTCTACGCTCCATGCCTTTGCTACCCTTTTACAATTCATAATTCACATAATCACACAGATGGTTAAAGGTACTTACCTGGTGGATCATGGTCGGAGACTTAGGTGCCATGCCATAAAACCCGCTTATTTCAAAGAAATTCATTTGGGCTCGAATTGAAAACGTTTTGGGCCCGAGCCCACAAAGCCGAGAGTTTTAAAACCTAGCTCGATACCAATCGAACACCCCACACCCGCCCACGAGCCCGAACCGGATCTCGTATGTTCCTTAAATAAATCGGTTTTCAATGTTCTAAATGACTTAGAGAAAATTTGTGTAATTTAAAAAAATTGTTTTGGGTTGGGCTTAATTTGAAACCTATTTAATAAATTCTGAAATCCAACTTAAATAAGGTGACAAAATAATTTTTGGGTTTATTATTTTAAAAGAAATAAATTTACTTATCTTTAATCAAACATAAATTGTATCATATTCAAATAAAAATAAATGTAAATAAAGAAAATCCAATTGGGCCTTATGGCCTTATTACATCATTCAAACCCAAAATAAAGTTTAAAGTACTAAAATTTCATAAAGTCCAAATTCCAAATAATTTCTTCAAGCGATGCATGGCCACCTTTAGCTCCCGCCGACCCGGTCCATTACCGCTCATCACCTGAAAAATAATTCCCCAGCGAGTGAGTCAACAGACTCAATGTGTACATAGTACTAATTTCCAACAAATCGGGCATACAAGTCATATCAATATCATGTTCATACAAAATAAAGGATGATGCAACCCAAATCCAAACCTATTTGTCCATCCGCTACACACCACCCGTACCAACTCAGCATACACATGGGGACTACTAAGTCGACCCTCCATCCGCTACACACCATCGAAGCGCGATCATTGCAATCGACGTGCTCATCGCCCACTTATGTTGTGTCATTAGACACTCAGATTCACTAGATGTAACCGGTTACCACTTTTCACTTTATGTGACCGTAGTCACCACTTTACGTTGGTGAGACCGTAGTCATCACCTTCACTTTCTTCCTCCACAAATATCCCGAATGCCCCAATTATTTCATAACATATTTCACATACTAAATTTTCATTCATGTTACTAATCACATGTTCAAAATATATCACATTCACAATCCTATCAAAAGTAGGAAACGTGCACTGGTACTCCTTACCACATTTGTGGTGCTTAGCCACATTCACATACTGTTTACATATTTACATATCTAATGATTGCCATGCAATTTATTGAAAGTTAGTAAGAGTACACACCTTTTTCGCTTAATAGTTTCCGTGAATTCCGTAGAGCGATCTACCGATTTAGATCTTTCACTCCTATATTCGGCCATTAATTAAAACATATAAATAAACCTATTTGGTCTTAAAATCAAATCCTACTAGAAGTAGAATTACTTACCTAGTTGCCGAATTGATTTAATCAAGTCCCAACAGTTGCTAGAATTCCTCTTCCTTGAAATCGGCTAATACTAGGTATGTAACCATGTCGGTTTCGGTTTTGAAATAATGGAAAACACTTAAACAAATTATGCCTTGGCCGAATATCCCTTACCTTTATGATGGGATTCCAAATCAAGAGGATTCCTTTATAAGCCTGTTGAAATCCTATAACTTCGTGTTAGATTAGATCTAACTTTGAAAACGTGAATCATAATCTTTAACCACATATTTATATTTATAATCCTTACCTTAGATCCTTAGATTTCCCGAAAGATCCCCTTTTGATGTTGTGGATGATTGCCCTCTTTCTTAGAATCCACAAAGATTCAAAATTTTTAACTGTAGAACGGAGAAGAAAATAGAAGAAAAAGAGAGGGATTTTTGCTTAATGAAAATTCGCAGAGAGAGGGTTTTGCCTAGGGAGAATTTCTCAGAGAGAGGAAGAGGGAGCAAATGTTGATGAGTAGCCCTCCTGTCCTCCTTTTATAGCCAAAGTTATCAGCCTAGGAGTCCTTTACTTGGCCACCACTCCTCTTTTGATAATATTATCTCTTTTATTTAAAAGATAAAAGCCTTTAATCCATCAATTATCTCCTCAATTATCTCATTAGAAAATAATCCTTTATTTATCTCTTATTATTCACATATTTATGTGAATAAAACTCCTTTATTTATCTCTTATTATTCACATATTTATGTGAATAAAACTCCTTTATTTCTCTCTTATTATTCACATATTTATGTGAATAAAACTCCTTTATTTATCTCTTATTATTCACATATTTATGTGAATAAAACTCCTTTATTTATCTCTTATTATTCACATATTTATGTGAATAAAACTCCTTTATTTCTCTCTTATTATTCACATATTTATGTGAATAAAACTCCTTTATTTATCTCTTATTATTCACATATTTATGTGAATAAAACTCCTTTATTTATCTCTTATTATTCACATATTTATGTGAATAAAACTCCTTTATTTATCTCTTATTATTCACATATTTATGTGAATAAAACTCCTTTATTTCTCTCATATATCCAAGTTTCCAAAAATGTTCAAGTTTCCATTTTTGGATCATTTCCAAAATGTTTAGGTTTCCAAAATGTCTAAGTTTCCAAAAATGTCCATTTCCACTTCCATTTTCATTTCCATCTCCATTTTCATTTCCATTTTCATTTTCATTTCCATTTTCATTCATTTCTAGGTTTCCAAAAGTATCAAAAATTTATTCATAATACTTAAGACTTGTCATTTCATACAATTGATCTGAAAAATGCATAGGCCCTTCCTAGGATGTTACATGCATTCAAAGATCTAAATGTCTCGGCCAAGATTGCAGGAACAGGTGTGACCCCTTTATCAAGTCGATCAAAGAGATCCGAGACCTCCTCATCTACATACCCTAATTCCCTAGGGAAGATCATTAGTCCGTAGATGCTCAAAGCAAACACATCGACTCTCTTTTTCGTATCAGGATGCGCTAGAATCAAATCTCTCAAATTCTTCCATGGGATGCACTTACACTCACATTTTTGCTTGATCCTGGCTGTAATCTACTGTTCGCTCATTTCTGTAATGTTCATCAATTTCTTCCAAAAGGTCGGGACACAAGCGGCTCTAGAATAAGCTTTATCGACTTGAACCTTTGGACAACGCAGTAGGGATGTATATTCTTTCACAGTGGGCACTAAATCTACCCTCCCAAAGGTAAAGAAACTGTATGCAGGGTTCCAAAACTGAGCGAGGGCCCAGAATAAATGCTCGTCTACATTGATGTCGAGTAGATATGGCAAATCCCCATAATTATAGTAGAACAACTGCTTGGTCTCATCATTCCACTGATCACATATCTCTTTTAATTCCTGAAGGTTATTTTGCATCACGCTGATACGGGTGTAGTCCCATAATTCTGACGTGTACCCCTCGGCTAGACTATCCCATTTCTCTAATTGCATTTTCTCTGACCACATACGGACAGCCGCGTTATCTTCCACTTTATCAAGAAATTCGTTTTCCATGACAAGCTCTCTAATTTAGTAATCGAACGTGAATCGACACTCTTTTAAATATGAAATGATATGCAAACATAGAAAAAAACACAATAAGTCAGTACAATATACAAAAAAATAAAACTCAAAGCAAATGAAAGAGAATCAAGCACCTATCTGGGTAACCGCTAGGGTTTGGCGCAGTGCTATCTAGGGTGGGCTCCTAGGGTCTTCTACATGCGTTTTGGTTTTAAAGTTGAGGTACCCGAACCAGCAGATTTCTCGATCCTCACCCATTATAGGCTCATAAGGACCGAGTTCAGTTTAGGGGAATACATTTCCCTATGGCTGCACAGAGATGAAAATCTCACGAAGACATAGGTACGGATGTATCCTGAAAGCGATCCACTATCCTGCACGGAGGTGAAAACCTCACGAAAGAGTAGCTTCTCACTCCCACTTAAAAGAGGTAAGACCAAACGGTCCTTATGCAATATGATGTAAAAATATTCTACGAGACTCAAACCACAGCAATCATATGAAATAACACAAACAAATGCAATAAAAGGATAGTAACTTTTGTAACACCCCAAACCCGGCCCACAAGGCCTGACCGGATCTGGCATGTCACTGCGGAAAACGTTTGAAAATATTTTTGATGTTAGAATAACCCGTAAAAATTTGTTAACTTTTGAATACTATGTCCATTTAAAAATTATTAATAATATAAGCTCGATATAAAATATCCGAATTAAAACTTTATTACATGTTTTAAGATGAAGTTTGTCGAAAATAAACTAATTTCAAAATAACCATTTAATCGTCCTTTTTCTTTAGCACAATATAAATACTCAAATAATTTAATTGGGCCTTATTACAACAAAACTTATTCAAATACTTAGGGTACTGAAAATGATAAATACTATTAAATAAAGAAAAACAACTTCTGTATAAAAATCGTCAGCATGGCCACCTTTGTATCCACTCCAACCCGGTCCATTAATCACGAATCACCGCGATGGTTAAAAAGTTGGGTGAGTCACACAGGACTCAGTGTGTAATTAACCACTGAATTCCACCCACATGCTAACCACATAACAACCCATGCATATATCATATTCAAATCATATCACATTCTGGGCTTGGCCCAAACTCATAACACTTATCAGCTAGATGGGTAATTATCCACATACTCTCCACACACTGGGCTTAGCCCATTTATTCAAGTCCACAATCACACATATATTCACATACCACAATTTATGCAATAATGAATCCCGACCCAAGCCTAAGGTCCATCCCCTACACACCCCTTATCCAATTTTTACCACACACCGGGATTATTAAATCACCCTCTCCTTTTTACTCCACAAGGCATTCAATGCCAACAACGTGCAATTAAGCACAAAATCCACAACGCGACCTCGATCGGCGCCAATCCACGATGTAGCCGTAGCTAACACCAAAATCACGATGGGACACATAGTCACTCATCAATCCACGATATGGCACATAGCCGATATCAATCACGATGAGGCACACACCCACTCATCAACCACGTGCTCAAGTACACCCGCACCTTCTTTCATAGCCCACCCATGCACATGCAACATAAAATACAATCATGATAACGCATGCACATGATACTCATAAATAAGCATACTCGCACATACAAATCAATGATCATATTCCAACAAATTTGATACTAACTCGATCATCGCCATACCCTTGAAGGGTATCAATATCACGATTATCACCGCACTTGTTAGTAAACACATTACCCATGCAAATATAAATCCCGAAACAGCTTGGCTAGCTACACACCTTATTACTTGGAGTTCTAGACTCGATCCCCGACGCTATCGCTAAAAGCGAGACTACGGCTATCCGCCTATAGCTTTCTCTTCTTGGCCCCACACCCCGTGGCCAATCCCGAACTACGAGACGGCTCTTTTCTTAAACTTCGGGATAGGGACTTTCCTTTTTCCTCTAGACCGGTATTCGCATCCATCGACGGCACTTAATCGTAACACTTCGTTAATTATCAATATACGCAATCTTAAACCAAATATTTAAAACTTAACCTACTTACCAAAAGTCTTGAAATCCCTAAGCTCCTTAATCACCGCCAAAACTCTTAAATGGTCACAAATCAATCGGTTATCAAATATATACCCAATATGGCCTTGTGGCCGAATATCACAAGTCCCTTTACCTTACTTATCGAAATCCCGAAAGTCGCACTTGCTCCTCGAACTGTCGTAATCCCGCTTATACAACTATCGAATCGGCTACTACTAAAAAAATATATGAGTATAGCCCCTTGGCCGAATACTTACCACCACCTTACCTTGATGAGTAGCCGAATTCAAACAGCCCCTAAGTGCTCCTCACGCTGGCTTAACAATAGATCCTTCGGCTAACAAGGATTCTACCCTCACTAGAATTGAGATTTGGCTTCAATGACTTGCAAAATAGTGGAGAGGATGAAAGACTGAAAGGTTCGGCAATGGGGATCAAAAGGAATATTTCGGCTTTAGCAAACAAATAGAAAAAAGAGAAAAGAAGCACTTACCACTTTCGGTTTTTAAACAAGTCACGAGAAGAATAGGTGAATGCTATAGTGGTTCGGCTATGGCTTCCAAATAGGGGTGAAATATTCGGCTATACAAGAAGAAAATATAGGCTTGGGGTTGGGAGAAAATAAAGAAAAGATGGATAAGGGGAGAAAGTAGAAGGATTCGGCAAAGGGTCTTAAAGAAAACATGAAGAAGGCTGCCCATTAAAAAGAAAAATTCGGCACTTGACTCCCCCTCTTTGACCGAATGTTGCCATCCAAAGAGCCCTTTGGCCGGCCACTACTTCTTCACTCCTCAAATCCCACATTTCTCTCCTATTTTTCCTCATATTTTATCTCCTGATCATATTCAAAAAAATAAACCAATATCAACCATTATCTCCTATTTACTAATTTTAAACTAAATAAAATAATCCTACAATTATCTAAAATAAATAAAATAACATAACCCTTATCACTTACCCCAAATTAATTCAAAAAGGATTAAACAAAATCAGCTTAATCTTATCTATTAAAGCTCCCATGTGCCGCCCACCTTTACTCCACCCCTTCACGCCAAAGAAGAAAAATAAAAACCCCAATGCAGCTTTCCATGGTTCGAACATGGGACCTGTTGGGACAAGCGACTGTAGCGCCCCTGTGCCATTCGGCCAAAGCGTTATTTTGTGTCATAAACGCGCCACCAATTCTTTTAGGCCTTCTCTATCTTTAACGCCAGCTTGCAAAATAAGAACATCAAAATTCTACTTCCCTTGCGCCTTGAACTCACGACCTGCACCAAGCCCCCCTTACAACGCCCCAAGCCATTTTACCAGCCCATCTTTCTTGTCCACCAACGCCCACAACATCCCTTTAACCCCCTTTAACTCAGCCCCCTCATATTAACGCCAACACCCAAAAATAAAAACGCCTTGCTGCCATCTAGATTCGAACCCAAGCCCTTGATGGCGCTATAATCAGCCCCTTAAGTGGCGCATGGAAGCCACCTTACCAAGGCATTTCTTATGCCCAAAAACGCCTAAAATTAATCCTAAGGCCTCTCTAGCCAAACTCCCCTTTTTCACCTAAAAACCAAAAATTTTCCTAAGGCATTCTCCTATATCTTAAAGTTCTCAAGGCCCTTAAAATTCATCCAATCACACACTGAAGCATGCTAACACTCGAATTATGCATAAACGCATAACCCCTAATCTAGGATGTTACAACTTTTCAAATCAGATTTTCAATTTTCGACAACAAGACAGAAAATAATCGATTTTACGGCTTGACTCTCTTATTGTCCCCAGTGGAGTCGCCAAGCTGTCGAAACCATTTTTTTTTGAAAGAAAACAGCATTGACTTTAAAAACGAAAATGGAGTCGCCACCAATCTTTTTTCGAGGTGTGATCAAATCACCTTGAGGTTGATCATTAAAACATTTTGATTTATTAAAACAATGATTTTGGCCTACAAAATTCGAGAAAACGAGTTCGGGAGTCGGTTACGCACGAGGAAGGATTAGCACCCTCGTAACGCCCAAAATTGGTACCTAATTGATTAATTAACGACTTAATATTGAAAATTTGAAAATATTTTAAAATACGATCCTCTTTAAAAGAAAACTTGAATAAATTAAATCAGATGCTAAGACCCTCTTATTTCGAAGAAGTAAAATGCCACGCCTAGTGAGTTAGGATACGACATTTCAAATCCTTAAAACTAAGCTTGTCTTTTGACTTTTAAAGCTCATGCATTTAAGTTTAAGAAGGATATCCGATTATTTGAGTCAAATGAAAAATCGAAACCCAGTAAGTTAGGGCACAATTTCTCAAAATTCCAAATACAGAATATTGCCTTTATTTTTAGAAATCCTTACCTCGAGATAACAAAATGTCACATCCAGTGAGTTAGGACACAACATTTTTGAATTCTCGAGAATAAGCTTTTATTTAACTTATATGCTTTGATTTAAAAAGGATAATAATTAACGCAATAAATAACAATAATAAGAGCAAAAATAAATAAAAAAGGTAAATAGTAATAAAATAATAAAACAAACCAGCGGTATATAAAATAAAATAATAAGAAAAGTAAATGAACAAATAAAAACTAAAATTTAATTTAAAATTTAATAATAACTACTAATGAATTAAAAATATAGAAATATTGGGTAGTTTAAAAATACTAACAATGATGAAAATAATGTTAAAAATAATAATACAAATAATAAAGGATCTAAAGTTGGAAATTATTTAAGAGGATATAAATATAATAAATAATAATATGATAAATGTATTTACAAATACTAGATAAATATTAAAGAAATAATAGTAATAAAAACAATAGTTAATAATATCAAGGCACAAAAAGTAACAATAATAATAATAGAGGCCAAGAATAAAATAAAGTGAAATAAAATAAATAAGATAAAATAAAAACTCATTGAATATGAAAATAAATAAAAAAATAAAAAGAAGGAAATGATAAATAAAATAAATAAAATAAACGAAACACAACAAATATAAAATAAAACCTAGACAAAGCTAAAAAAGGATTAAATTGCCATTTGAAATAAAGTTAAGGGTCTAAATTCGAATAAAATAAATTTAGGGGGCTAAAATATAATAAAATAAACACAAAAGGACTAAATTGAAGTTTAATCAAAAATTTGGGTAAAAATCGGGAATGAAAACAATGTAAAGGACCAAGTTGTAACGCGCGAATAACAAGGAGGGACCAAATGGGAAATATTCCCAATCCTTCAAAACGCGCAGTTTCAATATGGACTAAAATGAAGCAGACGCAAAAATTACGGGGTAAAAATTAAAAAGAAAAAGAACAAAAATGACTAAATTAAAACACCCCATTAATGCGGAGGGACCAAAGGCGCAAATAGCCCATTCACCGCAAAAACACGCGGATTCTTAGGGAAAATGGGTCAGATTTCGGGTCGCGTCACAAAACAACGCCGTTTTGGCGTCTGTGCTTTGGCCCAAAACGGCGCCGTTTTGTAAGGCCTATTTAAGTTAAAATTTTTCCAAAAAGAATTCATTTCAGCCACATTTAAAAAAAAAATTAAACTCTCTCTACTCTCTCTTCGAATCCGGCCTTGGGCTCCGTCACCGGATTTTGGCCAATCGCCGCTGTGGCCCGCCGCCGTCGACCACCGTGCACGGCATCCGGAACTCCAAAAGGTAAGTTTTTTTTCATACTATATCTTAATATATGTATATAGTTAAAAAAATAAAAATATTTATATCTATATACATAACAGTTGCGAAGAGAATGAAGAAAAAAAAAAGAAAGAAAAGAAAAATAAAGAAAAAAGAAATGAAAAGAACCTTTGCACGAGTATTACTTCGGTTTTTTTTTTGTATTGATTGTCTGTGTAAAAAAATATACAAGGTTCATTTGTGTCTTTTATAGCCGAATACAATGCTTTGTCACCCTATTTTTGTTTTTCCACTACTGTTTTTTTTTGCCTCTGTGCTGTTGTGCGTCCTTGTGTTGTTTGCATGTACGGAGAAGGCCAGCTGTGGCAACGTACGGAGGCTGACGTGGGAGGAGCGGCGTTGGAGGCTGTTGCGGCGCAAGAAGCTGGCTAGGGTTTCCGTTTTGTTCATTTGCTGAAAATTAGCTTTGGGCCGTTTGGGCTTTAATTTATTTGGGCTATAATAATAATAAAAACTGGACTGTTTAATCTGGGTTTATTTTGGGTTAATTGGGCCAGGCCAAAATTGGCCTATTACAACATGTATGCTCACACGAGCTGTAAATCAGAATGCTCACACGAGCTGTAAATCATAATGCTCACACGAGCTGTGAAAATGGGCTTGCTCACACGAGCTGTGGGTCAGAACGTAGCTACACGATGCTACTCACACGAGCTATGGAGTATCCGCAACACATGTCGGACCTCAACCATCGGTAGAACATTCAAGACCAGCACCCAAATCATGTAAACCCTAATGACATGTCATTTATATCCTACGAATTCCTAAGGTTCATACGGGACTCGGTAGTCATCGAAACATCGTTGGATATGCGACAGATATGTATATATTTAAATATGGCATTCCACATTACATGTATAATTCAATTAAAAGCACATAAATACAATATAATAACACGAAATTACCTCGACGATTAAACGTAGATACGGAAGCGATTATTTTGAAACTTTATCTTTGCCCCGATCTAAATCCGTTTGAGGTTTGTCTTGATCTAAACGAATAAATTCAGCTCAATTCAATACTTATCTTATTCAATTTAACCCAAACTCATATTTTAGTAAAATTATATTATTTGCCCCTATAATTTTGATTTCATTTCAATTTAGTCCCTAGCTCATAAAATGAAAATTCATGAAATTTTCCATTAACCCACTATAGCTAAAGTTCATATAGAGCTTAGCAAGCCCTATATTTCATTTATTTCACAATTTCACCATGAATATTTTCTATTTTTCGATTTAATCACTATTTGACAATTTCATCAAAAATCACTTAACAAAAGTTATTTATCTAACAACAACTATCCATTTTCTTCCATCAAACATCAAAAGCAACCTATGTTCATTCATGGCAAAACTCTAATCTTTTAACATTTTTACAAATTAGTCCCCGGGCTAGCTAGACTAAGTTACAACGATCCTGAAAACATAGAAATCATTAAAAACGGGACAAAAATGACTTACATGCACACACCAAGGTTGGCCGAATGCTTCAAGCCCTAGCTATGGCTTACTATCCTTCAATTTCGGTGGTGTTTCACATTAAGGAAGATGACACCATTATTTATTTTGTTTTTAATTTACTTATTAACTTATTTACTAATTTAACCTTACTTATAACCTTTAAAATTTCATAACTAATGTCCATATTTGTCCACTCAAAATAAAAATGGTTTATTTACCTTATAAACCCCTTTACTAATTAATTTCATAGTCATTTGATACCTTTAACTTATAAAACTCAAGTTTTACACTTTATGTGATTTAGTCCTTTTTATCAAATTAAGCATTCAACCGGTAAAATTTCTTAACAAAATTTTTATACGGTAATACTAACATGCTGTATACATTAAAATAATAAAATAAATATTTTTACATCGGATTTGTGGTCCCAAAACCAATGTTCTGATTTCACTGAAAATAGGCTGTTACATATTTTTATAGAAGGTGTTGGATTCAGTGCCCTTTGTGTAGTATTTTTGAAACACCCCAAACCCGGCCCACGAGCTTTGACCAGATTTGGTATGTTCCTCAAGTAAACCGGTTCAAAATTCTTTTGTTCTTAGGAAAACTTGTGTGATTTTAAGAAAATATTTGTTTGGGTTGGGCTTGTGTTGAAAAACAGGTTCGTTTTATATTGAAATCCCTTTTTATCTTAAGTGACAAAATATTTAGGGTTTAGTTTAAAAGAAATTTTAATTAAATTTTAATAGATAAAATTCATAATCATAATAAATAAAAATAAGTGTAAAGTAATTCAACTATGGCCTTATGGCCTTATTACATCAAATAATTCCCAAAATAATTCAAAGTACTAAAATAAATTCAAGAGTCCTCAAAAATATAAACTTCATGTTGAGCATGGCCACCACAAGTTCTGCCGTCCCGGTCCATCACTGTTCATCACCTAAAAAATGTTCCCCAACGGGGTGAGTCAAACAGACTCAATGTGCACACGACACTAAATCATAATAGAATCAAACATATCACATATTACACATTCAAAACATAGAATACAGGTTATGATGCATTCCCAAACCCAAACCTAGTTGTCCATCCGCTATACACCCCCGTACCTGCCAGTCACACCGTGGGGACTACTAAGTCGACCCTCCTTCCGCTTACACTCCAAATCATGGGTCTTAGGTCACCGCATACTATGGTCTTAGGTCACCACTTTTAGATTACGTGGTCTTAGGTCACCACTTTTCGAGATATCACGGTTTTAGATCACCGTGTTCGTGGTCTTAGGTCACCACATTCACTTCCCTCTCAAAACAAAACCATATGCCCCATATAATAATATGCATAATATGCCGAGTTCACATTCTTATCATATTCTCATGTTACAAATAACATTTTTCATATTCCTAGTAGAAGTAGGAAACGTGCACAGAGTATTTAGTACCATAACATGGTACCTTAGCCACTTTCATATTCTTAATATCACATATTTTAATTAAACACACCATAAAACATATTAAGAATTAGTGTGGGGTACACACACGATACACTTAGCGGTTCACTTAAATCCCGAAAAATCGATCTATCGCTTTAGATCCTAAATCCCTACATTTGGCCACATTTAGTATTTTAGGAAAAAGCCTATTCGGCTAATTTAATCAAATCCCAAGGATTATCGTATCCACTTTCTTACCTTGCTGCCGATTTGATAATTAATCAAATCCCGAAAACTTGTATTCTTCCCTTTAAAATCGGCTAATCACTTAAGGATCTTAAATCTCGAAATTATCCATCGGTTATAGCTTCATCCGAAATCCCTAAAACCACATGTTAGATCAACTTCTAACCTTTAATCACAATCAATGGCTCTTGGCCGAATGTCGATATGACTTACCTTGATGGTCAAATCCGAAGATCTTTTCCTTTATAGTCGACTATGGCAAAATCCCGAAAGAATCCCTTTCTTGAAGAAATCGACAAACACCTATGCTTGAAGCCCTCAAAGATTCGGCTTTGGAAAGAAAAGAGAAGGAAGAATAAAGATGGAGGATTCATTATGGCTTCTAATGGAGAGGAAAATATTCGGCTAGGTTCCAACAATTACTTAATCTCGACTTGACAAAAGAAAAAAAGAAAAGAAGAGAAGAGAGCACAAAGAATTCGGCAGAGAAAGGAGGAAGCACAAATTGATGAGTAGCCCTCCTTCCTTCCTTTTATAGCCGAAATTATCATCTAAGGAGTCCCTTACTTGGCCACCACTCCTCTATCTGATAACTTTATCCTTTAATTATCACTTAAAATAAAAGATAATTCAGCAACTATCCTTACTTAGCCGAAATTATTAAACGCAAAGTCCCTTACTTGGCCATCACTTCTCCCTTATTTTCCTCTTTATCTCTTTATTCAAATTAAAAGAATTTAATCCAACAATTATCTCTTAAAAATAATGATAAATAAATCCCTTATTTATCCACTATTTATAAAATAATAAAAGCTCCTACTTTATAGCCATGTGCCGTCCACCTCTCTGCTCCTTGTAGCAAAATAAAATTTCTTTTATTTGCTTCCCATGTGACTCGAAATTAGGCCCATTCCTCTTGCATATGGCGCCATTTCCATAGGCCCTAAGTGGCATCTTCAGACCACTTTTCCAAGCCTGTTTGTGTGTCAAATTTCACAAACTTTTTCTTTTAAGGCCACCTTGCCTTAATTTCCCCTTTTAAACCTTAAAACTCGTCATTTCTAGGTCATTTCTAGGTTTCCAAAAATTTTCGATCGGCTCTGTAAACTTGACATTTCCTTACATTTCCATGACATTTCCTTACAAGACATTTCCTTACATTTCCAAGGTTCTAAAAATGTTTACTTTCCATTTTCCTTACATTTCCTAGTTTCCAAAAATGTTCACCTTCCATTTTTAAACTTAACATTTCCATACATTTTCAGGTTTCCAAAAGTGTTCAAAATATATTCATAACACATAAGATATGTCATTTCGTACAATTAAACCAAAAATGCATAGGCCCTTTTCAGGATGTTACAATTTTTGTCTATGTATACTTATATTTTTCAAACAAATTGGTTTAATATTAGTATTCATTAATTACATCAATATCCTTTGTATATTGTCCTTAATATTTTTGCATGCAAAGCAACAAGGAAACAAATATTGGTTCGCTGGTTATCTAATGTTAACTAATACTAAGCGGTATTACGTGGTTCAATCATAATACGAAAAGATAGCTTGTATTAGTAAATGAACCTAAATATGTCCTTAATCTAATCAGAAATGAGAAAATTGATTGAAAGACTAATATGTTGTCTATCATGTCCAATTGGGGAGATGCTTTGTCTTGAGCATTGGAGCGGATAACTCCTAAAAGATAGAGTCATAGATGTGACTAACTGAACATCAAACATGACCCAAGTAGAATAGATCTTAGATCCGTTTATGGATTTATTCATTTGTGACATTCATAGTGTGACATACCTTAATCTTGAGTGGATGATGGACTATGTATGCGTGACTCGTATATTTTGATGTAAGTAAAAGTCTGAGTTCAAATAGATAAGGAATCGAAAGATGGTGCGTTGGGTATACGACTTCTGTAGTATATAGCATCATTCACAATAGTAGAATTCATAACCCAACTAATGGGTAAATGATATCTTCCCATCAGCATTACGTGATAAATGAAAGTAAACGTGATCACGAGTCGTTTGTCTTTGTGATAAATAGCAGTGAAGGTCGACCAATAGGAAGTTGGGAATGATACAGATCCGTCTCGCACAAATCACAGATTTTTTTTAGGAAAAATATTATTATTATAAATATCACAAGTCGACTCGGTTTTCAAAACTTTTAATTTTCCAATGTGATTAAAAATTGTTTTCTAAACTGGATTTTTCCAACTTAAAGATCATGATCAAATACTCCTAAAGAGTTATGTTTTCCCAAAAATTTTCATCATTCATTACTTTCAAAAGAATGATGATATAAATGTTTGACAAATATGTTCAAGTAATCATTTGAAAATCTAGTATTCAAGATTGAATACGTAGAATTTGAGATATCATGTGATGTTCTCTTGAGGGGGAGTAAATACGTGTTGTACTTTTTTTCTCTTAATCGAGGTTTTGTCCCATTGGGTTTTCCTGATAAGATTTTTAATAAGGCAGTATATTATGCGTTTTATAGATAAGTTTACTATTTTTCTTTCACTACGAAATTTTTTTCATGGGATTTTTATCTTAGTAAGGTTTTAATGAGGCACATCGTCTACCAATTGTCATCCAAGGGGGGTTATGAATATCTTATCATTGAGTAGATGTCTATCAAAATCAAGATAAGTTTGGTGTACATTAGGATTCTAATATTCATTAGAAGTAGAGTTTTATTTCACTTATACTTCTTATATCTATAAATATAAACTTTGGAAAAACATTATAAATATTAATCAATAAAATACATTTTTTTTTTTGCTCCTCTATTTTATTGTTCTTTATTCTTTGTTTCAGATCAATTTTTAAAATTTTTTAATATAAAAAATTTGAGATAAATATTAAAATTATACATGAATTTTGATACAATGTATATTGTTATACATTAATTTTAATTTAGTGCATTTGTATACATTAAACTTTAATTTTGATTTAATTTTCACATTTCACCTAACCCTGTTATCTACGTGGCACAATTTTTCATCAAATCATGTGTAAATTATTTATATATACTTGTTAATTAATATATATATATAAATTAAACTTAATAATTATGACATTTTATTAAATTAAAAACAAACAATTAAATTAAAATTGTTTCCACCTAGATTAAAGAAAAATAAAAATGTTTGGGAAATGGGTTTCTTATTTCCCCTATTTCTTTAATCTAGGTAGAAATAATTTAAATTTATTTATTTATTTTTTAACCTGATAAAATGTCATATAAGCAATTTACATAAGACTTAACGAAAACTGCACCACAGATATAATAGGGTTAGCAAAATGTGAAAATTGAACCAAAATTAAAGTTTGATGTATACAAATGCACCAAATTGAAATTGATGTTTAACATTGCAAATAATATCAAAATTAATGTAGAGTTTTGGTATTTATCCCTAAAAAATACTATTAATTTTAAGCTTTTCAGAACTATTTCATTATTATATTATTAATAAAAGATAAATATCAAAATTATAAATAAACTTTTAGTCGATGTGTTATTTGATAAATAAACTTTTATTTTGTGTAATTATACACATGAAACTTTAATCGTGGTTCAAAAGTATACATAAAACTTTGATTTTGATTCCATTGTATACATTTAAATAAATAAATACATTTTTTTTATATTGAATAAGTATACTATTTTGTGTGTGCAATATGTAAATGTAAAATTGTGTTATATTGATCATGGTACTGGTTATTTGTGAAAATTGAATCAAATCAAAACGTTATATATAAAACTGCACAAAATCAAAATTCATATATAACATTACACATTGACAAAAATTCATATATAGTTTTTAAGATGTATCCTATTAATAAAATAAAAAAGTAATGTATTTAACAAAAAATAAAATAGATATAATTCAATAAATTAAAATTAATAAAATATTCAATATAGTATTTTTTTTATCTAGAGAATGTTATCAAATCTTTTCATCATTTCTATAAATTAATAATTATATATTAACATAGGTAAGAGAAAATATTGAATATAATGACATTGGGGACTTATATGTATATATAGAAATTTAATTTTTATCCAATTAATTCTTTAACAATTTAGTTTTAAATTTAAGGAACTAAAAAATTATTTATAAATTATTATGCACAATTTGATTAATTAATAGGATAAATAAAAGAGTGATATTTGTTTACCCACTTGTAGATTATCATGTTGGTTATCACATCAGTGTCATTAAAATTATTTATATAAACAAATGTAATACCTGTTACAGTTTCAATTCACTTGTAAAGACTAAAAAATTTCACTAACGATGTATCAAATAATTACTCAAATAATAAGGTATAAAATAAAATTAAATTAGAGTAAAAATGAAGAAAAAATAAATATTAAAGGAAAATATGGTTAAATATGTTATTTTCTAGAAAAGTAGATAAATACATGGAATATATATGGCAATCAACTTAACATACCATATTAGCATGTCATTACCTTATTTGCTTGTTGTTATCCCCTTTTATATTCATGCTGCTACAAAACCTGACACATATGGTATTTAATTATGTATTTTTATCATTTAATTACTTAATTTTTTGAAATTAAATATTTTAATCAGTCTCTATTAGTTGTTAATTTTGTAACAGAAATCTAACATGGATTTTTTTATTGATTTAAGAATAAATTTCGCCCTCTAATATTTACACATTCTATAAAATTAATTCTAAATTTTTAGAAAAAATCAACAAATTTAGCCCTCAATATTTGTAAAATTTATCATTTTAATTTTAATTCTAAAGAATTGAAAACATTTACAAAATTTGTTAATTAGGGCTAGAATTTTCAAATGCCACAACCATGATACAAGGAAAGGTAAAAGGTTTGAGTATATATCCAACTGGTTACTTCAGCTTCATAAACCTTAATGCAGCATAAAGGTAGGGAAAACACTTTGAGTTTGCAACTGCATAAGGCATCAGCCATTTGAAGATGTTGTGAAGAAAGAATTACAAGTTTTGGACATTTACCTAATGTCTTTTATTTGTATATGTGGTGGGGCAGAAGAAGCCAGAAATGTATTAATCAGCCATCGCTTGAACAGTGCACGATTGAAAACACAAACATATAAATATCCAAACTATTCATCATATTTCTTAACCAAGTTAAAATGACATGGAACCTACAAGCAACTTGTCTGTGAGTTTTTATGAGAAGCAAGGTGGTTAGGCGTAAGGCCAGTATTATCAGTGACCGTCAAGTCCTCCATCTTCCCACCTTGTGCAAGCCTCAACATTATCCCTGATAGGGGCCCAATGGAAAGGAGTACTGCAACCTGATGTAAAGATGAAACATGGTTAACAACACAAAACACTAGGTTATCTGGATGAAGGTACTTAGAAATGGCATTTTAAAACCAAGAATCAGAAATTATAGGGTTAGACTTCCATTACTGAGTTAATAATAACTAACGATAAAGTTAACAAAAGTTGAATGATTAAATAAAAAAAATTATTAATTGAGATTGAGTGATTAATGCATTTTATTTTCTTACTTCATTCTTATAAATACACATGGTGGAACAGAACAGATCCCTTGAATGTGATGTAAAAGTAGGGTTAGTTTAGTTATGGGCGTGTATTGGAGGCAATTTCATACATCTGTTGATGACCTATAACGCCAATCACGTCAAACTTTACTTACATTAATATCTGTTATTTCTACCTCAACCCCTTGTATGTACTGTTGGATTTTTATTTTTGTAAATAAAGGAATTAAGTTGAAAAGAACTCGTTATAATGTGGCTGTTAAAAGGCTTATAGTATCGTGTAAATCATTTTCAAAGACGGATCAAGCATGAGTAGGTATAACTTCAAACATTGAAAAATCTGTTAAGCTTACTATTGGTAGCCTTAGCCATACAATTTACTAGTCTATTATGGTCACGTGAAACATGTTGAAACTTAAGTTGTCAACCCTTTTTGCATAAATCATATATTAACTATAAATTATGAAATATTACTATCAGCCGCATAATTATTTTCTATTAAATCAACTTGGATTATTTTGATCATATATATATACACGTAACATCAAAGAAAGTTAAAATTTTTTATTAAATGTTACATTTTACTTTTAAATAGCATTTTTAGTGAAAACTTTGTTTTGATTTCCCTTCTTTTGAATGTAGTTACCTTTAATGCTGTTGGTGTGAAATTTTTTAATTGTAGGTGAGTAAAATTTTGAAAATACGAATAATTATTTGAATAGAAAAGTTAATTAATAGGATAAGACTTTAAGATATCACTACAGCAAAACATGTTTTTAGCGGCGTTTTTTTGGGCCTATAGACAAGCGCCGCAAAAAACGCCGCTATAGATAACGCCGCTATAGAACAAGACCTTTAGCGGCGTTTTTCCCACAAACGTTGCTATAGAACATGACATTTAGCGGCGCTTTCCCCACAAACGCCGCTAAAGATCATGACCTTTAGCGGCGCTTTCTCCACTAACTTTAGCAAATTTCTAAAATCCCCTTTTCATTCATATACAACTCGAATTGTCAACATAATTTCCTGTTGTCGAAACCATTTTTTTGAAAACGGGAGTTGACTAGGGTTTTGAAAACGAAAATAAAAATGGGAGTCGCCACCGATCTTTATTAGGTGTGATCGGATCACCTTTGTTTTAATAAAACGTTTTGGTTTACTAAAACGGTGTTTTTGGTCTACGAAATTAGAGAAAACAGGTTCGAGAGTCAGTTACGTGCGAGGAAGGATTAGCACCCCCGTCACGCCCAAAATTGGTACCTAATTGATTATTTAATGTCTTAATGTCGAAAATTGAAAATCGAGAACGAATTTAAAATACGATCCTTTTTTATTAATGTTGATTTTAAAACACTTGAATGAGTTGGAATAATCATTAAAGACCATCTCATCTCGAGGCGACGAAATGCCACATCCAGTAAGTTATGACACGATACCCCGAATCCTTGAGAATAAGCCCGCCTTTTATTTAAAAGCATGTGTATTTTAATTTTAAAAGAATATTTGGTTATTTAGATTAAACGAGAAAAAACGAAACCCAGTAAGTTAGGGCATGATCTCTCGTATTTCTAAATACGGAATATTGTCATTTTTTAGAAATTCTTATCTCGAGGTATGAGATGTCACACCCAATAAGTTAGGGCACAACACTTTGTACTCTCGAGAATAAGCTTTTTTTTTATTTTAAACTCGTATTTTGTTTTAAAAGAATATTTCGTTATTTAGGCTAAACGAGAAAAGTCGAAACCCAATAAGTTAGGGCACGATCTTCTCGAATTTCTAAAACGCGAAATATTACCTTATTTTGAAAAAATTTCGGTTTTTGAATAATAGCGAATACAACATGTAAAGGCATGCATTTATTTTGTTTGGAGTAAAATACGACGATCTAAGTTGGATAAATGTGTTAGGGTTTAATCACGATAGATAACACGAAGCGACCATATGGTAATGAGCATTGATCAATAATACGTGAATAAAACATTATAAGTGAATGACAATGATATGAAAATATGAATAAGTAGATTATAATACACACAAGGACAATAATCATATAACATGCACTACTTTAAAAATTTAACATTAATGATCAAACACAAATAAATTAAACAACATATATCAATTTTCAAAAAGTATGAAGCAAGTTAAAACAAATAAAATATAAAACATAATATTTGAAATGATAATATATTAGTTTAAGATAGATAATGTAAAAATATTTTAAAATTAATGATACATAAAACAATTTTTAAAAGATGATATAAAAAATTTTTAAATAAGAAATGTATAGATATATATATATATGTATATAAAAGTATAGGATAATAATATGAAGAGAACTTAAAATAAATAATAATAAAACATTTTAAAATGAATAGAGAATTTAAAATAAAGTATATGAAATGATTTTAAAATGGATAATAAGACAATTTTTAAATAATAAAACGAGTTTAAAAAATAATAATATGTGAAGCATTTTAATATGGAACAATCTAAAATAATTAATGCATAAAATAATTTTAAAATAAAATAAAAGGGGCTTAAAATAAATAATATATATGATATTTAAAATGAATAAATAAATACCAAATTAAAAAAAAAGTTAAAATCAAACAGACCAATGACTGAATCACAATAGAAAATAAACTTAAGGAACTGTATAAAAAAAAATAAAACGAATTAGGGCCCATCTGTACGCGCAGGAAAACAAAAAGGACCAAAGGGGCAAATATCCCTGGCCTCCATGCGCTGCGTTTCATGGGGACCAAATCGAGACTAAAAATAAATCAAGTAGCCACAATCACAGAATCAAACAGGGGCTCAATCGAATGCCAGTGCAAATTGGAGGGACCAAACGCGCAAATTGCCCTTTAGGGCATAAACGCGCGGACCCAGTGCATGGGTCGGGCTGACGCGCGGGTCCCTTCCTCTTCAAAGGCGCCGTTTTCCCTTATTTATTTAAACCAGAAAAAAAAATTATTCATTTTTTAATGTTTCAGAAAAAAAATCAAAGGCCCCCCCTTTTATTCTGTCAAAACCTCTCTTTGGTTTCTGTGGTCCAATCACCGGACGAGCACGCCGTTGACGGTGATAGCCACCATATACGGTGGTCGATGTCCCAAAAGAGGGTGATCCTCAAGCCTCTTGGCCTTCCCGACCTTAACCCGAAACCAAAAATACCCGAAAAGCCCTCTAAAATCCAAAGGGTCGAAGGGGACCTTTCGGTTCCGTCCTCTCCGGTCGCCAGAAAAGCAAGCCTTTTCCTTCTCAGGTAACCCCCTTTTTATTCTTATTATTTAGTTTTTAAAAAAATTTTAAAAAGAAAAAAAAGATAAATAAAATGAAGCAAATAAAACGAAGCAATATTGAATAGCTGAAAATAAAGAGCAGAAAGACTAAGAAAATCCACATTTTTCTAATCTGTTTTCTTTTTTCTCAAATGTTCGTAAAAAAATCGGAAGAAGAAATTACAGGGATTTGTTTTGGTTTTTATAACTGATTTTACAGATCCGGTTTTGGCCACTTCTGTCTTGTTTTTGTGTTATGTTTGTCGTTTTCTTTCTCGTTTGTTTTTGCTTGCGTGCTGTTGTGTCTTCGTTTTGCAGGCGACGTCAGAGGCGTGCGAGGAGGCGATGGGATTTGCTGACGTGTGGTGACGACGGTGGGGCGTGGAGGGAGCTGAAAGGTCGGCGACGCTGAGGCTAGGGTTTGCCTGCTGCTTTCTTTTTCTGTAATGGGCTGTAATGTTGGGCTTAGGGTTTAATTTTTTTTTGGGGATTCGGGTCTGTTGTAACTGGACACTTATTTTTGGATATTTTTGGGTTTGAACTTGTTTTTTGTTGGGCCAAAATTGGCTACTACAGCTGCCCCTCTTTGATCATTGTCGTGTAACGAGAATTGAGCAAAGACTTCAAAAGAGCCAATTTTGCCCAATTTCGCCGAATCTTGATCTTTTTGGTGCTTCTGTTCTTCGAGTGGCCTCGCTTTGACCCACTGCAACTTCAGGGGTATAAGGATTGTTGCTCTGATTCACTCAACTGCAACTTTAATGAGGCTAGACTCGCCTTTACAATCTGCTCCACTGCAACTTCATGGAGATATGATTTGTGGCTTTAATCTGCTCTACTGCAACTTCAGAGAGACAAGATTTGCTGTCTTCAGTCTGCTCCATTGCAACTTCAGGGAGATAAGACTTGTAACTTCAACCTGCTCTACTGCAATTTCAGAGAGATAAGGTTTGATGTGATCTGCCCTACTGCAACTTCAGAGAGATAAGATCTAATTTATAGCTTCAATCTGCTCCACTACAACTTCAGGGAAATAAGATTCGCTATTTTTAACACCTTTACTTTGCAACTTCGGGAGATAAGGTTTGATGGCTTGACCCTTGCTTTGCAACCGGGGGATAAGGTTTATGACTTCAATCTGCTCTACTGCAACTTCAGAGAGATAAGACTTGCTATCTTCAGTCTGCTCCACTGCAACTTCAGGGAGATAAGGGTAATGGTTTCCATCTGCTCCACTGCAAATTCAGGGAGATAAGACTTGTAACTTCAACCTGCTCTACTGCAACTTCAGAGAGATAAGGTTTGATGTGATCTGCTCTACTGCAACCTCAGAGAGATAAGATCTAACTCATAGCTTCAATCTGTTCTACTGCAACTTCAAAGAAATAAGATTCGCTATCTTTAACCTTCCCCACTGCAACTTCAGGGAGATAAGGTTTGACGTGCTCGATCCGCTTCGCTGCAACTTCAGGAAGGCAAGATCTGTAACTTGTAGCCTCAATGGATCTTGCTACACCGTCCTCTGGGGGACATGAGCTGTAAAATCGATTTCTTGGACCTATGCTTATGTCAAATAATTAGGATGGCATGACTAGGATGAATCAGATGCTCCTAACTAGATGTGTATGAATGATGTTTGTATGAATGCAAAGAATGTCATTTTTTTTGGAATGATCCTCTTTTTTAATGCTTAGGTAGTCATTGCTCGTTATTCATCAGGGTTCTATCATTGACGCATTACCCCGCATTCTTATTCAGTCGGTATCTTTGAGGGTCACAATTTGGACCACTATTTCCCAATTGCTCCCAACCCCTGAACCTGGTCAGTTCTGAATAGCGGTCTCACTTCAGGTTCTTGTAATATTTAGAAGTTTTCAGAGTAATATGCGAAACTCCTATTATTCGAATATTATTGGTCCATTAACCATTATTTCAATAAAATGCTTGAAAAAGATTATCACAATGGACAAGATGGAATTTTATTGAGAACAGAGCTCGAAATGAATAAACCGATCGAAAGATCAAATTTTGACAAAGTACAGAATGAGAATAAGTTAAGATAGCAAATTTGCTAAAAACAAAAATGAATAAATCAGTCAAGAATAGCAAATTTTGCTAAAATATGAAATGAATAAGATGAAAATAGGTGCCCCAGATATCATAGCATGAGCTTCTTTGCACAAAGCTTCTCGAGGACCCCTTTCAAACTTGATAGGTGTTTGGCAGACTTAGAAGACTTCGTTGATGTCCCAAGATGTAGCATCCCTCCTTCTTGTTAATTTGGGCGTAGCAAGACTATGGCGTGCCTCCCCTTTAATCAGCAATTTGAATTGCCCATTCTTAGGTTTTCAATTCAAAACCCCTTTGGTCTCAAGGCGCCCTTTGCGGGTTTTCACCTTGGCCTCTCCATTTTCTTTTTCAAGCTCAAGACGCACTTTGTGGGTTTTCGCCTTGGACCATTACTTTTTTTTTGTTTTTTTTTGTTTTTTTTTTTTTTTAGGTGAAGTATTTCTTGACTGAATCTGAGTTCACAAGATTAGGTAAGTTTTTGCCATCCATCTCTGTCAAAATCAGCGCTCCTCCAGAGAAGGTCTTCTTGACCACATAAGGTCCCTCCCAATTCGGCATCCATTTTCCTCTAAAGTCCTTCTATATGGGGAGGATCTTCTTCAAAACAAGGTCTCCCTCATGGAATTCTCTAGGGTGAGCCTTCTTATTATAAGCCCGCATCATTCACTTTTGGCATATTTGACCATGACAAATAGCCTTCAGCCTTTTCTCTTCAATTAGGTTCAGCTAATCATACCGGGATTGAATCCATTCTGCTTCATCCAACTTCAGTTCAGACAAGAATCGAAGGGAAGGGATATCAACTTCGATAGGAAGTACCGCCTCCATTCCATAAACCAAGGAGAAAGGAGTTGCCCCGGTAGAGGTTCTAACCGATGTTCGATAAGCATAAAGAGCAAATGGTAACTTCTCGTGCCAATCTCTGTAAGTCTCAGTCATCTTTCTCACGATTTTCTTGATATTCTTATTGGCCGCTTCCACTGCACCATTCATTTTTGGACGATACGACAACGAATTGTGGTGTTTGATCTTGAATTGACTGCAGACCTTTGCTATTGTACTATTGTTCAAGTTCAATGCAATGTCAGATATGATCCTTTCGGGCATTCCATATCGGCATATGATCTCCTTCTTTAAGAATTTGCTGACTGCCGACTTTGTAACGTTGGCATAAGAAGTAGCCTCTACCCATTTAGTAAAGTAGTAGATGACCACAAAGATAAATCGATGCCCATTTGAAGCTTTTGGTGAGATTGGCCCAATGACGTCCATGCCCCACATAGAGAAAGGCCATGGAGAAGTCATGACATGAAGAGGTGAAGGAGGTACATGAATTTTATCTCCATAAATTTGCCATTTGTGGCACTTCTTGGCACAGCTGATGCAATCCCCTTCCATAGTGGACCAATAATACCCGAATCTCATGATCTATCTGGCCATTGTAAAACCATTAGCATGTGTTTCACAGACACCCTTATGGACTTCTTCCAAGATTTGTTTAGCCTCAACAGCATCCACGCATCTTAAAAGCACCTGATCCTTCCTTCTCTTATATAGAACCTCTCCATCTAAGACATAATCACTGGCCAGTCTTCTCAACGTCCTCTTATCGTTCTCGGTTACTTGGTCGGGTTACTCACGATTCTTCACATATTATAATATATCGTGATACCAAGGGTGATCATCTTTTCCTTCTTCTTCGTCGATGTTGTAGCAATGAGCCGGAGCCTCATAAATGCTCATTTGGATAGGCTTCACTTCCTCTCGCTTGTTTACTCTAATCATGGAAGCTAGAGTAGCCAAGGCGTCGGCCATCTGGTTCTCTTCTCGCGGGAGGTAACAGAAAATGATGTCATCAAACTCCTTAATTAACTCCAAACCTAGCTTTCGATAACTGATCAACTTGGGATCTCTTGTTTCCCATTCACCTTTGAGCTGATAGATCACTAGCGCAGAATCGCCATATACCTCTAACACTTTGATTTTGCATTCAATGGCTGCACGGATACCCATGATGCATGCTTCGTATTCGGCCATGTTATTTGTGCAATCAAAATCCAATTTGCTAGTAAAAGGATAGTGATCTCCATTTGGGGACACTAGGACTGCCCCGATTCTATTACCCACTGCGTTTGAAGCTCCGTCAAAGTTTAGTTTCCAAGGATGACCCTCCTTTTGAGCACCTTCTTCAGTGATCGTAACATACATTAGATCTTCATTCGAGAAATCAAATTTCAGTGGCTCATAATCTTCTAAAGCTCTGCTGGCCAGAAAATCTGCTATTGCACTCCCTTTTACAGCCTTCTGGTTTACATAGACTATATCGAACTCAGAAAGTAGAATCTGCCACCGGGCCATTCTTCCATTCAGAGCAGTCGACTCCATCATGTACTTGAGAGGATCTAGTTTTGAGATAAGCCAAGTGGTATGGTATAGCATGTACTGTCTTAGTCTCCGGGTCGTCCAAATCAAAGCGCAACACAGCTTCTCAATTGGCGAATATCTTGTCTCGCATTCAGTGAACTTCTTGCTGAGATAGTATATCGCTCTTTCCTTTTTTCCCGACTCATCGTGTTGGCCTAGCACACATCTCATAGAATTTTTGAATACCACCAAGTACAATATCAGTGGTCTATCCGGGCAAGGTGGCATCAGTACTGGGGCTTTGGATAAGTAATGCTTGACCTTATCAAAAACTTTCTGGCACTCCTCATCCCATACACCTGAGTTGTGTTTCCTAAGGAGACGGAATATAGGGTCACATTTTCTGTTAGTTGTGCAATGAACCGGGCAATGTAATTTAAACTTCCTAGGAAACCTCGAACTTCTTTTTGAGTGTGCGGTGGAGACAGCTCCTGTATGGCCTTTACTTTATCTGGGTCAATCTCAATTCTTTTTTCACTGACTACAAATCCTAGTAATTTTCCCTACCTAACCCCGAAGGTACATTTTGCTGGATTGAGCCTTAGTTGGAACTTCCTCAACCTTAGGAACAATTTCCTTAAGACCTGAACATGCTCCTTCTCAGTTCTGGATTTTGCAATCATATCGTCCATATAAACTTTGATCTCCTTGTGCATCATATCATGGAAAAGGGTTACCATGGCTCTTTGATACGTTGTCCTCGCATTTTTCAGTCCAAATGGCATTACCTTATAACAAAACGTCCCTCACATGGTACGAATGTAGTCTTCTCCATATCTTCAGGGTGCATCTTAATCTGGTTGTACCCGAAAAAGCCATCCATGAAAGAGAAAAGTGAATAACCAGCCGTGTTATCTACTAAGGTATCAATGTGAGGCAAAGGGAAGTTGTCTTTTGGGCTGGCCTTGTTCAAATCCCTATAGTCCACACACATCTGTACCTTCTCGTCTTTCTTAGGAACGGGTACTATATTGGCTACCCACTCTGAATACTTAACCACTTGTAAAAAATCGGCATCAAATTATTTCATGACCTCTTCTTTTATTTTCAACAAAACATCGGGTCTCATCCTTCGGAGCTTCTGTTGAACTGGCTTACACTCCTCCTTTATGGGGAGTCGGTGTACCACAATATCCGTATTTAACCCGGGCATGTCTTGGTATGACCATGCGAAGACATCCTTAAATTCTTGGAGTAACTCGATGAGGTCTCGCTTCGTTTCTGCGAAAATGCTAGCTCCAATCTTCAACTCTTTCCCTTCTCCTAAGCTCACAATTTCCACTGGCTCTTTGTGAGGTAGGATTTGTTTCTCATCTTGCTCTACCATCCTTAACAAATCGAGAGATATGTTACGGTCCTGGTCATCTTTGAAATCCTGAGAATCCTCCATACCCGCATCTTGCTCAAAAAGAGATTCTGCATCAGTAACAGCGTCGCTCATATCATTGATATCTGGGGACCTGTTAGAAGAGCGAAGAACGGTGCAAAAAAAAACAAAAGAATCTAAGAATGATTATTTGCATGATTGGTTATGAATGAAATGTAAAGAATATTTTGGTTATGAATGAAGAGAATAAAAGAACATTTGCTCGGAAATGATACAAAAAGGTGCATTTTATTGAAATAAAGATATTTGGACATATGCCTATTTAACAAAAGGATTCTTATCGCTCCTAAGCTTAGAGCAACAAGTGTGTTTTGAACATTACTCTGAATTAAATCTAAATGTTACAGGAATCTCTTCCATGGTCCAATTGTTCAGAACACTTCCAGGAGTGTAAGGGCAAATTCCAGATAAATCTCTTCCTTCAGTTCCTTCCTCGGATACGGTGTTAATGCTCAAACTTCCCAACATTTCCTCCGCCACTTCTCTTCTTGTCATCCTTTGTTCAGGGTATATAGTTCCTCCCAAAACAAATGTTTTAAATAAATGAGAAAAGGTCATTGGCTCCCATTTGACCTCTTCCCCGCTTAAGCGCGCCCTTCTTCTTTCCTACTTTTTCTCCACCTCTTTTCTCTTTTACTTCACATCTGGCTTGAATCCCAAGCCGAAACGGTCTCATTTTTCTTTCAGCATTGGTACCTCAGTCTTTCCTTGAAGGTATTTCCCGAGTCCTTTTCCTGGTAAGGCTCCCTTTCCAACTATCATTTGCAGGCCCATCCTCGTAGGTTTGGATATTTTGGGTATGGGGATCTGGTTGCCTTCGACGATGAAGGTTGCGTTGACAAATTCAAGCGATCGAAAAGAACATTCTATCGCTTCGTCGTCTGCCCCTATGTACGGAGCGTCACTGGTAACAGATGTTATGATATCCTCCTCTGCATTTATTGTGACCAATCTACCTTCAGTTATCAATTTTAACTTTTGGTGTAGTGATGACGGCACTGCCCCCGCTGAATGGATCCACGGTCTTTCTAACAGGCAATTGTAGTAAGGCTTGATGTCCATCACCAAGAAGTCCACCTTATACGTATTTGGACCAATCTGGAGAGGTATATCGATCCTTCCCATGACCCTTCTTTCAGTACCATCGAATGCTCTCACAATGTTCTGGCACGTTTTCATATGGGAGCTATCCACGGGCAACCTATTTAGCGTGGATAAGGGTAAGACATTCAGGGCTGATCCATTATCAACTAATACCCTTGACAAAGTATATCCCTTGCAGCGTGTGGTTATGTGTAGAGCCTTTGTAGATCCCATACCCCCCGAAGGTATCTCATCGTCATTGAAGAAGATGAAATTGTCTGCACTTATGTTGCTGACCAGACGGTCTAGCTTGTTGACAGATATATCATCCACGACGTATGTTTCATTCAACACTTTCATCAATGCATTACGGTGGGCCTCTGAGCTCATGAGCAAGGCCAGTACCGATATGCGAGCTGGTTGTTTATACAAATGCTCCACAACACTGTACTCGCTGTGCTTTAGGAATTTTAGGAATTCTTTAGCCTCTTTTTCCGTCACCGGCTCATTGACAGGCGATTCAAGTCTGATCGTCTTTTCTTTCTTCTGTTCGACCATTACGGATTTCCCTTTAACTGGTTCTGCTTTTGTGTTCGGGGTGTAACGTCTTCCGCTACGTGTAAAGAATCCTACGTCTTGATCCTCCTCCGAGGTGTTAGCCGGGTTCTCCTCTCCCGGGATCATCACATTACAGTCGTAATTCCACGGAACCCTTTTACTATCCTTATAGGGGAAAGCTACAGGTTTTTGAATTATGACCTTTAGCGCAATTGGTACTCCAGCTTCACCCACTCTTGGTTGCGAGATAATTACCACAGGGTGATTGACCCCATAGACCTTCTTGGTCGATCCTTCTTCTGACGCGTAGACCTCTCCTTCTTCCGATCCTTCGATCTCTTCATAAAATTCCATCTCTTTATTATCCATGAGATTTTGCACTGTGGCCCTGAACTTGATGCATTCTTGGATGTCATGACCTACCTCGGTATGGAACTCGCAGTATTTTCTTGCTCCTTTGGGCTTTTCCCCTGATTCTTGTGTAATTAAACCTCTATTTACCATTTGTTTCCAAACCCATCTCAGTGGGGTTTTTACTTCAGCCACATCAGCCTTGATTTTTTTGCCTCCACTCTCGATTATCGTGTTTACCCCTTTATCATAATGATTGGGTAACGGGTTGCCTGCTACGTTAGGTCTTGATGGGTCATCAAACTTTACGATTCCTATTTTGGTGAATCTCTCGACTACCTTTTTAAACGTAGTACAGTTCTCGATCGAGTGCCCGGTTATTCCCGCATGGTACTCACACTGAGCGTTTGCGTCATACTATTTTGAGAACGGAGGTTGCATGGGTTTTATGTAGAATGGGGATACCACGTGTGCGTCGAACAGGTTCTGGTACAGCTTCCTATATGTCATTGGGATGGGCGTAAACTGGAGTCTTTCCGTGTTTGGTCTGGCATTGGATTCCTGTCTCGGGGGGCCTTGATGACTAGTAGTTAGTACCCTTGGCTGCTTACAGTGATGGGTTTTGAATAACCCTTATTGTACGCGCTCCCATTGTTCACTTCGTTGTCTTTCTTTCTCGGGGCCGATCTCATGGCGATTTCCCTGTTTCTATCTTTTCGCTCCAGATTGCATTTTCTATCATCTCTCTAGACATCACTATGTCCGAAAAGCTCTTAGTAGCACTTCCCAGCATGTGGTTGATAAATGGAGCCTTCAATGTGTTGATGAAAAGCATGGTCATTTCCTTCTCTAGGAGGGGGGCTGGACTTGTGTCGCTACCTCTTTCCATCTCTGGGCGTACTGTCTGAAACTCTCACTCAGCTTCTTTTCCATATTTTGCAAGGTTATTCTGTCTGGTACTATGCACGTCACGTGGCCATATTACTTCATAAAAGCCTGTGCCAAATCCTTCCATGAATTAATTTGAGCATGGCTTAGCTGGTTGTACCACTTGGCCGTAGATCCGATCAAACTGTCTTGAAAGCAGTGAATTAACAGCTGATCATTGTTGACGTAACCTGTCATCTTCCGGCAAAACATCGTAATGTGAGCTTCAGGGCAGCTGGTCCCATTATATTTCTCAAACTCCGGAGTCTTGAACTTTAGTGGGAGTATTAGGTCCGGGACCAGGCTCAAGTCTTTAGCATTAACCCCACCATGGTAGCCTGCGTTCTCCATTGCTTTAAACTTCTCTTCTAACCATCTACACCGGTCTTCAAATTGTTTAGACACATCTACTCTCGCCTTCTCTATTTTTGCTAGGTCATCGAGGTCGAGAACGACGGGATTAGTTGGGTGATCTCCTGGATTGAAGCTCGATCCCGTTGGAAAATTTATCGGTGCCGACGCACCGGCTTGGTTCTGGGACCTGATGGTGACAGGTACCCTTTGTGGGTATACATCCGGTTGCGCTTGGGTGTGCGTTGGGGTAAAACCCGGAGGGTAGGGAGGTTCTTCATTGTCATCACCAGGATTGGTCACAAGGCTTTTTCCTTTGTCGGGTCCTCCAGCCAATAGTTGAGCTAGCTAGTTCATCATGTTCCTTTAGGATTCCAGCATCTGATCCCTCATATCTTGCTACATTTTTTCTAATTGTTCTTGCATCTGATCTTGTATATCTTTTTGCATTTGTTCTAATCTCTCTATTCTCTGATCCATTACTTTCGTTTTGCGACGGGTATTGTAGCGATATGTAATTGGTGGGTTTTTGTTGATTTCCAGGGTAACTATCATAATTTTTAATCAATTAGGGTCTTTTTATGTAATTTAATGCAAATTATGTAATGTAATGAAAATGAATGAGATGAATGCAAAAAGAGGCGTTGATTTAGATTCAATTCTATTAGATCAACTTCACTAGAAAACAAATTTCTTTACATAGAGCAGACAATTACATATACGACTTCGCCCTAATACCTAAAGCTTTGACTTTCCTAAGAAGCCAAGCTAAGTTCCGGCCTCGATCCGATTCTAACTCGTATTTTAGACTTAATACATCAGCTTGAACTGCCAAGGTTTGTAAATGATCGGCTACTTCTCGAACTTGAGCCACGCCTTCGCCCATAACATAATCTCTATCTCTGATCTGATCTTGCGAGCGGTGGAGCTGCTCTTTCCAATATTCATTGTTTGCTTCAAAGAGCTCAACTCGAATCTTACTATCTCGAAGTGCAGTCTCGAGCTCCTCTATCCTTCCTTTCAGCTCCTCAATCTTGTTTTGGCTAGCTCTTAACTCGATTACCGAGTTGCGACTACGGTGCTGATGCAGTGACTTTTCCAATTCTGCTACTCGGGCTCGTAACATCTCCTCTTCACTTTGAATTTCCAACAGACTCTTTTTCAAAGCGTCCTCCCGTACTCGAACATATTGACACTTCTTTTCCCAATGATCAGCTCTGGTCTTTTCTTCATTAATTTCTTGACGCCACTGCTCTGATGTTTTACCCAAACCAGCATTTCTGATTGACATGCGCAGCCTCTTATAGTCCGTCTTTAAACTGTCCAAATCTTCTTCAGCCTTGTTCTTTCCTTTCCTCAACTTCTCGACTTCTAACTTATGGATGTCGACATCCAATCCCAATTTCATCTTCTCTTCTTCTAACTGCTCTATTTTTTTTCTCAATTCCAAGCTCCTTTTCTCAAAGTCCTGCTTGATGATTTCTAATTCGGACAGGACAACTCGTAAATGCTCTTCTATCGGCTGAGCATTCCTTTGACTCGTCATAGGGATATTATCGTTGACTCTTTGACTTCGCCACCTATCATATTCAGGGGTCGCCATCGGGTTTGTGGCAAATATCTTCATTCTGCGAGTTTGGTTCCAAGCGCTCGATATTTCACGAACTCTCTTTTTGTAATTATCGTCCTTGTATGCAAACTCACACTGAGCTAGTCCTTACATTGCCAATATAAACTACCTTGATTGATACTGCCTTAGTACGAGTAGTGGAGCGTATCCAACAGCTCCCCATACCCCCAGTATGGGGAGCCAGTCAAAATCGCCACACCGGTACAAGATTTCATCCGAGATCAACCACGGAGCCCTCCATTCAACATCTTCGACTTGCAGATTTTGGAGAATAGCCATCCATTTCTCTTCTGAGATGTTATCTCGCCTCTGTGTAGCCACTATTTCTCTCAGCAGAGAGTAGTTCACAGAAAAAACTCGATAAGAGACCTTCTCCAATTTCCAAAAGTGGCTATGGAACCAAGCCATCAAAAGCTGTGCGCACCCTATGAATCTGCCCTCACCCGCTCTCTGACATGCATTCAAGGATCTAAAAGTTTCTGCTAGGATTGCCGGGACGGGTGTGACCCTTTTGTCGAGCCAGTCGAACAAATCTGAGACTGCTTCATCTACGTGCCCTAAAGCCTTGGGAAAGATCACTAATCCATAGATACTAAGGGCGAAGACATCGACCCTCTTCTTTATATCAGGATGTGCTAAGATCAAATCTTTCAAGTTTTTCCAATGAATGCACTTACTATCACCCTTCTGCTAACTTCGGACTGCAACCCACTGTTTGCTCATCCATGTGATATTCATCAACTTCCTTACAAAAGTCAAGGCGTTGGCGGATTTGGAGTAAACTTTATTAGAGTGAATCTTCGGGCAACTAAGCAAGGCCGTGTATTCTTCTATGGTAGGCACCAGATCTACCTTTCCAAAAGTAAAACAACTATAAGCAGGGTTCCAAAACTGGGCGAGGGCTCAGAACAAGTGCTTGTCCACTTTAATATCGAGCAGGTAGGGCAAGTCACTATAATTGCAGTAGAATAGTTGTTTGATCTCGTCATCCCATCGATCCCATATTTCTTTCATCTCTTGAAGATCATTTTCGATTACGCTGATGCGAGTGAAATCCCATAACTCTGAAACATACCCCTCTGCAAGACTATCACCCTTCTCTTGCTGCACTGTCTCGGCCCATATCCGGACGGCCGCATTATCCTTCACTCTATCAAGAAACCCATTTTCCATGTTAAGTTTTTCTATCCAGTAACCGAACGTGAATCAACACCTTTTATGATGAAATGCCATGCAATAACAGCAAAGCACAACAAGTCAGTATCATATACAAAAAAAAAAACTCAAAGCAAACAGGAAATAATTAAGCACCTATTCGGGTAACCACTAGGGTTTGCGCGGCTCTGCCTAAGGTGGGTTCTTAAGGTTCACTATATGTGGTTTGGTTCTAAAGTAAGGGTTCCTAAACCAGCGGATTCCTCTATCTTCACCCATTATAGGTTCATATAGACCGAGTTTAGTTCAGGGGGATACATTTCCCTATGGCCATGCGGAGATGAAAATCTCACGAAGACATAGGTACGGATGTATCCCAGAAGCAGTCCACTAGCCCATGCGAAGGTGAAAACCTCACGAAGGCATAGCTTCTCACTCCCACTTAAAAGGGGTAAGATCGAATGATCTATGCGAAGATAAATCAACAGGCTTAACACATTATGATAAAGATCACAAAAAAATGACGAATGCAACAAAAAACGTGAATTCAAATCAGATTTTCAAATTTCGATAAAAAGATAGAAATTAACCAATTAATGGCCTGACTCTCTTATTGACTTCCCTAGTGGAGTCGCCAAGCTGTCGAAACCATTTTTTTGAAAACGGGAGTTAACTAGGGTTTTGAAAACGAAAATAAAAATGGGAGTCGCCACCGATCTTTATTAGGTGTGATCGGATCACCTTTGTTTTAATAAAACGTTTTGGTTTACTAAAACGGTGTTTTTGGTCTACGAAATTCGAGAAAACATGTTCGGGAGTCAGTTACGTACGATGAAGGATTAGCACCGCCATCACGCCCAAAATTGGTACCTAATTGATTATTTAATGTCTTAATGTCGAAAATTGAAAACCGAGAACGAATTTAAAATACGATCCTTTTTTATTAATGTTGATTTTAAAACACTTGAATGAGTTAGAATAATCGTTAAAGACCATCTCATCTCGAGGCGACGAAATGCCACATCCAGTAAGTTATGACACGACACCCCGAATCCTTGAGAATAAGCCCGCCTTTTATTTAAAAGCATGTGTATTTTAATTTTAAAAGAATATTTGGTTATTTAGATTAAACGAGAAAAAACGAAACCCAGTAAGTTAGGGCACGATCTCTCGAATTTCTAAATACGGAATATTGTCATTTTTTAGAAATTCTTATCTCGAGGTACGAGATGTCACACCCAATAAGTTAGGGCACAACACTTTGTACTCTCGAGAATAAGCTTTTTTTTTATTTTAAACTCGTATTTTGTTTTAAAAGGATATTTCGTTATTTAGGCTAAACGAGAAAAGTCGAAACTCAGTAAGTTAGGGCACGATCTTCTCGAATTTCTAAAACGCGAAATATTACCTTATTTTGAAAAATTTTCGGTTTTTGAATAATAGCGAATACAACATGTAAAGGCATGCATTTATTTTGTTTGGAGTAAAATACGACGATCTAAGTTGGATAAATGTGTTAGGGTTTAATCACGATAGATAACACGAAGCGACCATATGGTAATGAGCATTGATCAATAATACGTGAATAAAACATTATAAGTGAATGACAATGATATGAAAATATGAATAAGCAGATTATAATACACACAAGGACAATAATCATATAACATGCACTACTTTAAAAATTTAACATTAATGATCAAACACAAATAAATTAAACAACATATATCAATTTTCAAAAAGTATGAAGCAAGTTAAAACAAATAAAATATAAAACATAATATTTGAAATGATAATATATTAGTTTAAGATAGATAATGTAAAAATATTTTAAAATTAATGATACATAAAACAATTTTTAAAAGATGATATAAAAATTTTTAAATAAGAAATGTATATATATATATATATATATAAAAGTATAGGATAATAATATGAAGAGAACTTAAAATAAATAATAATAAAACATTTTAAAATGAATAGAGAATTTAAAATAAAGTATATGAAATGATTTTAAAATGGATAATAAGACAATTTTTAAATAATAAAACGAGTTTAAAAAATAATAATATGTGAAGCATTTTAATATGGAACAATCTAAAATAATTAATGCATAAAATAATTTTAAAATAAAATAAAAGGGGCTTAAAATAAATAATATATATGATATTTAAAATGAATAAATAAATACCAAATTAAAAAAAGTTAAAATCAAACAGACCAAGGACTGAATCACAATAGAAAATAAACTTAAGGAACTGTATAAAAAAAATAAAATGAATTAGGGCCCATCTGTACGCGCAGGAAAACAAAAAGGACCAAAGGGGCAAATATCCCTGGCCTCCATGCGCTGCGTTTCATGGGGACCAAATCGAGACTAAAAATAAATCAAGTAGCCACAATCACAGAATCAAACAGGGGCTCAATCGAATGCCAGTGCAAATTGAAGGGACCAAACGCGCAAATTGCCCTTTAGGGCATAAACGCGCGGACCCAATGCATGGGTCGGGTTGACGCGCAGGTCCCTTCCTCTTCAAACGACGCCATTTTCCCTTATTTATTTAAACCAGAAAAAAAAATTTATTCATTTTTTAATGTTTCAGAAAAAAAATCAAAGGCCCACCCTTTTATTCTCTCAAAACCTCTCTTTGGTTTCTATGGTCCGATCACTGGACGAGCACGCCGTTGACGGCGATAGCCACCATATACGGTGGTCGATGTCCCAAAAGAGGGTGATCCTCAAGCCTCTTGGCCTTCCCGACCTTAACCCGAAACCAAAAATACCCGAAAAGCCCTCTAAAATCCAAAGGGGCGAAGGGGACCTTTCGGTTCCGTCCTCTCCGGTCGCTGGAAAAGCAAGCCTTTTCCTTCTCAGGTAACCCCCTTTTTATTATTATTATTTAGTTTTTAAAAAATTTTAAAAAGAAAAAAAAATATAACGAAGCAATATTGAATAGTTGAAAATAAAGAACAGAAAGACTAAGAAAATCCACCTTTTTCTATTCTGTTTTCTTTTTCTCAAATGTTCGTAAAAAAATCGGAAGAAGAAATTATAGGGATTTGTTTCGGTTTTTATAACCGATTTTACAGATCCGGTTTTGGCCGCTTCTGTCTTGTTTTTGTGTTATGTTTGTCGTTTTCTTTCTCGTTTGTTTTTGCTTGCGTGCTGTTGTGTCTTCGTTTTGCAGACGACGTCAGAGGCGTGCAAGGAGGCGATGGGATCTGCTGATGTGTGGTGACGGCGGTGGGGAGTGGAGGGAGCTGAAAGGTCGGCGGCGCTGAGGCTAGGGTTTGCCTGCTGCTTTCTTTTTCTGTAATGGGTTGTAATGTTGGGCTTAGGGTTTAATTTTTTTTTGGGGCTTCGAGTCTGTTGTAATTGGACACTTATTTTTTGATATTTTTGGGTTTTAACTTGTTTTTTGTTGGGCCAAAATTGGCTACTACACCTGTAACATCAAATCCAACCAAAAACTGCAAATTTAAATGATACTTCAAATCCAACGAAAGATATATGATCTAAATTAATAAATGAAATAACAAAATATTCTTACAATAATGTTAAAAGTTATAATGTTAAAATATTCTTACAATAAGAAAACAAACGTCTAAGATGGCGGATTCTGCGACTGCTGAAACATCTTCATCATATTCTGAAGCTGTAGCTGGAGTGCGTCATATTTTCTGCTTTGCTCTGCTTCCCTCGCTGCTGCCTCCGCTTTAAGTTGTAGCTGAAGTTCATATTTTCTTTGAGCCTCTGCTTCTCTCGATGCTGCCTCCACTTTAAGTTGAGCAATTTACTCAACTGTGCTCACTTGCATCTGAGCCATCTGGTCTCTTAACATCTGAACTTGAGCTTGAGCCTGACTCCCCGAAGGCATGTATTGCTGCGAGCTGGATCCAAAATATTGGGTTGGGTTAACAAAAGATCCTTGAAATCGAACCCGGCCATACCTTTTAGGACCCAAAACTTCAGTAATAATTCGGTTATCAATGCCGTCAAGATTAACAGAACTATTACTCGAAGCAATCGCTTCATACTCCGTCTTTTTATCCTTTAATTTCTCCTAATAAATCAATCAAAGAGTTAGAAACGAAATATATAATAAAAACAAATGCAACATAACTTAACATTATTTGCATTACAAACGACGAATTAAACCATTATAATTAAGCATGATAAATATTTAAAATAATTCAAATTTTATTAAGTAAATATACCATAATTTCTGCAGCTTCAGTAGTCATAGAAGATTCATCTTTCTTTCTATGTGTAATGTCAAAAAGCTGAAGGCGTTCAACTTTTTGACGAGACGACAGTTCCTACTAGAGGTGTTCATGGGCCGGGAGGCCCGGCCCGGCCCGAAGGCCCGACCGAAATTTGGGAGGGTTTGGGCAAAAATATAAGTTCGAAAAATGGGCTTGGACAAAAAATAAGGCCCGTTTAAAAAAAGGGGCCGGGCCTCGGGTAAGGTATTTTTGGCCTGGCCCAGCCCGGCCCGAATTCATTAAATGACAAAAAAAATCTGCTATTTTTTTTATTTTTGAATGTTATTTTCTTGTTATTTTCTCCCTATTTTGCTATCATATTACTATTATGTTGCTACTATTTTGTTGTTATTGATTGAATATTGTATAAAACTTATTTTATTGTTAATTTTGTTATTATTTTAAAGGCATTTGTTAATTTTATTATTTTAGAGGTATTTGCTTGTTAAGTTACATCTATCTTAGTGTTATTTAAGTCTACATATTTTTTTAAAATTTATTTTCAATTTGTTGGGAAATATTTATTTTGATTTTTTTAGTATTTTTGATGTATTATATATATTTAAAAATTATATAAAATAATATAAAATTTTAATACGGGCGGGCTGGGCCGGGCCCGGGTTTTAGCATTTTTATATGGGTCGGGCTTGGGAAAAAATTTAGGCCCATTTTTTGGGCCCGAACCCGGCCCGGCCCGGCCCATGAACACCTCTAGTTCCTACAATATAGTAGTAAAAATATTATTTAGTAGAAAGTAATTAATATTTGACACAATTAATAAATTCAAAATACCTCGGCCTCAGCTACACAAGCAAAACTTTTCGACCTAACTGTGTGCGTGAATTTTTGTTTTTGCCTACTTATAGTTCCAACTCGCTCACGATCCTACATTATGAAATTATTATTACGTATATAGTAAATACTATAAACCGAAATAATTATAAGAGTTTGGAAGTACATAATATATCTCCTTTCTTTGAATTCCAAAATCTAACTGCAACTTCCCATTGGTACCTCAGTATTCCCGGCGGGACATTTCACAATTTCTCTTCGAGGCTTATATTTTTCTTAAAATATTCCTTCTTTAAAGCACTTTTATGGTCTCTCCATTTTTTTCCTATTGCCTTCTTCACATAATTATCCGAGACCTCTAAAGCAAATTTCTCCTGCAAAAAACACAAGTTTAGAAAGTAAATATAAATGAAACTTAAACCAAAGTATTATAAATTACATTCACATTATTACCTTAATATTATCGAGAGCTTGATTTTTGTTACTATCAGGCATATGATGCCATGACTCATAGTTGATAGGCAACAGATTGGCATTTCGTGCTATAATGCCCAAGTATCCTGCTAAAAGTCGAGCTTATAATCCAACAGGTTGACCAAGACTGTTTCTAGCTACTTTGACACACTCGACAGAATTTAACTCGTATAAATCTTTTAGCAGCGTACGTCCTCGAGTTTTGCGCGTCCCACCGCTTTCAGCTGAAAAATGGTATATTATAATATAAGAATTTGAAACATAAATCAATAATAAAAATCAACACGCATGTAAATTAAAGTTAACAGTAATTTGAATTTCTGCAGGTTCGTCAGCTGTATTCGGAACATTCGAAGATCCAATAGCAGTCTGTTGTTCACTATTTGTTTCTTCCGAATTTGGAGGATTTTGAACAATACTTAGATTTCGCAATCTTCTTCTGGGTATTTTATTTGCAATACACATAAATAGTTGAAATTTTAGTAATTAATTACAACAATAATAGTACATATAAAATAGTTGAAATATTTAACAAGATCAAGATTTAAATTATAATATTACATATAATTAAAAAATTATAAAATCTTACTACATCATAATTCGTAAATATCTTCATCCACATCCTTGCGAACCCATTGAAATTGTGTACTAGTACTAGGGATATTTTCATTTAAGTTTTGTTCTGGAAAAGGCAAAGTTTCTGATCTTTCGTCGATGTCATTTCTACTTCCATTGCCCATGTCAAAAAAGTCTCTAGGGGTATTACGGAGTACAACGTACCAACCCTCATCAGTTGAATCTTTCGAGTAAAAAACTTGTTTTACTTGAGAAGAAAATACATACGGCTCGTCTATCAATTGTTGTCCAGTGTGAATTAATCGAGAGAAGTTCACCATTGTAAAACCAAATTGATCTTTTTTAATTCCGTGAGAAGAAAATAAATACATGCATGTATTACGTTATTATTTTTAAGGTTCTATTAGCCTCATCTATATTTTGTGCGCAAATAAGTTTTAAACAAATGAATCTCAATGATACAATGAAACTCAATGATTATTTGTATTTTGCATTGACGAAAATAGTCCACTAAGCACTGAGCGAAGTATAACAAGAAAAAAATTATTTCTTTATAAAATAATCTAAGAATAGTAGAAGATAGAGGAAGAATAAAAAGAACTTTTTTTCAAAATCTTTTGGTATATGATCCAAATGAGATGTCACTCCCATTTCTAAGAATTCTCCGTCTTTTCATAGAGACAAAACTTTTCAAAATATGTCTTTTCTAAATAATCACATCTCTTACATAGACAGCTATTCAAGTAATATCTCTTAAATAGACATAATTCATTATTATTAATAGTCATAATTCTTGATTAATAACCAAAAATATAACTTTTAATTACTTGCACATTTTCAAGAATACTTTATATATTTTGAAAATGTTTCAACAAATGTTTTATTAAATTTCCTTTTTATCTACTATAAATAGTAATTCATTTTCATTGTGAGTACTCGAAAGAGAAAGGGACATAACTTTGGGCTTTGTTGATTTACTATGTGATGATTTTATTATAAAAAGATCGAAGTTGTGGTATTTATTTCACTCAAGATTAGGTTTCTATGATAGGTGTTATGCACGTAGTTTTGGGGGTATTCACGTTTGGCATATGCTTCCTTTAACCAAGATCTTTGGAGATAGTTCCGTACTACAATTCGATGGAGGAACTTTAGGACACCCTTAGGGAAATGCATCGGGTGCCGGAGCTAATCGAGTAGCTTTAGAAGCATGTGTACAAGCTCATAACGAGGGAGGTGATCTTGCCTGTGACAAATATATTTATTAAGAATTAATATAAAAACCAAATAATGCATTGATTGTAATGGTAAGGTTTAAAAGTTTTCTGTACTTGGTGCTCTTGGTTTAAATCCCATTATAGATAATTTTTTATTAATTTATAAAATAGATAAAAGAACAAAAACACCCTTACAAAAAATGAGATTTGGTTAATGGGTGACATCAGGTTTATATCGATTTCAAGGTTTTGTTTAACTGTTAATTAAAGTAAAAAGTAAAGAATGATTAATTTGGGAGAGATTTTTGAGGTATAGATGATGTTAGGAGAGGTATAAATAATGTGACTATATTCAAATGATTGCTTCACATTTTCCTAATATTTTCAAACAATTAAACCACCAAAAGTAACATAACTTTCCAGCTTTGGTTTCCACTTTTGCGTGAATGGCGGAGTTGTATTCTACTCCCTCCACCTGAGATTATCATATAAGATACAGGTAGGTCCAATTTAGAGTCGAAAATATTATGGACCCACCGCGTGGTTGTAGTGTCAACTTCCAAAGATGAAACCTTAAGAATGATATAATGTAATCCATCTTTTTCGATGCTTAAATTTGGACTTTGCATTAATATACCAAAAACAGTAAAAAAGAATGGAAGTAGGGAGTGTAAAGTGCTGACAAGTTGCTACCTTTGTCTGTTGAAGTTATTTGAAATCTATTGCTAGTGTTACAGTGATTCCAAACATAATTGAAACTCTCTGCACACTCTTCTCTATTTCTTTTTTTGTTGATTCACCTAAAAAAAGAAAAAGGACCTATATTACATCCTCTTCTAAAGATCCATACCTCTCTTGCCTTGTCCCTGTGATTTTTAACATAAAAAACTGTAGATCCTTCTTTATATATACTTGTATGTATCATATTCATCTTTATTTTCGGCTGCTTCACAGAGGGGGAGATCCTTCCTTCGGGCTTTTGTTCCGGATGATATGTACTTGCAGATGACTTTGAAAAGCAAATGTTAAGGGGGATGTAAAAGGGCTTGTTTATGTATAAATTAGCAGATTGTCACCATTGGAACTGGTACTCTAACTATCTCTCTCTATTATGTGTGTTGCTTGGGGGAGAAGGGGCCTAGATGACAGCGGAAATGCCACTAGCTATGGCGGAAGTGAAGGGACTATCTGGCAGATTGAGTCCGTCACTGCAGATAAACCAACGTTGGAAACAATTGTTATAACCAACGATGGATAAGATGAAGAATTCGTGTAGTTTTGGGGTTCGAGAATACCTCTCCTGGTCATTGTTGTCAGCTTCTACATGCTTGATTTTTTCATCTGATGCAGTGCTGGTGTTGAGAGCTTCCAAGAGATAATTGAATTCGGCTGACGGGAAATTGAGTTGATCTGCTCGATGGAAAAGAAAGCATTTTATGGGATAGAATTAGTGAGGAGGTCAAATTGTTGAGTATGAAAAGTTCGATACCGTCTATGACTTTCAACTCATTCATGGAGTGGGCAAAGAAGGACTGATTGGCCAGCGGCTTTTGTGCCAAATGCATATCCGAAAGGCGCCTCCTCGGAGGTTGAAAGATTTGCTCCGGATCTTCCATAAACTGCTTCTTGAACAACCTAGATGTTGCATATCCTCTTGGAACTGAGAAATCATATATCAGATGAGCACAAGTTATTTTAAGCAGAAGCTGGCACTCAACGATGAAACTAAATCATTGTTGAAATATGAAAGGACATTAATATGCCTATCATTCAGAATGAATCATCATGTTCAACTGACACGAATTGATTTACAATGCTTGCGATAAGTTTGTAAACTTACTCGACTGAAGCTCGGATTCCATGTCAATATAATGTGGAGAATAAAACATTGGAGACTCAATTCTTTCCAGGTACTTCCTGCATGAAAATTGAATCTTACCATTAGATATATTGTGTGAACTTTGTATATAGAAATAAAGAAGAGGAACAATTATATTTACCTGTCAACCAGCTTTGATTTTTCCCTGTAAGGCTTTACAAGAACACGAGCCCCACAGACATAATGTGGATTTCCTTTTGCCAAGATCATCTTCACAGTATCTGCACTGACAAAGGTTACAAACCCGAACATCCGTTTCTGTTGGCAGGGAATCCGTACATCTTCAACTTGTCCATAGTTGCTGCAATTAGAAACCAGGAAAAGTAAGAAAACTTCGGAAAACCATATATGATAGCAAAATAAGCCTGCAAAGGACTTTGGTTATCATGTTACCTGAAATAGTTAGAGACATCATCTTCACTAAAAGTGCTCTCAGCAGGGAATGTAAGATATATCTGTCTCGATCCACTTACAATCGGACCTGGATCGTTTCTATCGTTTCGGTTTTCCATGTACTTGGGAGCATCTTCAGCCAAAATGACGGAATGCTGTCCGTGAGGCCTGAAACACAATCACGAAAGAACAATTCAAATAAATCCTCAAAACTAACTTATTCCACAGCAAATGTAGATCATAATTACCTGTCAATTACTCGGATCGTGTTTTTCAACCTCGCGAGAAGCTTTGTCAAACTGTAACCTGCTTTGCCATGTCTCTGGCTCTCAGTGAGATAACCATCTGCCTGCAGAACTTTGCCATACTTCTCGTAATACAACAAAGGCAGAGATGCGATGGAAACCGGATCCCCTCTCTTTGTTTTCAGAAGCTCGACTAACTCGACCTCCAACTTCTCGAGTGACATAACATGATCTTCACTAACAGCATCCATCGAATTATGGACAAACATTTGAGGGAAGTTATCCGAAACTTGACCATGAAAGTACCTACAGTTACTTCCATGCTTACAGTACCCTTTGTTGAAATAATGACAAGTCTTAACAGGAAAGCTAGCCAGATTTTGATACCGACGTCCTACTTTAACGTCATGATTAGCCATCGAAAATCCTCCATTTTCAACAAACTCTATTGGATCTTCCAAACTCAATAACTGAGTATGAGCCTGCAAATCAGACATGGAATCCAAGTAACCGGATGTCGTAAAATCCGGGCTATGTTTAGCTACAAGCTGTTGGTCCCAGTAAGGGGATGTAACCTGGACACTTCTAGGAGACAAAAAAAGCTTAGAGGAAACAGATGGGGACACAGGTGGTGAAAAGGAAGAGAACTGTGAAGGCAATTCAAGAGTAGGGACCGAGTTCATCGAAGGCGATATGGGGGGCGAAGCCGATTTAAATGGTAGTTGTTGCAGTTCAAGCTTTGATTTATAAATAACTTCCTGCATAACTATATCAGGACAAGTAGCTAATTGAACAATCTCTTGATCACCATAGTCTTGCAACAGTAGATACCCTATGATCTTTGAAACATTTTCAGGATCAATTTTCTTGATTCTATTGAATAAGATCTGTGTGTAGTCGGAAAATTCCATCTGTTTAATCACTGCGAAAATTAAAAAATACATATTAATTATAAAAAAGTAGATACAAATTTCAGCTATGGTATCTAACTAAACTGTTAGGTTAAAGGCAGAGAATCTATGTCTTCAACAAAAAAAAATTGCAGATCCAGTTAAATGGCAGGAAAAAAAAACACACACACAAATAGTCTTTAAAAAAAAAAAAGCTTTGCAAAATTACTCTGCAGTTCAGTCTTTTTTCTTTTAAAAAAAATCTCTGTAAATTGTAGAGGAAATATATTGAAAGAAATGAAATCTGAGTAACATTATAAGAACAAGAAATTCAAATCTTCAGTAAATATGGAAATAAAAAAAAATCAAAAGAATTCACACTGAAATATATTTTAATTTGCAAACAAACAAACATGGGAAAGAAATAAAATCATTAAACACAAAATATATTCTTCCATAAAGAGAATATATTTTACATTATAGAAGAAAAAACATAAACACCAAGAAGTTGAAGTTAATTGTAAGCCTAAAAAACACATTTTCCAGAGTCCAAAGTTTTCAGAACTCAAAACCCAGAACTTTCTCAGGGTTTTAAATAATCTGAAAAAAAAAACAAAAATTGAAAAAACTTACCAAACAAAACACAAATGAAAAGGGTGAAGAAATGATTAAACTTACCAACCAAAACTATAAAATTGAGGGTTGGAGTGTTTAAATTGTGAAGCTGCTTAGTGGTAGCTGAAAACCAAACATGCTTAAACTTTTCCTGGTGAAAACTTGTCTTTCAACTTCATTTCTAACACACACAACTTGATAAGTTTATATAAAGGAAAAGTCCCTTTAAATGATTTTTTTTTTTAAATAATTTTTAGTAAAACTTAAAAAAGAATGTTAAATCTTTACAGATAGATTTCATAAATGATATACAGAGAATTAAGGCAATATAATTTGCTTGATTTTCGACTTTCATTCTAACAGTTTTGACTATTTAAATTTACATAATCATTAACAAATATCAAAACTCCTGATTTTTATTTTTTTTTTTGAAAACTCCAATGTGCTAAATTTAGATTTTCCAACACACATGTTGCCTCAAACTTGGATTTTATTTTGTCTTTTAATAACATAATTCTCCTTAATTACTTACCGTTGGATCGTCAATTATTATAGTAAATCAATGGTCTAGATTTTTCAGGACCACTTGCACTCTACTAGAGTTTGTAAATTAATGTATTTGCCATTTGGCCTTGTAAATTTTAGTGTCACAATGGGGGGACACACTAAAATCACCTGAAAATTTTATACATACAAATTAATTTTTTTATTTTTATCATATATATTATGGATTGCATTTTATTTTAGTTAGTGCGTTGTTATTACAATAATGAAGAGCATAGCCGATTGAGCCTTAACTCGATTGACATGAGTATTGTTGTCAATGTAAGAAGACGTAGGTTCGAGTGTATTAAAACACATCATCCTATTATTTATGAGTTAGGGAAGGGCTATGGGTAGTTTTAGGCATTGTGTCAAAAAGAGCAAATTATCAGAACTTATAATGAGATTATTGAAAAATAAATAATTAAATAAATAAATAAATAATGAAGAAGTTAATTATTTATTTTTATATATGAATTAATTTGATAACAAAAAGATTTTTATTTTGAATTTTGAATTTCTCATTAATTTTAAAATTTATATTATCCATAATTAAATTTCACTGATATTAAATTTAACTCTACAATCTATATATCTATTGGGTGTAATCTACCTATTAAACCCACTTTACATGTTAATGTAATTTTTTTATTACCATACACTTTAATATTTGTATTTATTTTTCTAGATATATAATTATATATTTAAAAAATAATAATAAATATTTTTAGTGATTTAATTTTCTAAGCACCAACTTTGATCATCTATATAAAAAGCAAATGATAAAATTTTTCAATGAAAAAATGTGGAAAATAATAAATAGATAATGAACTACTTATCACTTAATGTAAATTTTTCATTCTTTTTATTTTATTTTATTTTATTTCTTTTAACCTTATATTTTACATACTTTATCTTTAAAGTTTTAAAAATTATATTTATCAAACAATTTAACCATATTTCATAATTATTTTTAATAAATATATTAAATATATTTTATAATATAAATTCAGTCTTTAAATTTTCTATACTTAAACTTTTCATCATTTTATCAAATAGTATAAGTTCTTTTTCACATAAATCTATTCTATAAGTAAAATATAATACCAAAACTTGTGCGCCTAGAAAAAAATGTTAATAGTGATTTACTGTTTTTCTATATAAAATTTTAAAAAAAAATTATTAGAGAAAATTATTAATAGTGAGAACTGAAAATTGATTAGTAATTAAAAAAATGGTGGGCTATAGGAAAAATTGAAAGAGCTTATTCATGAAGGTGGTGACCAAGACTGGAAAAGTGGGTAAATTAAAGAAATGCCTTTTTTATTATATAAAATTTAAGAAATTATGTCATTTTCTTTCAAAATTTATTAGTATATGCTATTTTTAAAAATAGAAAGTGAAAATACATTTTATAGAACGCGCTTTCAGCCATGTCAGCTGAAAATTGACAACTTAACTCTTTTAGTTAGATGGTTAAATGTTAGTACTTTTGTCTTTAAGTTCTAGGTTTGATTCCTCTTTTACTTACGTTTATATTTTTTATTTCATGTTATTTCAATTTTTTTATTTTTAATTAACGTTTATGATTAATAAATATATTGTTTTCAAATTTTTTATTTTTAATTCATCTTTTTAATTGATAGCTTTTTTATTTATAAAAGAGTTACTATATTAAAAATATAAATTAAAAAAAGCTTGAAACAAAATGAAATAAAAAAAATACAAATTTTAGTATAAAAAGAATTGAACCTGAGACTCAAAGACAAAATCACTAACATTTAACCATCTAACTAAAGAAGCTAAATTATTAATTTTTAGTTAAAATGCATTTTATAAGACTCGTTTTCAGCTAACGTGGTTAAAAGTGCACCCTGCAGGATGCATTTTCATTTTTCTCTCTTTCTATTTAAAAAAAAAAAACCTAATTTCTTAAATTTTATAAAAAAAATCATATTTCTTTAATTTACCCTGGGCAAGTGGGATTTTGTATTTTGATAAATAATTAAATAATTGGTTAATAATTAGTGTTATGATTATTTAAATAAGAAACTTTTTTTAATCCAAATAAAAAAACTAAAATATGATTAGTGAGAAGTGGGCTTTTCTGTTGTGATTAGCATTATTCTCTGCCTATATTTGATTGTGGTTTTTGACTACATCATTTACCTTTTTTTTATTATTAAATATATATATATATATATATATATATATATCAAAATCATAGGATATTTTTAGTAAAATACATGGTTATTATCATAGGATATTATTAGTAAAATACATTGTTATTATAAAAATATTTTCATTATTTATTAGAGTTAATTGTACTATACATCTTTAAATTATAGTTTTGATTTTAAATTGATCCCTAATAGGAGCGAAGTCAATAACTTTTTTTGTGGGCAGAATTAAATTGTATACTTTTGTGATAGTAAAAATGTAATTTCACTATTTTAATAGTCTATATCTTTATAATTTTTAAAGAATTAAATCAAAATTATCATTTTGGAGGGACAAGTGTAATTTTATCATTACTAATTTAAAATTATAAATTATAAAAGAGCCTAAATGGAAAGTTTTCTATTTAAGAGGGGACCGGGGCCCCTGCCAACCTCCCTGGCTTCTAATCCCAAACTTTAAAACATTCTAATTATATTTTCAAACTATCAATGTAATATCAATAAGGTTATTCCATTACTAAAATATTTAATTTAATTGTTAAATGAGATGTTAAATCTTATATGGCATAGTTTAAAATGATTTTTTAAAATGAAGATTGTAAAAAGTGGATGTTGTAAAAATTTCGGTTTTGAGATTTTCGAAACTTTTACAAAAGTTTTATTGCTTACACTCTTTTTTTTTCGGTTTTACTTTATTTTTAGTTTTAAAAGTTGAGCAGTAACCTTTTACTTTTCTTTGAATTTTTTATTTAAAATAATGTCACATAATATTTGACATGTCATTTAACGATTAAATCAATGATTTTAATAATAGAATGGCCTGATTGATATAACTTCGATAATTTAGATATGTTTAGTTCATTTAACCCTTTTTATTAATATTAAAAACTTTAATAGCAAATAATATTTCGCTATTTAAATAGAAAAATATTTGTCATGATTTTTTTTTTATAAATAAAAGGAATTTAGTACTCAAACATCATCCTTAACAAAGCATGTAGTAGTATATATTAAACCTTGCTTATCAAATAACAAAAAATTGCAAAGACTTTAAATTGGATCCCCCAGGGTTATAATACCCCAAAAAAATCTATGGCGTTGGTTCTTAATATTTTTGGGCTCTAAGTAAAACAATAAAAGGAGGTTTTAGGTTCCTTAAAAGTTGGAGAAAAAAATTTTTAGATCCCTTAAAAGTTGGTAAAAAAAAATTTTGAGCCCTTAAAAGATAAAAAAATATTTTTAGGGCCCTTTAAAAGTTGGTAATTTTTTTTACCTTTAAAAGTTAAAAAAAATTTAGGCCCCTTAAAAACTGGAAAATAATATTTTAGATTCCTTTCAACCTTAAGCCCTGGGCGGCCGCACCTCCAAACGACTCCCAGGGCTGGGCCTTGCTTCTTCAAGCTAATGACTTCAAGAGATTCACCATATTGAACACACACACAAAAAAAAAATAAAAAAATGACAAAACCTATTATATTTTTTCATTTAGTGTAAATTATATAAATAGTCACTTAACTTTTGATGTGTTTCAGCTTTGATCACCTAGGTTTAAAATTTTTTATTTTAGTTATTACCGTTATCGAGATTTAATATTTTGGTCACTTCTTCATTAAATCACTAATGGATGTTGGCGTGGTCTTTTTTTATTAATATAATAATAAATTTAGCCTTCAATGTTTATAAATTATATTAATTTGGTCTTAATTTAACAAATGTAGGTCTCCAATTTTAAAATTAAAACATTTTAAAAAATTATTTAAAAGTTTATTTTTCGATAAAAATACATACAAAATTATAAAAATATCTTTATATAAATAATATGTATTTTTCTCATTTTCTAACACAATATTTATTTATTAAAATAATAATTTTATTAAAAAAATTAAGGGAAAAAAAAAGCATGAAGAAGATTTAGGCAGATTTAGCCATTCGTTTTTTTAAACATCAACAACCACTATGTTTAAGTTGGGTCAAAAATTATAGCGTGACGTCAAAATGGATAAGAATTGATATCTTTAGGTTGTTACCCAGAACGAGTTCGTTGTGTTTGAGGTTGTGTTTAAAGGTGAGCATGATTGGGGATATTAGAAGATGATGAAGTCTTGGAGACCAATAGGTGGAATGCCATGTCGATAGCTCCACAACAAATTCATAGTTTGATGGCATGATAACAGAGGATGTGGAAATAAATGAGTTCGAAGTAAAAGTTATTGGTGTCGGTGGTTGTGAAAATCAAGGATTATTTCTATGTATCTTGAAGGGAATATCATATTGTTAACAATAAGAGTAAATTCAAAGTGTTTCTTTTAAGGTTTTTCTATTTTCTTTAGCCAAAAATTTATCAATCAAAGGGTTACTAAGTATTATATTTAGAAAAAAAGTAATGAAAGAATAAAAAGGAAATAAAATTTCAAGATAAACTCAATGGTATCAATAATTGACTCGAAAAACAATTGTTAGTTGAGAGAATTTTTTTTTTTTTGAGGGGAGGTTTATAAATTTATAGATGGGTATTACATTTGCTTTAAAAGTTGAAAGCTTTGATTAGGAAGTTTGAGGATTAAATTGATAAAATATGTTAGAAGTTGTGTGATCCAAATTCTTGTTAAAATAAATACAATCGGCAAGATAGGGGATCTATGAGGTATGATACAGGCTGTACAAGTGAAATCCGTATAAAAGTCTACTTTTTCTATTTGATGTTGATTAGAATAAGGTGTTTTAACCTTACTGCATTACTTTTATTTGACTTTGATTAGAATAAGGTTTTAAACCTATAAATTGACATAATCGTTTTTCCTCTTGTATAATTCAAATTCGACATAGTGAATTTTATTCTTCTCTGCCCGTGGTTTTTTCCCTAAATGGTTTCCACATAAAATTCTGTGTGTTCTATTTTTCTCTCTTTCTTTGCGGTTCATTGCCATTATTGACGTTCTATTTTCACAGAATATATCAGTATTGAAAACTAAATATGTTATTATACCAGTTAGACAAAAACTTTTCATTATCAATTTAACGTGTGAACTAAACATGAACGAATTCAAATAAAAATGCAAACATAATTAAGTGACTATTTGTATAATTTACCTTTAGAAGATTTTATAGAATTAAATGAAAAATATTTACAAAAATAAAATCTTGTAAGTAAAATAAAACTATATCGTATTAATATTACTTTAAAAATGTTTAATTATTTCTTAAACGAAGGTTTGATGTGACGGAGCAGATGAAAAAAGAAATTGTAGATATAAAATGTTTGGTTGTCTACTTAGTTGTTGCGTCATTATCTCTATCATTTAAAGTTAATTAAGGGTAGATTTGTTTATATGTAAAAAAATTTATGGAAAATATTTTTTATATTTTACAGAAAATAGTTTGATCAAAAGAAAATATTTTATATTAAAAATTATATTTATAAAAATATATAACAAATGATTATTAGTGAGGTGGTAAGGGTTTTTTTATATGAATTTAATGGTGGTCTTATATTCCTTTCTTAAATAACAATTTCATTGTAGTTTCTGATCATATCTGTTTTTTTTTTACATTATGTCTAAAACTACCCATAATCTATTCTCATCTTATAAATAAGAGGATAATGTGCTTCAACGCACTCAAGCCCACATCCTCTTGTATTAGCAATAATGCATATGCCAATTGAGCTAAGGCTCAATCGACTTTATTTGAAGATTATATAAAAGTAAAAAAATATAAAAATACTTTAATAATAATATTAATTACCCTTTAAAGTAAGGATATTTTAATAATTTTATGATTGAGTTGGTTTCGAGTTGACTCGTGACACCAACTCAGTCAACCACTTTATATATATAGTATAAAGACTTTATCCGAGTTGATGTCACTTATAATCGAGTCTCAACTTAGTTATTATAATAAAAAAATATTTACTTTAACAAAACAATAAATATTAATTTAAGAATATTTTATCTTTTCATATAAAAAAAAAATTACATGAAATACTAAACGTACACTCTTCTAATTTTATCATTTTGTGTAAAGTAATATTTAATTTTCATAAGTATACTATATTTTAATTAATTTTAAACCCGTGATTGGTGCAATGTATAGGTGATATTATGATCGAAAGATTTGGTTATTTTTGGTAAACCATTTGACATGATATAAGATTTTAATATAATATTTAAATTAAAGTACGTATACAATGTGTTCTCTAATATTAATTTTAAACTCCTGATTGGTGCAATGTATAGATTTCGTCTAGGTGTTTGAGTGTCATAAATTCTACACTTCAAACATTAGATAATTTTTTTAAATTTAATTAAGAATGAATATTGAGGAATGTATGTTGATTGAGTCTTAACTCAATTAGCATGTGTATTGTTGTTAATGCAGGAGGACGTGAGTTCAAGTGCGCTGAAGTACATTATCTTCCTATTTACGGGTTGAGAAGGGGCTATGGATAATTTTGGGCATTATGTCAAAAAAATAGAGTAAAGTACATATAAATGTTTATTAAAGTTTAATAAATATTTAAACAGGGATGAAGCCAGAAAATTCTTTTAAGGAGGGCCACAATTAAATTGTAATTTTTAAACGATTAAATCAAAATATTATCATTTTCAGGGGGTTAAAGTGTATTTTTACCTTTACTAATTTAAAATTTTAAAAATCCAAAATAAATAGAATTAATTATTACAAAGTGCAAATAAAACATAATATTAAATAAAATCCAAAATAAATTTGGTAGAAAAATTCAAAGCTAGGAACTTAAACTACTAAGGATTCAAGCTTTGTCATGTAAGCCAAAATCTAGCAAAATCTTTATATATAAAGGAAGAAAGGTAGTGAGCAACTGTAAAGTTGTAAGGCGGGATGTGAGATATATTTCAAAATGGGGAGAGAATCATTTAAAACCCAATTGTAGCTTAGCTAGTCAAAACCATAACATGGCCAATACCCCCTTTTGCATGCTACTGAGTAAGTAAGGTCTCTTTCCTTTTTATTATTTCTTCTTTTTTGCTGAGTTGCTTCACATGTTTTCACCTAATCATTGCTAGCCTTTTCCAGGCAATATATGGTTTCATATGTTTGAAAAACAAGGCCAAAAGGAAAGGAAAGGAAAGGAGGGGAACCCATTCTTTTTTCCCACCAAATGCATCAAGTCTCTGTTTCTTCTGTTTTGCTTAATTAGAGCAATTTGATACCCCCCAAAGTCAGGGTTGGTTGACCTCAAGAGAAGGTGACTCCATTGCCCATGTTACTTAAATTACTTCCCACGCCACACTAGGGTAGGTAGACAACAAGGGGGGCCATATTTAATACAAGCTTTGTCTTTCTTTTTCTTCATCTTGTTTGGTTTGGCCCCAATTGTAAAAGCTTATGCAATCAATGGGTTGCCTCTACCTCTAACTTTTATCAACTCATTTGTTTCATGGTATTTATTTCCATTCCTACTGGCTTAAATGTGGGTAAATTCAATAGTTCAGAATGCCTTTTCCCCCTCTACTCAGTTAGTATGTCTCTCTCGGTAAATAAATTTACTAATATTGAAGTTACATTTATATAATGAGTTTCGTTATATGCATTGAGTTAAATAACTAAGGGTGGGTTTGGATGGGCGGTGCGTTTACCTGCGGTTAGTGTAAAAATAGCGGTGGCGGTGAGATTAGATACTGTAGCGATACTGTAGCGCGAGACAAAAAGTAAGCCAAACGTACCGCACCGCACTCAATCGCCCATCCAAACCCACCCTAACTCAACAACTAATTAATTAAAAAATTATAACTAGGATAAATTTGAACTTGAATACGAGATCTTAAAGTTCTCAACTTTGTCTGTGAAACAATACTTTCCTTACATTGATATTATATTTTAAAGATGATTGCATAAATCAAATACATCAAACTCCAAATTACAATTCACCCCACAAAAATTTATAATACAATCTAAGGCCGAATGTTTAAATTTGTCTACTTTAAAGTCGAAAGCTTACATTTTTAGTGGATTAACATTTGAACTTGAACTCTAATGAAATCAATAATTGAGACAAAATAAAAATGATTCGACATAAGGGGTTGTATGATAAATTCTTAATGAATATTTACATTGTTAGTGTAAATAAAATAAATGTTACAACCCAACATTTAATTCAATACCGTAAATATTCATCCACATAAAGTCCAAACTAATCGGTCCAATTTATTTAAAGCATAACATTTGTCTACAAAATCAACAAAATTCTAATACAAGAATCAATCTAGCTAGTCTCTACAATATTGGACCAACCCTCAAATTTATTTTAAAATATTCCAATGTCTCATGAACACAAAACGACTAATTTCTAAATATAAAGATATTTTTAGGTGTGACTTTGAATCTCTAATACGACATGTTGTAATTATGATGGACAAGCAAGTCCATATCATCAAGTTACATCAACATCTTGATCACTTAAAAAGAAATTACCGTATACTAAACTTGGGTAAATTATACGATCCATATCTCTCATCTAATAAATTTCACTTCGAACTGAAAAGTGAAATGTGAATATTCACAAGAGGAAGGGACTAATATTGTAAATTATCCAAAAAATTGTCTTAACCGGAGTTAATCTTATCCGATTATTACAAGTTCATGTTCATGGATTGAGTTGAGAGGATAATATCTTACAAGCTATTGGTGGGGTTTGTAGTCACATGAAATATAGCCAATAAAACTCAAACATAGATGAATATGTGAGGTCTTTATCAAATGCTTGTTTTCCCCCATATTATCTGATGATCTATTCTTATTGTTCAACACAAATTGGGGGGTCCATTATAAATGGTCGGCAGATCTTTCATCTGCTGCTATTGTCTGTCTGATGGTGATATATATAATACACATACACCTACATATACATAATGTTCATTTTGATGTTGACAACTTTTGGTCCTCTACTTTTAGTGGTTGTTATCCTTCAATCCAACTTATGATTGGTTGAAACAAGTTCTTTCTTTAATTAGGTTTCTTTTTAATTTGCAGGCATTTAAGAAGCAAATATAGTTGACCCCTTCGCTTGTACTAAAATATGATAGAAATATATATTGTTTAATAAGGCATGAAAATAATGGCAGATATATTATGTTTAACAAGCAAAATAATAATTTAATGAACATGGATTTGTTTATTATTAAATGTTGGTATCACATTTCTAAAGAAATAACATAAATTTTAATTTTAGAGATAATATTGTTAAGAGCGGCAGCTACAAATTAAAAAAAAAATTATAAAAGAGATGTAAAAGATAAAAAAAAAAAAAAATTGATTTGTTTATGATCATATGGCCAAAATAGCTTCAAGAGGATTGGGTAATGTACAACTATTTGGAGAGCCTTCAAATTCAATACGTTATCAGAAATTAAATTGTAAATTTAAAGTATGTTGGTACTAAGGTTTGAATATTGTATGTGGAAACTTTTTTCTTTTTTTTTTTGGTGAATTACAAGAAGAGAATAAAATCTTAATAATAACGTGATTGGAACTCAGGCCATACTTGAAGTGATAAATACCCTAATTATCATGCCAATATACGAGGTTTTAGTTAATGTCCAATTTTGATAATTGTGGAAATATTTCATGCTTGTTTTAATTAATGTCCAATTTTGAGAATCTTATGGACCAATCAATCCCATAAACTTTAAGGCACCTTAATATTTGGGCTAATCATAGAAGGATTTTGACCCAATCCCAGTTGGACTCTAATACCAACCATCTGACCCAAATTTATTTCTTCTGGTTAAGTCTGAAATACCCTTCAACCAGCCCAAACCAATTCAATTCATTTATATAAATTAGTTTCTAATATTATATGTGCTAAAAATAATTTTACGTCTTTAATTTTTAATTAATTTTTAAATTATTTTTAGATATTATTATGTTTAAAAAAATATTTTTACATAATTTCTCTTAATTTTTAAATAATATACAAATTTAGAGTTAGATAAGAAAATAAACTATAATGTTAATTTGAATAAAAAGTAAAACAAATTATCTTTCTTATTCATCATGAACTATTATTATAATTAGGATCGGTATTTAAGCGGTAACTATAGTGACAACTTTTAAGATGAGAATTATAAGAACCAAAATATTTTTCGAGCCTTAAATTCAAATTTAATATACCTCATTAAAATAAAGAAATATTTTATTTCTTACTTTTAGATTTATGTTTTTTTATTTAAATTGAAAACAAATTTACAGTGGGACGGAAAGTAAAAGATTAGGGTATTCGATACTTGTACCCAAATTTTTTAGGGTGAAATGATCTGAAATTTTTTTCAAAAAAGAAGAACAAAAATATCGAATACCCAAATTACTTAATCTTAATAACCTTAATATCTTATTTTCAATTATAAATCCGCTTTCAATATTTTTGCTTAAAAAAAAATAAATTAAACGTGGAACTAAAAGCTTATCCAATTTTTTGTCTAAAACTTGTATTACGCATTAAAAAAAGAAGAAGAAAAGATTAGGTGTTGTGCTGTTCATTTAAATAGATTAAATTTTAAATCTAAGGCTTAGATTTATCCATTTTGATCTAAGAGTTAAAAATAATTTAATTTTTATGGTTCTTATTTTAAGAAATTTCACTATAAGTTGCCACCTAATATTTGATACACTGATAATGTACTTTCTTTTATTCTATATCTCCTGCAGTATTTATGGAGTCTAAAAACTTTTATAATATAATAAATAAGAAATACAGTTAAAATAAATAAAAAACATATTTAATAATAATGTTTAAAAAATAATTTTTGAAATTTCAATTTATTTTCGAAACAAACCCACGGGACATTTTCACATGCACCAAAACAAATAATAGATGAATAAAAAAAAGAATCGATTTTAAGAGTATTGTGTTGGCTTCACACAGTATAAATTTATAGAAAAATTATAATATTATATTACAAATAATTAATAAAGTGATAATTAAGATGATTAAAATTCTATTTAAATAATTTATTTTATTTTACATTAATAAAATTAGTACAATTGTTTAAAAAAAATTAAAATTAACACAATTTTTTTACATTAAAATTTTAACAAATAATTATAAATTAAATTATAATAATCATATTTTTTTATATTTTATATTTAGAGTTTTATTTAAGTAATAAATCTATTTTAAATTCTATAATTATAAATTAAATTATAATAATTTAAAAATTAATTTAATAATATGATAGAGAATATTCTCAATTTAAAAAAAAATACTTATGATAGATATAAATATAAATAGATTATAAAAAAATGGCAAAAAGAGAAAAGAAAAAAAGGAGAGAAATTCGAGTAATATTATGAACCGTCTTTAGCAGCAGAAGGGCAGCCAAAGGCTTGAAAATTAAAAGAAGAAACGCGGATTGTCCAAAACGACTTAATTAGAAGGAGAAAAATGAAAGAAAACGACGTAAGGATTTTGTTCTACATTGTTTTAAACGTCCTTCTCTCGATCTGTAATTTCTAACAAAATCATCTTCTTGCTTTAGATCTCGCTTTCGGAAAATATTCGTCTACAACGTCGTCGTTTTATTTGACCCGCGGTTTCTTGAAATATCCTCTCCGGTATAATTTTCATGGCCTGTCACTGATTCTCTACGCTGCTGTATACGACACCAGTTAGTCCTTTTTTTTTTTTCAAAGCATAACTTTTAGTCAAAGTTGAGGCTAATAAGCTAGTGCAAGTGAATTGAATTTTGTATTAGTTGATTGAAATTCAGTTAGTGGATGATTGGAAATTTGAATGTGAACTGTTTCAGTTGGAATTTGGGTTAGTTTTGAATTAAAGGAGCTGAATTTTATTGAGATTAGTTGGAATTGAATCGAATATTGATTGAAGCTTCTTTTGATTGTTTAACTGATTATCATAGTTATGATGCAATGCTTTGAACTGTATAAAATTTGACCAAAACAAAGAAATCAGAGTCTTTTCGATTTTAGTTATGTAAAATGTTATGTATAAATCATCATATTTATAACTGTTTGGGGTTTGGAAGTTTTTTTCGTCAATGTCGATTTTGCTTTTATATAAGACCTTAGATGCAAATATGCTGTTGCAATTTATTATTTATTTACTGTAAATTAGGGGTAGCATGGAAGTTAATCATCGGGGGTAGAGGTTGAGCCAGTGACTGATGATATTGTTATTTAAATTGTAGATTCATGGAGGAGGTTGTACTTTTTTCCTCCCCCTAGCCTTAGCCTTTGAGTTGCAAGGGTGCATGGAACTAATGAGCATTATAAAGATGAAGACAAAGTGAAAATTTGATATATTTAATTTGCTCTTTGTTGGTGAATTTGCTGGGGTTTGATTCCTGATAAGAATCATTGGTAATGTCTGGAGAATTCTTTCTTTTTGTGGGGCTTGATTTGATTAAAATGTACTGGTGTTCATTTCTTTTATGAATGCTTACTACTGCGGTATTACTTCTCCCGGCAGGCTTAGTTTTTAGAGATCACATACTAGGTAGCAGAAGTAGTTGTATTGCTGAAAACCATGGGGACTGAGAACCCTGGTCGTCCAAATTTTCCCATGAGACCTTCCTCTACACCTTTTGCTTCTGCTCCTCCAACTATGAGACCTTTTTCATCGTCAGTTCCTGTGGTGGGATCAGAAGCCAGCAATTTTAGACCTACTCCACCAGTTGCTCCACCAACTATGATGCCTTCTTCATCAGCCGGGCCGAGCCTGCCTCCTTGTTTTGGTGATCCATCAGTTCCATCTCCTTCCATATCATCTGTCCCACCATCCAGGGGTCCTCACCAGCAATTTCCAACACCGCCATTTCCTTCAACATCTCAAGCTCCCCCTACTCATGCACCACCTGTTGGGCAGCCACCTTTTCAACCTCCTACAAGTCAAGTATCAGCACCGCCAGTTTCTTTTCGACCACAAACACAAGTACTGCCAGCGCCAATGAGATCTCTGCCGCAAACTGCAAAATTTCCTCCATCCAGTGGGAATGTTCCTCAACCCTCATCAGATTCATCATTTTTAGGCCCCAGACCCAATTTTCAGCAGACTTTTCCCCGTCCAGATTCATCTTATACTGCTACAAACTCCAATTTCCAGCCACCTTTTGGTGGATATCCAAGCAAGCAGCCTGCAGGTTCACAAGCATCACCTTTTCCATCTCAGCAAGGAAGTTATATGCCTCCTCCACCGGCATCATCTTCTCCCTTTCCTAGTCAGCAAGGAAGTTATGGTCCTTCTCCACCAGTAGCAGCTCCCTTGGGCTACCAATTAAGAGACCAAATGCAACATCCAGGCTCTGCACCTCCTATTGGTGGCGCCCAAAGCTTAGCAGAAGATTTTAGTTCACTCTCTCTTGCATCTACACCTGGATCAATTGAGCCAGGGCTTGATTATAGAACACTTCCTAGGCCATTGGATGGTGATGTGGAGCCAAGTTCTTTTCTTGAGATGTATCCTATGAATTGCAATCCTAGATACCTACGGCTTACTACAAGTACTATACCAAATTCGCAGTCCTTGGCTTCAAGATGGCATTTACCTCTAGGTGCAGTTGTTTGCCCTCTTGCAGAGGCTCCTGAAGGAGTAAGTGTCTTGAGAATCAATAATATTTTATGTTTAGGTCTACAAAACAATAACTGTATTTTGTTGAAGTCTCATATGTTTTTCCTGTCAATTATGGTTTTTTCCTATTCAGGAGGAAGTGCCAGTAATTAATTTCGCTTCAACTGGTATTATTCGTTGTAGAAGATGTCGCACTTACGTGAATCCCTATGTCACATTTACAGATGCTGGAAGGAAGTGGCGTTGCAACATCTGTTCTTTACTAAATGATGGTAAACTCATCTCACTTAGGACATAATGAGATAATTCAATGGTTAAATGTTCAGTGAGTTTCATCAAGTGTTTTTTGTTGTAACTGATGTGTTTGGGGTGCTTTTTTTATGCTGTACATACTTTTATCTGCTATCTGCTATATCTTTCGTCTTTGGAATGTCAAATACCATTTGAAGGCCATGAGCTAATTGCTCACTTATAGAGACTTGCATCAACATATGTATCAGCTTTCTGCAAGCTTGCTTGTCATGTCAATCTTCCCTTTACTTTTTGCTATCTCAAGTCATTGGTAAATGCAAAGTGCAATTTTTTATATATTATTTTTTTTTTGAAATTGAGTTAATGGTGGGTGGTGGTATGACATTTCACAGTCTCTTCTTTATTGGCATTGTAATTTTTGTTTATTTTTCAGTTGTATCCTATTGGTTATATTTTGTGGCAGATAGGTTTTCTTTTCCCTGGTAAATCACTTTAATAGTTGGAATTAGAAAGCATATATATTAATCTGATTCAAATTCCATATTCAGTTCCAGGTGAGTATTTTGCAAACTTGGATGCCACTGGCAGAAGAATTGATTTAGACCAGCGACCTGAGCTTATAAAAGGCAGTGTGGAATTTGTTGCACCAATGGAATACATGGTGCGGCCTCCGATGCCGCCACTGTACTTCTTTCTCATTGATGTATCAGTATCTGCAGTAAGAAGTGGTATGATTGAGGTAAGCACTTCCTCTAAAGCATTTGGTTGTCTATGGTCCAATAATGTGTTTAATAAATCCTTGTGTTATTCTAATAAGGCTCATAATGGCAAAGTCGTCTAATAGTAATGTTAATCAAGAAAATCTGAATTACACTTGAGCTGGTTTCTCTTTTCCTGTTCACCTATTAGTCCTCAAAGCTCAATATTAGAGCTCTTCAGGTTTTCTGTTGAAATGCTTTGCCTTGGTCTAAAACGTGTCTATAAAGTATGTCCTGCAAGATTGTTGCCTTACTATGGAATTGATAGGTAGGAAAGAAATATATGTTAGCCCTGCTTCTATTACTAAAGGCTTTTTGGATGCTGGAAAACTTGTTTAGCTGATTGTTTATCCAGGTTGTTGTATGCATTGTTTGATCATAGTTTGAATACATAAGTGTTAGGTCTGCATGCTTTTGCTCTGGCCTTTTGGTCATAACACTAACAATTACCTCTGGAGGCCATGCTGCTTGTTTCTCTTTCCTTTATTTCTCCATATTGTATAAGCACGTGATGGTTTCGGCTGACTTGCAACATATTTGTTAGGTTGTTGCTCAAACTATACGTTCATGTTTGGATGAGCTGCCTGGCTTCCCCAGAACTCAGATTGGTTTCATTACTTTTGATAGCACAATTCATTTTTACAATATGAAGGCAAGTGACATAGGAGATCAGTGGAAAAGTCTTTTTGGGATGCCTCAAATTTTCTCCATTCCGCTAAAGTACATATGAAATAATTTTTTGGCTTCTGTCTTTGCAGTCATCTCTTACGCAGCCTCAAATGATGGTTGTTTCAGATCTGGATGATATATTTGTTCCATTGCCAGATGATCTCCTTGTCAACTTGTCTGAATCTAGAAATGTGGTTGAAACATTCCTGGATAGCTTGCCCTCTATGTTTCAGGACAATGTGAATGTGGAATCTGCTTTTGGTTCTGCACTTAAGGCAGCATTCATGGTTATGGTATGTTGTTTTCTCTACCATAGCTATTACTAACGATAAAATTCCTTTTAGTTTCTTGCTGATGACGATATTGTCTATTGGTTGTTTGACAACCTATTTACTGCAGAGTAAACTTGGGGGGAAGTTGCTAATTTTCCAAAATACATTGCCTTCCATGGGAGTTGGTTGCTTGAAGTTGCGTGGACATGATCTTCATGTGTATGGAACTGATAAGGAACATACAGTGAGATTACCAGAAGATACCTTCTACAAGCAAATGGCTGCTGATCTTACAAAGTTTCAGATAGGGGTTAATATTTATGCCTTCAGTGACAAATATACCGACATAGCTTCCTTAGGTACAAAAATCACTGTCCTTTTTTACTATCAGTTTAAAATTGATATCGAAGTTAAGAAGAGCTTTTAATGACACTTGATGTCATGCATTTCAATGTAGGAACCCTGGCAAAATATACTGGTGGTCAAGTATATTATTATCCAAGCTTTCAGTCAGGCATTCATGGGGAGAAGTTGAGGCATGAATTAGCCAGGGATCTGACTAGGGAAACAGCCTGGGAAGCAGTTATGCGCATAAGATGTGGAAAAGGTCTGTTGATTCTTTTTATTCATTGTTGCTCTTGTAACTTATTGCTATGAAGCCATAATCCTAATGTAGTTGGGTTAGCTACATGAATTTTTTTTTCCTTCAATCTGGATGCTGATGTGGGCTAATGCTTATGGAAAATGCTATTATCGTTTATTGTCTGGTTTCCTTATGATTTTGTGATAACAAAGCCGTTGATACATGCCATTTGGTACTTGCACCAGGGATTCGGTTTACATCTTATCATGGAAACTTTATGCTAAGGTCCACAGATTTATTAGCACTTCCAGCCGTAGATTGTGACAAGGCATATGCAATGCAGTTATCCTTTGAGGAGACACTGCTGACAAATCAGACAGTATATTTCCAAGTTGCTTTACTGTATCCTTTAAGTGGCTTACTGTATAAATTTTAATTTCTTGGGTTATTCCCTTGTTTACTGAAACTGCCCGGGTTACTTTTATAAGTGGAAAAGGAGATGGGTCACTGATGTCTCTTTAACGATTTAAAGATACACTGCATCTTGTGGAGAGAGGCGTATCAGAGTACATACGGCAGCTGCCCCTGTTGTTGCAGATCTGGGGGCGATGTATCGCCTGGCTGACACGTCTGCCATTGTTTCTTTGCTTTGTAGACTAGGTAAAGTTAAATAAAACCTCCTGTGCAAGATTTGCTATTTGTTTTGCTGGATCTTAGTTTCAGAGGGTCCTTATTTTTTCTAATCAACTGAGGTTTTGCAGCTATTGAGAAAACTTTGACCAATAAACTTGAAGATGCCAGAAATTCTTTGCAACTAAGGATTGTAAAAGCACTCAGAGAATACCGCAATCTCTATGCTGTGCAGCATCGGTTGGGAGCTAGGATGATTTACCCCGAGTCTCTAAAGTTCTTGTGTTTGTATGGATTAGCACTCTCTAAATCTGTACCTCTGAAAGGGGGATATGCAGATGCTCAACTTGATGAACGCTGCGCAGCAGGTTTCACCATGATGGCATTACCTGTTAAAAAGTTGTTGAAGCTTTTATATCCTAGCTTGATTCGAATTGATGAGTTTCTTTTGAAGGTAAAGGCTTTGGCCCTTTAAATATATTTTGATAAAGATGTAGAGTTTGCAAACATAACATCCCTTCTGTTTCATATTTGCAGCCATCTGCTCAAACTGATGATTTCAAAAACATTGTGAAGAGACTGCCATTGGTTGCAGAAAGCTTAGATTCAAGAGGCCTTTATATATACGATGATGGTTTCCGTTTTGTCATATGGTTCGGTAGGATGCTTTCACCTGATATAGCTAGGAATTTACTTGGGCCAGACTTTGCAGCAGAATTATCAAGGGTATGAATATTCTTATGGTGATAAGATTTTTGAATATTACATGCTTACGATCTCTTGTTGATGAACGTATTCTAATGATGATAAGGTTGTGGAGTATTTATGTTTCATCTGTTTTTGTGACCATTTTATGCATAAGGAAACTAATAATCTAATTGCATTTGCTATATATAAGATTTGCTTCAAATGCTGGTCTTTATTGTCATATCAACTCTGACTTGAGTAGACTGTCTGATATGATTATTAGGTAAAAATTTGGATTGATCTTATCGTATGGTTTCTAAGTATTTAGAAATGAATGTCAATGATTCTTTGTTTGTTTTGTGTCTTGGAACCTTCACTTGCATGCTCACTTTTTTCCACAATAATGTTACTTTGCTCACGTTACTCGCCTGATTCTTCGTTGTTTTCTCTTAAACTTCAGGTTATGCTTAGCAAGCACGATAATGAAATGTCAAGAAGGCTGATGGGGATATTGAAGAAACTAAGAGAGAGTGATCCTTCATATTATCAACTTTCTTATCTTGTAAGACAAGGTGAGCAGCCCAGGGAAGGTTTGTTGCTGCTTGTAAATCTTCATGAGGATCAGATGGGCAGTACCGGTGGTTATATCGATTGGATAATGCAAATACATAGACAAATCCAGCAAAATGCATGATGAATTGTTCTGGAGTTTTCTAGATTTCTTTAAGTCTTATTGTGCTTTAATAACAATTATTACTCCTTTCATTTGGGGGCATTTTCAATATAGTTTTTTGTTGGAGATTAGCAGTTTGAGTAAGCAGAAGACGATAGGTTTCTTCATTCACAACACTTTTTTAGTTTTGGTCCCATACATGGTGTCCCATTCAATCTCTGAGTTAATGATGTCTTAGTTAGGAGCTTCTTTTCTCAGAAAACATTACACGAAATGCTTCATGGTTTTACTTTTGTTTCTGTTTACTTCAATTCCGCAGGAGTTGATCATCGCATGGGTCTATTAATTTCCATGAAATGAATTTTTCATGTGACATTCAAATTTTACTTTTGTTCTTTATTTTTTCTCCCCCTAAGTTTTGTTTAGAAAATGGTATATAACCAATTGCTAAAACGTTGGCCATATTCAATGTACTTTGGGATTTTAAATGTTATATTTATTAAGGAAATTTATCCTGAATAAAATTTATGGAGCTATTTAGACTTCACAAACGGGTTAAAAATATAGGGTATAATAATAAGTTAGTATTTGGTACATTGGTTGTATATTCTTTTTTATTTTATAAGCAACATTAAAAAATTGTCACGTGTTTTTTTTTCTTTTTTTTAAATATTTATTATTTTTAATATTTTACTATATTTTTACAGTACACTTGTTAATTCCTGACATTGCTTGTTGAGTTTAAAAATTGAATCAGATATGTACCAAATATTTTTCTTATATCAATATATAAAAAATTAGAATTGCATGTTGCTAATATTTATAGCAAAGACAAAAGGATGTCCATGAGCAGAAAGAAATACATGTTACGTAACACCTTTGATAGTCATGTCTGCGTTGCTTAAATCCATGATCTCAGATGACTTTTAAGCTTTTTAATGGCATTTGCCTTGAGCTAATTTCAGAAGCCATTTTGCTCTACCTGTTTTGACAGCAACATATCCAATAACAACTCCAACTAGCAATCCACATCCGTACCCGATCAACGCACCTTTCAGGACAAAACTTGTTACAGTCTGCAGCTCATCATGTGCCTTTTTGAAGATTGATGATGGAGGTGGTGCTTGTCCCCCATCTGCGTTGCAACCTCTGGATAATGGAAACCCGCATAGACCTATGTTTCCATGGTATGAAGCATTTTCAAATGTATTGAACTGTCTGCCTTGAGGAATCGGTCCTGTGAGTCGGTTCTCCGAAAGGTTTAAGAAGGCAAGAAATGTTAGATCAGCGAGTTTGTGAGGAATCTGGCCATTGAGCTTGTTTGAAGAGAGGTCTAACCATTCAAGTTGGGTCAAATTTCCAATGGATTCCGGGATTTGACCACTGAAGCTATTATGAGACAGGTTGAGCCCTCTGAGTGAATTATGCTGTCCAACAAAACTTGAAATCTCTCCGACAAACATATTGTTTGAGAGATCAATACTTGCGAATATTGTCAAGATTTTCTCAAGTTTAATCTCAAATCCTTTGATGGTCAAACTCACAGAATAATGGTAAGAGTAATTTCTTGTTCCCATATATGAAGAAGTTCCTTGTTCATCGAGATTCCACATGCCCTTCATGTTCTCAACGTACCCTTTTGGTAAAGGCCCGGCCAAGTCATTGTTAGCAAGGTCTAAAATTCTTAACTCGGGAAAAGAATGATTTACCATGGGACTTGGTAAGAAACTGTGCAATTTGTTGGACCGCAAAACAAGAACTTGCAATTCAGGCAGTGTTTCCAGCCAGCGAGGGAATGTATCTTTGATCTTGTTGTTACCAGGATCCAACACTTGCATGTTTCTACAATGAACCAGAGATGGTGGTATTGACCCTTCCAATTCATTGCCATTGAAGTTAATATTGTTCAACCCACATTCCTTATCAAATGTGTCAGGGATGGTTTCTTGAAACCGATTCATTCGTAAATCCAACACTGACAAACGTTTGCTGAAGTTTCCCAAACATGGTGGAATTGTTCCATTCAAGTTGTTATAAGACAAGTCGAGAATTTCAAGGGAAGTTCGATTACAAATCAAAGAAGAAAGCTCTCCAACCAGACTGTTGTTGGAAATGGAAAAGAATGAGACAGTTGAGGGTGGAAGTTGGAGAGCACCTTGAATGAAGTTTGAATGAAGATCAAGTGTTTTCATATTTTTCCACGGAAGTCGCTCTATGTGTGTTAGGAAGTTGTGAGAAAGATTAAAATAGCTCAAAGTATCCAGCCCTTTGTTCAGCATCCACTTGGGAATCTGGCCATGGATCTTGTTGTCAGAAAGGTCTAAACTCATTAAATGTTTTGAGCCTTTTAGGAATCTGGGGAATTCCTTCAGGCTACAAGAAGCCAAGGACAAATACTGAAGATTAGGCCAAGTATAGCTGGAATTGATGCTACTGCTCACTGATACACCATTATATGAAAGATCAAGGAATCTAAGCTTTGGAAGGTTTGAAAACATGTCCAACTCTACAATTCCTTCATCGTTTCCTAAACGGTTCTGCCTAAGGTGAATATCCTCTAAACTCTTGCAAGTATTTAGACTCCTCGGTATTTGCCCTTGAAGAGAATTTGAGAAAAGACCCAGTGTAACTAGATGGCCTGAATGGCAAAGTTCATCGGGTATTTTTCCACTCAGGTTGTTCATTGAAAGGTTTAAAATCATGAGATCACTTTGTGTTCCAAGATAATTTGGGATTTCACTAGATAGTTGGTTGGACCAAAGTTGAAGGACTTGAAGACGAGGCAAAGATGCTACAGCGTTTGGAATTTTACCAGTGAAGCTGTTTTGCATAAGCTGAAGAAGCTTCAAGTTCTGCAACTCAATTATGAGTTGTGGGATCTCCCCAGATAGATGATTTTCGCTAAGATCAAGTTCAGTCAGCATTTTGAGGCGAAAAAGGGATGTAGGAAGCCAACCTGTAAGCTTGTTTCCCCACAGGTAGAGGTAATGAAGGTCGCTGAGGTTCCCTAGTAAGGATGGGATTTGACCACTGAGATTGTTCCACGCAAGATCAAGGTGATTAAGAGAAACTAAGTTGCCTAGTTCTTCTGGGATTTTTCCGGAAAAATGACTACGGCCAATGTAAATCCAATTCAAGCTCTTCAATCAGCCTATTTCACTTGGAATTTGACCACTTAAGTTGTTTGAAGCCAGAGACAAGAACTGCAAACTGCTGATATTTGATATAGAGGTTGGGATTTTCCCAACCAAATAATTGCCACCAAGATCAAGTGTTTTCAGACTCCAACAGAGTCCAATTTCCGCTGAAATTTCCCCCGAAATCATATTGTTTGAAAGATCCAATGATTCAAGTGAAACTGAACAGTTTGGAATTGGACCAAAGAAATTGTTGTTGCTAAGATTGAGATATCGAAGTGAAGGTGAAGAAGCCATGTCGTTGGGAATTTCGCCAGATAACCAATTGAAGGAAAGATTTATAATCTCAATACTTGGGAGATGAAAGATTGATGAGGAGATGGTCCCAGTAATGTTTTTGTGAGCGAGTTTAATTGCTTTTACATGAGAAAAACTGTTGCAAGTGATTCCCTGCCACATGCAGAAACGGACGGAGGAGTTCCAGTTGGAGAGGAAGCCCAATGGATCATTGACTGAAGATTTGAATGATAAGAGCAGCCCAAGTTCATGATCACCTTGAGACAGGCTAAAAGGTGGTAGTAATAAAGATAAGGCGAGCATGAACAAAACTGGGTTTGATTTACCTCCTTTCTTCCACATCTTCTCCATGTCTGGAAACAAGTTGTGAGCTGTATATGGAGTTGGAATGGCTTGATTTAGAAACTCCATTAAAACTACCTTTGCCTTAAGATACCCATCAGTTTCAGAGAAAAAGAAGAAGAAAAAGACATTTTGATTGGTCCTCGATTTCACTTTCAACGAAGCTTCTCGTCCGTGGAAAATTCTCTTCTTTCACACGTAAGAAATTCTCAGAAGGCTAGTTTCCAAGACTTCTTTACTCAAGCACATTGTTACCTGCGTGACACAAACACTACTTTGCGAATGAGTTGCAATCAATTGACATCAATATATATACAGATATATTTATAGAGCAAATTCAACAATCCAAAGTAGGTTACATCTAAATGAAACCATGTTTTACTTCTAAACAGCATTTTTTCTGGTGAAACTAGGATATAATTGCATGTCTAAATAGTATATCTTTTTTCTTTTCTTTAAGGAGGCTTTATTTTGATTCCCTTTAGAAATAATGGTAAACAATTACATTTTCTTCTTTGAAAATTGACATATGATTATATGTTTTCCTGGTTAGTTGAGTCTTTGCAAATCATTATCAACAGTATGAAAACCATTTCTAAAGGGAAACAAAAAACAAAGGAATGGGTTAGCTCTTATTGCTGGGGAGCCCAAACATATGACCTTAAATTTGACTCAAATGCTTTATACTAACAGGCCTTCTTTTCCCATAGCAAATGGAGGAAAACTTTTGGCCCTACTTTAACCTTTTTGACCTAGATTTCTAGCTTAAAACTTAAGTCAAATTTTACTATTGGACCCATGCTATGTATAAGTTGAGGATTAATCCATGCTTTTTCATTTCTCCTTTTTAGTTTTTATACTTCTCAAAAGAATTAAACGATAATCATTAAATCTATTAATTAAAATGACACGTCTTTTCTTAGTATCATGTGAAAATACCAAATAAACATGACATTACACTTGATAATATATTTGCCACCAATATTTTAGAAATGACATAAATTAACTTAACGAATATAATGATTATCATTTGGTGAGGGCTAAATATTTCAAAAGTTGGGCTGCTCATGACTAAAAAATGACCAAATTAAAACTCATGAACCGAATCACCAACTTACATATTGTATAGGGACTAATAGCAAAAATTTTCCAAACTTAAAAACTCCAATGTAAAAATCAAGTCATTCATTTTTATTCCCTAAATGAGAACTTGAGGACAGACCAATTCCTAAACCACTTCGAGATTATCAACAGAAAAATAGCCTGGTTTAATTGTAAGTTTGTAACAAAGCTGCCACCTATGTTTTATCACCACCCAATTTGAAGCCCTTGCCTGTTTCTGCGTTATACCTTTGCATCAACCATGAGTTGTTATTAGGATGGAAGGAATTGAATTTCTATATTCAACCAATATAGTGTATATTGTTAGCCAACATCACTATCATCATTGATAAGTTGAGGTCTCAAACAAGAATGCTTTTAAAAAAGGTTGCATCACTCAATTTCCCAATTTTAACTGGTAACGCTTGGCTAAAGTCAGATAGTTGTAAGTTGGCAAAGTTTGATATGAGATTTGTAGGATGGGGTAGGCTGCTTTTAAACTTTTTCACCATCTTCCAACAATTAAAGTTTCAAAGGCAAATATAAATTCCAACCAGAAGAGCCACAAAACGAATCCCATACCTTTTGCCTCTATAGCTTTTCTCTCATTCCATTTCCATCCAACAGCTTACTGACAAAACAGAACATGCAATTTGAGAGAGTGAGGCTTTATTTTCTCCATTTTTTTAAAAAGAAAGTGGGGAGGGGGTTTCCATCGAGAAAAACATCAACCCCAAAGTCCAAAATATATTCCCTGTTCCAACTTTTGTCTCCACTTCTTCTTTTTTCTTTTTTGGTCTCTAAACAAAAGTGAAAAGAGAATGTTGAAAGGTGAGAATAATATAAGATCCCCACCAAATCCCCCACCAAAAAGGGGCATCATCTTCTCCAGAGGCCAATAGCTCTTGGCAACAAGCCGACAGAGCATCATCAACCATCCTTTTATTCTGCAAACCAATACCTTCCAAATGCTAACTCCATCTCAGTTTGGTTTTTTCATTCTCACCCTTTTCTTCCTATTATGTACTTTTACCTCAACACATTGCCACATAAGTCTGCCTTCTTGGACTTTGCATCTTATCGGCCGATTCTACATACCTTTATCTTTTACATCATTGGGTATCAATTAAAGAGGTTACATTGAATAGATTAATGATTTCAAAGCTTTACTACTGTCCTATATATAAGAATATAGCAATATAAGATCACCTTATAGAGCATTTTCCTTAGTACCTTCGATAGGCTCCACTTCATTTCGCAGATGGGAAGGCAGAGTGACCTGGCCGTTCATTCATCCATTGCCCTCTTGCAAGAGAGGTTTAGACAGCTGCAGAGAGCCAAGGAAATGAGGCAGGAGAGAGAGGTTTTGCGGCTGCTCTCTAAAGCAGAGCGGATCAATCCAGCTGCACCTCATGAGGCATCCCAATTGTTTTTCCATTCTGAATTGATCCTTCAGCCGAGACTGCCTCTCCAAGGATCTATCTACACTGAACCTAGCATGCATACTCAGCATCATGTTATTCAGACTTCAAGTTTGTCAATTTTACTGCAGAGAGATACTGTCATGGATACATCCACCTTTAATGATTCAGATGTTGACACTTCACTTCATCTGTGAAAAATTGTACAATGTTAGTTTGTTTTTTTCCTGTCCCGTTTTTCAAGTCTTTACCTCTTCTTGTGGGGCTGTAAGATATTGGAAGGGGAAGAGAGGGGTGTTCAGGGGGAAGTAAGTGACAAATAGTGCAATATTAACTACTGTTCATTGGGACTATCCTTATCCTCTTTGTAATCAGCAATTACATAGTGATCTGAGATGTCTTCCTCTTGCCTCTTTTCAAATGTATCTTCATTGTAGTTGCCATTATTTGAGTCTTCATCACTGCTCCATTTCCTCTTTATGATTTTTGAAATCATTGGAGTTACTGCTGTGTCATCTAATAGTGCTTCCTCATTTATCCGTTCAAATCTAACGGCACTAACTTTTCGGGCATTTCCTGCTAATATCTGCACCAATGACAAGTTGCCGAGTATAACAATATGTTAGTGATATAGATGATCATATGGCCTATGAGTTTGTCAGGTTAATGAAATATTTGCAGAAAGAATTAATAAATTTGGGATCAAAGAAAGCTGCATTGGTGTAACAAACTTATTTTACCCTTTGAAAAAGAAAACAGCATGCAAGGAACTATTGCACTGGTAAAGCCATCAACAGGCTGTCACATGCAGCAGCAATTTCAAAAGGCTGCATGAAGTGTATCCTTCACAACGATTTTCCTGAATTTCATTAAGTGTTTACTCCTCTATGTAACAATGTGTTAATGACCATTTTCTTGGAGGTCTAGCATTCTTGTTGAGTTTCGTTTAGACTGAAAAATACAATTGGTTTCACGATATTCAGTTAGAATATTATATTTTAGTAATTTGGCAGAAAAAAGTGAGATGGGTCATGTCAAGACCTGATCCAAGTCATAGGGCATGAGCCATGCCACAAGAACATAAGCTGGAATTATGAATTATCCTCTTTGAACCGCACAGGTACCACAAGGTTTTGCCAACCTCAGGTTTGCCTCAAGAGATTCGAACCCACATCACAACACATATGAGTGCTCTCCTATTAGAACGGATACCAATTGATCTAGTAGTGTAATTGGTATCTGTTCTGATAAGAATGCACTCATACATGTGTTGCGACGTGGGTTCAAATCTCTGAAAGCACACTTAAGGTGGCAAAACCTTGCGGGGCCTGTGGGTACTCAAAGAGGACAATTCTGGATTATATTCTCATGACACAGCTCATACCCCGCAGGTTAGGTAGGGTCATGAGAATATATCATAGTAGTAGCTTAGTTCATTCTAATTCCAGTAAGGTAGAAGGCTTGGATTTACAAGGATATATCATAGTAGTAACTTAGTTCATTCTAATTCCAATAACTAAATGATTGACAATTTAACTGTTCTATACTTGGTTCAGAGATTCTGATTCATTTCCAGATGTCACAAATTCTAACTGCATTCATTCTATACTTGGACCCCCCCTTCCAAGTTTTTGGGTGGTTTAAAGAGGAGATGCTAAATAAAAAATACGTAACATCTACAAAGAACTTTTCTGTTTTATACATGTGTTGTGTGTAGCCACCTTAAGAACTTTTCCTTAAGTTACTACAGAATGAATGCAGTTAGAATTTGTGACATCTGGAAATGAATCAGAATCTCTGAACCAAGTATAGAACAGTTAAATTATCAATCAATTAGTTATTGGAATTAGAATGAACTAAGTTACTACTATGATATATCCTTGTAAATCCAAGCCTTCTACCTTACAGCTCATACCCCGCCGGCTTTCACCAGTAAGGTAAAAGGCTTGGATTTACAAGGATATATCATAGTAGTAACTTAGTTCATTCTAATTCCAAAAACTAAATGATTGACAATTTAACTGTTCTATACTTGGTTCAGAGATTCTGTTTCATTTCCAGATGTCACAAATTCTAGCTGCATTCATTCTGTACGCATCAAACTAACACTCCAGTGAGGAATATTTATAAGCAATGACATTAGTAAGTACTCAGACAATTTTAATCATTCCAAAAAAGGAGAGAAAAGAAATGCTATGCAATATAAACACATATGGCACAAAGGTTCAAACCATACCTCAAGTTTATAAATTTGATGCCTTTCCTTCATATCTTGCTGATCAGATCCAGCTTCAGCATTCTCATCATCTTCTTCTTCATTTCCCTTTTCAAGGACTACCTTAATACTCTCACCTGTCCTTGGTATATATCCAAATGCTTCACAGACAAAACCTGACACTGTCTCATATTGATGTTCCTATAAAACAGAAAAAAGAAATAAATAAATATGTAAGTTCATAGAGTGAGGGGAGGTCCAATTCAAAGCTCCTTTTCATCTAGAGCACATCCATGAACATTTCAAATATACTAGAAGAAACTTGCAAGTGGAATGAGAACTCATGTGTGAGGATTTATATCAATAAATCAGTACTATGAGTAACATACCTCGGGCATTTTGATATTCAGATCTTCAGAAAGTTGATCAATAGATGTATTGGCATCAACATCAAAAATTCCCTCTGCTCGCATTACAATGTAGCCGGTTTTCTTCTGGATCTCCTCCTGTCATAGCAGGAAAAAAAATTCAGGTCAAAGGGATTTGAAAATTAAATTCACAAGCTATTATGGTACACATAAGTACTGATAGCATAATCATGAATTAGTATTACTAGATCCTCATTAAGTTTCCAAATCTTGAGAAAGTGAAGATATGCAATGTCAACATGCTTAATAACCAGAAAAAGCCCACCATTGAGCAAAAAAATGACGTGAATCAATCATATTAACTCATTTTGGACTACTTTGACAAGTTTCACAAGCATCCCCTTATGGTGGAATAATGAAAAGCAGAATTTTGAACAAATATAAATGATTAGGAATTAAAGTGTGTAGCAGAAGAACTAAGTCATTGATAAAGTCATCAAAGATGTATTAAGACTTACATTTGAATCATTTTCATCGAAAATTTCACCAACAATCTCCTCTACCACATCTTCTAAGGTGACTAGCTGTTTCAGCATAAAAACATGAGATAAAAGAATACAAGGAGAAATAGAAAAGAGAGCGAGGGTAGGCATAAATGCAGATTAGTAGTTGGGTGATGGATTTGCTAACATTTGAGCATATACAGACTCCGCCTCAATGAATTTTTAACAAGAGTTAAAGGGATTCATAAATACTTGACAGCTTATTCAACTTTTCAACTACAGGAAAACTTTTCCATGTTTAATCCCATGTTATTGTTGAATAGATAATCATTTAAAGTTAAGCCATACAAATCAATGATGCTACTTTGAATGGGAATAAAACATGCTATTAGCTAAGTTATTGAAGTACTTCCACATAACACCTTAATCCATGTAAGTGCATTTTTACAAATGCCATCTTACTTTGAGGTACTTCAACAGGTAAGAATCATTAAAGAATACAAATTTCAATTCAAAATGAAGTCAGAAATTCATTGCACTTACTCCAACTGTTCCACCATATTCATTAAGAACAACAGCCATGTGAACCTTCCTAATGCGGAACTCTCTAAGAAGATTCCAGACTAACATTGAATCTGTAAAAGAAATTGATGTTTCTATTTGAAATAGCTTCTCATAAAATAATCCATCACAACATGTTCACAATGTAAAAAAAAGGGAGTAAAAGCTACCATTTGGCCAAATGGATACAGAGATAGAAAGGCAAGATTCATCTGCACATTAGTTCAAAGCACAAAACAAACAGAAGATATAAGCTTCAAAATTACCAGGCACAAAATATGCAGGTTTGTGAGCCATATCTCCCACAGTGGTACTTTCTAGCACTTCACCCTTCAAAATCAAACAGATTATAATTCTGCACACTATGGTATTGTTGCTTACATTAATAGGTAGTGTTATATATGATAAGAAAAAAGATTAAGACCAGAAATTGTGAGACCTTTGTAACATAATCGAGTAGATCCATAGCATATGCAATACCCACGATATTGTCAACACGCTGCTCAAAAACAGGCACCCTGCGAAAGTGTCAACAAATCTCTTAGCATGTTATTTTAAGTTAAAAAGAACCTAAGAGTGAATTACTATGATCATTACCTCGAGTATTGATGAGTCAACCACAAATTGTGGAATTCAACAAGAGTTGAGCTCGCATCAATGGCAACGACATCAACAAGAGGTGTCATCACCTCTCTAACATGAGTATCTTTTATCTCTAACACATTTTCAATCATATCCTGCAAGGGGATTTTAACAATAAGAGCACACCAGAACCATAAACAAAGAGAGCAGTTTGGATTTGTGTATAACCATGGAACATTGAGAGCAATGATTGCAACATGACTGTAATTGGCATTCTACCAGATACCATTGGAGGGAACATTGTAATCATTGTGAGCTTCAGTTCAATGGAGAAACCAAGAAAGGCTAAAAAAATCCATTTTTGGCGTGGAAGTACTGGCTTACTATATGCAGTAGACTGGCTACTAATGAAGCCAGGAGGGACCAATGGCTATTGAACCCTTTCATATTTATGCACTTCAACAAATTCAAGAATTTATTTTTTGAAACCAGTATAAAACAGAAAAGTTCTTAAGGTGGCTACACACAACACATGTATAAAACAGAAAAGTTCTTTGTAGATGTTACTTATTTTTTATTTAGCATCTCCTCTTTAAACCACCCAAAAACTTGGAGGGGGGGTCCATCCATGCAGGTGAGCTACATGCAACATACACACATGTACAAACAGATAAAAGAATCCTAAGTTAGACAATAACTTAGTATCAATCAACATAGTTTGAGAAGTCCACTGAGGAAATAATTCCCCACTCAGACTACTCTAACAACACATAAGATACCTTTGGATCTATTGGGCATAACACAAACCAAGGGTAGTAGAAAATTATCCACTGCAGATAAATTATCATATGTTAAAAAAGCTCAATCAGAGTTATATTATACATGCGATATATGAGGATACCTGCTCCTCCTCCTCTATTGCTCCACTCAATTCTGCTCCTCGTAACATTAGCTTCAATTCATCTTCAGTAACGTAAGGTTCACTGAAAATAAAGATACAAGGCATAAGGCATTTGAAAAGTAAATAACAGAATGAAAGAATGTTGAAATTTGACAAAACCACTGGTATGAAACAACAATGAAGATGCATGATGAGTTAGAAGCTGCAGATAGATTAAATGTAGGTAATTATTTTCTTCACCTTTTTCCTTTTAGGCCAAAAATTTTAAGCATTCCCATTGATAGAAATGTGACAACTCTTCCCACTGGATATAGTATTACAGAAAGCCAAGCCACTGGCCTGACCTAGAAATATTGCAAAGACAATTAGTAAGTTCAGTTTTAACTTGGAAATTATAACTTCAGCAAAGTACCAAGAGAGCCAAGAAGCATATAGAAAGAGAAAAATAAAATAAAATAAGAGGAAGAAAATGCTATGCTACTTTAAGATAGTGAAATTTAAAGACCCAAAAGATTAAGGGAGAAAAGAAAAAGCTTACCACAAATCTGGCAACTTCTGTGGGATTGTGAACAGCTATACTCTTTGGAGTGATCTCAGTGAGAAGCAATATGGCAACCTAGCATCATCAAAGGAAAGTTAACTGGTTTCTATATTTATTTCACCAATTATATGTCATGTTACTTGTCTATATTCATGCAGGCCAACCACAAGTTAATTGATTAATTATTTAACTGGTTTAGGATAAATACATGATATGAGAGAGACTCAAAGATGTGCATGTCCGCCCCCCCGAAAGAAAAAAAAACGAAGAAGAAAGAATCAAAGAACAGGATCTTGATACTCACAGTCATTACTCCAGTTGCTGCACTAACGCCAGCTTCCCCAAATATTGCTGTTGCAGCATCTGTGACTAAAGCAGTAGCTCCAATATTCACCACACTGAGTACAGAAATAAACCCTACAGTAAGAATTACTTTGAAGCTTAAGCTGAAAAGATGGGAACAGAACATAGCAAGATGATGGCAAGAAAAGAGAAGTACGTGGTGCCAATAAGAATAGTTGTAAGAAACCGAGTTACATCACTACGAAGCATCTTGAATACACCATCTTCAGACTCTTTTTCGGCCAGCTCACGTATCTGACAAGATTAACACCAAATGACCAATGGATAACAGATTCCTAGAAGGCTTGATGGCATGCCAAACTAAAAATAACCAGTACACAATGAAGAAAATTTGCATATGATATTTTGACTTCAACCCTCTCCAAATTAAAAAATAAATTGAAATCTGTACTTCAAAAGACTTGTCTTAAGCATTGACTTGTCTTAAGCATTTACCACAATGCAATACTAAATAACATAAGTAGGCATTTGGGTTTCACAGTTGAATGATACACACTTTATGTTGTTGTTCTCTAGGCTTATTCTATAAGTTGCTTGCCTCTTTCTAGTCTCTCTTCTCCTCTATCTTATCCCTCTAGTGTGTTGCTATACTGTTATTTTTTCTCCTCCATAGTATTTCTCCTCTTGTGTGCACCATTAACAACGTGATTATTTTCTAAAGTACTAAAGTTGGGCTCATATCTATAGGAGACGGATGAAATCACTAGAACTCAATCCACACACTAATAACACAGAATGGAATTCATACCAAGAAATAAATAGCAAATCAAAATTTAATCTCATATATTATTAGCTTAGGCCGAATATATCAAGTCACCAAGGAAATTTGCACCACAATCAAGAAAATTAACATATTCCTAAGACAAGAATATGCATTCTTTTAAACTTGCAACAACATTCTTGCACTCTAATTTCCATCATTGAACAACCAAAAATATGCATTCAACGAATATAAAACCAAGCAAAGAAATCAACACCTTCCAAGGCCATAATGTAGTTATAGCCGTCTCTGCCATTGAGAAGAATGCAGAGAGACCCAAAAGCGCTGTCAAGACCAAACCTTGCTCCTTGAACACTTTAATAAGCATAGATAGCTTTGGCCAAGCATTCTTCAACAATAATATGGACTGCCCAATCACTCCATATCCAGCATTAACCACTCCCTCTACAGCAAACACTCTTTTACAACCAAAGGCCAATACACCACAAACCATTGCCACTAAAATTCCTCTTTTCACAAAAATCAAATTCTGATAACTTCCCAGTTCTTCATTTTCTTCGATTAACGACCCTAAACGTGCTTGACTTCCAAAAGTACCAGTTTTTGGCACCCCAAAGGCTTTAACAACACGGGGGTTGGGTAAGCTTGAGATAATGGGAGCTGGGTGGTGATTAGTTTTGGATAAAAATTTTGGTGGGTACTTGAAATTTCGATTAAAAAGCAGGAGAGCTGAGGACTTTGTTGAAGAAAAGAAATTTGGTTTGCTGAGAATTGAGGATTCAAGTGCCATTTCCATCAATAAAAATAAACCAAAAATCTAAAAAAACATCAAAACTTGTTTAAACAAATATGGATTAGGATGAAGAGAAACCCCAACAGAAGAGTGGTCTCTTCATTGAGTCCAAGAGGGGCTTTTTGGAAAAAGGCTTGTGTCCGATGAAGGGAAGATTTTGCTTGCTGCAAGTTGGAAGTTAAAGGTGAAATGACAAAACTTGGCCTCCATATATTTTAGAATTACAATTCTCTCCCTAAATATATATTTTTTGATTGAAATGACAAAATCCCGAATCAAACTGAATTCCATTATAGGCTTAAGACACATTGGAAACCGAACTATACAGCTTGATTTTGATACATAAAACAATTTTATATAAAAAAATTAAAAAATATATATATATAAAAATTAGAATATATTTATGAATTTTTTATTTTTACAATATATTAATTATATAAAATTTAAAAAATATATGAAAAAAGTTAAAAGATATATATAAATTAAAAAAAAAGCAAACATTCATAAGCTACTAATGTGAGGAAAAAAATAGTAGTCTAGATATAATCTCTAACTAAAAAAGAAAATTAGCTGCTAAAATAAGAAAGCAAGTATAATTTAAGTAGGAATTGTAATTTAAGCATCTTAAAAATGCTGAAGATAGTTGTGTATGGGGAGGGGATTTACCATAGCCTGTTGTATAGCTAGTGCCACTAAGCCATTTTTTTCTTCCACCAAGGAAATTGCATAAGTAGTGGGCAATGGGGGCATCTGACCAGCCAGTATCTATGCCTTCCATTACTTAGATTCTTCCTGTATAAGCAAATAACATAATATGCTTTTGGAAAGTAGGATAATCATACGACTTCAAATTACCTGCAAGATGATGGACCAACAACACTCGGTAGTTTTAGCATTAAAGTAATGGACCAACTTAAGAAACCCAAAGCCTGTAGAAGCTGCAGCAGGTGCTTGGGCTCGGCTGGGTTGGCTTTGTATGCTTACTTGCAGTAGAATTATCACCTAAAAGGGTCATTTATTAATATGGTTATTTTTTTAGTATCTTCCATATCCGTTTTATGATTCATATTGAGATTTGTGCATACTCTTTTCAATAATGTTATCTTTAAAATTCGAACATGTATTTTTTTTTAGGAATGCAATGTGTTTTGCCTCTGCACTTATCACTTGTTAGTATTACTTAATATGGTTATATATTTTCAATATCTTTGTTCATCACAATCCCTGTACATAGTATAAATCTCTTACAACCAAAATCAAATCTGAAATGAACCTCAACATTGGATTTATTGACTAAGGGTGTTTACCCATCCTCAACTGCAAAATAGCTTATGTGGTAGTTTAGTAATGTGCATGTGAAAATGTGTGAGTCGTACTTGAATGATATAAAAAAAAGAAGAAAGAAGTCAAACGTGAAATCACTAGAAATGGTGTCTATCATAATGATGAATTTCCAGAATAAGGCAAACGAAAGAACCGTCCAAATGACCCATGTCAATGTTATCAAGTGAATTATTTCAGTTTAAGCCAAACAATACAGTTTATTATAACCATAGTTTAACAAATTAAAGTATGGCTAATTTCTGATGCACGCTTTTATTGAAGAGGTGAAGGATGATAAAGAACTGGAATTACAAACAGGTCGTGTTTCCTTCTTATCGTTAAACCTGGTCCAGATGTCATATCCAAATCTTCACACTTCATTCCATTGGGGAGCTTCCAATCAAAGTGGTACACCAATTGTGCTAGTTGCTGTTCAACATTAGCAAGACCAAATGTTATGCCTGGACATATCCTCCTTCCGGCCCCGAACGGAATATATTGGAAATCTGTTCCTTTATAGTCTAATGAGCTATCAAGGAACCTTTCAGGAATAAAACTCTCAGGTTCACTCCAGTACCTAGAATCTCTTGCAATTGCCCATGAATTGATAAGAACTTTAGTATTAGGAGGAGTATCATATCCACCAAGCTTACAGTTCTCACGGCATTCCCTTGGTATTAAAGGCACTGGATTGTGTAACCTCAGTGTTTCTTTTATGACTAATTTTAGGAACTTTAGTTCACCAAACTGTGCTTCATCTACATACCCTTTGCCATTAAACACCTGTCTCACCTCAGCTGTAGCCTTTTCCATTAAGCTTGGATTTTTCAGCAGTTGTGACATTGCCCATTCAACAGATATTGATGATGTTTCACTCCCTGCAGCAAACATGTCCTGAAAATGGATTTGAAGTCAGCAGATTACTTGTATTGTATTTCGAGGATGAAAATTTTAGAGCAAACATACTAAGATGACTGATTTGATGTTGTTGGAAGATAAAGGAAAGTCAAGGTTGCCATGTTGTTGAAGGTCCAAAAGCATATCAACTATATCTTTCTCATCTTCACCACTTCCATTTCCTTCAACCCTCCTCTCTTTATGCTCAGAAATTATATTTTCAAGTATTCTATCAGCTTCTCCATGTAGCTTCTCAAGTTTTGGCCTGATTCCACTAATCACCTCAACTGCTTTAATTGAAGGGAAGAAATCTGCAAGGGTAAGGCCGGTTGACAGCTCTGTAACTTTCGTGATGATAGATTTGAACTTTTCCTCTTCACTGCATTTCGAACCAAAGGCCATCGCTGCCGTTATCCGATATGTTAATGAGAAAATTTGGTCACTCAGGTTGATTGGTGAATCCTGGCTTGAAGATATTGTCTTGATGAGATTGGAAACCATCTCTTCTCTAACTCTTCTGAATGATCCCACACGCTGCGCGGATAAAAGCTCAGTTACGCAGATTTTTCGAAGATGCCTCCAATAACTACCATAAGGGGAGAATACAATGTTAGTACAGTCATAAGATATGATGCTGGGAGCTAACTGATAGGATCTGGAAGCAAAAATGGTATCATTTTTTCTCATAGCTTCTTCGGCGAATTCAGGGGAAGATATAACAACTGTGGAGACTTCCCCAAGTTGCAGATGCATTAAGGGGCCATGGTTTAGAGCCAAGTTCCTTAATGTGAAATGAGGTAATGAGACAGCAACAAGCTGGTGAATGTTGCCTATGAGAGGTAGTTTCCATGGCCCTGTGGAGGCAGCCTTGGGGATGGTTTCTTAGCTTTCAATGTTTTCACTAGTCTGGTAATTATGAAAGAGAACAAGAGGATGGTAAGGAGGATGTTGAATGGAGGAAACATGGAGATTATATTATCTGCCATAGATAAAGCTACTGCTTGATCGTGGCTGCTGTCATTCTATAAGATATATATATATATATAAGCATTAATGGATGGCTACTTTACTCTCCATGGTGAAAACTAAACTATTAGTCAATATTTTCACCCCAACGTGTTTACAGAAGTAGAATGAGTCTTCCAAAACAGTAAATTAGAATTTTCTTACGAACGTGTTTACAGATGTATAATCTTATAAACAAGCAATTGGAGTTTTTTAAATCTTGAATATAAGATTTTCTTCATCAAGATATCGAGCTTAAATTTTGGGATAAAAAAATAACATGTGTTGCGTGAGACGAATACGGTCGCGAATTCTATAGTCAAATCATTAAGACGATGACTTCTGCACCTAAGGATTACGTCTGATTCTTGACAAGATGTTGAAGGTTGCTGCTGGCCGACTTTTAAAAAATTTATTTGAGAAAGTATTTTTTTTTTTAAATTTATTAATCTATCCTGTTTTTGAAGGGAGGGAAACTGTCTTGCGGTGAAAATGCCTAAGTTTTAGTGCTTTTAGTCTGGAGAAAATAAATATTTAATATATAAATATTATATATAAAAAAATATATCTAATGAATTAGTTGATGTTTTTACATATTTATTATTTAATTTTATAAATAAAAGAGTTATTAATTAAAAATAAAAAACTTGAAAATAATATATTTATTAATTATAAACATGAATTAAAAATAAAAAAAAAACTTGAAACAACATGAAATAAAAAATACATATTAAAATGCTTATAAGAGGAATTAAATTTAGGAGTTAAGAATAAAATCACAATTATTTAGCCATCTAACGAAAAGAGCTAACGCATTAAAAATATTAATTAAAAAAAAACTTACAACAACATGAAATAAAAAAAAATACAAATGTGAGTTGGAGAAGAATCGAACCTGTAACTTAAAAGATAAAAACACTAACATTTAACCACTTGACCAAAAAAATTAAATTATTATTTTTAGTGAAAACGCGTCTTGTAGAGCACATTTTGAGCTGATACGGTTGATTTTCACTGTACAACAGTGAAAACGCTCATTATAAAATATGTTTTCTTTTCTATCTCCAAAAATATCATAAATTGATAAATTAAAATAAACAACCTACTTTCTTAAGTAAATTTTTTTCAACATATTTATAAAAATTAGCCAATACTTGTCCCATCTAAAAAATGATAAAGAAAATGTAGAATTCATTTTATGAATAAAATATAAATTTTTTATTTACGAAGTAGTTGGGGAAACTCATTACAACTTTCTAATATACATGCTCTTTCTCTTTTATATGTACCATGTAAGCATTTATAATTTATAAAATATGTCTAGGGAAAACTTCTTGGTTAATATTGAAAGTCACATACACAATTTCATAAACAAGAAAATAAAACTATATATCTCTATATACTCAAATTACCTTTATTTTGATGAAATAACAACACTTCAGAATATTTCAATTTTTTTATAAATATTTATTTACAACAACACTCTAAAAATTATTATCATTAATGTTCAACTTCAATTTTGAAAGAGAACTCAAGTCTAAAAAAAATTTGTGTTATATGGAATTGAAATTTTCAGCGACATAATTTTTTTATTATTTATAAACCCAAAAAAAAATATTAATTCTCAATACTTACTTAACTTATTAGTTTAATTACTTTATAATATTATTATAAATATATTAAGAAAAATGAAGAATTGTGTCAAGCAATCCCCAAATTTTGTTAGTTGTCTAATGGTGAGTTTGGATGAGCGCTTGAGTGCGGTACGATGCGTTTAACTTATTTTTTGTCTCACACTATAATATCGCTACATTATCTAATATCATCGTCACCGCTGTTTTTACACTAACCGCAAGTAAATGCACCACCCATCCAAACCCACCCTAAGACTTGATTTTTAGTTTTTCTATTTAATTCCATTAATATATATGCTAACGATGCCTATTTATTTATTTATTTATTTTTAAAAAGCGAGTACAACATATTACGCCTAAACTTTTTAAGAGTCAATATTATAAATTGTATAAATAAAATAATGATGTTCTCACTCTTTTAGACAAGCACTATAATAGGCCTTTTTGGAAAGATAATGGTATGTTACATGTTTTTAAAAGAAAAGTGATGCTTTATTATTCTCAAATTTTTAGAAAAAAGTTATCACATGCTTTTCTTAATTTTTGAGAACTCATCATATCCTTAAAAATTTATGGATGATTTTTTTCATAAAAAAATTTCATGCAAATACATTTTTTTTAAAAGAAATTCTTATATATATATATGAAATTTTTTTCATTATGTCATTACACTCTTCTTGCATGAGAACTTCCACTAAAAATTCTCATAAATGGGACAAAATGTAGATACTCAGTTTCGACTGTTAATATTTTATCTCATCCTTGAGATAAATAATTATTATATTTCAGGAAATTGAGCTACCAAGCATGGAACAAGTAGCATCATCGTTTCACTTGATATCTCTCTCGAAAAACAACTATTGTTTAAAATGATTGTTGTTCACAACAATCGTTGTTTGAGAATAGCTATGCGCAAAACAATGTTTTAGTTTAGAACAAATACCATCAAATGTAACTGTCATTTAAGAATATTTTTTTGTTGAGAATAACTAAAGTTTAGAATATTGTGTTCCAGGAATAACTATAATCAGAACAGCAGTTATTTAGAATAAGGGCAACCCCATATAATAAAAATTCCACTTTTGACCCTCCAAAATGATACTTTTTTATTGAGTCCCTTAAAAATTATAAAGATATAAGCTATTCAAGTTGTAAAATTGCATTTTAACTCTCATAAAAATATACAACGTAATTCTGCCCCCATACAATTTTTCTGGCTTCGCACTTGGTTTGGAAAAACTTCTATTTAGAATACCTATGTTTTTAAGAAGAGTCATTATTCAGAATAAGTTCTTTCAAGAAAAGCATCACCGTTAAGCAACTCATATTCTGAACAAGTCAGAATAATCCTTTTTTCCAAGAACAACCCTCATCTTGCATTTCAAAAGATGTTTTGTGAAAGATGTTTTACATAGTGCTACTTCACCAAAGTAGAAGAAATGGAAGTAACCTTGAAATATGGTAGGATTCTTGGGTTATCTTCACTCTTGGGATGATTTGAAGAGTTTGACTTGATGGATCAGATATGAAGGTAGTTAGATGTTTCCTCTTAACCTTTTCTTATAACATTAAGTTTTTTTTTTCCTTCTTTCAGAAATATAGTGATCTCTTCTTCACTATTCACCATCATAATCACCAACAAAACCTTTCACCATCCCTTTTTAACCATTAAAACCATTGTAATTGAAAATTAATTTAATCACTCGTATTAATTGTTTAGCTTTGTAACTCTTATTTTTGAGACACTATATGTAACACCCCAAAATTTGGCCTAGAAGTTTAGACTGAATCTTGGAGGTTACACTGATCACTGAAGTGATTTGAAAATAATTTTACAAAATGACTTGTTAAAATTCATTACGAACACAATTCGCTTGATTCAAATTTAACCATTTAATATTTTAGGATCTAAAACAGAAAATTTTGAGACACGTTGAAAACATTCAGAAATATAAATCCGCAGATTCAAAAGTTCATTCCGAAATAAAACTTAATTTATGGAATTCCAGAAATAAACTTATACCATAGTCCCTTTCTAACACGTACAGTCCAAAACAGTTGAAAACTAAAAAGAAAAGACTTATTAGTTCGTTTTAAAACGTGTCACTCTGAAACCTCCGGGATGCTGAGTCCAACTCCAGAACATGTGAGTACCTGAAAAGGGAAAACTAAGGGGGGACAGCTAAGCAAGCTCAGAGTGAGTTTGAAACGGAAGCGAAAACCAAAAGACAAAGTATCAAAAACAATTATTTCAAAATTATGGTACACAGTCTGTGTATATTAAAAGAAACTTGCGCCAGAAGTTAAACATACAAACCATTTCCCTAGACATTCAAAGAAGTAAAAACCAATTCCATACACACAGAAGTACTAAAACACGTCATCTTACTATTAGTTTCGCAATAATTTGAAAACTAAATAACCACACGTTTTAATTAAAATATACTCTAACATTTTATTCAAACAAACAGACGTATGTTCAGATGCAAAATGGATGCAACAAGTCAAAAACAACCCACCCTACCAACCAAACACCACTTTGACTGTAACACCCCTAACCCGAGACCATCGTCGGAACAGGGTTAAGAGGTATTACCGATCAATCAGAACATTTATCATCTAGAATTTACGACACAAAGTCAATCATCTTCAATCACATTTAATTACAATCATAGTGTCCCTTATCAAGGTCTACTAGACCTAATTCACATGCTAAAGAGGGGTCGGGACTAAACTGAACATACACAGAAATTCTCGAGCATTTAAAATTTTCTTCTAAGATTCAGGGGATACACGCCCGTGGGCGGAGACCGTGTGCCCTCCACGGCTTCTAGACACCCCAGTGTGTCCTTCCGTGTCTACATACTGACTATACTAACACGGTCACTAGGCACGCCTGTGTGCCATGGCCGTGTGCTACTAAGCCATATACTGACTTCCTCACCACGGCCACCAAACACGCCCGTGTGCCATGGCCGTGTACTCTTAGCTAGTTACTGACTTGTACACCACGTGTAACATCCGAGATTTAGGGGCTCTGCATTCATCTTGATTCTATGTGTTTAGTATGCTCTGTATGTTGTTTATGTGTGTCTGGGGTCTTCGGGAAGGCCCAGGGTTAAGCCGGAACCTTGGCCAAAATTTTAGTTTTGGGCACTTTCAGGGGAGAGCTAGCTAGGATAGGACTTAAGGTGTGTTGTTTGTGTTGGATGACACAAGAGCTAAGGTAGTAAAGTGGCAAGGAGGCGCCACTTAAGGTGCAGGTAGTGACGCCTCAAGGGAGCTGAGAGGGAGCAGGTTCAAGCTGCATGAAGCACATTTTGGGAGTCTTTTTGGCGTCAAGGGGAGCAGAAGCAGAAGTCGACTGGGACACTTCAGGATGGGAGAGTGGATTGAGTCAAAATATTTGAATGTGTGGCTGAGAGAAAATAAAAGAGTTTGAAGCATTCAAAATAATTCAAACGGGTGATCAGGAAAAAATTGAGGAGAAAAGAAAGGGATGGGCATGTGATCTTGGTGTTGGCCGAATTTCAAACACTTGGTATGGGGGAATCAGTTTTGGCTTGTGTTGGGGTGTGCCGAATTTTGGAGGTGTTAGGTAGCTTGGTTTGAGAGCTCTTTTCCTTACGGTATTTGGGTGTTCTTCTTTTCGACAATTTCGGAACCCTTTTCCTTGTTTAGCCGAAACCTCTACTATCCTCTCTATTTTTTTTCATTTTCTTTCTTCTCATCTGCATTACCAAAAGCCGAACCCTTCTATCATCCCTTCTGATTTCTTTCTTTTTCTTCTTATTTTCATTTGTTTCATCTAGAAGCCGAAACTTCTAAGTCTCTATTTGAGGTTCTCTCATTTTTATTTTCGGTTCATTTGCCTTGTTCTCTTTTACCATAGTCATTGTCGAATTCTCTTGGGTGTATTCGAATCTGCTGAGTTAAGGTAAGTGGCGATTTCTTCTATTTCTTTATCTTCCCTTTCGGTTCTTGGAGGCCAATGCCGAATGGCTAATTGGCTTGGTGAGGCCATCGGTTGGACTTATGTTTCTTCTTAATTCTCTTATGTTCTCTTTGGGGCGCCTATTTCGGGAATCGAAGTAAGGCAAATCATCTGAATCTCAAGTTGGAAACCGTTAGTCTCTGAGCCCATCTCTCTTTTCGGGATTTTAAGGTAAGGGGGTTCTTTTTGGATTTTTGTTCAGGTTCGCTTATCGTGTTTGTTATCTTAACCCTGTGGTGTTGTTAAACAACCATATTTCCTTATAGTATCATCTGACAAGAACTTTTGATAGAATCCAATACCAATCAGGCAAAGGAGTGGGTTGGACCCGTGAACCCAGCCCCTAAGTTTAAGAAACGTGCGGTGTCAGCAGTACGAGATTGGCCACCGGGTTGTGGGCCGGCTTCAGAATAGAGTCGTAGGCAGATAGCAGTCGTTTCTGCTACCGATAGTGTTGACATAGAGAGTATTAACTTGCGTGTTACCAGGTGTGTAAACCCTAACACACTTTATTTAAACTGTATTACTATTAATATGGGCTAAAAAGCCAAAAAGGGCTGTGAGTACAGTCGAAGTACCCTTGTGGGTAAGACAGGGAGTGCCAGGTACGTGGTTATAATGACTTAATATGAGGTTGGATGTATGTGATAATTTATTGTCTTGTTATTAGCATGTTTACGTTCGTGGTGACATATATGCTGTGCATGGGATGTGGGAATGATGATAAAGGGGAAGTGATAAGGTCACGTAGTGATCAGTGGCGCTGCCACATTTGATTTATAAGGTCACATGGTGATCGGTGGCTAAGCCACAGTGGAATTCAAGGTCACATAGTGATCGTTATTATAACCGGCAGCATGACTGTCGAGACGGCGTGTAGCGGATGGAGGGTTGATTGTAGAAATCCCCACGGTGTGATGGTTGGTACGGGATGGCATGTAGAGGATGGAAAATGCTAGGTTGGGCTGGGCTTGATGCATTCATGTTGTTGTATGATATCTTGTATGGGCTAAATATGAGATGGTAGGCCGTGGGCCGTGTTGTGTGTTATGATAGTTTTACACACTGAGTCTCCGTGACTCACCCTTTGCTTAACCTTTTAGGTAATCAGTAGATCATGGATATGGGAGCCGAGGCGAACTCATGGAGGCCATAAAGACTTTGTTTTTCGTAAATTTTTCCTGCTTTACTTTAATTTTTAATTAGGGATTTTATTTGTGTAATAAGGCCTTTCTAAATTAATATTTGGGTATTATTTTATTTATTTATCGATTATCAAAATTTGACACTATGCAACCTTAATCACGAAGTTAACAAAAAAAGGGGTTTCCAAAATACGAGTAACTCGAAACATACGTTTTCTTCCAAGTATCACCAAGCTTAACGAATATTTGATTAACTAAAAGTTGAAATTTTTCCTACACCACCAAACCACTGTTTTCAAGACGTTGCCTTAATCGAAAAGTTTTCAAATCTACGATTTTTCCTAAATTAAACAAAATTTCATTTTTACTTCACCCTGTAACATACCAGATCTGGTCGTAACGTTTGGGCTGGGTTTGGGGTGTTACAATTTTGGTATCAGAGCTAGGTTGCAAAACTCGGGCTGTGAAATGGGTTCAACGGTGTTTAGAAAATCGATGTTGATGTCAGTTAAAGAAAATGTTTTGATTGAAATATGGCATCCGAGTCTACCGGCACCCGATCCACCCAGGTAAGTGTTCTAACTATTTGATGGTGCATACCTTAGATGATTGTTAGCGTGAAGAAATATGATTATTAGTCTCAGGGATTCAAGCTTTAGAGACGGAACCCTCTAGGTTGTGATGTGTTCTGCAAAAACTACACTCTAAAGATATTTCTCATAAAATTGCTCTGTATTAAACAGTGAAAGATACTAACTCATAAAACTTTTAACCAGATTAAAACGCGACAGTAGTCATGAATACTAGGGGACGTGGACGTAATGTGCGTGGACGTGGTAGAGGTAGGATTGCTGTGTCGGAACCAGTGGGGTCTGGTCATGGGTCAGGAAATGAGGTGCCGCTACCGCCAGCTGCGGAAGCAGAGTTTCAAGACCAAACGAGTGGAGATGATGCAGTGTCTCAGGCGATGTTACGGGTTCTGGAGAGAGTTGCTGGAGCAGGCTTGGGTACAGGGGCTCGAAAATCGGTGTCAGAACGACTTCGGGCTAACGGAGTAGAAATTTTTAGGGGTGTTTCCGGCGTAGCCCCTAATGCAGCTGAGTATTGGCTGGAGGCCGTTGAGCGTATAATGGATGATCTCGATTTCACGGAGGTGAAAAAGTTGAAAGGAGTCGTGTCTCTCCTTAGGGACGAAGTGTATCAGTGGTGGCTTACGGTCAGGGATGGTACATTGGTTGACCATATCACCTGGGATTTCTTCAAGTCGGCATTTCAGAGTAAGTACATCGGGTCGAGTTATGTGGATGCACAGCGCATGACATTTTTGAATCTGGTCCAGGGGAATAAATCGGTGGCTGAATATGAGGCGAAATTCTTACGTCTTAGTCGTTATGCCCGGGGGATAGTGGCCACAGACCATGAGCGTTGTGTTCGGTTTGAAGATGGATTGAGAGATGATTTGCGGGTGCTGATAGCTCCACAAATGAGAAGGGAATTTCTTTGTTTTGGTGGAAAAGGCTAAGATAGCCGAGGAAGTGAAACGGTCCGAAAAGCAGAATCGGGATGGAGATAGAGGCAGAAATAAAAGGAATTTTGGATCGTCGGGGACAGCTGGGTGTTTTCAGAAAAGACCTAGGTTGGATGGGCCGAGTCGGGTTGTAAGACCTGTTGCTGATAGTCGGCGTTAGAGGTGTGGTCGATGTGGTAAATTTCATGTGGGCGAGTGTTGGACGAGTAACGGAAGATGTTTCAGGTGTGGGTCTACTGATTATCAGATTAGAGACTGTCCACAAGAGCGGAACAGTGCAGGGCCGGTAGGTCAGGGTTATGCTCAGCCGAGTAGAGGTGGTCAGCAACCGCAGAGAGGTCGTGGTCCAGCCAGAGGAGGTAATAGTTTCGGTCGGAGCCGTGGAACACCAGGCAGAGGTGTAGGGAGTACTGAGGTGAGACAGTCAGGGTTAGTCTATGCAGCTAGACGCCGAGAAGAGGGTGATGCACCGGACGTCATAACCGATACGTTTCTTATTTATGGGTTGCCTTATACTGCTTTGATTGATATCGGGTCGACACATTCTTATATTGCTTGTGTGGTATCTGGAACTTTATGCATAGACTCTGAGATTGCTTCTAGGGAGATGACCGTAATTAGCCCATTAGGACAATCTGTAGTGGTGAACAAACTTTATAGGGATGTACCTCTAAAAGTTCAAGGGGTAGTTTTTCCAGCTGATCTGATGGAACTACCGTTCGGGGAATTCGATTTGATCTTAGAGATGGACTGGTTAGTAAAATATCGAGCAAACCTGGATTGTGCTGCTAAGTGCATGGTGGTACGGACTCCTGAGGACGAGGAGGTGGTGGTAATAGGAGAAAGGAGGAACTATTTGTCTAACGTAGTGTCCGCCTTAAAGGCTGAAAGAATGATGAGGAAAGGATGTGAGGCATTCATAGCCTTGGTTTGTGCTTTGGAGGTCAAGGAATTGTCGGTGGGCGATGTTAGGACAGTGAAGGAGTTTCCTGATATTTTTCCAGAAGAGCTTCCAGGATTACCCCCAGATCGCGAGGTGGAATTCGGAATTGATCTACTTCCGGGGACAGCACCTATATCTATCGCTCCTTATAGAATGGCGCCGAAGGAGTTAGTGGAACTGAAAGCCCAGATTCAGGAACTTTTGGATCGAGGTTTTATCCGATCGAGTGTGTCACCTTGGGGAGCGCCGGTACTATTCGTTAAGAAGAAGGATGGATCAATGCGTATGTGCATTGATTACCGTCAGTTGAATAAGTTGACAATCAAGAACAAATACACGTTATTGACGACTTATTTGATCAGTTGAGGGGGGCTTCAGTCTTTTCAAAGATAAATTTGAGGTCAGGGTATCATCAACTCAAGGTTAGGGAAGCGGATATCCATAAGACGACATTTCGTACTCGCTATGGTCATTACGAATTTTTGGTGATGCCGTTTGGGTTAACCAATGCACCAGCAGCGTTTATGGACATGATGAACCGGGTTTTCCAACCCTATCTGGACCGATTCGTCGTAGTATTTATAGACGATATTCTGGTTTATTCAAAGTTAGAGGAGGAGCATGATTCACATCTTCGAGTAGTTTTACAAATCCTGAGGGAGAAGCAATTGTTCGCCAAATTCAGTAAGTGCAAATTTTGGCTAAGCGAAGTTACTTTTCTGGGACATGTTGTGTCGGCAGAGGGGATTAGAGTTGATCCTCGAAAAATTGAAGCTGTCTTGGATTAGAAGCCACCTAAGACTGTGGCAGAGATCAGAAGTTTTCTTGGTCTTGCTGGATATTACCGAAGATTCGTGGAAGGGTTTTCTTTGATTGCGGCACCATTGACCAAGTTGCTACGGAAAGGGGTTCCGTTTATTTGGTCTAATAAACAACAGGAGAGTTTTGAAAGGCTAAAGAGGATTTTGACGGAGGCTCCGGTGTTGATTCAGCCGGAGGCTGGGAAAGAGTTCATGGTCTACTGTGATGCTTCACACACGGGATTAGGATACGTGTTAATGCAAGACGGGAAGGTTGTTGCGTATGCGTCTCGGCAACTAAGACCGCATGAGTTAAACTATCCCACGCATGATTTGGAATTGGCGGCAGTAGTGTTTGCTTTGAAAAGTTGGAGGCATTATCTGTATTGCGAGAAGTCCGTTATATATACAGATCATAAGAGCCTAAAGTATCTTCTCACCCAGAAGGAATTGAATTTGAGACAACGGCGGTGGATTGAGCTATTGAAGGATTACGATTGCTCGATTGAGTACCATCCGGGTAAAACTAACATGGTGGCAGATGCATTAAGTCGTAGGGTGATCTCTGACTTGAGAGCAATGTTTGCTCATCTCAGCTTGTACGATGATGGAAGTCTATTAGATGAGCTTCAAGTGAAACCTTCCTGGATTAGTCAGATTAAGGAGAAACAGTGGGCTGATGAGTTGTTAAAGTCGAAGTTTCAGATGGGATCAGGTGATGGGACAACGGAATTCAGTGTGAATAGTGATAGGGTAGTATGTTTTCGAGGGAAAACTTGTATGCCAAGGGATCCGGAGCTGAGGGGTAAGATTTTACAGGAAGCACATAGCAGCCCATATGCTATGCACCCTGGAGGAAGTAAGATGTACCGGGATTTGCAAAAACAGTTTTGGTGGCCGGGTTTAAAGCGAGAAGTAAGGGAATTTGTGAGTAAGTGTTTGACATGCCAGCAGGTAAAAGTAGAGCATCAGTTGCCTTCAGGCTTGTTGCAGTCGTTAAAGATTCCGCAGTGGAAGTGGGAGAGGATCACAATGGACTTTGTTAGTGGGCTACCTCTCACACCTACTAAGAAGGATTTGGTTTGGGTAATAGTTGATCGTTTGACGAAGTCTGCTCATTTCATACCAGTTCGGGTCGACTACTCTCTATGGAAATTGGCTACGCTATATATAGCAGAGATCGTGAGGTTGCACGGGGTACCAGTGTCTATCATCTCAGACAGGGACCCTAGGTTTACATCGAGATTTTAGAAAGCGTTGCATCAAGCGCTGGGTACAAAGTTAGATTTCAGCACAGCGTTTCATCCACAGTCTGATGGACAATCGGAGAGGGTAATTCAGATCTTGGAAGATATGTTGAGAGGGTGTGTCTTAGACTTCAGAGGAAGCTGGGAGGAGTTTCTGCCGTTAGCGGAATTTGCATACAACAACAGTTACCAAGCTAGTATTCAGATGACACCGTATGAAGCGTTGTATGGTCGGAAGTGTCGCACTCCTACTTGTTGGATAGAGTTAGGGGAGCGTCAGATGTTGGGGCCAGAATTGGTTACTGAGACGGAAGACAAGGTTAAGCTAATTCGGACACGATTGAAGGAAGCTTCTGACAGGCAGAAGTCCTATGCTGATTTAAAGCGTAAGGACATAGAATTTGCAGTTGGTGATCGGGTTTTCTTAAAGGTTTCACCGTGGAAGAAAGTATTAAGGTTTGGACGGAAGAGTAAGTTAAGCCCCAGGTTCATCGGGCCATACCGAGTGTTAAAGCGTGTGGGACCAGTAGCCTATCAGCTCGAGCTACCTTCGGAGTTGAGTCAGATTCATGATGTGTTTCACGTTTCAATGCTAAGACGCTACCGTTCGGATCCATCACATGTTGTGCCAGTGGAGGAAATTGAAGTAATGCCGGGCCTATCTTTTGAAGAAAAATCGGTGCAGATCTTGGATCGTGATATCAAAGTATTGCGAAGAAAGACGGTTCCGTTGGTTAAGGTGTTGTGGCAAAACCACGGTTCAGAAGAAGCTACGTAGAAACCAGAGGATGCAATGCGGCAGCAGTACCCTCATCTCTTTTGATCAGGTAATTTCGAGGCCGAAATTTTCTTTAAGGGGGTAGAACTGTAACATCCGGGATTTAGGGGCTCTGCATTCATCTTGATTCTATGTGTTTGGTATGCTCTGTATGTTGTTTATGTGTGTCTGGGGTCTTCGGGAAGGCCCAGGGTTAATCCGGAACCTTGGCCAAAATTTTAGTTTTGGGCACTTTCAGGGGAGAGCTAGCTAAGATAGGACTTAAGGTGTGTTGTTTGTGTTGGATGACACAAGATCTAAGGTAGTAAAGTGGCAAGGAGGCGCCACTTAAGGTGCAGGTAGTGACGCCTCAAGGGAGCTGAGAGGGAGCAGGTTCAAGCTATGTGCATGAAGCACATTTTGGGAGTCTTTTTTGGCGTCAAAGGGAGCAGAAGCAGAAGTCGACTGGGACACTTCAGGATGGGAGAGTGGATTGAGTCAAAATATTTGAATGTGTGGCTGAGAGAAAATAAAGGAGTTTGAAGATTCAAAATAATTCAAACGGGTGATCAGGAGAAAATTGAGGAGAAAAGAAAGGGATGGGCATGTGATCTTGGTGTTGGCCGAATTTCAAACACTTGGTATAGGGGGGAATCGGTTTTGGCTTGTGTTGGGGTGTGCCGAATTTTGGAGGTGTTAGGTAGCTTGGTTTGAGAGCTCTTTTCCTTACGGTATTTGGGTGTTCTCCTTTTCGACAATTTAGGAACCCTTTTCCTTGTTTAGCCAAAACCTCTACCATCCTCTCTATTTTTTTTCATTTTCTTTCTTCTCATCCGCATTACCAAAAGCCGAACCCTTCTATCATCCCTTCTGATTTCTTTCTTTTTCTTCTTCTTTTAATTTGTTTCATCTAGAAGCCGAAACTTCTAAGTCTCTATTTGAGGTTCTCTCATTTTTATTTTCGGTTCATTTGCCTTGTTCTCTTTTACCATAGTCATTGCCGAATTCTCTTGGGTGTATTCGAATCTGCTGAGTTAAGGTAAGTGGCGATTTCTTCTATTTCTTTATCTTCCCTTTCGGTTCTTGGAGGCCAAAGCCGAATGGCTAATTGGCTTGGTGAGGCCATCGGTTAGACTTATGTTTCTTCTTAATTCTCTTATGTTCTCTTTGGGGCGCCTACTTCGGGAATCGAAGTAAGGCAAATCATCTGAATCTCAAGTTGGAAACCGTTAGTCTCTGAGCCCATCTCTCTTTTCGGAATTTTAAGGTAAGGGGGTTCTCTTTGGATTTTTGTTTAGGTTCGCTTATCGTGTTCTTTATCTTAACCCTATGATGTTGTTAAACAACCATATTTCCTTATAGTATCATCTGACAAGATCTTTTGATGGAATCCAATACCGATCAGGCAAAGGAGGGGGTTGGACCCGTGAACCCAGCCCCTAAGTTTAAGAAACGTGCGGTGTCAGCAGTACGAGATTGGCCATCGGGTTGTGGCCTGGCTTCAGAATAGAGTCGTAGGCAGATAGCAGTCGTTTCTGCTACCGATAGTGTCGACATAGAGAGTATTAACTTGCGTGTTACCAGGTGTGTAAACCCTAACACACTTTATTTAAACTGTATAACTATTAATATGGGCTGAAAAGCCGGAAAAGGCTGTGAGTACAGTCGAAGTACCCTTGTGGGTAAGACAGGGAGTGCCAGGTACGTGGTTATAATGACTTAATATGAGGTTGGATGTATGTGATAATTCATTGTCTTGTTATTAGCATGTTTACGTTCGTGGTGACATATATGCTGTGTGCATGGGATATGGGAATGATGATAAAGGGAAGTGATAAGGTCACGTAGTGATCGGTGTGGCCGCCACATTTGATTTATAAGGTCACATGGTGATCGGTGGCTAAGCCACAGTGGAATTCAAGGTCACATAGTGATCGTTATTATAACCGGCAGCATGACTGTCGAGACGGCGTGTAGCGGATGGAGGGTTGATTGTAGAAATCCCCACGGTGTGATGGTTGGTACGGGATGGCGTGTAGAGGATGGAAAATGCTAGGTTGGGCTGGGCTTGATGCATTCATGTTGTTGTATGATATCTTGTATGGGCTAAATATGAGATGGTAGGCCGTGGGCCGTGTTGTGTGTTATGATAGTTTTACACACTGAGTCTCCGTGACTCACCCTTTGCTTAACCTTTCAAGTAATCAGTAGATCATGGATATAGGAGCCGAGGCGGACTCATGGAGGCCATAAAGACTTTGTTTTTTGTAAACTTTTCCTGCTTTACTTTAATTTTTAATTGGGGATTTTATTTGTGTAATAAGGCCTTTCTAAATTAATATTTGGGTATTATTTTATTTATTTATCGATTATCAAAATTTAACACTATGCAACCTTAATCACGAAGTTAACAAAAAAAAGGGGTTTCCAAAATACGAGTAACTCAAAACATACATTTTCTTCCAGGTATCACCAAGCTTAACGAATATTTGATTAACTAAAATTTGAAATTTTTCCTACACTACCAAACCACTGTTTTCAAGACGTTGCCTTAATCGGAAAGTTTTCAAATCTACGATTTTTCCTAAATTAAACAAAATTTCGTTTTTACTTCACCCTGTAACATACCAGATCAGGTCGTAACATTTGGGCCGAGTTTGGGGTGTTACACCACGGCTAGCTGACACCCCCGTGTCAAGGTCGTGTGATACTAAGCTACATTCTGCCAATTCACCCACGGTCTTTAGGCACGCCCGTGTGCCTCGACCGTGTGACATTATAGGCCATTTACAAGGCCAAAATGCCACCCATAAGGGTCAAACCTACAAGCCATATTAATCAAGACATCTCATGCACATATTACCACCAAAAACATACCAAAATAGTCATTCAAACCAAGCATTCAATACCAATTCCAACCATGACAATTTCAAAGACTAAAACTCATATCATCACAAGCATAATTCATTCATTACCAAACATCATCCTTTTTCAATTTCACTAATTCATACTAGCATTTTACCAACACAAAGTTACCATTCATAAGTCAATTTCTCAACTCATAATCCATACCAAAAGATGCATCACATATACCAAAACCATTCTTGCTAAAACTAGCACATATCTAGCCACATCTCATGGCTACGTACAAATATCAAACATGATTCAAATGACCAGCCTATACATGCCATATTTAATTTTGTACATCATTCCAAAATACCCCAAAATAGATTGCCGATAGTGTGACTGAGATGCTGACGATCCCCCGATTTGAGCTAACTATACTGACACTGCAAAGCAGAGAAACAAATCACACAGTAAGCTTTCTAAAGCTTAGTAAGTTCGACATACAATACAATTATCATATCAAATTAAACCAATGTATATAATAAACAATCACATAGATCTATTATCTCATATTCATGCCTTCTCATTCATAGCTAAAATACTCATTTCCTCAATCATAGCTCGATTATATTCATCAACCACAAAGGTTCAATACGTACCTTAACACACATAGTTATTAAACCTCCAAGCTATTCAATGCTCGATATTATTTGCCGATCATCCTTTAATTTTCATTCAATTTGATCGCACACTCAGTGCTATATACATGCTCGTAGCATATTTTTCATCGCACACTTAGTGCCTATTCTTTTAACCGACTTATCTTGGTAACGCACACACAGTGTCAATACTATAAGCCAAATCTTTCAAAACATTGCACACTCAGTGCTATTCATTTCTGTTTCGATTTCAATATCGCACACTTAGTGCTCTTAACTAAATCTTGCACATAGCATCTCAATTTCATACACATATACACATTCATTTCATAATACAAAAACATATCTTAATAACATATATTATATTCGAACTTACCTCGAATGTCAAAATACCGAAACGGTCGATTAATCGAGCACTTTCTCTTTGCCTCGATCTCGATCCGAACCTCTCCTTTCTTGGTCTATACACATTCAAATTCAATCCATTCAATCATCATTTCATTCAATTTAGTCCACATACACATATTTAGGGCATTTTACAAAATAGCCCTCACATTTTCACATTTCGACACTTTAGTCCCTATCTCACAAAATCATCAAATACACAAAATTAGCTTGCACCCATGCCTAGCCGAATTTTCACTATATTCATACATGCCCACACATTTCATTTATTTCACATTTTAATCCTTTTCAAATTATAAATTTCACAATTTAGCCCTAATTAGCTAAATTCACCAAAAATCCAAGAACAAAACATGTTCATTAAACACATATCTTCCATTATACACCAACACTCATCACAAAGCTCACCATTTCATCAATGGCACATTTCATAAACATCATCAATTTAGAAAATTTAAGCATGGGTTTTGTAAAGCACAAAGCAACGATTACAAAAACGTAGAAATTATCAAAAACCGATCGAAAATCATACCTCAAATTAGCTTAGGAAGTGCCGAAATTCCAAAAGCTTTAAAACCCTTTTCTTTCATCCATATTCGATGGAAGAAAAGATGATAAAAATGGCCACCAAATGTTTTTGTTTTGTTTTATTATCATTAATTCATCTTTTACCTTTTTACCCTTTTTATTATTATTCCATTTCCACTATCCATAGGTTTTTATGTCCATTCACCATCCACTAACTATATTATGGTTTAATAACAACATAAAGCCTCCACCTTAAAAAGCCATCCACAATTTGACACTTAAAAATCAGCACACAGCTTTTACACCTTATACAATTAAGCCCTTTCTCTTAATTCGGCACACAAACGATCAAATTATCACACAAAATTTTCACACAGGTTAAGTCACATAATATTCACACAGAAAATATCATTAAAATATTTTTACGATCTCAGATTTGTGGTCTCGAACCACTGTTCCGACTAGGGTCTAAACCGGGATGTTACAACTCTCCCCCCTTAGGGATTTTCGTCCCCGAAAATCTTACCAGTGAATAGTTATGGATGTTGCTCTCTCATAACGTTCTCAGGCTCCCACGTAGCCTCTTCAATTCCGTGTTTGTGCCATAATACTTTCACTAAAGAAATTTTCTTATTTCTCAACTCTTTAGTCTCTCGTGCCAAAATTCGAATCGGTTCTTCACTATACGACAAGTCTGACTGAATCTCAACTTCAGTAGGAGCAATCACATGAGACGGATCTGATCTGTACCGTCGAAGCATTGACACATGAAACACGTTATGAATCTTTCCCATTTCCACTCAGGAATCATAATCGGTTGTAACAAACCAGACGGAAATTGATGTTCAGCTTTGACTTGCTGACAAACTAAGCATTTCGACACAAAGTCAGAAATGTCTCTTTTCATGCCATGCCACCAATAGAATTGTTTCAAATCATTATACATCTTTGTACTCCCCGGATGCACAGTTAAATAACTATTGTGAGCTTCATTCAAAATCATCGAAATCAACTTTGAATTTCTCGAAACACAAATCCGATCTCTAAATCTCAAACAATCATCACTACCAACTCGAAATTTTGATTCAGCATTTGATTCACACAGAATTTGTTTAGCCATCATTTCGACATCCTTTTTCTGGGCATCACAAATCTGCTGTACGGACATTGGCTTAACTTTCAACTCAGCTATAACTGCACTATCATCACACATATCTATTTGAGTACTCATAGCTCGCAAAGCATATAATGATTTCCGACTCAAAGCATCAGCTACAACATTAGCTTTACCCGGGTGATAATCTATCACAAGTTCATAGTCTTTCAACAATTCTAACCATCTTCTCTGTCTCAAATTCAAATCTTTTCAGTCATCAAATACTTTAAACTCTTATGATCGGTATAAATATGACATTTTTCACCGAATAAGTAGTGACGCCAAATTTTTAATGAGAACACAATCGCAACCAATTCAAGATCATGCGTTGGGTAGTTCTTTTCATGCGGTTTTAGCCGCCTCGGCGTAAGCAATGACTTTCCTTCTTGCATCAAAGACACAACCCAAACCATTCAATGATGCATCATCAGAAACTATGAACTCTTTGCCCAATTCAAAGTTGAATCAAAATTGGTGCTTCCAACAACACTTTCAACTGCTTCAAAACTCATAGCACTTTTTGACCACTCGAATCTAACATCCTTTTGTAACAACTTTGTCAATGGAGTTGCAATCATCGATAAGCCTTTCACAAATCGTCTATAATATCCCGCTAGTCCCGTAAAACTACGGACTTGCACACATTCCTGGAGGCTTCCATTCTAAAATAGTAGAGATTTTACTCGGGTCAACTCGTATCCCAAAGAAATTGATACAATATGCCCTAAAACTCGACCTCATGCAACCAAAATTCACATTTGCTAAACTTTGCATACAACTGCTTTCTCACGTAGTGTTTGTAGCACGGTTCTCAAATGTTCGGCATGATGCGCGTCTCATCTCGCGAATAGATCAAAATATCATCAATAAATACCACAACAAAACGATCCAAATACGGTCCGAATATCCGATTCATCGGATCATAAACACTGCAGAGTATTGGTTAGTCCAAAAGGCATCACTAAGAATTCGTAATGTCCATACCTCGCTCAAAGCGATCTTGGCACATCCGACTCTTTTTAACTCTTAACTGATAATAACCAGACCTCAAGTCTATCTTTGAAAACACTGTAGCTCCTCTCAGCTGATCAAACAAATCATCGATACAAGGCAACGGATATTTTTTTTATTGTCACTTTATTCAACTGTCGATAATCAATACACATTCTCATAGTTCCATCTTTCTTTTTCACAAATAACACAGGAGCTCCCCAGGGTGAGAAACTCGGTCGTGCAAATCCTCTGTCACTCAATTCTTGCAACTGAGATTTCAACTCTTTCAATTCGGTTGGGGCCATTCTGTACGGAGCTATCGAAATAGGAGCAGTTCCCGGCACTAACTCAATACCAAATTCCACTTCTCAAATTGGAGCTAATCTTGGTAACTCTTAAGGAAATACATCTGGAAACTTACAAACCACAGACACAGATTCAACTTTCTTTTCCGACACCTTTGTATCAATCACATATGCCAAATAAGCTTCACAACCTTTTCTCACATAGTTCATAGCTTTCATCGCAGATACAACAAATGTAATCCTTTCATATCATTGATTCAATTCAACTATATCACCATTCTGAATCTTCAACTCAATACTCTTTCTTTTACAATTCACGATGGCGTTATGCAGAGTAAGCCAATCCATACCTGCATTATGCCAAACTCATTGAATGGTAGTAACATCAAATTGACCTGAAAAACATAAATCATGAAACATCAATGGGTAATTCTTGCACACCTTATCCACCAAAACACACTTGCCTAAGGGGTTCGATACTCTAATCACAAATTCATGAGACTCAACGGTGAGAGTCTTATTCAATACTAAGTTCATACACACATAGGAATGGGTTGATCCAGGATCTATCAATACAATGACATCGTGATCAAATAAAGTGAAAGTACCGGTGATGACGCCCGAGATGATGCTTCCTCTCGTGCACGTATAGCATAGGCTCGGGCAGTGCTCGCTTCCGACCTCACAGCTTGTGTCGCTTGTCCCCTTTGACTTTCGCTCACATTTCACATTGTTTCGGGTGGTCTACCTCTAGCCATCACATTACTTGGTCTTTCATTCTCGAACATTCTCCTCTTCGACCATCTTTGGGCAATCTCGAATAAAATGATCTCGAGATCCACATTTATAACAAACTCTATTGTTGTACTTGCCCCAAAGACTCTCCCACATGTCGCTTTCCACATCACTCAGCACTCAGTTTGTTACTCTTAACACTACCAACACTTGGTTCATTCGAGCTTGAATTGTAAACCAAAGACTTTGTCTCGAACGATCTCTACTTGGATGTCCCAACGAAACATTTGAACGATTTCTTTCATCTCTATATCTCTTTCCCGAAGGTTGAGAGAACTTATTCATCGATCTCTTTCTTTCATCACGAGCCTCGACATCGACTTTCTTCTTCTCTTTACTGAGCTCCTCAGCTTTACATGCTCTTTCGACTAACACAACAAATTCATTTATATCAAGTATCCCAACCAACAATTTAATGTCTTCATTCAATCCTCTCTATGAAACGTTTGCACATAGTAGCTTCATTGAAACACATTCCCTCGCAGCATCGACTCAATCTTACGAATTCCGCTTGTACTCGATGAATGACAAACGCCCTGCTTTCAACTTAAATTGCAAAAACAAATCAGAGTTTTGATAACGATATGGAAGATTGTCTAAACACACACCTTAAATTGCGATTCCCAGCACCAAAACCGTTCGATTCGCTCCACCAAATCGTTCGAAACCCTCAGTTAAACAACCAATTAATGAAAACTTCAATTCAATAACAAAATAGAAAACGAAAGATATATTATCAAACCCCCAAACGCAAAACCTACCTTTTTGGGATTTTTCTATTTTCAAAATTAAAATGAAAACTAAAAATAAAAAAAATATTTTAGCAACTTAAAAAAAATCTAAAATAAAATTACTCCCTCAAACACACATGAGGATTCGAACCCAAAACCCAGAGGCAAACTAACACACATACAACCACTAAACCAGCAGGCTCATTCTAACATTAAAACACGAAAATTAACACAATAGTTTACCCTACTCACAGACCCTAACCACAAAGCTCAAAACTTCTAATCCCAAAATTAGGGGTGTTACACTATAAATAGGTGCCTTTCACAACTAGTGAAGGGACTTTTTAGGGACTTTGGCATTCTGACCCTTAAAACTCTCTCTAAAATTCTCTCAGCTTGTTTCTTTGTTTAGCATTATCATCAACAACATTTTCCTTTCTCCACCTTACCAACCACCACTTGCTACTGAGCTTAGTGTTATTGAATCTGCTCCAATCTTCCCATTTGCCTTCTTTCGGTACATCTTGCTCACTTGTTTACAATGCTTCCTCTCTCTATCAAAGAACCCTCTACAGTTTGCTTCATCTAGCAATTCTAAATTTAAAGTCAACTAAATCAAAATTCTATATCTACTGCTTTCTTTACCCACTCTTTCACCTCTTTTACCAAATGCATGTCGCTTTGTCTTGTCTTAATTTTTTATTTACAAGTAGTTGGGGAAACTAATTACAATTTTCTAATATACATGCTCTTTCTCTTTTATATGTACCATGTAAGCATTTAGAATTTATAAAATATGTTTAGGAAAAACTTCTTGGTTATTATTGAAAGTTGCATACACAACTTTATAAACAAGAAAACAAAACTATATATTTCTATATACTCAAATTACCTTTATTTTGATGAAATAACAACACTTCAGAATATTTCAATTTTTTTAATAAATATTTGTTTACAATAATTGACAATACTCTAAAAATTATTATCATCAATGTTCAACTTCAATTTTGAGAGAGAAAACAAGTCAAAAAAAATTGTTTTATATGGAATTGAAATTCTCAACGACATAAATTTTTTTATTTATAAACCCAAAAATCAAAATATTAATCCTCAATTCTTACTTAACTTATTAGTTTAATTACTTTATATTATTATTATAAATATATTAAAAAAAGAGAGAGGAAGAATTGCGTCAAGAAATCCCCCAATTTTGTTAGTTGTCTAAGGGTGAGTTTGGATGAGCGATTGAGTGCGGTATGGTGCGTTTAGCTTATTTTTTGTCTCACATTACAATATCGCTATAGTATCTAATCTCACCGTCACCGATGTTTTTACATTAACCGCAACTAAATGCACCATCTATCCAAACCCACCCTAAGACTTGATTTTTAGTTTTTCTATTTAATTCCATTAATATATATGCTAACGATGCCTATTTATTTATTTATTTATTTTTAAAAGCGAGTACAACATATTACGCCTAAACTTTTTAAGAGTCAATATTATAAGTTGTATAAAAATACATTGATGTTCTCGATCTTTTAGACAAGCACTATAATAGGCCTTTTTGGAAAGATAATGTTATGTTACATGTTTTTAAAAGAAAAGTGATGATTTATTATTCTCAAATTTTTAGAGAAAAGTTATCACATGCTTTTCTTAATTTTTTGAGAACTCATTCATATACTTGAAATTGATGGATGATTTTTTTTCCTAAAAAAAGTTCATGCAAATTCATTTAAAAAAAATAATTCTTATATATATATATATATATGATTTTTTTTCGTTATGTCATTACACTCTTCTTACATGAGAACTTCTACTAAAAATTCTCATAAATGGGATAAAATGTAGATACTCAGTTTCGGCTACTAATATTTTATCTCATCCTCGAGATAAATAATATTTATATTTCAAGAAATTGAGCTACCAAGCATAGAACAAGTAGCATCATCGTTTCACTTGATATCTCTTTCGAAAAACAACTATTGTTTAGAATGATTGTTGTGAACAACAATCATTGTTTAAGAATATCTATGTGCAAGACAATGTTTTAGTTTAGAACAACTACCATCCAATGTAGTTGTCATTTAAGAACATTTTTTTGTTGAGAACTAAAGTTTAGAACAACTTTTGTTTAGAATATTGTGTTCCAGGAATATCTATAATCAGAACAGCCATTGTTTGGAACAAGGGTGACCTCCTATAATAAAAATTCCACTTTTGACCCTCCAAAATGATACTTTTTTATCGAGTCCTTTAAAAATTATAAAGATATAAGTTATTAAAATTGTAATTACATTTTAACTCTCATAAAAATGTACAACTTAGTTTTGCCCCCATAAAATTTTTCTGGCTTCGCTCTTGATTTGGAAAAACTTCTATTTAGAATACTTATGTTTTTAAGAAGATTCGTTATTCAAAATAAGCTCTTTCAAGAAAATCATCAACGTTAAGCAACTCAGATTTTGAACAAGTCAGAATAATCCTTTTTCCAAGAACAACCCTTGCCTTGAATTTCAAAAGATGTTTTGCGAAAGATGTTTCACATGTTGCTACTTCACCAAAGTAAGAAATGGAATTAACCTCGAAATATGGTAGGGTTCTTAGGTCATCTTCACTCTTGGGATGATTTGGAGAGTTTGACTTGATGGATCAGATATGAAGGTAGTTAGAGGTTTCCTCTTAACATTTTCTTATAACATTAAGTTCTTTTTCCTTCTTTCATAAATATAGTGGTCTCTTCTTACATTATTCACCATCCCCTTTTAACCATTAAAACCATTGTAACTGAAAATTAATTTCATCACTCGTATTAATTGTTTAACTTTGCAACTCCTATTTTTGAGACACTATAAATAGGTGCCATTCACAACTAGTGAAGAGACTTTTTGGGCACTTTGGCATTCTGACCCTTAAAACTCTTTCTAAAGTTCTCTCAGTTTGTTTCTTTATTTAGCATTATCATCAACCACATTTTCCTTTCTCTACCTTATCAACCACCACTTGCTACTGAGCTTATTGTTATTGAATCTGCTCCAATATTTCTATTTACTTTCTTTCGGTACATCTTGCTCATTTGTTTACAACGCTTCCTCTTTCCATCAAAGAACCCTCTACAATGATACTATATATATTTGTATGCATATATTTTGCTTCATCTAGCAATTCAAAATTTAAGGTAAACTAAATCAAAATTCTATATATACTGCTTTCTTTACCCACTCTTTCACCTCTTTTACCCAATACATGTCACTTTGTCTTGTCTCAACTAGCATAATGTCCTACAATAAACGTTGGATGTAACACCCTTAACCCATATCCGTCATCGGAACAGGGTTACAGAGCATTATTAGAGTTTACAGAACAAATATAATTAATTCATGTCATTTTCTATTCATATCCGAATCCAATCATATTCAATCATATTGTCCCTTAAATGGACCCTCGAGGCCCAATTTATGCATTAGAAACAAGTCGAGACTAAATCAGAAACTTAGACAATTTTTCGTGAAATTTCAAAATTTTTCTTAGATGTAGGGGACACACGCCCGTGTGGGTAGGTCGTGTGGCTCACACGGCCAAGTGACACGCCCGTGCCCCAGGCCGTGTGGGCATTCGATGTGAGGCACACGGTCGTGTCCCAGTCTGTGTCCGTACTCGTGTAACTCTCTGAGTTGGGTCATACGGCCAACCACACGCCCGTGTACTAGGCCGTGAGAACAAATTTAATTTTCAATAATTAAGTGCAGGGGTCTCACGGTCAAGTCACACACCCATGTGCTAGGCCGTGTGACACACACGGCTGAGACACACGCCCGTGTCTCTGCCCGTATGAGCAATTCGAAGCATTCTGTTTCTCTAACTTTAAGATGTAGGGGACACACGGCCAAACCACATACCCGTGCGCATGGCCGTGTGCCACACACGGTTGAGACATATGCCCATGTGTCTACCCGTGTGGACGAAAATAGGCCATTTTCAATGCCACTTTTCTCACCCAAATTTGCCTTCAACCTACAACAACACTTAAATACATTCAACAACCAATTCAAGACATTAAAACCAAGCAAAAACCAATCTTATACATGATATATCATCACATGTATTTAAGTATTCAAACTTACCTATTTGTATAATCATATAAGTTTATCAAAATTCAATCTATCATACCAAGCACATATATATTAAACATTATATAATCTCCTACACAAACATCAAATATACCATCACTATCCATTCCAATGGCTAGTGAGGGTCATGAAACTAACTAATAATTCGACGAAGGCAAGCGCACCTATCGAACAGTAGTATAGCTATGGTGAGTCCGGAATATCGTATCCACAAGGGCTAAAAGTACTAGTAATAACTATCTTTCTATTATTTAGCCTAATAATTAAGGGTGATTTGTTTTTAATTTAAAACTAACTAATTAACTATGAACGCGACAGAGAGTGAAGAAAGTAATCGAATAAACCAATGAATAAAGACAATGCCCAAGGAAGAATCCACCTAGACTTCACTTATTATTCTGACTCTGAATTAAACGATTTATTCACCTTCCTTGATCTGTAGAAATCCCTAAATTATGTTAATATCTCTTTCGAGACTAAAAATAACTGACTCTAGGTTGATTAATTGAAATATCTTTCTAATTAAAACCCCTATCGTTGCATTAACTCGATCTATGGATTCCCTTATTAGATTTGACTCTAATCTGGTAGATTTATGTCGTCCTATTTCTAGGGCTGCAATCAACTCCGCTTAATTATGCTAGATCTACTCTTAAACAGGGACATTTGCTCCACTGAATAAGCACATCAAACTTGAATTAATATCCTGAAAATATTAAAGCAAGGGTTTAGAACACATAATTAAGAACAAGAACATGTATTTATCATGTAATTTAGATAATTAAATAATAAGATTCATCACAGGTTTCATCCTCCCTAGGTATTTAGGGAGTTTAGTTCATAACGTAAAAGGAAAACATCTCAGAATAAAGAAAACAACAAGACATAAAGAACCCAAAAACTTCTAAGGAACTTGATGGAGATCTCCAATCTTGGAGTAGATCTACTTCCGAGATAATTTTGATGGCTTCTTTCGAGTAATTTCTTCGGCGTCCCCCTTTAGGTCCTCTTCTAGTGTGTATTTATAGACTTTAGAATGCTCAGAAACCTTAAAAATTGGGTTTTTCCGCGTAACAGGGAAGCAAGGTGCAAAATCGACACGGGCTGGCACATGGGCATGTGGCCAGCCCGTGTGGCTCACATGGGTGTGTGCCCAGCCCGTGTGGATCCTGAAAACTCCGATTTTGGCCCCTTTTTCACTCATTTTGCTCCCAAATGCTCTCCTAAGTATAGAAACATGAATTTAAGGGATTAGGAGCATCAAATTCACTAATTCTCATCAAAATCATCCAAAAATACGCCAAGCATGGAATTAAAATATGTTACATTTATGGTTTATCAGCTAGTTACAACCAACCATATACATGTCATCATTGGGCAATTTAAGTTATACCAAAATAAGTTTGCTATTTATACCAAAACGAGCTAAAGGATAGTGTGATGATGTTCCGACCGACTTCCAACCTTTACGAGCTTCCGAGCACTATAAAACAGAGGAAATATAATGCTTAGTAAGTTTGTATATCTGGAAATTTAACTTACCATTCATTTCCATTAAAATATACATGCAAAATGCATCAAATAAGTTTGGCTAATAGCCTAAACACCTAACTTCATCAAAACCTATTAGTTATTATAATTCACACAATTGCCAGGAAACATGAAAGAGCTCATCATGTAATAACTTTCATACACATATACTTTTCTTATCATATTTCCATATAACATATACATTTCTATGATAAATCATCTCAAGTTTAGTTTAGCCATGTCAGAACTTTGCCCGTTGAATTTATTTGAAATATCAATGGATACGCATGTAGTACACTTAAAGTGTACAAAACTGTAATCTGTTACTCATTAGAGCAAAAAATTAAGAAGCACTCTCTCAAGCCATATAACAGGAAGCTCGTGTGAGCCATGTAACAGGAAGATTATCCGGGCTTAATAATAGGAAACTCATAAGAGTTTAAAACAGAAAGCTCATGTGAGCTTAACAGGATGACTCCGAAGTGTTGTTATTAGGAAGCTCTGGATAGCCATATAACAAGAAGTTCAAACGAGCCATATCAGGAAGCTCACAAAGAGCCTATATCGGGACGCTCATAAAGAGCTGCGGTATGTCTGCAATATATGCAGGATTAATACTGATCATATAACAGGACGCTCACAAAGAGCTGCGGTATATCCGCAACACATGCAGGATCAATACCGTTCGGGATGCTATCAGGAACCATATAACAGGAAGCTCGAGAGGGCTTATAACAGGATGCTCTTCCGAGCTATGGTGTGTCTGCAACATATGCAGGACTACAACCAATACGGGAAACTTGTATCCATCGATTTTCATTTGTTCAAACGGAACTTAGCATTTATATGGCATTTTCGGATATTTAATCACTTTCACATATATGAAAATTATACAATTTTACATATATAACATTTAATTTAAACATATAAATACATACAACTTAGTTACACGAACTTACCTCGACACTTGTTTGTATACGAGAATCTACTAATCCGATACTTTTTGTTTTCCTCGATCCAACTCCGTACTAGGTCTATCTGGATCTATACGAGTAAATTTAACTCAATTTAATACAGTTCATATTCAATTCAACTCAATTCACATCTTAGGCAAAAGTAGCATTTTGTCCCTATACTTTTAATTAATTCCAATTTCATCCCTAGGCTCGGAAAATGGAATTTGTGCAATTTAATCCTTATTCCAAGTCTAACTGAATTTTTCATATAACATTTACAGCCCATGCAATTCATAAAATTTAGAAATTTTTCATGAATTTTACATATTTACAATTTAGTCCCTAAATCACAATTTCATCAAAATTTACTTTACAAAAGTTGTTTATCTATCAACAACCTTTCATTTTCTACCATAAATTTCAAAATTTCAGCATAATCGTCCATGGAAAACTTTTAATACTTTGATAACTTTACAAATTAATCCCCAAAATAGGTAGATTAGGTTACTACGATCTCAGAAATATAAAAATTACTAAAAACGGGACAAGAATGCTTACCCAATTAAGCCAATTTAGCTTGCTCTCTTTTCTCTTAGCTAGGGTTTCCGTGAAAATAATTTGGGGAAAGATGATGAAAAAGATGATATTTTGTTATTTAATTTAATTATCATTTTTTATTTTTCTATTTTCCAATTTAGTCCTTTTCTTTTCTTAAATTTCCATGGATAAATCACTATAAATATATACTAACTTCTCTTAATGGTCTATTTGCCTTATAAGGACCTCAAATTTTGAATTCCATAGCTATTTAATCCTTCTAGCTACTAAAATTCAACTTTTGCATTTTATGCAATTTGATCCTTTCTATAATTAAACATGAAATCTGTAAAACTTTCTTATCAAAATTTTCATACGTCTTTCTTATCATAATGCAGACCATGCAATAATATTAAAATAAATTTTCTTTCTGACTCGGATTTGTGGTCCCGAAACCACTGTTCTGATTTTACTGAAAATGGGCTGTTACATTGGATATCACTAAATGCTAGAAAAATCTTCCAATTTGTCTTTGATTTTCCTCTAAGGATTTCCACCATCTCCTCTCCTTTTTTATCAACCTACAATTTTGAATCATTTTCTCACACATGTAGAATAGGATGGGATAAACTAGTAAGATACTTGTAGCTTAGATTTGGCATGAAGTATTCTACAAATAATAACTGTATTATCTCTTCTGTCCCTTGTAATAGCCATTCCCCTGAAGCATCCTTCTTCTTCTTAGTAATGACCTAGTTTTTAGTGGTGTTGGAAAATGCAATTTCGAGACCTTGTTTTCATAAATCGAGTTCGTAAATATTAAATATATACGAAGTTAGTATATAGATGAATTGAAATTCGGTTAAGTAATTCAACCGAATTTGTGGTTAACTAAGGCCTAGGGACTAAATTATAAAAGTTTAATTGAAATTCGGTTAAGTAATTCAACTGAATTTGTGGTTAACTAAGGCCTAGGGACTAAATTATAAAAGTTTAATCTCTATAGATTTTTAATTAGAAAAAGGTTTAGGGACTTAGATAGCAATTATCCAAATGATCAAAATTGTAAATAAACTAAAAGTTAACATGTTGTAGTAGATGATAATGATGATGGAGATTTAGTTTAAATTAATGATGAATTAATTAAATAAAATAATTAAATTGTTAATTAAGATTAATTAAAAGTTGAATATAATATAAATAGCACGGTAATGGGATGAAAGATGAATATATCATCTTCTTGAATATATCATCTTCTTCCACCGTTCAAGCTTAGGTAAGAAGAAAAAACACCATTGTTAGAAGAGAAGCATTCAACCATTCCAAAAATTAAAAGTAATCAAGCTATTTTTCATGTAATTTTTATAGATTTTTTATCGTGAGAGCTTGATTTAAATAGTCCGTCTGCTATTTTGTAAAATTTTTAAAGTTTTTGAAAGTTTCCTTTCTTGAGAATTGAATGAAATTGGTGTGAAATTGATATGTTTTAAGTTTAGATTATGAAAAGGACTAAATTGTAAAGCTTAATTGTAAGTTTCGTACATTAGGGACAAAAATAAATTAAATGAAAAATTGTTATGAAATTTTGGTAGGGATCTAATGAATATATGTGAAATCGGATTTTAATTCGAAGCTATAGATTGATAGTTATGCTAGTCCCCGTTTTAGGGACTAAATTAAATAAATTAAAAATTTTACATGAATTGATAGTTGATTGTTAATTGGCTGGAATTAAATAGTTTTATATGTTTTATGACTATTTGTAGCTAACATTGATGCAAAACCGTCAATAGGGAAAGGAAAAGCGAAGTTATCGACGAGTGACGGGAGATCACGATTTGTACTTTTATAATTCGAGATAAAAATGTTTGATATTATATGCATGTTTATTGATTGTTGAATAATTGAGGTGAGTCTATTATGATAGTATGAAATGTTTCGATTTAATTTGATATGGAATGTAACACCCCAAACCTGGCTTAGACGTTATAGCCGAATCTGGCGATGTCACATGGAAGGGATTTTGCAAATGTCTAACTTGATAAAAACCTTAAACCCATAACCCTTTATTACTTTTGTTAGAATTAAAAACATGTTTCCAATTAGTCCATTGCCTTAAAACATATCATTTAAGCGGAAGCTTATTCTCAAATAAAATCGTTCGTTTTAGAAAACGCATGTTCTTAGAAAACCCTTATTTTTGATAAAAACCGAGTTATGTCACGCTTTGCAGTTATAAAATCATAAATTCGCAGTCTAACCCGAATTAAAACAAAGCAGTCCAAAAAGTCCAATTACATAAAACAAAACCCCATAATAAACTAGATCATAAAAATTAAACCAGTTCGAACATGTGGTCACCGAGGGCTCTGCTGCACCGATCCGCCTAAGACTGTGGGTTACCTGTACAGAAGAAACATAAAGGAGTAAGTTTTCGTAAACGCAGTGTGTAACCCCACAGAATTATGCATGCACACAAGCAGCAAACTCAGATTCAGTCAGATACAGATTCGGGCCTAAGCCCATCACAAATATAGAAGTATTTTAGGGCCTAAGGCCATTTCAGATACAGATGTATATATACAGATCAGAATCAGAAATCAGATATCCTACCCCCATCCTCTACACACCATCTCCGACCATCCCTACACACCATGTGGGGTTTAAAACACCCACCCAGCCCTACACACCATGTTGTACCAATGCGGCACATATCAGATATAATGCAGCCATGCTGCCAGATAACAGGCATAATCTGCCTTTCAGAACACTTCCTCCAAAAATATATATATCATCCCACCCTCAATAACAATAACAAATCATACATACAGAATTAACAGATAATCATGCTTTTATTAACAGATAACAGATAGTCGTACGGATCAGTAATCAGACATATTCGATGTTAACATGCTCAGTATAGAACATCAGTCAATCAGATAATACAGTTTAAGGTTTAGTTAGCCCTTACCGTCCCTACAGTAGGTCCACAGTCGTTTGGGATGACCCGTGCAACCAAAGGAAAAAAATTAGTTAAATAGGCCCACATGCCCGTGTGGCCCACACGTCCAATTCGGTCTAGCCCGTGTGGCCCACACGGCCACACTCCAACCATCACATGATCGTGTCTTGTTCACGGCCTGGCCTTCATCGATCACATGGCCATGTCGTCGTACACGGCCTACCACACAGTCGTGTGGCGTCGGCAGAGGGGTTTTTTGACTTTCGCCGAACCCCGTTTTTCTGCGTTTCGGGTACACACCTGGTGTAATTATGGTGCGAGATCAATCTCGAGGCCTTCGAAACCTAACACATAGCGTTCAGATGCCCAATTAGCAATCAATTACAAATTGATACATAAACCCGAAACAACTTCAAGACTTACCGATGACACGAACAGTTCCTAGCGCGATTTAGGGTATCAGAACAAAACTTTACCGACCACCACCTTCTCCTAAACCGAAAATACGCAGAAGTCAGTCCTTTAACAAACCTATCAAAACACTAACACCAACGATTAAGCCTCACCCCTCGAGTTGAAAAGCCATACTTTAGATATGAAAATCCCACTTACCAGAATAATGTAAAACACCGAACTAACGATCAGTAGAAATGCAATCCAAGAAGAACAGAATCAAAAGAGAAAAAGAAGAAAAAAGAAATAAGGAAGAGAACAAAACTAACGTCGAGAGTTCTTAAGAAGAGAGAGAAAAATAAAATTTGAATAAACAAGGATAATCCCCAAATTCTCTACAAATCCCTTGTTTTCCTCCCACTAACTCCCACTCACAGACTTTCAAAATAACTGAAACTCTTCCAGGCAGCGGAACAAAATTAATACCCACGCTAACGCAGGGGTTCAAACTCAGGACCTTTAGCACACCAACTCCCTTACCACTCGAACCAACAGGCTTATTTTGATATGGAATTACAGACATTTAAATATGAGTCCACTGAGCAAGTATAAAGCTTAAGTCAGAAAAATACCAAAATCTACCAATATAAGGCTTGAACTTAGGACCTCTCATACACACCCAGAACACATAACCACTGAAGCAGATACACATTTGTGTAAAAAACTTAAAGAAACAGAACTATAAAAATTTGGGGGGTTACAACTCTACCCACTAAAAGAAATTTCGACCTCAAAATTTACCTAATCAGAACAGATGAGGATACTGCTGACGCATCGAGTCCTCAGGTTCCTACGTGGCCTCCTTGGTGCTATGATTCTGACACAACACCTTCACTAACAAAATGGACTTCCTCCTTAGAACCTTAACATCTCGATCTAGGATCTGAATCGACTCCTCCTCAAATGTCAAGTCCGGCCTAACCTCGATCTCCTCAACCGAGATGACATGAGATTGATCAGAACGGTACCGCCTCAACATTGAGACGTAAAACACATCATGAATACGGTCCAGTTCAGAGGGTAACTCCAACTGATAGGCAATTGGTCCAACTTGCTTCAGAATCCGATACGGACCAATAAACCTAGGGCTCAGCTTGCCCTTCCGACCGAACCTCAGAACCTTCTTTCACGGAGAGACCTTAAGAAACACGAAGTCCCTCACAGAATACTTAATCTCACGCCTCTTCATATCTGCATACGATTTCTGTCTATTAGAAGCCGCTTTCAGACGATCTCGTATCAGTCGAACCTTATCCTCAGTCTCAGAAACCAACTCAGGACCCAAAACTCGACGTTCGCCTAACTTAGTCCAACACAAAGGAGTACGACACTTCCGACCATACATAGCCTCGTAATGTGCCATCTGGATACTAGACTGGAAGCTGTTATCATAAGTGAACTCGACTAACGAAAAATAGTCCTCCCAACTACCTCGGAAATTAATCACGCAACTCCGAAACATATCCTCCAGTATCAGAATCACCCTCTCAGATTAACCATCGGTCTGAGGATGGAACGTAGGACTGAAGTCCAACCTTGAACCCAGAGGCTCGTGCAATTTCTTCCAGAATCGAGAAGTGAAGCGAGGATCTCTATCAGAAATGATCGAGACAGGAACCCCATGCAGTCTTACTATCTCAGAAATGTATAACTTCGCTAGCTTTTGCAGAGAATAATTAGTTCAAATCGGAATGAAGTGGGCAGACTTGGTCAATCGATCCACGATGACCCAAACAGAATCCTTCTTAGTGGGTGCCAAGGGCAACCCACTAACGAAATCCATAGTCATACGTTCCCACTTCCATAAGGGAATCTTGACTGGCTGCAATAAACTTGAAGGCAACTGGTGCTCAGCCTTAACTTGCTGGCACGTCAGACATCGAGCCACAAAGTCAGTAACCTTACGCTTCAAACCCGACCACCAGTATAACTCACGAAGGTCGCGATACATCTTATTACCGCTGAGATGCATAGCATAAGGACTACTATGCGCCTCTCTTAGAATCAACTGCCTCAGATCCACATCATTCGGTATACAAACCCGACCACAGAAACAAAGTACCCTATCATTATTCAGTCCAAAATTCGAAGCGCTGCTACTCAACCTGACGGAATCGTAACCTTAGAGACTCATCCCCGAACTGCTTATCTCGGATCTGCTGCTTAACTTGCAACTCGGCCAACAGACTCTCATCATCAAACAGACTAAGGCGAGCAAACATCGCCCTCAAATCAGACATCATTCTTCGGCTTAGAGCGTCAGCCACCATATTGGCCTTACCAGGATGATACTCGATGGTGCAATCATAATCCTTAAGCAGCTCAATCCATCGACGCTGTCTAAGATTCAACTCCTTCTGAGTAAGGAAATACTTGAGGATTTTGTGATCTGTGTAGATGATACACCTCTCTCCATACAAATAGTGCCTCCAAATTTTCAATGCAAAGACTACTGTAGCCAACTCGAGATCATGCGTCGGATAATTCCTTTCATGTGTTTTAAGCTGACGGGACACATAAGCCACGACCTTGCCATCCTACATCAGCACGCAACCCAATCCAACATGCGATGCATCACTATTTACTACAAACTCCTTTCTAAGCTCAGGCTGTATCAGAACAGGAGCCTGAGTCAGAATAGACTTGAGCTTCTCAAAGCTCTATTACTGTGTATTAGTCCAGACAAACGACACACCCTTACACAGAAACTAAGACAACAGCACAGCAATCACAGAGAACCCCTCAACAAAACGCTAATAGTATCCCGCCAAACCCAGAAAGCTGCGGATCTCAGACACATTTTTAGGCTGTTTCCAATCCAGCACAGCCTCAATCTTTCGAGGATCAACTCGAATCCCCTCAGCAGAAACCACATGCCCCAGAAAGGTCACTTCACGAAGCCAAAACTCACACTTGCTTAGCTTAGCGTAAAGTTACTTCTCCCGCAGAATCTGAAGCACTACTCTAAGATGCTCATCATGCTCCTCCTCAGTCTCAGAGTAAACCAAGATGTCGTTGATGAAGAACACGACGAACCGATCCAAATAAGGCTGGAATACCTGATTCATCAGATCCATAAATACGACCGGTGCATTTGTCAACCCGAAAGGCATAATTAGGAACTCTTAATATCCATAACGAGTCCTAAATGCCGTCTTATGCACATCCACCTCCTTAACCCTCAACTGGTGATACCCTGAACGGAGATCGATCTTAGAGAACACAGAAGCTCCTCGAAACTGATCAAATAAGTCGTCGATCCACGGAAGTGGATACTTATTCTTAATGGTCAGCTTGTTCAACTTTCGATAATCTATGTACGTTCTCATGGTCCCATCCTTCTTCTTAACAAACAGTACTGGTGCTCCCCACGGAGACACACTCAGACGGATGAAGCCACGGTCCAACAACTTCTGCAGTTGAGCCTTAAGTTTCGCAAGCTCCTTCATTGCCATTCGATAGGGAGCGATAGACACCGGAGCTGTACCCAGAAGAATCTCGATTCCAAACTCTACTTCCCGATTAGGGGGTAATCCCAGTAACTCCTCAGGGAAGACGTCCGAAAAATCCTTCACAGTTCTGATATCCCCAACAAAAGAGTCCCAAGAACTAGAAACACTTACATAGGCTAAGTACGCCTCACACCCTTTTCGGACCAGTTTCTCAGCCACAAGCACGGAGATCACGTTAGACAAATAATCCTGACGCTCTCTGATCACAACCACCTTTTCGTCTTCCTCAGTTCTCAGAATGACCCTCTTAGTCGCACAATCCAGACTAACCCGGTGCTTGACCAACCAGTCTATACCCAGAATCAAATCGAATTCCCTAAATAGTAACTCCATAAGATTAGCCAGAAATACCGTCTCTTGCACCACTAAGGGAACATCCCTATACAGCTTGCTAACCCGAACAGACTTCCTCAACGGACTCAATACAGTAACCTCACTCGTAATACTCTCAACCGATAACCCCAGATTTTCGGAAATAAAACAGGCTATATAGGAATGTGTAGATCCTATATCTATCAGAGTATGGTATGGTACATCAAAAATAAGAAACGTACCAGTGATGATGTCAGGAGCATCTCTATCCTCATGGCGACGTGCAGCATAAACTAAAGCAGGCTGCCTCGCCTCAGTCTGACCAGCACCTCTACCCGGTGCTCTCTGCCTTCGGCCCATATCATTACCACCCCTGGCCTGACCAAGACCCCTAGGTGGCTGCGAAACTACTCTCTGTGGCTGCACAAGACCCGATACCAGAGCTTACACTTGATCCACCTTCAATGGACACTCCTAAATACGGTGCTCCAGGGACCCACATCTCAAACAGGCCCCAATCCTCCTTCAACACTCACCCGGATAGCGTCTACCATAACCACTACACGATTGCAACCCAGTAGAAGCAACAGAAGAAATAGGGGCCCCCACTCTAACTGGTCCATCAGACCTGGCCTTTTTCTTAGGCCTCTACACAGAACTCGAGGGCTTCGAATCCCTCTTGTTCTTACCTCTCTCACGATCCCTGTTCTGGCGCTCCGCGCACTTAACATCATCAGCTATCTTAACTTTCTCCACCAGTACAACAAACTCTCGCTCCCTCTATGGAGCAATCAGAACCCTCAGATTATCTCTCAATCCATCCTCAAAGTGAATACACCTTTCATATTCTGATGCCACTATACCTCGAGCATAGCGGCTCAGTCTCAGAAATTCGACCTCATACTCGGCCACAGATCGGTTACCTTGCGTGAGGTTCAGAAATTCATGCCTGCGGGCATCGACGTAGCTAGCTCCCATATACTTTCTTTGAAACGTAGTCTTAAAAAGATCCCAAGTCAAATGGTCAGGCTAAGTGCCCTTATTAACAGTTAACCACCACTGATATGCTTCATCGCGAAGCAAGGAGACTACACCATTTAATTTCTACTCAGGGGTACAGTCCAAATCATCCATAATCCTCTCTGTTGCCTCTAACCAGTGCTCAGCCATATTAGGGGTGACTCCTGTGACACCCCTAAATAACTCAACTCCATTAGATCGGAGTCGCTAAGTTACCGACCCTCAGCCCCCAGATCCAGAATTGGGCCCAACGACCCTCTCTAATATCCTCAACATAGCTTGGGATAGTGCGTTATCCCCAACCGATCGACTCTGAGACCCAGTCTCAGTGGCAGGTGACATAGGTGTCTCACTCGTGTTCAGATTTGGCATGCTAACCAGAGATGAGGACTCAACTCGAGCCCTTTACGGCCTCTACCTCTACCTCGAGTACCACGTCCACAGATACCTTGTGCACTCATTGTCTAATTCAAGTTTATCTACATTAAGAGTTTTATGCATCAGTTCAATATTTATTAACAGATATTTTATGCAAAATTTATCAAAAGTTTCAAAGCTGGTTTCAGTTTTCCAACTATCTCAGTACAGTCTCAACAAGTACTATCTACAGTGTCTCAGAATAGTCTAATTAAATACAGAAATACTTACAGGATCGGCGTCGGAGACCCGGTGTACCATACACTTAATCAGAGTGTTTAAGATCTTTTGTAAACCAATTCTTTAAAAACCAAATTTTGAAACCCAAAATTCACAGTCGAGTTTTGCAACCTGGCTCTGATACCAGTAAATGTAACACCCCAAACCCGGCCTAGACGTTATGGCCGAATTTGGCGATGCCACATGGAAGGGATTTTGCAAACGTCTAACTTGATAAAAACCTTAAACCCATAACCTTTATTACTTTTGTTAGAATTCAAAACATGTTTCCAATTAGTCCATTGCCTTAAAACATATCATTTAAGCGGAAGCTTATTCTCAAATAAAATCGTTCGTTTTTAGAAAACTGTACAAGTTCTTAGAAAACCCTTACTTTTGATAAAAACCGAGTTATGTCACGCTTTGCAGTTATAAAATCATAAATTCGCAGTCTAACCCGAATTAAAACAAAGTAGTCCGTAAAGTCCAATTACATAAAACAAAACCCCATAATAAAATAGATCATAAAAATTAAACCACTTCGAACATGTGGTCACCGAGGGCTCTACTGCACCGATCCGCCTAAGACTGTGGGTTACCTGTACAGAAGAAACAGAAAGGAGTGAGTTTTCATAAACTCAGTGTGTAACCTCACAGAATTAAGAATGTACACTAGCAGCAAACTTAGAATTAGTCAGATACAGATTTGGGCCTAAGCCCATCACAGATATAGATGCATATTAGGGCCTAAGCTCATTTCAGATACAGATGCATATATACAGATCAGAATCAGAAATCAAATATCCTACCCCCATCCTCTACACACCATCTCTGACCATCCCTACACACCATGTGGGGTTTAAAACACCCACCCAGCCCTACACACCATGTTGTACCAATGCGGCACATATCAGATATAATGCAGCCATGCTGCCGAATAACAGGCTTAATCTGCCTTTCAGAACACTTCCTCTAAAAATATATATATCATCCCACCCTCAATAACAGTAACAGATCATACATACAGAATTAACAGATAATCATGCTTTTATTAACAGATAATAGACAGTCGTACGGATCAGTAATCAGACATGCTCGATGTTAACATGCTCAGTATAGAACATCAGTCAATCAGATAATACAGTTTAGGGTTTAGTTAGCCCTTACCGTCCCTACAGTAGGTCTACAGTCGTTTGGAACGACCCGTGCAACCCAAGGAAAACATTTAGATAAACAGGCCCATATGCCCGTGTGGGCCCACACGCCTAGATTGGCCTAGCCCGTGTGGATCACACGGCTTGACCCAGTTATCACACGCCCGTGTGGAGTGCCCGTGTGGGCCCACACGCCCGTGTGGCCCAAACGTCTAATTCGGTCTAGCCCGTGTGGCCCTCACGGCCACACACCAGCCCTCACACGGCATTGTCTTTTGCACGGCCTGGCCTTCATCGATCACACGGCCATGTCATCACACACAGCCTACCACACGACCGTGTGGCGTCGACAGAGGGGTTTTTCAGCTTTCGTCGAACCCTATTTTTCTGCGTTTCGGGTACACACCTGGTATAATTATGGTGCGAGATCAATCCCGAGGCCTTCAAAATCTAACACATAGTGTCCAGATGCCCAATTAGCAATCAATTACAAATTGATACATAAACCCGAAATAACTTCAAGATTTACTGATGACACGAACAGTTCCTAGCGCGATTTAGGCTATCAGAATGAAACTTCACCGACCACCACCTTCTCCTAAACGAAAAATATGCAGAAGTCAGTCCTTTAACAAACCTATCAAAACACCAACACCAACGATTAAGCCTCACCCCTCGAGTTGAAAAGCCATACTTCAGATATGAAAATCCCACTTACCAGAATAATGTAAAACACTGAACTAACGAGCAGTAGAAACGCAATCCAAGAAGAACAGAATCAAAAGAGAAAAAGAAGAAAAAAAAAAAAGGCAGTGAACAAGAACTAACGTCGAGAGTTATTGAGAAGAGAGAGAAAAATAAAATTTGAATAAACAAGGATAATCCCCAAATTCTCTACAAATCCCTTGTTTTCCTCCCACTAACTCACACTCTCAAACTTTCAAAATAACTGAAACTCTTCTAGGCAGCAGAACAAAATTAATACCCACGCTAACGCAGGGATTCGAACTCAGGACCTCCAGCACACCAACTCCCTTACCACTCGAACCAGCAGGCTCATTCTGATATGGAATTACAGACATTTAAATATGAGCCCACTGAGCAAGTATAAAGCTTAAGTCAAAAAAATACCAAAATCTACCAAATATAAGGCTTGAACTTAGGACATCACACACACACCCAGAACACATAACCACTGAAGCAAATACACATTTGTGTCAAAAACTTATAGAAACAGAACTATAAAAATTTGGGGCATTACATGGAACATCGAGAAACTAGACTAAAATGAATAAAATGGTAAATGATATGAGATACTCAAATTATGATATGTGATATGAAAATTATATTGAAATATATCTTATAATAAGATATATGTGTGTTTGATGATGAAATGGGATTGCGATTGTGAATTGACTGGGAGACAATATATGTATTAAATTGCAAAATAATTGTTTACGATAGAATAATGTACAGGGTACAAAAATGCATAAGTGACCGAATACATGGTATGAATATGTGAGTAAGATGATTATAGGTATGGAATACTTACATTTATAATTGATGCCCATGTAAACTTAGTAAAAGGTTAGGATACGATTGGCATGCCAATAGGGTTTTATGTGCGCTTGTACAAGATATGTGTTTGTACGAAGATCATTACAGGTTATACTAGGATCTAGCATTTGTTGTGGATTATCGAGTATAATATGGTGTGGTGGAGAGATGTATTAGCATATGAATATTCATTTTATGCTTTCGGGATTCGCACTTCAGTGCCTTGGTGTGCTGTAGTTTAAGCTCCTACGAGCTATCTGGTGTGGTGTAGTTTACCAGTGTATCCGAGTCTGTTTTACTAGGGTTTTATCGAGTGTAACATTATATTTAAATTAGAAAACTTAAAAAAGTAATAAAATAGATTAATAATATAATATAGTATCGAAAAGAATACGAATGAGTTGATAGACTCTAGAAAAAGTTTTAGGCGATATGTTAAACGAATTTTGATATGAAATGAATTTGATATTGAAGGTCATAATGAATGGATTTTGAATGTTTTAAATTGTGAATTGGTGTTGATAGCTAAAGGCCTTAAGATAGGTTTTGATATATGTAATTGAATTTGATTATTCTTTTGTCATGATAGTTGAATTAGTTTGCCTTGATAATTGTATACATTCATATGTAATTGATTATATACTTATTATGTTAACATATATAATACGTATTAGTAAGCATTATGATTATAAATATCATAGCATGTTATAAACGTTACTTTATGCTAAATTGTCTTGAATCATGAAAATACCACTGAGTTTTATTGCTCAGCCTACGGTTGCTTGTTCCATGCACATGTGTAGGTAATTCTCGAAGCCCTAGGAAGTGAAATCAACATCCAAACCATCGTTTTTGACTCAAAAAAGTTTGTATAGTTCATTTCATTTTGGTCTTATGGCATGTACCTAGGAATTTTGGTTAAAGCTCAATGGTCAAATTGTATATGTTATAATCTTATGCTAATGCTTTGAAATGGTGTTTTGGATGTGTTCATCTAGTTAGCTTTAAGCTTTAAGGTTGTGGATATAATTTTGAATATGTTTTGGTTGGTTTTTTGAAGCATGAATGGTATAAGTCAAATTGGTTAGTTGAAATTAGAACTAAGTCATTTGATGGTACTTGGAAGTGTTAAATTTTGCACATTTATGTTATATGTTTTGGTAGGTGGTTGAATTGGTTCTAGGGAAGGTGTTTAAACATATTTTCAGGTCAATCAAACTTGTACCAGGTTCATTCTTATGAAACAGTGAGTCACGTTGCAACGAGAAACAGAGCAAGATTCTAGATGGCAACATCGTTGCTCAAGGTCACGACAAGCACCAAACAGAGAGTCACGATGTGACGATGGAACTTTGATGTCAGGATTGTTGGATCTGGTGCCCTAAGTCATTGCAAGGATAATTCCTACACCCATTAAATTAAGTTACCTTAGGGTAATCTTAAACCAACTAATAAGAACACAAATTTCTAACCAATTAATACGTGACCCTATTCTCTTAGGTATTCACACGTACTAATAAATATCGTTTCACGTTTGGCCATAATTCTAACTTAAGTAGTGCTTCATGGGAAGTTACTTAACTAGAATGACCTTGAGTGTATAACTATCAACTCAACATCTATCATAACATGTAAAAATAAATATTGTATATTCAAAGTAGTGAAATATTTTAAAAATATAGTATCAAAATTATTAATTAATTTATTTACTTAAAAATTATTATTTTTAGAAATATTTATGAACAAAATTTAAAATTTTACTAAATAAATAATGTTCAACGATCATTTAAAATATTATTTTATCAAAATAAAAAATTTAAAATTTAAAACTCAAAATTAACATAAATATTAAAAATCTATGTGAATCGAATCCAATTATTAATTTTAGGACTACCGACCACACCATTGATTGTGGCTGAAATCCACCTTCCGGACACAGCAGTAGCCTGGTGTTGTACACAAATCATTGATTTCGTGAATAGCGTTGGTACAATCATTTCCTAATGGATACAATGAAGAAAAATTACAAACAGTGACAAAAATAATTCCAAATAATAATTTAAAATTTATGATGGGATTTAGATTCTTCTATATAGTTTGCTATAAATTGTTCTATATGAAAGAGATTCATATATAATGCATGTTGAGGGGTTGGAGCAGGGTTTTAAATAGCGGTTCGATATTAGAATAGCGGCCACTATATAGCGGTAGCGGCGTCGTCCGAAACCACTAATGCTGAAAATAGCGGTGTGAAGCGGAGTCACACCGATAGCGGTGGATCGCGGCCGTAATTTAATGGGTAACGGCCAATTGCGGCAATAACGGACCGCTATTCCCGTTATTTTCCGTTACAGTAAATTAAAAAAAAAATACATATCCTCTAAACAAAAATCAACAAAAGCAGAATAAAACAAAAGACAATATATTCCCCTACCTGCAAAATCAGAGATTTTCAATCAAAAAAAGTAAAAAGAAGTCTAAATAAACAGAAAAAAGCAATCAAAACTCAAAAGTAATAGAAAATATGAAAATAAAATTCTATTTCTCATATTTCTGCAAACAACACACATAGCAGCAGATGAAAGCGAGGAGCCGAGGACTTGAATCTGAAAAGCAAACCCTACTCTGATCACTTGCACATTCAGAGATTGATAATTTTCAAGTAAGTAGTAGAGTAGTACCTGAAATTTTGTCTTGAACTCTTGATTCTTGCTTGCATGTCTTGAATCTGCAGCAGTGCAAATATTTTCTTTAAACTTTAGGGATGAAGGGAGAAGGCACAAGTTGGGAACAAAGAGAACGTTTTGTGTGTTTAGCATTTAGGGATTTTAGAATAGAGGCAGAAAGTTTCTGCCGTTTCATTTTCATTTTCTTTTATTTTTTCATTTTTATTTTCATTTTCTCTTAGACAAAGAAATGGTAGGAATCTATTGAAAAAAGTAAAAACCTTTGAAAAAGAGAACAAGAAATGGCAGGTGTTTTGAACAAGTACTATAATAGAAGAACTTAGCATTTGGTGGGTTATGATCAGATAGGAAAAGAAGGGGTAAAAAAAAGAGAGTTCAGATTCAGAAGCTAAGTTCTGAAGAGTTGGAAAATGTGAAGAGTGAGAACATAAATAATTAATAAATGGAGAGTTGTAACCGTTTCATTTGGGCTTGGGTATTTATTAATAATTAATAAATTAATAATTTTATGAATATTGTGGGTTATGATCAGATAGGAAAAGAAAGGGTAAAAAAAAGAGAGTTCAGATTCAGAAGCTAAGTTCTGAAGAGTTGGAAAACGTGAAGAGTGAGAACATAAATAATTAATAAATGGAGAGTTGTAACCGTTTCATTTGGGCTTGGGTATTTATTAATAATTAATAAATTAATAATTTTATGAATATTGGGTATTTATTTGGGCTTGGGTATGGATATGGATTAAATGAGAAAAATAGCATTTTGGGAAGAGACAATGCCATATATTGATAAAATTCTGTCACAATTATACATTCAGATTTTACTGTATAATTCAAATTTTTGGAAGACACAGTCTATTAATTGAGAAGAGACAGCATTTTGGGAAGAAAAATATCCTCTTTTAATGCATTCAAATTTTTATTTCAAAAAAAAAAAAATCACTAAAAAATTATAGATTAATAAGTTGGAATTGTTTGGAGAGATTTTACTGAAAATAAAAATTACTTTGACGACAATCATATTATTATATTTTTTAATATGAAAGCTTCAATCTTATCAGATTTATAATTTTACTTTATATGTTATTTTTTAATTAATATTGTAATTATAATTTATAATGATAATTATTTATTATTTATTATTATTTTAAAATTTCATAACTTTCATTACTCAGGGTTTGTTTTTAATGAAAAATTATAACCTCTGTTGCTTGGGGTTTGCTTAAGGTTACACACAAAATTAATGAAAAAATTATAGCCTCCATCACTTATGACTTGTATTATAAAAGGTAAAAAATCAAGACAAATTAATTCATTGTGTTTTTCTTTATCAAATCCAATAGACGACTTCAATTCAACATTAGATAAATCTCTATTGATTTTAGTTTGCATAATATGAAAAACTTGAATTTTTAAATTTATCCAATTTGAATTTAAATTTTATTAAGATGGAATGGAACAAAACAAACTATTTATATCAAAAACTTTGGAACCAAGTAATAATGGGTTATGGTCTATTGTTGTTTTTTAAAAAATAAATAAATTATGTATGGATTATGCAATAAATTTTAATTTTTGTTTACTTTTTTTTTTGTATTATGTTGTTGATAATATAAGTAATGAGTTGCTTATATTTCTAAATATAATTTTATGTTTCTTATATATAAATAAAAATAAAGCATGCCACCACGTGAAGAGTTCCCGACTAAAGGATTGGAGGGTGCACCAAGTAATGATATAGGTTGGCACTTTGGAACTCCAGTGCCAAATGTGAGAGGAAATATCGTATGTAAACTTTGTGGTAAAGTTGTGAAAGGAGGAATAACACGATTTAAAGAGCACATTGCTCATAAAACCGGCAATGTTGCACCATGCCCTAATGTTACTGGTATGTGATACTTTATTATTATTTTTAAATGTTCTTGTAAATTTATCAATAAAGATTATATATAATTGATAATAATATGAAGTGTGAATTATTTTTATTTTATTAACAGGTGTCATTAGAGAAAGTATGATGAATATACTGAAGAAAAGCAACACAAAGAAAATAGACAAAAAGAGGAGAAAAGATGAATTCTTATCTCAATTAATAGAAGAGGAGGATGAACACGAGGAATTCATTGATGAGGTTTCTACTATAAGGCAAGCAACTCGAGAAAGTATCCAATCACAACACGAGTGGCATAAAAGGGAAGAATTCAGACGAAGTACTGGTGGTTGGGATAACTTTTATGAAGAAGGGCGATCTTCTCATGGATCAGCTAGAGAATATCATAGAGAAAGAATAAGTAAATCCATCCCAAGTGAGTCTGAGTTTACCTTAAGGGGAGCTATACCTGAATTGGTTAGAAGTAAAAGTTCAAAGCAACCAAAGGTCAATGACTCTTTTTTAAAGAGTTTTCGAAGGAAGATAGGTGAAGCGGTATCTAAATTTTTAATATATGAAATACTTCCTTTTCAATTAGCAAGCTCTCCATGGTTGTATAACTTAATTCAAGTGTCAACCAAAGTTGGACAAGGTGTAAAGCTCCCAACACCTTATGAGGTTTCAGATGTATATTTGGAGTTAGAGTATCAACGAGTTCGTGATTAGGTAAATGGACTAAAGACTCATTGGAAAGAATTGGGTGCAACTCTAATGTGTGATGGTTGGACCAACAGTTTGAATCAAATGCACATCATTAATTTCCTTGTTTATTGCAGTAAAGGAACCATTTTTTGGAAATCGGTAGATGCCTCAAGTGTTCGTAGTAGAGATGTTTGAATTCTACTACGATTTGTTAGATTCAGATTGTAGAAGAAGTTGGAGAAAATTACATTGTCCAAATAGTGACTGATAATGAGGCAGCAATGAAAGCTGCTGGAAAAAAATTAATGTTGAAAAGAAAACACCTATATTGGACCTCATGTGCAGCTCACTGTTTAGATTTATGCCTTGAAGATATTGGGAAAAAGCCCAGTGTACCAAAAGTGTTAGATGAGGCAAAGAAAGTGACTTGTTTTATATACAATCACATTTGGACTGTTGATTTGATGAAGAAGTATACACAAGGGAAACAAATACTTCGACCCGCTCTTACTCGATTTGCAACTCCTTTCATTCAACTTGAAGAGATAACAAGACAAAAGCAGGGCTTGAGAGAAATGTTTAATTCAAAGGTTAGTATTTTATAATTAGTTAATATAATTACTTAAATATAGCAACCTTTAATGATTTTATTAGTTCCAAATAATTTAAATTATATTATTTTAAAATTTTTCTTATGAATATATAGGAATTTAAAGAATCAAAATGGGGACAGCAAAAGTCAGGGCCTGCTTATGAAGCCAAAAAAATTGTTTTGGGAAAAGATTTTTGGACAAAAGCCAATGACCTCATAAAAGTTTACGAGCCCCTAGTAAAAGTATTGAGACTTGTGGATAGCGATGAAAAACCAACAATGGGCTTTATTTATGAGGCTGTTGATAGAGCTAAACGAGGAATTCAACAAGATTGTCGATATTTCACCGAGTACGAAAATATTATTGACAATAGATGGAATTTTATGCATTCCGACTTGCATTCAGCTGGTAAGATAAAATGTTTCATATAATTAAGAAATATTTTTATATTTTATTATTTTAAGCTTTAGATTATTATTATTTGATGATATTCTTATAAATTATACTTAGGTTATTTTCTCAATCCTCAATTTCAATTTGGGGTGGAGCATTCTGAGAATGTACTAATAGAAACATTAGAAGGTACACGATCAGTAATTGAAAGATTAGAACCTTGTCTTGATAATCAAGTCAGAATGGTTAATCATGTTAGATTCAAGTACTATTATTTGTAACTTACATAATTTGAAATAGAATTATTTTTTTTTATTTTTACTCTATCTTTTATTTATGCAGTTGTTACTATTTAGAGATAAACATGAGACATTCGGTACTCCACAAGCACAAAGAGCTTGGAAGCAAATGAATCCGGGTAAACAGTTAATTAAATTATTTAATTTAATTTATATTATTTAATTATATTGTACATTTTGAAGTTATTTTGAAATTTAAATAATATTATGCAGCTGAGTGGTGGATAATATACGACACATGTGTTCCCGAATTACAAAAATTAGCAATTAAAGTACTTAGTCAAACAACTTTAGCATCAAATTGCGAACGAAATTGGAGCACATTTAGTTATATTCACACCTAGGAAAGAAATAGGTTAAAGTATAAAAAACTTGAGAAACTAGTGTTTACCTATTATAATATAAGGCTTCAGATAAGGCATCAAAAAAGAATGAGCACTGATGATATAAACGCTAGTTTTAATCCTATCAGCCTTCATCATATCTTTGAAGATGTTGATCCACTATCAGAATGGCTTCATGAGAAAGAGAATCCATTATTAGATGGTGAAAATGCCAGTGTGTTGCTTGTGGATACCTCTGATGATGAAATGGATGTTAATTAATCTCAACAACAAAAGTTGTCTCATTCAAGTTCTAGTTCAACGCCAAGTCAGAGTGGCGATGGAGCCGATGGTGGTGGTTTAAGTCCAATTGATGAGGATGATGGATATAGTGGTGATAGAGGTGAAATTAGGTCTTCTAGTCAGTATGGAGGAGAATATGGGGTTGGTACCACTAGTGGACATTTTCGTGATAGATCAGAGTTTGATGGAAATATGTTTCCTGAACCTAGGAGAGATAGAAGTGAACCTAGATCTCCATTAAAAGGAAAAGGCAAAAAGCATACTTCTATAGGATCTTCATCTGATAGGAGATCGAGTTCTAGTAACCTTGGGTATAGTGATTCATCTACTAACACTCAAGGTTTTCATCGACCAGAACAACTTTCATATTTTCAACCTTCACATGGTTATCCACAACCATATGGTTATTATCCACCATTTCCTAATTATAGTGTGCCATAACAGCCTCAAATGCATCCTCCACCACCAATGTATCACCCATCTCCACCTCTCATGTATCCTCCTCCTCAAATACATCCTCCATATCAATTATATGAAAACCAAGGTGAAAATGTTACTTTTTTGGGATATATTTTTGGACAAAGGCCAAGAGAATCAAGTCAAGAACGCTCTCAAAGTGAAGGTGAAGGATCTGATCTTCCTCGTCATTCCACTAATTGGTGAAAACTAAATCGTACCACTACCATTATTTGTAAGGTATGTTTTTTTTAAAGAAAACTTTTGTTAATGTTCTTAATTTTGATTGTAACACCCTTACCCGGGTTCTACGCCGGAACCGGGCCCGAGGCGTTACCGTACTAAAACCTCATGATCGCCACTTAGGCTCATCGTGACTACTCACTTAAGTCACCTTTAAAACTTCATTCTCAACTTACGAGGCCTCACTTTTACTCACGAAGACTCTCAAGACTATACCAAAACTTTTTCCATTCTTAAAATTTTTCTCTTTTATTCAGGGCTCACACACTCGTGTAAAATGTGACACGCTCGTGCACCTCTAAACATGACCATGTCTCCCAGCCGTGGGAAGCTACTGACTTGATCCACACGGCCTTGACACACCCGTGTCTTCCAACCATGGGGAGCTACTGACTTGATTCACATGGCCTTGACACGCCCGTGTCATCCAACCGTGGGGAGCTACTGACTTAATCCACACGGCCTTGGGCACACGCCCATGCTCAAACCGTGTGTCTTACACGGCTCATGTGCACGGTCGTGGGATTTACCCGTGGCCTATTCTAACTAATAATAATGAGGTGCAGGGTACACACGGTTTAGACACACGCCCGTGTGTCTAACCGTGTGGGCACTTAGAGGCTATCTACCAAGCCTTTTTCTACTCTCAATTTTACGCATTCATAGACTAAATCAATGGAACTCAAATCATCAACTAAGACACAAGAATTTATACATTTGATTAATGAAAGTAAAGTTTTCCTCCCATACAATTACAACAACTTAAGCCATCATCAATGGCTATACACATTTAAACTATAAACCCTCTTAGGCCAACACAATTAGGCACATTAACAGCAACTTAATCGACCTTAAATTCTAGCCCTATACATGCCATGACTCTTAAGGACTCGATACCTCATACCAAGTGTCTGCTCGATAGTGTGAAAACATCTCCGGCAATCTCCAACCCGAGCTAGCTAAATTAACCTATAAGAGATGAGAAAGGAAGAGGAGTAAGCAATAATGCTTAGTAAGTTCATCTGCATACAACTGATAAACCTTAATATTCAATGAATATGCATGACTGCAAGTTATTACAATGAGCTTTTCTCATGAACTCATGGTTACTTACTCAATCTTCCTTAAAGCTTACTCATTCTACCTCTTACCATATTCTTACCATGCCACAAGCCAAATGCTCGTTTAATTAGCATACACTCCTGCACTAATCATCACAAGATCATATAAAACAACACATCAAGCATTTTCAATAATTCATCCACACAGCTACTTTACTCAGTATTGCAACCACACAGTCAATTCACACAGCTAATTCACACATAGTTAATGCTAAATCACTTAGCTTATCCACACAAAAAATATCTCAGTGGTTTCGCACTTAGCTTACCACAATCGATTATAGGGTGGTATCGCATACGACCCACCAATCATTTATATCCCTGGTGATTTCGCACTTAGCTCACCAATCATTTATAAGCAATGGTATCGCATTTGACCCATCAATTAATAATATATTAGGTGGTAACGCATTACATTTTCATTGATAATAATATGGTTGATGGTATCGCATGACCCCCATCAATTAATAATATATCGGGTGGTAATGCACACAAATTTCACCGATAATAATATGGTTGATGGTATCGCATTACTGACCCATCACTAACCATTAATATGGTGATATCGCACATAGCTCACCATTATCATACATTCATGAATAGTCATCCACATGTAACTCTTTATTTCAAATGTTCATCCAAGAACGTCCTCACACTACTATTCTTACTTAACTTTTCCACGTTATTTATTTGCATTCACACAATTCAACAATAAATCTAACCCATGCAACTAAGGTGCATTAATTTCACTTACCCCACTAGGGTTTATCATACATTGAATTCATATCAATTTAATCGTAACACATATTTGCTCTTCTCATGATACAACCACATACATTTAACATGTCCATTGAATCACTTAAATTGTTAAATAACTCTCTTGAGTCTCATGCACATAGTTCTCATTAACATCATACCCCCAACAGGGTCTTACATATATTAACATATCGATGCCATGTCCCTGACATGGTTTTATACGAACTCTTACATCAAGGCCATATTCCAATATGGTCTTACTCGAGACTTTAACCATCATCCTATCATGCTATACACCTTTCCCATTACACTAATTTCAATTCCATTGACATCTCATCAAGAGATATTCCATACATTCATATAATGAACATACATTCCATAAAACATTGGAATACTTACATTAACTCATACATAATTGCAATAATTGCACATGAACTTACCTCGATGACGAAAAGGGCCGAAAAGAGACCTTTTTGCCCACATTTCTCTTTTCCCCCGTTCTAGGTCCGAAATTCATTTTCTTTGATCTAGAACAATGAAATTCAGTGATTTAATCACTTATAAATCATAATTTACCATAAACTACACTTTAGGCAAAAAGACTATTTTGCCCCTACACTTTGGCAAAATTACGATTTTGCCCCTAGGCTCGTAAATAATTTTTTATCACATTTTCTTATTAAACAAGCCTAGATGAACATTTAATCCTCTTAAAACTATCCATAATTCCAACTATTTCATGCCTTAATGAACAATTTACAACTTTTGCATTTTAGCCCAAATTAGGTGTTTTCACAACAACACCTTTCACAAAAGTTGTTTATCATCATCCTATCATTCATTTTCTTCCATAAAAACTCATCAAACAACATAGACTCTCTAATGGAAAGTCCCTAGACTCTCAACCATATTGCAAAATAGTCCCCTCATTAGCTAGCTTAAGCTTTGGGGACTCCAAAAGTACAATTTTTATCAAGAAAAGTCATCAAAATCACTTACTAGAGTGGAATAAAGCTTGATGAAATTTTGAGCTTTCGAACACCCCTCCATGGCTGATATTTTCGGTGGAGAAGAGAAGAAAAATAAAAAGATGATAGCTTTTTGCCTATTTCATCTTATTTTATTCATTTATTCAACAAAAGTCACCAACTCTTGTCAAACTTTTAATTTCTTGTCCCCTTGACCGTTCATCTCTCTTAGGTAGGTGAAATTGCACTTTAAAGACCTCCAATTTACACTTCATGGCTATTTGGCACCTTTAGCCTATAGAATGGAACTTTCGCACTTTATGCGATTTAGTCTTTTTTCACAATTTAGCTAGAAATTGCTAAAATTAAGGCACCAAAATTTTCATGCATCCTTAAAAACATGTTATAACTCATAAAATAACATGAAAATAATTTTCTCTAAATCGAATTAGTGATTCCGAGATCACTGTTCTGGCCAGGCCCTAAATCGGGCTGTTACAACTCTCCCCCCTTAGGAATTTTCGTCCCCGAAAATCTTATCAGGAGGATTTGCTATCACATTCTTTAAACATTTCCATCTACTCTTCCAAATCATGAATCCACTCATCCTCAAGTTTCTCTCGTCAACAACTCTTAAGCTGTGATACATAAGGTCGAAACGTAACTTGAGACTTAAGTTATTCTTCCTCTGTGTATATACTATATTCAGTAATCCACCAATTTGGAACTCTGTATATGGCCAAATGATCGTTCGGATCTTTACTAGTTGATCCCCTACAATTCGAATAATATCCCCCTCTTTGGGAATCTTGTCCAACTAAATTAGAAATCCATAAGGTTTCATCTCACTTTCTCATTAAAGCATTCGTCGAATGTAATAGTCTTGACTTGTACACTTTGAAAACTCAACTTTTAGTAGTCAACCACCTCTGACCATAACTCAATTATGTCGTGAAATGTACTCTACTATCAAAACATTTATGTACATAACTGTTCTTCCTTCTTCTTGCTTTAGCCGATACGCTACAACTAAATCTCATACCAAAACTCTGTATAAGTTTTGGATTCATCATCATTCCAATTCTATCTCGAGGAAACATCAACAACAGAAATTTTATCCAACATGGGTCTTTCATCCAGACATCTGTACTATGTCTATTATCTGAGAAGTATTACACTAACTATATACACTATTGTAATAGTTCAAGCCGTTTCCACTATTTCATTTTCAAATCTTTTGCCGCATAAGACACTCCCACTCATTAAAATTTAGAAAATACACATCAATTTTCCCATAAATCATTTTATAACACCTAACTCACAACACAGACATAAAAGTGATCTCCTCAGGATCACCAACCTGTTAACTCTTCTTTCTTTTTTTTTTTCAATTCAGACTGAACTCAGTAATAGAATTTTCAATTAATAGTTCTTTTTATAGCTTTCAACTCAACCATCATGGTTTGAACATTTCAATGAGTATACCTCTGTATCAGGCTCCTTACTTATGAACACACAGAAATTTTATTCTCTTTACTGATTCATGCGTGAATATACACAGAACTTGAATCATATGTCAATACATTAATCTACTCCTTTCTCCACACAGAGAACATTTTCTAGCACACTCTCATCTGAGTTCCTCTTTCTATGCTAGATTAAAAATCTTTACTATCGCCATTCCTCATGATAGCAGGGATATCTCAATCGAATTCATTAACTCTATTCGACTTACTCGAAGGCTCATCATACAATGTGAAACTTGTGATTTCACTTCTTATACTAGAATCATCACAGACTTCTTCCTCAAAACACTCGTACAGGGTTACAAGGATATAAAAGAATGTCGATTTCAATTACTAAATCGACCACTATTTGTCTGATTTCTACTATCAGCTAACATTCTCGCACTATCTCGATTTATGAGATAAACAACTACATCGCCCCTAAAAGGCAAAAGTTATTAACACGTAATACTTAAAGAGGTCATTATGATCCCTACAACTATGGCTATCATAATTGAACCCTCTCACAGTTCAACATTGTTTCTTTAACCATTTCGTCCTCAAACTCTTTAACAATTCCTTTCATTAATGAACATCAATTTAAGAAGATCTCGATAAACATACACCTCAGGCTTCCTACTCACTTGAGTCAATAGCCTAGGCTAACTTTCTCTTTGTTTATAACATTGTATAATCACTACAATCGTTAAAACATTCGGATATACTTTCTTACAATTGCCTTTATTAAGCACATACCGTGCCACACATCGTACTCATTTCTTCATGACTCGTTCACAAATGCCTATATTTACCCATTCACATGGCTTTAGTACAATTTTCATTTCTACCTCTAGACTCATCTATGTGTCCCATTGATCACTAGGGATAATCAAAGACACATATTCATCATCATTCATGTAGGTGCGAAACCAATGCCACATCCCCGAGGTGGTCTTATATGGAGTCACCTCTAAATGTCAATACCATAACCCAGTTAAGAACTTATATAGACTTCCGCATCAAGTATCGATGCCATATTCCAAATATGGTCTTATACGATTCTCATATCCATTTCCGAAGCCATATTCTAGATATGGTCTTATACGGAATCATAACTTGGTACCGGGGCCATGCCTCGAACATGGTCTTACCCGGGACCTTATCTATTTCATATCTCAATGATAGCCTTTTCATTATAGTCCCCCAAGACTTCAACCTCATGTTCAACAACAATTACTCTATCTAGTAGAGTATCATGCATCAATGTGATATAAAGCATTCTCAAATGCTAATATAAATACTGCATTAATCACATACAAACTTACTCAATTTGACTCTCATAACATCTCATCATAATTCAACAGGGGTAAGGAGGGTGAGGTCACAGAGCCCCTTAACTTGACTCTTGTGGCTACATACATATGTCTTAATATTCATCATAGTCACATAACTCATCTCGAGTGAGTTTTTCACATTTATCACACTACAATTGTTTCTATTCCTTATACTTTTGAATAGTGAATTCAATTACTCAAGTTCCACATTACTATCTACTTGAGTATTCAACATTTAACTCTACTTTCTCTTACCATCACTTATCAATTAAAGAATGTCTTACGGGTTTGAGTACGTTGTTTACCTGATTGCCATAGTCCAACTATGGTCTTACTTGCATCACAACATCATCGCCCAGCTATTTCTTTACATAACGTCACGATTCCATAGCCTCGCTATGGTCTTACACTAGCTCTCGTATTGTCACCAATGCCATGTCCCAGACATGGTCTTATGTTGGATCACATGTATCACCATGGTCTAATCATGATCTTATTCATTATTTTATCATTGAAAGACCATACCCGTCCCTGCATTCTACTTAGTCAAACTTCCCAGTTTAACTCTCACACCATAATACTCGCAGTTTCATACAGGGTTACGAAATAAAACATTATACAATTATCTACTTTAATAGTCACACATGAGATTCAACTATGTGGACATATTGATCACACATCATTCAGACAATTGTACATACACGTATACCCCATTCTCCGGGTAAATTTACTCACTATATGCACCTAACTCAATAGGTTGAGTATATAACACCTTATGCACATCCATTAATCTGAGATAAACTTACCACTTTATAACTCTCATTTCATACATTTTCACACACACGTCATATACTTCTACTCATACCTCTTTGAATCTCATCCATACATAAGAGCATTTCAATTTCCCATTTTCACTTTTACCATTATTGGATTTAGCTCGGTTGGAAACCAACCCGGTCTTAACAAAACAATTTCATTAGAGCCGGGAGATATCACACTATTACAGTCCACCTATGGCATGTATAGCTAGACTCTTACTCAAGCTAGGTTAGTCCGAGAACCGACTAAACCATGCTCTGATACCACTAAATGTAACACCTCTTACCCGGGTTCTACGCTGGAACCGGGCCCGAGGCATTACCGTACTAAAACCTCATGATCACCATTTAGGCTCATCGTGACTACTCACTTAAGTCACCTTTACAACTTCATTCTCAACTTACGAGGCCTCACTTTTACTCACGAAGACTCTCGAGACTATACCGAAACTTTTTCCATTCTTAAAATTTTTCTCTTTTATTCAGGGCTCACACACCCGTGTAAAATGTGACACGCCCGTGCACCCCTAAACACGCCCATGTCTCCCAACCGTGGGAAGCTACTGACTTGATCCACACGACCTTGACACACCCGTGTCTTCCAACCATGGGGAGCTACTGACTTGATTCACACGGCCTTGACACGCCCGTGTCATCCAACCGTGGGGAGCTACTGACTTAATCCACACGGCCTTGGGCACACGCCCATGCTCAAACCGTGTGTCTTACACGGCTCATGTGCACGGCAGTGGGATTTACCCGTGGCTTATTCTAACTAATAATAATAATGTGCAGGGTACACACGGTTTAGACACACGCCCGTGTGTCTAACCGTGTGGGCACTTAGAGGCTATCTACCAAGCCTTTTTCTACTCTCAATTTTACAAATTCATATAGTAAATCAATGGAACTCAAATCATCAACTAAGACACATGAATTTATACATTTGATTCATGAAAGTAAAGTTTTCCTCCCATACAATTACAACAACTTAAGCCATCATCAATGGCTATACACATTTAAACTATAAATCCTCTTAGGCCAACACAATTAGGCACATTAACATCAACTTAATCGACCTTAAATTCTAGCCCTATACATGCCATGACTCTTAAGGACTCGATACCTCATACCAAGTGTCTGCTCAATAGTGTGAAAACATCTCCGGCGATCTCCAACCCGAGCTAGCTAAATTAACCTATAAGAGATGAGAAAGGAAGAGGAGTAAGCAAAAATGCTTAGTAAGTTCATCTGCATACAATTGATAAACCTTAATATTCAATGAATATGCATGACTGCAAGTTATTACAATGAACTTTTCTCATGAACTCATGGTTACTTACTCAATCTTCCTTAAAGCATACTCATTCTACCTCTTACCATATTCTTACCATGCCACAAGCCAAATGCTCGTTTAATTAGCATACACTCCTGCACTAATCATCACAAGATCATATAAAACAACACATCAAGCATTTTTAATAATTCATCCACACAGCTACTTTACTCAGTATTCAACCACACAGTCAATTCACACAGCTAATTCACACATAGTTAATGCTAAATCACTTAGCTTATCCACACAGCAAATATCTCGGTGGTTTCGCACTTAGCTTACCACAATCGATTATAGGGTGGTATCGCACACAGCCCACCAATCATTTATACCCCTGGTGATTTCGCACTTAGCTCACCAATCATTTATAAGCGATGGTATCGTACACAGCCCATCAATTAATAATATATCAGGTGGTAACGCACACAGCCCACCGATAATAATATGGTTGATGGTATCGCACACAGCCCATCAATTAATAATATATCGGGTGGAAACGCACACAGCCCACCGATAATAATATGGTTGATGGTATCGCACACAGCCCATCACTAACCATTAATATGGTGATATCGCACATAGCTCACCATTATCATACATTCATGAATAGTCATCCACATGTAACTCTTTATTTCAAATGTTCATCCAAGAATGTCCTCACACTACTATTCTTACTTAACTTTTCCACGTTATTTATTCGCATTCACACAATTCAACAATAAATCTAACCCATGCAACTAAGGTGCATTAATTTCACTTATCCCACTAGGGTTTATCATACATTGAATTCATATCAATTTAATCGTAACACATACTTTCTCTTCTCATGATACAACCACATACATTTAACATGTCCATTGAATCACTTAAATTGTTAAATAACTCTCTTGAGTCTCATGCACATAGTTCTCATTAACATCATACCCCCAACAGGGTCTTACATACATTAACATATCGATGCCATGTCCCTGACATGGTCTTATACGAACTCTTACATCGAGGCCATATTCCAATATGGTCTTACTCGAGACTTTAACCATCATCCTATCATGCTATACACCTTTCCCATTACACTAATTTCAATTCCATTGACATCTCATCAAGAGATATTCCATACATTCATATAATGAACATACATTCCATACAACATTGGAATACTTACATTAACTCATACATAATTGCAATAATTGCACATGAACTTACGTCGATGACGAAAAGGGCCGAAAAGAGACCTTTTTGCCCACATTTCTCTTTTCACCCGTTCTAGGTCCGAAATTCATTTTCTTTGATCTAGAACAATGAAATCCAGTGATTTAATCACTTATAAATCATAATTCACCATAAACTACACTTTAGGCAAAAATGACTATTTTGCCCTTACACTTTGGCAAAATTACGATTTTGCCCCTAGGCTCGTAAATAAATTTTTATCACATTTTCTTATTAAACAAGCCTAGCTGAAAATTTAATCCTCTTACAACTATCCATAATTCCAACTATTTCATGCCTTAATGAACAATTTACAACTTTTGCATTTTAGCCCAAATTATGTATTTTCACAACAACACCTTTCACAAAAGTTGTTTATCATCATCCTATCATTCATTTTCTTCCATAAAAACTCATCAAACAGCATATACTCTCTAATGGCAAGTCCCTAGACTCTCAACCATATTGCAAAATAGTCCCCTCATTAGCTAGCTTAAGCTTTGGGGACTCCAAAAGTACAATTTTTATCAAGAAAAGTTATCAAAATCACTTACTAGAGTGGAATAAAGCTTGCTGAAATTTTGAATTTCAAACACCCCTCCATGGCTGATATTTTCGGTGGAGAAGAGAAGAAAAATAAAAAGATTATAGCTTTTTGCCTATTTCATCTTATTTTATTCATTTATTCAACAAAAGTCACCAACTCTTGTCAAACTTTTAATTTTTTGTCCCCTTGACCGTTCATCTCTCTTAGGTAGGTGAAATTTCACTTTAAAGACCTCCAATTTACACTTCATGGCTATTTGGTACCTTTAGCCTATAGAATGGAACTTTCGCATTTTATGCGATTTAGTCCTTTTTCACAATTTAGCTAGAAATTGCTAAAATTAAGACACCAAAATTTTCATGCATCCTTAAAAACATGTTATAACTTATAACATAACATGAAAATAATTTTCTCTAAACTCGAATTAGTGATTCCGAGATCACTGTTCCGACCAGGCCCTAAATCGGGCTGTTACATTGATGATATTAAAACATTTAAAATATATCTTTAGATAAATGAATGGAGTATATTTTATGAAAAGATAATTAAGAATCGAAGCATGTTAAACTATATATGAAAGTAGAATGAGAGTGAGAATAAGTGGTAGGAAATAGAAATAATTAATGAGAATCTATACATTTATATATTCCTTTTTTCTTTTTGCAGCATAGAATGTTTATATCATCACCATCTTCAAAGCTGTCAAGAAATATTGTAGACATTTCTCAGGTATGAATTTTCAATTATTTTATCTATAAAAACTTTCAAACTTATTTAATATGATAAATGTTTAATATTTCCTTTTTTTTTACTCTGTTATTAGTTAATATAACATTCTTAGAAAATTCGTAAATAAATGTAAGTGTTAGGATCGACCCGATTAAGCAACGAACAAGTAATAATAGCGGAATAAATTGAGAAATTGGACACATAAATTTAACGTGGAAAAACCCCTCCAAAGAGGATAAAAAACCACGGGCAAAGATAATTTTACTATAATGGCAACAGAATGAAGAGTACAAAAGATGGAGATAAAAACTAAACCCCGAAAACCCGAAAACAAAGAACCCTCAAAACGTAAACACAAAATTCTCTCAATGTGTTATGAGTTCTAATATCTAATGGGTGTATTTTCTAAGGTTGTAAAAGAGCCTATTTATAGGCTAAATTCATAGGTCAAATAATAATAAAATAATCTAACTAATCAGTGTTTGATTGAAACAAATAAACAGAGTTTAACTAGAAGATTACTTCTCAAATTTGACTGAAAATAGGAGTCATACTTAACAAATCTCCACCTTGACTCATATTTCCACAATGCCATCTTTGCCAAAGCCCGCCACGAGACTATCTTGAACCATGCAGGGAATTAACTGAGTCGAATCTGTGCTTAGAAACTGGAAGACTTCTAGACTTCGACTTGTACACTGCCAAATAAAAACTAACCCGGGTTTGATTTTCACGAACACAGTGCCCTAACTTTTCAAAACTTGCATCCAAAAGAGAACCTCTCTTCAACAAAACGGTCATACCTTTTTCCCTCCTATGACCAAGTTTCCTCCGCTCTGAATGAGTTGACTTCGACTCTATAACGGACGAGGGACGTCCGATTTCACCGGTCACTGTAGAACCTTTCAGAATATAAAGACTACCAGTTTTTTTACCTTTTAACAAAACGAGAGCCCCACGAGATACTTTAATGCCGCTCGACTCGATGTTGATTCTGCATCCTTTCAAGTCTAAAATACTTAAGGAGATGAGATTCTTTCGTAAATCAGGTACATACCTGACATCTGAGAGTGTCCTAATCGTCCCATCGTGTATCCTAATTTTAACAGTACCAATACTAATTACCTTACTAGATGAATCATTTCCCATGCATACAACTCCACCTTCAACCGAACTGTATGTGGAGAACCATTCTCTATTGGGACACATGTGGAAAGAACATCCCGAATATATGACCCACTCGGACGTGAGCTTGGAGTTATCGCTCGTTGACACTAACAAGAAATCATCGCCGCTTTCATCGGCCAAATTAGCACCAGCTACATCTTCCTCGTTACTCTCGTGCACTCTTTTCTTTCGCAGATTTATAACAATCTGCTTTGACGTGACCTAACTTTTTACAATAGCGACACCTTTTGTCTCGTTTCTTTGATGCTATCAAAACGGAAGCTTGCCTATCTGTCTTGCTATCCAAATGAAGCTCATTGTCGAGTTTGTCTCTACTCAACAAATGACCCTTCACATCTTCGAGCGAGTTTGTCTCGCCATAAATCGTGGTCTCCACGAAAGACTTGTATGAAGGGGGTAAAGAGCACAATAATAGCATAGCCTTGATCTTCATCGTCAATATGAACCTCAACATTCTTTAAATCATTTAAAAGAGTAATGAATTGGTGATGTTCTCTAAGAAGCTCACCTTCGCATGCGAAAGCGTAAATAGACGTTGTTTCAACACTAAGCGGTTAGCTTGAGAGACTTAGTCGCATAAAGAGTTTCTAACCTTTTCCACAAGGCGGATGAGGTCTTCTCCATCAATACCTCCTTCAATACCGTATTCGCGAGGCACAACTGGATTGCAGACAAAGCCTTTTCATCAAGCTCTTCCCATTCTATATGATTTAGATTCTCAGGCTTTTTCCCGGTAACAACCTTTTTCAAGCCGGTTTGAACTAGAATTGCCATCATCCGAACTTGCCACAGATTGAAATTTGTCTCACCATCGAACTTCTCAATTTCAAACCTTGTTGCTGACATATCTGAATGGGCTGATCTATGAAAATTGAACTAGCTCTGATACCACTTGTTAGGATCGACCCGATTAAGCAACGAACAAGTAATAATAGCGGAATAAATTGAGAAATTGGACACACAAATTTAACGTGGAAAAACCCCTCCAAAGAGGATAAAAAACCACGGGCAAAGATAATTTTACTATAATGGCAACAGAACGAAGAGTACAAAAGATGGAGATAAAAACTAAACCCGAAAACCCGAAAACAAAGAACCCTCAAAACGTAAACACAAAGTTCTCTAAATGTGTTATGAGTTCTAATATCTAATGGGTGTATTTTCTAAGGTTGTAAAAGAGCCTATTTATAGGCTAAATTCATAGGTCAAATAATAATAAAATAATCTAACTAATCAGTGTTTGATTGAAACAAATAAACATAGTTTAACTAGAAGATTACTTCTCAAATTTGACTGAAAATAGGAGTCATACTTAACAGTAAGAATAATTAATGATTATAAAAGTTGTGTTCTCATATCATATTAATAAAAGTTCATTAGTGTTAGAAAACACTCTAAAAATCATTAAAAGTGACTTTTTATAATTATAATTATAATTATTATGTTTTATAATAAGTTGTGCGAATTTTAAAAAAATTCACGACCGCGATACCCGCAGTGACCGCAATAGTATCCGTTATGTCCGCAACCGCGATAAACGCAACGCGACTGAAAACGCGACCGCGACCGCAATTTAAATCCCTGAGTTGGAGAGTTTTGTTTTCTATTTGTTTTTAGAATTTTGATGGATTTATAGGGTAGAAGTGTCTTTGAGTACTTGAAGAGAAGTTAGGTATGATTGGACTTAATCTCATAATCTAAAATTTGTACAGAGGGCGGATGGTGTCAGTACTTGAGCTAATTTATTAACCTGGAAGGACTCTCGACAGAATGGAGAGATAAAACCCTACTGAATATATAAATATGGTAAAGCTAAAAAGTTGATCAAGATTAGTTTATGGTTGAGTATTGCTCCTTGTATTTACCATGACGAACTGAGACTTGTTGTCTTGTACCGATATTATCCTGGATCTTTGTGCTTCTTTTAACAAATACTGGTGAAACTCTTGTTTGATACAGCCAAGGGTGTCGAAATCGACGTGCATTGCTTGAAAAACCCATTCATGGAAATGGGCTGATGATGTTTTGTTCTTGGCTTTTAAATTCGAAGCATCAATCTTGGCGCAAAAGGTTGTCTTGTATCCAACCAAAAACACTTGCGCTGTCTCTTGTTGTAAGAGTATCACTGCTAGGTCCGCTCTCTGGGGTTTTTCTGAAGCTTTTTACGCAGGGTTTGAATTGTGAAAATTCAAGCATTTGATGCAAAGATAATGTATAATAATTCATTAAATTTATAAAGTAATATCTTTTTCGCAATATATATCCTGATGCGAGATTCACCATTGAAATGAAGAAAACTATTATAAATTGATTTCTTTCTTTTTGTGTGTGTGTCTCTTTTTCAGCTTTTTCTTACTGATTAATTTATATAGTGTCGACTTTTAACTTTTAATTACATATCTCTTGAAATCATACGAAGAAATAAGATTTAATTGCTACTAAAATAAATCTTACTTGAATGGTATCCCACTCTCATTGTTGGGAATTGTTTGTGCTTCCGCGAATTCAGGGTTGGTAGGACCCCGGCTCCTTTAAAATGGAAAATTATTATTTAAGTCTTTAATTTTTTTAAAATTTTAAATTAATAAAAGTAAAATTATAAAAATTTGATTTAATCCTTTAAAAATTATAAAGATATAGACTATAAAAAATTAAAATTTCATTCGGTCCCCTAAAAAAATTGTTCTGGCTTCGCCCTTATTTTTAGTTCTAAGGCTGCTCCAATTACGTAAAATATTATCTAATTGCATAAGTGATTACAATTTTGTAATATTTTGTGTGATTATATAATCAAAATATTTTTAATTCTCGGATCAAATTGAATCTTTGTAAGTTACCTATCTCACTAAAATAAACAATACAACACCCAACCTTTTTTTTAACCATAAGGGTGAAAATATATTCTACAACTAAATTCCCACATCCCAAAATCCAATTTCAATTAATTCTCATAACCAATTGACATGCACTAAAATTTTTACAACCAAACCTGGCAATTATTTTTTTATACAATATTAAAAATAGAGGATGGAGTAATATAATTTGAACTCATATCAATCAGTGTCTAACAATAACTTTAATCATCGTTATATTTAAGTTAATTATTTGAATTTTAATCAATTTTTTACACATATTTTAGTTGTCAGATTTTCAGTGCACGACAATTGTTAATAATATTAAGATTTAATTGAAATTGGAATCTGGGTTGTAGGATTTTGATTGTGAGATTTTTTTATTTTAGTGAAATAGATTAAATCATAAATCTATGAATTAAAATAATTCAATTTGCTCTAAAACTTAAAAACATTTTAGTTCTCATTTTAAGAGTTGTCGTTGCCACAAATATTACTCAATTACACAAATTACTACTACTTAATAATATTTATAGGTCAAAATATAATGGTAGTCCCTGTACTTTTATAGTATTTGAGATGTAGTCCTTATATTTTAAAAATTTTTCTTTCAATCCTAACTCAAATTATCAACACCATTAGTATTTTCCATCAAATTTTGCTAACTTAGAATATTTATTTTTCTGTCAATCATATATGACATAATATAGGGTAGCACAATTAATATGTTAAGTTGGCAAATTTGACAAAAAATAATAAAGATGTTAAATGTTTGGATTTTTTTTTTTTTTTTGGGGGGGGGGGGGGGGTGGCACCATATAGGCATATATACTGATAAATGGCTACCGGGAACGCCTACAGGTAAGGTGCAATCAGCGCAATTGGATATGACAGTTACTATGGTTTCCTGCCTGATAAATCAAAACGAAATGGTTTGGGATCAGAAATTACTTCATATGCTGTTTTCTAAGGATGAAGCATGTCTGATTGCTAGCATTCCATTATCGAAATTTGGCATGGATGATATGCTGGTGTGGCAATATGATAGCTCCGAGGTTATAGTGTCCGAGCAGGTTACAAAACCGTTATGGGGTTTAATGGCAACATAACATACAACCATGCGGTTGAAATAGACATACAGGGGAAATTATTTTACAATGCATTATGGTCTTTCCGTTGCCTAAAAAAAATCCTTTTGACAGTTTGTCGTTTTTACAAAGGATTTATACCCACAAGAGCTACTCTCTTTGTTCGTCGAATCCTCATTGATCCGCTATGCCCTTTGTGTTGACATGCAGAGGGGACGCTATGTCATTTATGCTTTGAATGCTCTCGTACGGTTGCTATATAGTCAAGATTGCAGGTTTCATGGCTTGCTCGATTGAACACGGCAAGCTTGCAAGACTGGTTCCTTCATTTCTTCACTTTTCCGGACCTATATACCAACTCGAAAATTTCGGTGGTTGTGTGGTGCTTGTGGTATAACCGCAATCGCTTTGTTCATGAAGGTAGGAATGTCTCCATTCCAGATATCGAGTTGTGTATAGCTTCTTACCTGCGTCAATGCTCATCCCAGCCTGGTTCGCCGGCCCTTGATGCTGTTAGCCGAAGGACGCAATGGGTGCCTCCACCTACGGGGCTTTACAAGGTGAACTTTGATGCAAGCTTTTGCTCAAATACTGGTGATCGGAGGCTAGCTTTTGGGTTTCGGTCCTGCACTCCTGCTCTTTCCGACATGTCTGAAGATTGGCGAACGAGGCGGCTCATGTCCTTACGGAGCAACCGGTCAGAGAAGCTGATGGTCTTGTGTGGATTGAAGAAGACCCCGCTTGCCTGGTACATCAGCTTCACCTCGATCGTGCTGGTACTGGTCCCTCATAGACTGCACTCGCTTATCTCTTGTTCTGACTTCTCATTAGTTTATCTTCTGTTATTATGGGACTTTGTGGTGAGCTTATGGGCTAGAGGTAGGGTGTAATTGGGTGGGCCTGCTGGCCGGGTTAGAGTGGCTCATGACTTGCCGGTTTGCTATTTAATTTAATTTGATAAGATGTTGGTTTTCTAAAAAAAAAAAAAAAATAATAATAAAATTCAAATATATTGTTCCTAAAAAATTACATGACACAAATTTTCAAATATATAATAGGCATATAAAAAATTATAAAATTTTAAAAAATAATTTTATAAAATTAATAGATTTGGTAAATTTATCATTTAACAAAATGAAAATTAGGAAAAAAAACTTGAAAAATGTTTTATTAAGTTATGAAAAAATATTTGAGTTATTAAACTTTTTCTTTTCATTAAAGAAAAAAGTGTTATTTAATAATAATAAAAACCTTCATTTTATTTGCTCGTGTTTTCACAACTTGATTCAAGTTATTGAGAAAAGAGAGTGTTGAGTCTCTATTGAAAGGGGGTGGAGTCTTAAAGAGGTCAACAAGAAGTTTATGAAAACATACTTGATGGCTAGAGGGTTATCATCCCAACATTTAGGAATGGGATCAAAGATTCCATCAATTCTATTGGCAACTCTTCTCTTTTTGGTGGTGAAATGGAAAACTTTAATGTTTTTATCTCTCAAGTGTTGGAACATTTTCAAATATTTATAGTGTTTCAATAACTATAAATGAATGTGTGTAATTAATCAAAAGATTATATTATTTGATTTTTTGAAAAAGAATTATAACTATTTAAATAATATTATTTGAATAGTTATAATTAAATAAATAATTATGTGTTTATTTTAAAGATATTATTATTCAGAAAGACACCTATTGATGAAAGATGTCTCTATGAAGAGACATGAAAATTCCTATAAATAGGAATGAGATTTCATTTAGAAATCATACCAACAAAATCTAATATTCTTTCTTTCCTTCCTTCATTTTCTAATATTATTAGATTATTCTATAAAGTATTACTGCAGAAATTCTTTATAGAAATTGAGCTCTTGTCATACATTTCTCAGTGTGTAGTGGGCTATTCTCGTCAGTGCAAAACGCAAATAGTCATTGGCTTCATTGTATCCTCGAGGTTAATTTGCTTGGAACTCGTTTGCATACCGAAGATAGGTGGGGGCGAATATAACCTTAAAGATAGTGGCTTGATACATGCCTTGGAGCCTTGTCCTATTTCTTCTTCTATTCGAGTTCCATTCGTGTGTTCGAGATTTTCCTCACCGGAGATTTGTACTAACAATTTTAAGGTTATATTTCATGATGACTACCACAACACATGAAAGTGGAACACTAAGGGAGTTGGCTTCTAATTTTGTCAAACTTGATCGATTTGATGGTGGCAATTTTCGAAGATAGCAGAAAAAGATGCACTTCTTATTAGCAACTTTGAAGATTGCTTATGTTTTGGATACTCCAAGACCTGAAGAGAATGAAAACGAATCTGTTGCTGCAACTCGAGAAAGACAAGAATGGGACAATGCTGATTACATGTGCATGGGCCACATATTGAATGGTTTATCTGATGGTTTGTTCGACACCTACCAAAATGAGGTCACCGCTAAATAATTATGGGACAAATTGGAGACAAGATACATGACCGAAGATGTTACAAGTAAGAAATTTCTTGTCAGTCATTTCAATAATTATCAAATGGTTGATGGTCGTTCTGTTATAGAACAATTTCGTGATATTGAAAAGATGCTGAATCAATTCAAGCAATATGATATGAAAATGGATGAAATGATTTTTGTATCCTCCATAATAGACAAACTTCCTCCATCTTGGAAAGACTTTATGTAACAGTCCGGTTTAGACCCTAGTCAGAATAGTAGTTTCGGGACCACAAATCCGAGTCAGAAAAATATTTTAATATTATTTTCTATGCTTATAGTATGTGATTAAGCATGTGTGAAAGTTCCGTGAATTAATTTTATTGTTTGTGTGTTTAATTTGAGAAAATGACTTAATCGCAGAAAATGAAAAAAAATGGCCTTTTAATTGAATAAGTGCCGAATTGTTATTGTCTTTTATATGTGAAGTCCTTAAGAGGTTATTATGCCATTAATGTGTTAATGGACATTTATAACCAACCATTATATAAGTTTTATATGTTAAATAATAAGGATAAAAAGGTAGATTAGTTAATAAGTTTAATTATAATAAAACAAAAGCTAAAATAAAGAATTCATTCATCTTTGTTGAACCGAAAATTGAAAGAAAAAGAAGGGTTTAAAGCTTTGTTACATTCGACACTTGCAAGTCTTAATTAAGGTATGAGTTTTGTTCGGTTTTTGATAATTTCTACGTTTTTGTGATCGTTGCTTCGAGTACTATCAAGCCCATGCATTAATTTTGGAATTCGATGAAGATTATGAGATGTGCCATTGATGCATGTTTAAGCTTTGTGATGTTATTTGATGAAATATGAAATATATGTGTTAGATTAACATGTTTTGTCTTTGGATTTTTGATGAATTTAAGTAATTTGGACTGAATTGTGAAAATAATATTTTGAGGGACTAAAATGTGAAATAAATGAAATATATGGGCTTAAATGAAGCATATGAAAATTTGGCTAAGCATGGGTACAAAGAAATTATGTGTATTTTGTGATTTTGTGAAATAAGGACTTAAATGTCAAAATGTGAAAATGTGAGGGCTAAATTGTAAAATACCCTAAATGTGTGTTTTTGGATTGAATTGAATGATTTGGTGAATAAATGGGTTAAATTTGAATATGTATAGATCAAGAACCAAAGAAAACAGATTTAGACCGAGGAAAGTCGAAAGTGATCGAGTAATCGAAACTGTCCGTTTATATCCGTACGAGGTAAGTCTATATACAAATAAATGTATTTAGATTGATTTATTCATGTTCATATAATATTGAATTGTGATGAATGGCTTTGGAAGATATACATGTGAAAACCGAGAAAAGTATCGACAATGTGACAATGTCCGAAAAGTCCCGTACGAACCTTAAAAATAGATATGATTCATATGTCATGACATAGGGTTCCGATATGTGATATCGTTTAAGACCACGTCTGGGACTTTGGCGTCGATTTGAAAATTTCGTGTAAGACCATGTCTGGGACATTGGCATCATAAATGATTTCGTGTAAGACCCTGTCTGGGACAGTGGCATCGATATTTGATTACATGTAAGACCACGATTGGGACGTTGGCATTATACGAGTATTTCGAGTTATCCGAGTATCCTATTTGATTTCGAATGGTTCAACGGGAAATTATGAGATATGAATGACTATGTGAAATTTGTAACCGATACAGGTACGTTTGAAGTGTATACCATGTTTGATTATGAAAGGTAAGTATATGTGAAATTGCAAAAGTGAGATATGTGTATAGACTTGTTTAGACAAAATGTGATATATATATATATATGAATGTGCTATGATCTAATGAAATACATGGAGATGTTATTTGTTGATAAGCAAATGGTTGGAAACAATTGAGCTAAAGAAGAAATATGAATATGCTATTGAGATATGCTAAAGTTCTTGTAATAGAAATGGTTATAAATGTTTTATATAATAAGTTTATTTGTATATGGCTTACTAAGCTTTTGAAAGCTTACTTTGTGTGTGTTTGCTTTGTTTTATAGATTATCGAAGCTACGGAAAGCTCGGGGATCATCGAGGATCGTCATCACACTATCAAATCATATTTTGGGTACCTTTTGAATGTGTACATATTTAAGTATGGCATGTATAGTCTAGTTAAATTACATGATGTTGTGAGATGTATATGTAAGCCATGAGGTATGGCTTGTTAATGGATGTGAATATGGTAACTTTTTAATCTATGTTTTGTGATGCAAAGTTGGTATCTTTATGATGAAAGGTTGTCAAATTGAATTGGTAAGCTTTTGGATGGATGATACTTAGAAATACTTGTGATGAGAATGAGATGAAGGGTACATAAGTTGGCATGTTTGATATGCTCTTGAATGGTTAGAAAAGTTGGTCATTTTGGTATGTTTTGGTTCCTTTTGGTGTTTGAAATGATGATTGTTTTTTCATGTAGGTTTGACCCTAAAATGGGTGGCAAATTGGCCTTGAAAATGGCCTATATTTGCCCACACGATTGATCACACGGGTGTGTGGCTCGACCGTGTCATTTGAGTTTGTAATTCAAAACAAGTCAGTTTCGACCACGGGCTGGACACACGGGGGTGTGACTGGCCGTGTGATGCAAGTCAGTGTCGACCACGGGTGAGGCACACAGGCATGTCCTCGGCCGTGTGTGGACAAGTCGATATGTATGCCCTGTTTTGCCACGGCTTAGACACACGGGGTGTGTGCGAGGCCGTGTGTGAGCACGCCTTTGCCCACACTGGCGTGTGACCTCTGTAACTTTGAAAAATGTTTGAATTTCAGAAAAATTCCGTATGTGTTTGGTTTAGTCCCGACCCCTTTCTAATGCATGTTTAAGGTCTCGTAGACCTCATTAAGGGACTATATGCTTGCATTTGCTATGATATGATGATGATATAATTTATGGTGTGAAATGTTCGTAAAAGTCTCCGATTTGTCCGGTAATGCCTCTTAACCCTAGACCGGCCATGGTTACGGGTTAGGGGTGTTACACTTTAAAAGAATTCTAAAACATAAGAAAGAGGAAATATCTCTTGAGGCTTTGGCAAATCATCTTCGTATTGAAGAAGAATATCGAAAGCAAGATCAGAACCTAATGTAACAGCCCGATTTAAGGCCTAGTCGGAATAGTGGTACGAGACCACGAATTCGAGGTGAATTTATGAGTTTTTAAGGTTCATGCCATGTTTGTATGTTAGTGTGAAAGTTTCATGAGGCAATTTTGCTAAATTGAAGTTGAATGGGCAAAAAGGACCAAATTGCAAAAGTTGTAAAATATGAGTTTCTAGAAGCATTTTGTACGAAATAGCTTTAGAATAGAAATTATAAGTCCTTAAATAGCAATTTCCCAAATCATAATTTTTGGACAAAAATGGACATGAGTTAGTAATTTGTAAAATTTTAAAGAGAAGGGCATTTTGGTCATTTAGCAAATAAATGATTAAAATGGGAAAAGATGATAAAAATCTTATTCATCTTCTTCCCCCTTGTGCCGAGAATTTGGGAGACTCCATATCTAAGGTTCTTCAAATTTTTGAAGCTTGCAAGTAAGGCATCTTAGTCCCGTTTTTAATATTCTTCGTATTTTCGAAGTTCTCGTATTATGAATTAGCTATTTTTAGCTATAAAGTGAGCTAAGATGCATGTTCAAAAATCTACCCATGAATGATATGCTTGTTAAATGATGTTTTATGGATGTTTATGAGAGTTTGATGTTAGATAAACATCTTTTTCTAAGTGAATTTCATGAAAAATGAGCATAGGGACTAGTTTGTAAAAGTTTTGAAATTAGTCATACCTATTAAAAGTAATGAGAATTGATGATGGCTATAGTAGAGAAAATGAATCAGTTAAGCATGTAGTCTAAGAAAGTTGAATGAGAATTATTTTACGAGCCTTGGGGCAAAAGTGCAAATATGAAAAAGTATAGGGGCAAAATAGTAATTTTGCCAAAGTATGAGTAAAGAGTCAATTTAGTCAATGTGATTACTAAATGATCTATTTATGACTATAGATCAAGAAAAATGAAGCCCGAATCGAAACCGAGGCAAGAACAAGGTCGAGGACTAAATTGCATACCTAGCTACATTTTGTATATTGAGGTAAGTTTGTATGATTTATAAGCTTTATGATTTATATCATTGAATTGCTTAGTATAATGTACAATGTTATTATGAAAAATGTTTAATGTTATGTTAAACAAAGAAATTAATGAGATCAAGCATGAGAAAGCCCCGATTGAAGTTGAATAACTTAGGATACTCGATCTACCACATGAAACAAGAAAGCCCGTATAAGACCAAGCCGAGGCATGGCATCGGAAAGCAAGCAAGTTATCATGTAAGTCAAAGGCAAGCTTGGCATTGAATAAGTTATCATGTAAGTCCAAGGCAAGCTTGGCATTGAACAAGTTATCATGTAAGTCCAAGGCAAGCTTGGCATTGAACAAGTTATCATGTAAGTCCAAGGCAAGCTTGGCATTGAATAAGTTATCATGTAAGACCAAGGTAAGCTTGGCATTGAAAATTTATCAAGAGAAAGAGATCCCATATAAGTCCAAGCTAAGGCATGGCATTGGTGAGAACGAGAAAGACTTCGTATAAGTCCATGTTAAGTCATGGCCTTGAAACTAATATGAGATTTAGTATCCTCGGTTATTCATATAAATTCATCGGGCAAACGAGTTAAGATCCAATGAGATAACAAGAAAGCTAAGTAAACAATGTTATTATCAAGTGAAAATGAGTATTATTCATGTTATGAATGATGAACTAGAGATTATAAGTATTATGTTCAAGTATGCTGATCAATGTGGTCAAGTGGTATAGGTACTTTGTTTGTCTATCAAGTATGAGATTAGTAAGTTTCATGAGATATGTAAGAATCAAGTATGAGTAAGTAAGCTTTATAGCTGAATTTATGATACCATTGTTTATATCAAATGGTCTATATTAAGTAAGAATGTTGCTATGTGTATTATGCAAACTTACTAAGCTAAATGCTTATGCCTTTCATTCTTTCTTTCCATGTAGTCCCGCCAAGCTAATATCGAGGATCACCGTCATCGGAGCTCAGAGCACACTATCAATCGCTATTTTGCTATAGCCAAGTTGTTTTATTAAGTATGGCATGTATAGGTAGCATTACATTTTGAGTAAATGTTTTAAGAAGAGCCAAAGTATAGGCTATTAAGTTTGTTTTCTTTTATATATGACTAAGTGATTGGCCAAGTGTGTATGTTTATCATTATCAATGAAGCATGTAGTATTATTCAAGAATGACGTAGTATTGATTTGTGGAAATTAGTATGAATTGTATTTTAATTTCAGGGTGGCAATTGGCTTGGTAAATAGCCTCTAAGTGCCCACACGTTTGGACACACGGGCATGTGTCTAGGCCGTGCGTAAACTGCACCTTAGTCTTATAAGTAAGAATAGGCCACGGACTAATCCCACGGCCGTGTGTTAAGGTCGTGCATGACACACGGTTAGAACATGGGCGTGTGCCCCGGTCGTGTGAAATAAGTCAGTATATCAAGATGTAGTACACGGTCTAAGTCCACGGGCGTGCCAAGGCCGTGTGGAAATTGGCAGAATACTGAGTTTTTAGGCACGGTCTGGGGACATGGGCGTGTATGCCTATGCACGGGCGTGTCTTATCTTACACGGGCGTGTGACCCCTATTTCAAAGAAAAGTTTTTAAATTGGGCTCTGAAAGTTCACCAGTACGAGTTTAAGGCCTCGTAGGCCCATGAAATGTATGATTAGATTGAGGAAGAGAAGTTTTTAATTCGAAACAAACTTTTATAGCCCGTAATGTCATGATTAAGCAAGTTCAAGCATAGTAATGTCTCGTATCCGGTCTGAGCCTTGGACTAGGGTATGGGGTGTTACATTTAGTGGTATCAGAGCTACGATTTAGTCGATTTTAGGACTAACGTAGCATTAGCACGAGTCTAGCTATACATGCCATACGTAAGAATGTTTTTATAATGATAGTGTGACGACTCCTGACGACTTAAATTATGTTTATATATATATAGTAAATGGATCCTTAACGAGATATGGCGGATGACGTAGAAAGTAATGCGCCGGCTCCCGCTGAAAGGACGGTGCGAAATAAGAACGAGAATAGACCCACTACGGTGAGTCAAGGAGGAGGAGAAGAGGCTAGAGAAGCCTTCCTCCATATGATGAACACATGGTACACAGAGTTCGTTCGTACGAACCCGAATGCACAACCCCCTCCACCCCCGCCTATTCCTCAACCTATCCCAGTAGCCCCTCAAGTAGTATAGGTGGTAAGAGGAGAGAAGCCTCCGGTTGATAGGATCAGGAAACATGGGGCAGAAGAATTCCGGGTTAGAAAAGATGACGATCCGGAAAGAGCTGAATTCTGGTTAGAAAATACCATCAGGGTATTTAATGAGCTGTCATGTACACCTGAAGAGTGCATGAGGTGCGTAGTTTCTCTTTTAAGAGATTCTTCCTATCAATGGTGGAACATCTTGGTATCAGTGGTCCCAAGAGAAAGGATCACATGGGAATTCTTCCAAGAAGAGTTCAAGAAAAAGTATATCAGTCAAAGGTTTGTGGACCAGAAAAGGAAGGAATTCCTAGAACTGAAACAAGGCAAGATGTCATGGCCGGCTCTGACGTGAGTTTGTAAGACTCAGCAAATACGCTCGAGAATGCGTATCCACCGAGGCCATCATGAGTAAGAGATTTGAAGATGGGCTAAATTAGGACATCAAACTTTTTGTTGATGTCCTAGAACTGAAGGAATTTGTTGTGCTAGTCGAAAGGGCTTGTAAAGCCGAAGAACTAGTAAAAGAGAAGAAGAAATCTAAAATGGAGTCTCGTGACTCTAGAAAGAGGCAGTGGAACAAGTCATTCCAATCTTCATCCAAGAAGTCAAGAAATTTCCCCGCCCGATCAGCTACTTCCACTGGATTTTCCAGGAAGGACAAAAGTAAACCGTATTCGGAAATAAAGCCGCAGACTACTTGATCGCTAGTGTGGGAATGTTCGATCGATAGACCGAATGCCCACATTGTGGCGGACGTCATTTAGGAGAATGCCGAGCATAAGAAATGTCTGTTTCAGATGTGGTTCCCAGGACCACTACATAAAAGATTGTCCAGAGATGATGAAAGAGGACAGAAGTCAGAACCCAAGATCTGGGAGTATGGTCAGAGGAAGGCCGCAGAGAAACCCCGAAAGTGGGGCAAGTGGAAGAGGTAACCCTAGAGAGCAGGCCGTGAGACCCGAGGGTAGGGCGCCTGCACGGACTTATGCCATTCGCGCTCGCGAAGAGGCATCTTCCCATGATGTTATCACGGGTACCTTTTCTCTTCATGATGTTAAAGTTATTGCTTTAATAGATCCCAGATCTACACACTCTTACATTTGCATGAAGTTGGTATCCGATTTGAGTATGCCTATAGAGTTTACAGAATTTGTGATTAAAGTGTTTAATCCTTTAGGCAAGAGTGTGTTAGTGAATGAAATATGTAGAGAATGTCCATTAATGATTAGAGGTCATTGTTTTAAAGCAAACCTTATGTTGTTACCATTTGACGAGTTTGATCTCATTCTCGGTATGGACTGGTTAACTGCCCATAAGTAATAGTTAATTGTGGGAAGAAATACATTGAAATAAGATGTGAGGATGGGGACACCCTTCACATAGAATCGATGATGAGCAGTAGATTGTCGAAATTGATTTCTCACGTGGCGACACGAGAGATACATGAGAAAGGGTATGAAGCATATTTGGCTTTTGTGATGAATGAAAAAGAAACAGAGTTAAGGATTGAGTCGGTGCCAATAGTATGTGAGTACGTGGATGTGTTTCCTGAGGAATTGTCAGGACTACCACCGATTAGAGAGGTTGAGTTCACATTGAGCTAGCTCCTGGTACTGTACCAATATCTATTACTCCTTACAGAATGGCTTCGACGGAATTAAAGGAGCTGAAGTCGTAGTTACAAGAGTTGACAGATAAAGGCTTTGCAAGGTCAAGTTGTTCTCCCTGGGGTGTTCCGATTTTATTTGTGAAAAAGAAAGATGGCACTATGAGATTGTGCATAGATTACCGTCAACTTAATAAAGTGACAGTAAAGAACAAGTACCCATTACCTAGAATCGATGATTTATTCGATCAATTGAAAGGAGCCACTGTGTTCTCCAAAATAGACTTGAGATCAGGGTACTACCAGTTACGAGTAAAAGAATCAGATGTGCCTAAAACAGCCTTACGAACAAGGTATGGGCATTATGAATTTTTAGTCATGCCTTTTGGTTTGACCAATGCTCCGGCGGTATTCATGGATTTAATGAACCGCATGTTTAGACCATACATTGACAAGTTTGTAGTCGTTTTCATTGATGACATACTCATTTATTCCTGAGATGAGAATGAGCTTGCTGAGCACATACGGACAGTTTTACAGATTCTACGAGAAAATCAATTATATGCTAAGTTCAGTAAAAGCGAATTTTGGCTTAAGGAAGTAGGGTTTCTGGGACATATTGTCTCGGAAAAAGGAGTTCGAGTGGACCCCAGTAAGATTTCGGCCATAATGGACTGGAATCCACCGAAGAATATCTATGAGATTAGAAGCTTTCTAGGCCTAGCCGGCTATTATAGATGATTCGTTAAGGGGTTTTCTGTTATTGCAACCCCAATGACTAAATTGTTACAGAAAAATGTGAAGTTTGAGTGGACTGAAAGATGTCGACAAAGTTTTGAGAAACTGAAAGCGATGTTGACAAAAGCCCCAGTTTTGGTTCAACCTGAGACAGGGAAAGAATTTGTGATTTACAGCGATGCATCCTTAAATGGGTTAGGCTGTGTACTTATGCAAGAAGGCAAAGTTATTACTTATGCCTCCAGACAGTTGAACCCTCATGAGAAGAATTATCCGACGCATGATTTAGAATTGACTGCCATAGTCTTTGCATTGAAGATATGGAGACATCACCTATATGGTGAGAAATGTCGGATTTTCACTGATCACAAAAGTTTGAAATACTTGATGATGCAGAAAGAGTTGAACTTAAGACAACGGAGATGGTTAGAGTTGATAAAAGATTATGAGATGGTCATTGACTACCATCTTGAGAAGGCGAAAGTAGTCACCGACGCTTTGAGTAGAAAATTCTTATTTGCGTTAAGGGCAATGAATTCACGGATAACTTTATCTGACGATGGTTCTATTCTAGCTGAGTTGAGAGCTAGACCAATTTTCCTCCAAGAGATCATTGAAGCCCAAAAAGAGGATAGTGAATTGCAAGTTAAGAGAGCTCAGTGCGAGACAAATGTTGAGCCTGACTTCCGGATTAGTCCCAATGGAAGTCTGATGTTCAAAGACAGAGTTTGTGTACCGAGAAAAGAAGAGCTTATTCAGAAAATTTTGCATGAGGGCCATAATGGATGTTTATCTATACATCTGGGTAGTACCAAGATGTATAATGACTTGAAGCAACAGTATTGGTGGCCGAGAATAAAGAAAGATATTTCAGAATTTATTTCCAAATGGTTGATTTGTCAGCAAGTAAAGGCTGAACACCAAGTACCTTCGGGCTTGCTTCAACCCATTTTAGTTCCGGAGTGGAAATGGGACCATATTACTATGGATTTTGTAACGGGCTTACCATTATCTCCGAGCAAGAAAGATGCCGTATGGGTTGTAGTTGATAGACTCACGAAATCAGCCCATTTTATACCTGTTTGAGTGGATTACTCCCTCGACAAGTTGGCAAACTTGTATGTTTCAGAAATAGTAAGACTTCATGGAGTTCCCTTGTCAATCACATCGGATAGAGATCCGAGATTCACATCCAGGTTTTGGAAGAAGTTACAAGAGGCCTTGGGTACAAAGTTAAACTTTAGTACCGCTTTTCATCCTCAAACTGACGGTCAATCAAAAAGGTTAATTCAAGTACTCGAGGATATGCTCAGATGTTGTATTCTTGAATTCCGAGGCAATTGGGAAAAGTTTCTCCCATTAGTAGAGTTTGCCTACAATAATAGTTTTCAGTCGAGCTTAGAGATGGTGCCTTATGAGGCTTTATATGGGCGTAAGTGCCGAACGCCTTTATATTGGACTGAACTTAAAGAAAACCAAATTCACGGTGTTGATTTGATTAGAGAAGCTGAAGAGAAAGTGAAAGTGATACGAGAAATTTTAAAAGCTGCATCAGACAGACAGAAGTCTTATTCGGACTTAAAGAGAAAAGAGATAGAGTATCAAGTCGGAGATAAAGTTTTCTTGAAAGTGTCACCTTGGGGAAAAGTCTCATATTTGGCCGGAAAGGCAAGTTGAGTCCACGTTTTATTGGACCATATGAGATTACCGAGAAAGTTGGGCCTCTAGCCTACAGATTGGCTTTGCCATCAAAGTTAGAAAAGATACATGATGTGTTTCATGTGTCAATGTTGAGACGCTACCGATCAGACCCTTCACATGTAATTCCCCAGTCAGAGATAGAGATTCATCCCGATACGACTTATGGTGAAGAACCAGTCAAGATATTAGCTCAGGAAGTTAAGCAACTAAGAAAAAAAAGTATTGCCTTAGTGAAAGTATTATGGCAAAGACATGGAATAGAAGAGGCCACATGGGAACCAGAAGAGAGTATGAGAAATCAGTATCCAAACCTTTTTACTGGTAAGATTTTCGAGGACGAAAATCCCTAAGGGGGGAGACATGTAATAGCCCGATTTAGGGCCTAGTCAGAATAGTGGTGCGAGACCACGAATCCGAGGTGAATTTATGAGTTTTTAAGGTTCATGCCATGTTTGTATGTTAGTGTGAAAGTTTCATGAAGCAATTTTGCTAAATTGAAGTTGAATAGGCAAAAAGGACCAAATTGCAAAAGTTGTAAAATATGAGTTTCTAGAAGCATTTTGTATGAAATAGCTTTAGAATAGAAATTATAAGTCCTTAAATAGCAATTTTCCCAAATCATAATTTTTGGACAAAAATGGACATGAGTTAGTAATTTGTAAAATTTTAAAGAGAAGGGCATTTTGGTCATTTAGTAAATAAATGATTAAAATGGGAAAAGATGATAAAAATCTTATTCATCTTCTTCCCCCTTGTGCCAAAAATTTTGGAGACTCCATATCTAAGGTTCTTCAAATTTTTGAAGCTTGCAAGTAAGGCATCTTAGTCCCGTTTTTAATATTCTTCGTATTTTCGAAGTTCTCGTATTATGAATTAGCTATTTTTAGCTATAAAGTGAGCTAAGATGCATGTTTAAAAATCTACCCATGAATGATATGCTTGTTAAATGATGTTTTATGGAAGTTTATGAGAGCTTGATGTTAGATAAACATCTTTTTCTAAGTGAATTTCAGGAAAAATGAGCATAGGGACTAGTTTGTAAAAGTTTTGAAATTAGTCATACCTATTAGAAATAATGAGAATTGATGATGGCTATAGTAGAGAAAATGAATCAGTTAAGCATGTAGTCTAAGAAAGTTGAATGAGAATTATTTTACGAGCCTTGGGGCAAAAGTGTAAATATGAGAAAGTATAGGGGCAAAATAGTAATTTTTCCAAAGTATGAGTAAAGAGTCAATTTAGTCAATGTGAGTATTAAATGATCTATTTATGACTATAGGGCAACAAAAAATGAAGCTTGGATAGAAACCGAGGCAAGAACAAGGTCGAGGACTAAATTGCATACCTAGCTACATTTTGTATATTGAGGTAAGTTTGTATGATTTATAAACTTTATGATTTATATCATTGAATTGATTAGTATAATGTACAATGTTATTATGAAAAATGTTTAATGTTATGTTAAACAAAGAAATTAATGAGATCAAGCATGAGAAAGCCCCGATTGAAGTTGAATAACTTAGGATACTCGATCTACCACATGAAACAAGAAAGTCCGTATAAGACCAAGCCGAGGCATGGCATCGGGAAGCAAGCAAGTTATCATGTAAGTCCAAGTCAAGCTTGGCATTGAATAAGTTATCATGTAAGTCCAAGGCAAGCTTGGCATTGAACAAGTTATCATGTAAGTCCAAGGCAAGCTTGGCATTGAATAAGTTATCATGTAAGACCAAGGTAAGCTTGGCATTGAAAAGTTATCAAGAGAAAGAGATCCCATATAAGTCCAAGCTAAGGCATGGCATTGGTGAGAATGAGAAAGACTTCGTATAAGTCCATGTTAAGTCATGGCCTCGAAACTAAGATGAGATTTAGTATCCTCGGTTATTCTTATAAATTCATCGGGCAAACGAGTTAAGATCCAATGAGATAACAAGAAAGCTAAGTAAACAATGTTATTATCAAGTGAAAATGAGTATTATTCATGTTATGAATGATGAACTAGAGATTATGAGTATTATGTTCAAGTATGCTGATCAATGTGGTCAAGTGGTACAGGTACTTTGTTTGTCTATCAAGTATGAGATTAGTAAGTTTCATGAGATATGTAAGAATCAAGTATGAGTAAGTAAGCTTTATAGCTGAATTTATGATACCATTGTTTATATCAAATGGTCTATATTAAGTAAGAATGTTGCTATGTGTATTATGCAAACTTACTAAGCTAAATGCTTATGTCTTTCATTCTTTCTTTCCATGTAGTCCTGCCAAGCTAATATCGAGGATCACCGTCACCGGAGCTCGGAGCACAGTATCAATCGCTATTTTGGTATAGCCAAGTTGTTTTATTAAGTATGGCATGTATAGGTAGCATTACATTTTGAGTAAATGTTTTAAGAAGAGCCAAAGTATAGGCTATTAAGTTTGTTATTCTTTTGTATATGACTAAGTGATTGGCCAAGTGTGTATGTTTATCATTATCAATGAAGCATGTAGTATTATTCAAGAATAACGTAGTATTGATTTGTGGAAATTAGTATGAATTGTATTTTAATTTCAGGGTGGCAATTGGCTTGGTAAATAGCCTCTAAGTGCCCTCACGGTTGGACACACAGCGCGTGTGTCAGGCCGTCTTGTAAGCGCACCTTAGTCTTATAAGTAAGAATAGGCCACGGACTAATCCCACGGCCGTGTGTTAAGGTCGTGCATGACACACGGTTAGAACATGGGCGTGTGCCCCGGTCGTGTGAAATAAGTCAGTATATCAAGATGTAGTACACGGTCTAAGTCCACAGGCGTGCCAAGGCCGTGTGGAAATTGGCAGAATACTGAGTTTTTAGGCACGGTCTGGTGACATTGGCGTGTATGACTATGCACGGGCATATCTTATCTTACACGGGCGTGTGACCCCTGTTTCAAAGAAAAGTTTTTAAATTGGGCTCTGAAAGTTCACCAGTACGAGTTTAAGGCCTCGTAGGCCCATGAAATGTATGATTAGATTGAGGAAGAGAAGTTTTTAATTCGAAACAAACTTTTATAGCCCGTAATGTCATGATTAAGCAAGTTCAAGCATAGTAATGTCTCGTATCCGGTCTGAGCCTCGGACTCGGGTATGGGGTGTTACACCTAAATTCTGAAAATTCCAAAGTGCATGTTACGAGTAAGTACAGACTACTAAACCATTCAAGAGAAAGTTCAAATAGACTGATAGAGCACCTAAGTTCAAAAAGAAACAAAGGGGCTCATGCTATCATTGTGGTAAGCCGGGACATTTCAAGAATGAATGTCGATTTTTAAAGAAGAAATCATCTTCTAAAGCTGATAATAACGAAAAGTTCGTTGCAATGATATCTGAAATTAATATGGCACAAGATGATAATACATGGTGGATTGATACCAGAGCAACCAAACATGTGTGCAAAGACAAAAGCATGTTCATAAAGTTCACACAATGTGAAAATGACAATGTCTTGTACATGGGAAATTCTTCCACCGCAGCAATCAAAGGCAAAGGGTCTGTTGAACTACAATTTACTTCTGGAAAGGTTTTAACCTTAAATGATGTATATCATGTACCAGAATTTAGAAAGAAATTAGTGTCTGGAGAAGTCTGTTGAATGAGTTTGGTTTCAAACTTGTTTTTGAGGCAGATAAGTTTATTTTGTCTAAGGGATGAATTTTTTTAGGGAAAGGGTATATGTATGAGAGTATGTTCAAACTGAATATTATTAATAAGAATAAAAATATTATTTCTGCTTATATGGTTGAATCTTTTTGTTTATGGCATTATAGATTAGGTAATTTGAATTTTAGAAAATTGAATGACATGCATAAGTTAGATTTAATTCCTGTTTTAATAATAATATTGAAAAATGCAATACATGTATGTTGACTAAAATTAGAAGAAACCCTTTCCTAAGGTTAAAAGAAAAACAAAATTGCTTGATTTGATACATAGTGATTTATGTGACATGCATAATACTCCTACATTAGGTGGAAAGAAATATTTTGTTACTTTTATTGATGATTGTTCTAGATATTGTTATGTATATTTATTGCATTCAAAAGATGAAGGACTTGATAAATTTAAAGTTTATAAATCTGAAGTTGAACTTCAGTGTGAATCATTTATCAAGTGCTTAAGATCGGATAGTGTAACACCGCTAACCCGTATCCGTCGCCGGAATAGGGTTAAGAGGCGTTACCGGACGAATGGAGACTTTTACGAACATTTCATAATATAACTCAACCAATCGGATCAAAGTGTCCCTTAAATAGGTCCACGAGACCTTAAGCATGCTTTAAAATAGGGCCGAGACTAAACCGAACACATACGAAAATTCTCAGAAATTTAAAAATTTTTCTAAACTGAAGAGGTCATACGCCCGTGTGCTTCCCACGGCCATCAGACACGCCCATGTGTCTAAGCCGTGTCAAAACAGGGCATACATACTGACTTGTCCACACGGCATGGACACGCCCGTGTGCCTCACCCGTGGTCGATCCTGACTTCACCACACGGCCAGTCACACACCCGTGTGTCCAGCCCTTGGTCGATCCTGACTTGTTTTGAATTTCAACCACGAGGGACACGGTCGAGCCACATGCCCGTGTGCTCAACCATGTGGGCAATTATAGGCCACTTTCAAGGCCAAATTGCCACCCACACTAGGGTCATTCCTACATGCACATACAAGCAAAATTCTTAACACAATAGGCAACCAAAAACACACCAAATACTCATCATATAATCCCAATTCAATCTCATCTATAATCATGCTAACTTATATACCAAATTGCACAACTAAAACACATGTATAGCCAAGCATGATACATTCACATCTACCCTTCATATAACCATTTCATAATCACACATACATACTCATATTGCATCCATATGCTTACCATAACCTTGATCATTTCATAGGCATGAGGTTATACCAAAATCAACATCATATAGCATAGCATCACATACAAAACACCATCACTTATCTAGCCATATCACATGGCTACATATTTACATGTCTCTATCATACTCCAAACCAACTAGCTTATACATGCCATATTTAGCTATTTACACATTCAAAAGTACCAAAGTTGAGTTTGATAGTGTGGTGATGATCCTTGATGGTCCCCGAGCCTCTCGTAGCTTTAACAATATATAAAACAGAACAAACACACACAAAGTAAGCTTTCAAAAGCTTAGTAATCCATATACAAATAAACTTAGCATAAAATGTACATAACCATATTGATACATTGACATTAATGTTTCTGAATGCATATTCATCACATATTCTTTGGCTCATTTACTTAGCCATAGCTTGCCTCATTCTTCAACTCAAATAACACATATACACATAGCTCATTCAAGCATATATTCACATATTATCCCATCATTTCTATACACATATTCACCTTAGTAAGTTCATATAGACACTTACCTTTCATACACACGTAGTGTACTTTTCAAACGTACCTGAAACGGATATACAACTCACATAGTCATTCATTTTTCGGACTTGCCCGTTGAACCGTTCGGAATCTAATATGTTACTCAGAGTGCTCGGAATAGTCGTACAATGCCAACGTCCCAGACGAGGTCTTACATGTACTCAAATATCGATGCCACTATCCCAGACAGGGTCTTACACGAATCAAATACGATTCCAATGTCCCAGACATGGTCTTACAAGTAAATCTCATATCGATGCCAACGTCCCAGACGTGGTCTTACACGAAATCTCGAATCAATGCCAACGTCTCAGACGTGGTCTTACATGATATCAAATATCGGACACCTATGTCATGACATATGCATTCCTATCTATTCCTAGTTTCAAACGGGACTTCTCAGACTTTAACAACTTGTCGATATATACGTAAGCTTGGATTTCCTATACATTCCATCTCAATGGATATTCATAGCAATTCGAGTCTCATATATACACAAATAATTCAATTCAAATACATTTATTTGTATATCGACTTACCTCGGATTCGGATATTCGATCGGATTCAGTTATTCGACTACTTTCGTTTTCCCGCGATCTAAGTTCGTTTTCTTCAGTTCTTGATCTATACATATTCAAATTTAACCCTTTTATTTACCAACACATTCAATTCAATCCAAAATTTAACCCTTTTATTTACCAACACATTCAATTCAATCCAAAAACACACATTTAGGGCAATTTACACATTAGCCCTCATATTTTCATATTTTTACATTTTAGTCCCTATTTCACAAAATCACAAAATATACCAAATTTCATGTTACCCATGCCTAGCAAAACTCTCATGTAGATCATACAAGTCCTTACATTTCATTTATTTCACAATTTAATCCTTCAAAATATTATTTTCTCAATTAAGTACAAATTACTCAATTTCATCAAAACTCCAAAGACAAAACTTGTTAATCAAACACATATCTTTCATTTTTCACCATCAAACATTACAAAGCACATGAGTTCATCAATGTCACATTTCAAAATATTCATCAATTCACAAAATTGAAGCATGGGTTTTGAAGAACACGAAGCAACGATTACAAAAACGTTGAAATTATCAAAAACCGAAACAAAACATACCTTTAATCAAAGAATATACATGGCCGAACCTAGCTTTGTTTATTTTCTTTCTTTCCTTTGATATTTTCAGCTAACAAGGATGAACATATGACTTATTTTAATGTTATTTTTATTATAACATTACTTATTAATTCATTTACTATATTAACCTTATAATTAATCATATAAAACATATAAATACAAGGTCATTAATGAACTTTGCCGCCCATTTACTTAAATAGTGGTTAAATTGCCACATAAATCCTCCACATTTAAAAGCCACATCGATTTAGCCATTAATCAAATAGAAAGCCACTTTTACGATTTATGCGATTTAGTCCTTTTCTCAAATTAAGCACACAAACAGACAAATTTAATCACGAAACTTACACACATGCTTAATCACATATCATGGACACAAAAAATAATATTAAAATATTTTTCTAACTCGGACTTGTGGTCCCGAAACCACTATTCCAACTAGGGTCTAAACCGGACTGTTACAGATAGAGGTGGAGAATACTATAATCCAAGTTATTTTGAATCCACTGGAATTGTCCATCAAGTTTTAGCCCCTTACACACCACAAAAAAATGGTGTAGTTGAAAGGAAAAATAGAGTATTGACTGAAATGGTAAATTCAATGTTATCATATTCAGGTCTTGGACAAGGTTTTTGGAGAGAAGCTATTCTAATAGCTTGTCATATATTGAATAGAGTTCCTAATAAGGAAACTAAAATAACCCCTTATGAACAATGGAAGAAAAGGAAACCAAACCTTAATTATTTGAAGGTTTGGGGTTGTAGAGCTATTGTCAAAGTTCCAACACATAAACGTAAAAAGTTAGGTGAAAGAGGAATTGAATGCATATTTATAGATATGGACATAATAGCAAGGCATATAGGTTCATGGTAATTGAACCAAATGATTCAATTTCAATTAATACTGTTATTGAATCAAGAGATGCTATTTTTTTATGAAAATAGATTTATTTCTATATCAAGACAATTACAGCCACAACAATTGATTCATTCTTCAAATGATAATGAGATTCCATTGGAACAAATTGATAATAATGATGAAACTTGTCAAGAATTAAGAAGAAGTAAGAGGATTAAAAAGGTAAAAGATTTTGGATCAGATTTCATTATGTTTCCTGTAGAAGGAAAGGGTGAAAGTATATGCAATAAGATACCTTATTGTTATAATACAGAATCTGGCTATTACATTTTAAGAGGCAATGAAATCTCAAGACTCTGCTTTTTGGAAAGAAGCAATAAATGATGAGATGGATTCAATAATGGGAAATCAAATTTGGATCTTAGTTGATCTTCCATTGGGTTCCAAACTAATAGGCTGTAAATGGATCTTCAAAAAGAAAATGAAAGTCGATGGAACCATTGATAAATTTAAAGCAAGGTTGGTAGCCAAAGGTTTTACACAAAAATAAGGTATTGATTACTTTGATACCTATGCTCCAGTAGCAAGGATTGCTACAATTAGACTCTTAATATCACTTACCTCTATATATAATTTGGTTGTTCACCAAATGGATGTTAAAACTGCATTTTTAAGTGGTGAATTGGAATAGGAAGTGTACATGGAACAACTGTAAGGATTTTTTATTCCAAGACAATAGCATAAGGTATATAAACTTGTTAAATCTTTATATGGACTTAAACAAGCACCAAATCATTGGCATCAAAAGTTTGACAATGTTGTTTTAGCTAATGGCTATAAAATAAATGAATCCGATAAGTGCATATATAGCAAATTTGAAAATGGAAAAGGTGTCATAATTTGCTTATATGTAGATGACATGCTCATTTTTGGCACGGATGTGGAACAAATAGAAAACACAAAGAAATTCTTGTCAAACAACTTTGCTGTGAAGGATATGGGTGTAGCAGATGTTATTATTGGGATTAAAATAACCCGAGATGAAAGCACTATAGCTTTATCACAATCACATTACATTGAAAATGTGCTTAAAAGTTTGATCTTTTCAATCGTATACCAAAGATCTACACCCATGGATCCTCAAATAAAATTAGTATCTAATGCTAGTAGGAAAACTGATCAATTGAAATATGCAAGTCTAATTGGTTGTCTTATGTACATAATGACTTGTACAAGACATGATATTGCAAAACGCAAATAGTCATTGGCTTTATTGTATCCTCGAGGTTAATTTGCTTGGAACTCGTTTGCACACCGAAGATAGGTGGGGGCGAATATAACCTTAAAGATAGTGGCTTGATACATGCCTTGGAGCCTTGTTCTATTTCTTCTTCTGTTTGAGTTCCGTTCGTGTGTTCGAGATTTTCCTCACCGGAGATTTGTACTAACACCAAGTAGTTCCAATGAATTCTGAATTTCTGAAGCTAGTGGAGATGCTCCCATTCTTCAAGTTGTTCTAAGATTTTTCAAATGGATTTTTCCTTATCTAGAGATACGTCAAAAGAGAGCTCAGATTGATTTTTCATTAGCTCATGTTCAAGATTTTTCTTTCTAATAGCAAGACTACAAAGACTTCTTTGTTCCATTTTTGCAAGCCAAATTCAAGGCTTTCAACTTACATAAAAGCTTATAAAAGAGGAAACCTCTATATTAATCTTCAAAGTCTCATTGATAACATCTCTACATTGTGGATAGAGAGTTCACATGACTTCAAAACGATAAAGCCTTAGTTGAAAAAGAGTTAACTTGTTAGATGATAAGATAATCGGGCCATGATCGGAGAAGGCAATTGGTAGATTGAGAATAGAGATGTTGGAATATGAGTTGAAGTAGTGGTTATTGGCAAAGGCTTTGTTGAGTCTCTCCCAAACTGCTTCTTCCTTTTTCCTATTATTGGTCTATGTGAAGTAGGAGCCTTTGGATGGAATTTTTGAGAGGCATCATTACTCAAGAAAACAGATTAACTCAGAAGAACCTTTTAAGTCATTAGAGAGCTTAAAAAGTTTATCTCTGTACTATAAAACTTGGTTAAAATCTCCAAACACAATTCAAAATTTGTTATTATCAATGGATTTGGAAAATTTGATGAGTTGATCCCAAACTTTTTACCTATCATAAACTTAGGCTTTCCATAAATATAAGTAATCCAATTACTTAGACTAGAATTCTCTATGTAGCAAGAAATAATATTTTCATTAATAGAGAAAACATTGCATTTGATATTCTTCTTCCAAAGCAAAACAGTCCCCCACTAAGGCCAATCCTATCCATTCCAACAAAATAGTCAAAGTTCTACCTAGAGAGCAGATTTCAAAAACTGTATTTGTTAGCCTTAGTTTCCCTAAAAAAAGTCCACCATAAATCTAGAAATAAGTCGGGAATATTGATAAAATGTTAAGGGATTCCCAAGTCCCCTACATTTCAACTTAGGAATATCATGTCAAAAGGGGAGGCTGATTAGGTACAACCTACCTCAACCCATGTAGACTGGAGGTACAAACATAATAGAAGTAGCACTAAAGTCAATCAACATATTTTTAGAAAAGGGTAACAAGGAGGATTGGGGTTACGATAATACAAGTACTAAATTTTCATCAATTAAAGAAACATGAACCTGGAGAAAGTGATCATCAGAAAAAGTAGCCTAAGGTTTTTTAAGAAGGGGTCTTCAATGGACATGGCTTATGTTCTAACTTCAGCTTCAATAAGGCCATTACAGAGGGGCTTCTTGCTTTGAGACCTCCAAAATTCTTTTTCTCTTATATCCAGATTGGTCCTACGATACATCAGAGGTGTAATCCTTGTTTGGACTATCACAGCTGAGGTTATATTCACCTTTACTAGGAAATTACTGCGACGGGTCATGAGGGCTAAAGTTTTCTAGGCTTAGGACATCTTTAGGTTCTCGTTCAATAATCGGGGCTACATTCTCATTATCAAGCCTTCCAATCACAAAGGGATTATGAGCACCTTCAACATTTTCATTTTCAATATACAACACAAAATTAAAAGGAACAGAAGCAAAATTTCTAAAAGTTCTTGCATCAGTAGAGTTGTTCATGGATGGGCAAGACACAGATGGAGCTCTTTTTAGGCCATAAAAAGCATTGGCTTGACTTGATTTGGCTTGGTTGGTGGAATCATTAAGAAGAAGAATGAGAAGGCAATTGGTAAAAGTCACATCAGAATTTGGTAAACCAATGAAGCACGATTTGTTGTTCACAAGTTGAACAAAAGCCATAACATGATCTTCGAAGTTGAGATATGAACTCTTGGAGAGGAAGCAGGAGGATAGTTCAACAATAATCCATTCAAACTGTTCGAATTTTCAGCTGGCCCACTAGTTTTGAAGCTGTTCATTGGCCCTGATGAAAGGGGTATGAAATTGAACTCTAATGGAATCATCGACTTCGACATCAGGAAAAAAAGGGATCAAAATTAGGGATGGGGGCTAAGATGGGATTCATAATAAGGTTGCTAGAATGTGGGATGATAGCTAAAGCATGATTATCAGATGCAAGGGAAGAAAGGGGAACAAATGAGAGATCACTAGCAACAACTTTTATCATTAGGTCTCTTTTTGATGGAGTTAAGTCTTCACTGTTTTCTTCATCTTTATCCATTGAGTTAGATTCCTCCTCCTCATCAATAGGAATAGGGTTAGTCGTACTTGAAATACCATTGACAGGGGTGGGGTTGGTTTCATCATTATCTTGATCTATAGAATCATTTCTTGAACGCGTGGTTATTGAACTTGAGCCAAAATGAAATCTTGTTCTTTTGGAGAAGGGATAAGATGAACTAGTGCGAAATCTGGCCTGAAAAGTGTCAAGGTTCACATAAGTGGAATGGTTAGTGCCTCTGGCTTTGGTTGCTAAAATGCAATCTCTAAAATGGATTTGATTGGCATCATTTTCGATTTCATATCCTAGATCCTCATGAATTTGCTCATTTACCATATACTCAACATCTTGAAGATCACTGAAACAATTGTTTCGCATGTAACCGATCATTCTATAGTTAATGCACACTTTTCATATGCACTCATACCAAAAATGAACCCATTGCCTAACTCTGTAATCTCTTTGGATGTTGTATCCAGTGATTAGAGGCCTCAAAGGGTTGATTCCCACTTTCACTCTAAAAAATTGAATGTTTTGAGGAGTCTCATTATAGTTGTCCACTTGCACTATTGTTAAAAGATGGCTTTCATGCAGCTATTCAACTCGAGCCTTGTAGATTGCAGCTGAAGAACATGCTGCTTTTTTGTTGATTAGTTAACATTTTTCTACTTAGTTACATTTGAACTAAGTTAGTGATGTATTTGTTGTAATTTGGTGCTGATGGATGTGATAAATCAATTTAACCAAGTGTGCAAGCAATGTTTTATAAGTTTCAAGACCTTGTTAGTGGAGTTAGGTGTGTTTAGGTAAATTTTTTGATTTTCAGTCAAGTTATATACTTGATATATGTAATGTGATGTTTTAAGCAATATTATCTATGAATCATTCAGCAAATTCACTTCTTATTTTTGGTTCTTATTCAAGCTTTTTGTTCTTATTTGCTTGTGCTTAATTCCTTTGTTTGTTCAGTAAGATATTGTAGCTTAAAGCACAAGAATCTATTGAAAACACTTAATCTGTTTTCTAAGTTCCTACAATTGGTATTGAGAGTTGACTTCTTAGAGGACCTTTCTATTTTCTACTCTAAAAAATAATGTCTTTGTCAAGTTTCTCTCCAGCACCACCACCAGTATTCAATGTTGAAGGCTACCACATTTGGGAAGTGAAAATGAAGACTTACCTGCAAGCATTTGACTTGTGGGAGGTTGTCAATGCTGATGTTGAACCACTACCCTTGAGAGCTAACCCTACGGTAGCTCAGATCAGGCAACACTCTAATGATAGGGCCAAGAGGTACAAGGCAATATCTTGTATCCAAAATAGTGTGTCATACATGATTTTCACAATGATCATGGCCTGTGAGACTCCAAAACAGGCTTGGGACAAGCTTAAAGAAGAGTTTCAAGGCATTGAAAAAACAAGACAGCAGTAACTCTTAAATTTGATAAGGGACTTTGAAAACCTGAAGATGAAGGAGTCAGAGACAGTTAAGCAATATTCAGACAGGATCATGGCTGTTGTGAACAGTATTAGATTGCTTGGGGACTAATTCAGTAAAGCCAGAATAGTGGAGAAGGTTATTTCAACCTTACCTGAGCGATATGGAGCCAAAATCTCTTCCCTAGAGGACTCAAGAGATCTGTCAAGCATATCTTTGACTGAGCTGAAAATGCAGTTTATGCTTAAGAACAAAAGAGAGCTAGCAGACAGGAGGAGCATCATGAAGGTCCATTCCAAGCCAAGAGTAAACCAACCTCGAGCTCTTCTAGCTACAAAGGGAAGAAAACTTGGTCAGACAAGCCCAAAAGAGATGGAGCAAGAAAAAGATATCCACCTTGCTCACATTGTAAAAAGATTAGCCATCCAAAAGCAAACTGCTAGTACAGACCTGATGTGTAATGCAAGGTTTGTAAACAGATGGGCCATGTTGAGAAAGTTTGTAAAAATAAAGGCCAACAGAGGCAACACCAACCTCAGCAGCCTAAAACAGAAGCTCAAGTGGCAGAGGAAACTTGTGCTCAGGAAGAGCAAGTATTTGTTGTCTCTTGTTCAACAAATAGAAGAAAAATCACAAAAGCGGTACCTGATTGACAGTAGCTGCACTAACCACATGACACCTGATGCAGCTATTTTCAAGAACATAGACAAAACCTTCAATTCGAGAGTAAGAGTGGGCAATGGTCAATACATCAAAACAGTAGGCAAGGGAGATATGTTGATTGACACTGCTTCAAGTACCAAACTTGTTTCCTATGTTTTGTTAGTACTAGAAATTGATAAAAATCTGCTAAGTATTACTCAAATACTTGAAAAAGGATATTCTATTGTATTTAAAGGCAAAGAATGCCTAATCAGTGATCCAAATAGATCCAAGCTCATGTCTGTAGCCATGGATGACAGAAGCATTGTTGTTGATTGGAATAAAAGGCCTGTTAATGCTTACACAACTGTCTTAGATGAGTCCAAGTTATGGCATAGAAGGCTCGGCCATGTTAACTATAGGTCACTAATTCAGTTGTCTAAATAAGACTTGGTTGAAAATTTCACAAAAACAGTTGAAAAACAGGATGTTTTTGAAGTGTGTCAGCTGGAAAAACAAGCTAGACTACCATTTCTAGCAAATAAGGCCTGGAAGACCTTTGAAAAACTGCAACTGGTCCATACTGATGTATGTGGCCCTATGAAGACTGAATCTTTGAATGGAAGCAGTTACTTATTCTTTTCAATGATGATTACTCAAGATTCTGCTGGGTTTACTTTCTAAAGCTTAAGTCAGAAGTAGCCTCAGTGTTTTGGAAGTTCAAAGCTGTAGCAAAAACTTAATCAGGTTACAAGCTTAGGACACTAAGGAAATATATTCTGTCCATATTTTCTGCTGCTTCTTTCCTTTTTTGCAGGCGATCGACGAAGGTCTCGGCGGTGGTGCGGGATTTACGCGCGGATTGCAGCGCGACTGAAGGCTGGCGTGGGCGCGAGGAGCTGATTGCGGCGCGAGGGGCTGGCCACTTGCGGCTCCTAGGGTTTCAGAAACCCTAGGCTTACTGAAGCTGTTTAGGCATTTAGGCTCTTTTGGGCCTTGTAAGTTTTTGGGTTAGTGGGTTAGGTTTGCTTTAGGATCTGGGTCTGAGTGTTGGGCTCGGGTGTAATGGGGTATTGGGTTTGGGTAGTTTATTGATTTGGGTCTGTTCGAGTAGTGGGCTACAAGGTTTAAATTATTTTTGGGCTCTGTAAATGGACCGTATTGGACTTTATTAACATTATGTTTTTTTGGTTTTTCATGAATAAAATGGGCCCGGGCAAAATGGGTTATTACAGCTGCCCCTCTTTGCTCATTATCGTGTAACGGGAATAGAGCAAAGACTATAAAATGACCAATTTTGCTCGGTCTTGTCGGATCTTGACTTCTTGGTCTTCATCTTCTCCAAATGGCTTTCAACCCAACTGCAACTTCAGGGGCATTGGAATATAAGTTTGACGGCTTCAATTTGCTTCACTACAACTTCAGGAATGCAATATCCACTGTCTTTCAATCTGCTCTACTGCAACTCAAGGAGACTAGACTAATGTCTTCGATCTGGTTCCTGCAACTTCAAGGAGATGAGATCTGCAGTCTTCAGTCTACTCCGCTGCAACTTCAGGGAGATAAGACTATAATATCCAGCCTGCTCCCTTGCTACCTCAAGGAGATAAGGCTGGTGGCTAAAATCTGCTTCTCTGCTACCTCGGTAAGATAAGATTCACTGTCTTCGATTTGCTCCACTGCAACTTCAGGGAGACAAAATCTACAATATTTAGTCTGCTTCCTTGCTACCTCAGGAAGATAAGACTACAATATTCAGCCTGTTCCCTTGCTACCTCAGGGAGATAAGGCTAGTGGCTAAAATCTACTCCGCTGCTACCTCGGGAAGATAAGATTCGTCGTCTTCAATTTGCTCCACTGCAACTTCAGGGAGACAAAATCTGCAATCTTTAGTCTGCTTCCTTGCTACCTTAGGGAGATAAGGCTTGTGGCTAAAATCTGCTTCCCTGCTACCTCGGGAAGATAAGATTCGTCAAATTTGATCTGCTCCTCTACTTCTTAGGGAGATAAGATCTGTAAATTTACTGATATTACTACACCGTCCTCTGTGGGATATGTCCTGTGGACTCGGTTCCATATGTTTATGTCAAATGACCAAGATGCTATGATCAGAATGAATCAAATGCTTCTAGCCACAGGTGTTATGAGTGACATGAATGCAACATGTCATGAAATTGATTCCTTTTTAAACGTTTAAGGATTATGATGCAATGATCAGAATGAATAAAATGCTCCTAATGAAAAAATGTTATGGGTGTGATTCCTACTCTAAGTGTAATCACTCATTTGTTCTTCATCTTTGTTCCTCTCGAAACACCAATCATATTCTTGATCAACAAGCTTGCCCCGCTGCAATTTCAGAGTCAACTCCGCTTGAAACTTGTGAGCATAAGGCTTCTACCATCCTACCACGATAGGAATTGAAACTTTTCCAATCCGTCCCATCTGCAATTTTAGGTTATAGGATTTATTTCAAATTTAACCCATTCCACCATAATTCAGGGGTTATGAATTTTTCATCAACTTAGTTTGTCACACCATTCCCCGAATGTTATGACCTGATGACATTTCTTACTTTCGTCACATCAACTCATTATTTGGTCCATTTATCATTTGGACAAAGAATTCAGAAGAAATAGTCTCTATCCGGACTCTTCTTTCTCAAATATTTCCAATCTATGCACATGGAAATTCTAAACAATTGTCTGTTTCGGTTTCTTGTTTTATCTAGAAATTTCCAAAGTAATATGTAGAACTTCTTTTGTGAAATTGTTAGTTCGTCAATCATTATTTCAATGCAACATATTTATGAATAATGGGTAACAAATAAATTGATCTCAAAGAGAATTAAATGAATTATCAAAAATACAAAGAAGATTAATTGGGAACATATCTTTGAGAAGAAAAAGAATCCAAAGATATTAAAATGAATAGGACAAAGATCAGATGCCCTAGATATTGCAGATTGGGCTTCTAAATACAAACTCCACGAAGACTGTTTTGTGCTTAACATGTGTTTAGAAGACCCAAAGTACTTTGTTGATGCCCCTATATGCAACATACTTCATTTCTTGTTGATTCAAGTATAGCAAGAAAACTGCGTGTTCATTCAGAATTTGAGCCGCCCTTTTCGGGTTTTCAACTCAAAACCCCTTTGGTCTCAAGGCGCCCTTTACGGGTTTTCACCTTGGCCTCTCCCTGCTTTTTTTTTAGAAGTCTCAAAGCGCCCTTTGCAGGTTTTCACCTTAGCCTCTTCTCCTTTTCAAGCAAAGTACTTTTTGACTGAACCTGAATTCACAGGATTGGGTAAGCTTTTCCCATCCATTTCGATTAAAATCAGTGCACCTCCAGAGAAAGCCTTCTTCACCACATATGGTCCTTCCCAATTCGGCATCCATTTTCCTCTGAAATCTTTTTGTTTGGGAAGGATCTTTTTCAGTACAAGGTACCCCTCGTGAAACTCCCTCGGGCGAACTTTTTTATCATAGGCTCGCATCATTCGTTTTTGGTATTTCCACTGATCATATCGAGCCTGAATCCATTCAGCTTCATCCAGCTTTATTTCTGACAAAACTCGAAGGGAAGGTATTTCCACTTCAATTGGTAGAACTGCCTCCATCCCATAGACCAACGAGAAAGGCGTTGCCCCAGTAGAGGTTCTGACTGACGTCCGATAAGCATAGAGTGCAAATGGTAATTTCTCATGCCAATCCTTATAAGTCTCAGTCATTTTTCCTACTATTTTCTTGATATTTTTATTGGCCGCTTCCACTGCCCCATTCATTTTTGGACGATACGGAGACGAGTTGTGGTGTTTGATCCCAAATTGACTACAAATTTATGCTATCGTGCTGTTGTTCAGGTTCAGCGCATTGTCTGATATGATCCTCTCGGGCATTCCATATCGACAAATGATCTTTTTCTTCAGGAATCGACTAACTGCTGACTTGGTAACGCTAGCATATGAAGCAGCCTCTACCCATTTCATGAAGTAGTCAATAACCACAAAAATAAATCGATGCCCATTCGAAGTTTTCGGTGATATTGGTCCAATAACATCCATACCCCACATGGAAAAAGGCCATGGGGAAGTCATAACATGCAAAGGTGATGGAGGCATATGAATTTTGTCTCCATAAATCTGGCATTTATGGCATTTTTTGGCAAAATTGATACAATCTCCTTCCATGGTGAACCAATAATATCCAAATTTCATTATTTGTCTGGCCATTGTGAATCCATTAGCATGGGTTCCACAAACACCTTCATGAACTTCTTCTAGGATTTTCGTAGCTTCTATAGTATCAACGTATCTCAATAGTACTTGATCTTTTCTTCTTTTGTACAAGATATCCCTATCTAAAACATAGTCAGATGCCAATATTCTTAATGTCCTTTTCTCATTCTCAGTTGCATGCTCTTAGTATTCACGATTTTTTACGTATCGCAATACGTCATGATACCAAGGGTGGTCATCTTTTTCCTCCTCTTCCAGGTTATAACAATGAGCTGGAACTTCGAAAATACTCATCTGAATGGGTCTCATATCCTCTAGTTTGTTCACTTTGATCATAGAAGCCAGGGTTGCCAAAACATCTGCCATCTGATTTTCATCACGTGGTAGATAATTAAAAGTGATGTCGTCAAACTCCTCAATCAATCCCAAAACTATCTTTCGATAATCGATCAATTTGGGATCTCTCGTTTCCCATTCACCCTTAAGTTGGTAAATCACTAGTGCAGAATCTCCATATACTTCTAGCACTCTGATTTTACATCTATAGCTGCTCGAATGCCCATGATGCACGCTTCATACTCTTCCATGTTGTTTGTGCAATCAAAATCCAATTTACATGTGAATGGATAATGATCACCACTAGGGGATACCAAGATTGCCCCAATTCTATTTCCCACAGCATTTGATGCTCCATCAAAATTTAGCTTCCATGAACATTCTTCAGTAGTTGCCACATACATTAACTCTTTATTAAGGAAATCAAAGCTCAAAGGTTCATAATCCTCTAAAGTTCTGCTAGCCAAAAATTCTACTATCGCGCTCCCTTTTATAGCCTTTTGGTTTACATAGACTATATCAAATTCAGAAAGCAGAATCTGCCACCTTGCCATCCTTCCATTCAAAGCAGTTGACTCCATCATATACTTTAACGAGTCAAGCTTCGAAATTAACCAGGTTGTATGATATAGCATATACTGCCTCAATCTCCGAGTTGTCCAAATCAAGGCGCAACACAATTTTTCAATCGATGAATATCTCATCTCACATTCAGTGAACTTTTTACTGAGAAAGTATATCGCTTTTTCTTTTCTTCCTGACTCATCATGTTGACCAAGCACACATCCCATGGAGTTATTGAACAACTCACAAATCACAGTATCAATGGTCTATCTGGATTAAGCGAGATAACACCGTGCATTTGTGGATATTGTTTGACTTTTTCGAAAGCTCTCTAGCATTCCTCGTCCCATACACCTTGGTTGTGTTTCTTAAGAAGACGAAATATGGGATCACATTTCTCGGTTAATTGTGAAATAAACCGAGCAATGTAATTTAATCTTCCAAAAAAACCTCGAAATTTCTTTTGAGTGCGCGGTGGAGGCAGTTCTTGTATAGCTTTGACCTTATTTGAGTCAACTTTGATTACTCTTTCACTGACTACGAAATCCAGTAATTTCCCTGACCGAGCTCCGAAAGTACACTTTTTCGGGTTGAGCTTCAATTGAAATTTTCTCAATCTTAAAAATAACTTCTTCAAAACTTCAATGTGTTCCTTTTCTGTTCGAGATTTGGTGATCATGTCATCAACATACATTTCAATCTCTTTATGCATCATGTCATGGAATAAAGTTACCAGGGCTATTTGATATGTCGCTCCTGCATTCTTCAATCCGAATGGCATTACTTTATAACAAAAGGTACCCCACAATGTTATGAAGGTAGTTTTCTCCATATCCTTAGGGTGCATCTTGATCTGATTATATCCTGAAAAACCATCCATGAAAGAGAACAATGAGTATCCCGCCGTATTATCTACCAACGTGTTAATATGCGGCAAAGAGAAATTGTCCTTCAGGCTGGCTTTATTTAAGTCCCTATAGTCTACACACATCTGGACCTTTCCATCCTTCTTAGGGACAGAAATAATATTGGCAACCCACTCTAAGTATTTGACCACCTGTAGAAATCCAGCATCAAACTGTTTCTTAACTTCTTCTTTTATTTTCAATACCACGTCAGGCCTCATCCTTTGTAACTTTTGCTGAACTGGCTTGCACTCTTCTCTTATGGGAAGGCGGTGTACTACAATACCAGTACATAGCCCAGGCATATCTTGGTATGACCATGCAAAGATGTCCTTGAATTCTCGTAGTAACTCAACAAGGTCTTGTTTCGTCTCCTCGGCTATGCGCGTCCCAATTTTCACAACTTTTCCATCCTCTAGGACTATATTTTCTACCTCCTCTTCATGGGGTAAAATCTATTTCTCTTCTTGCTTTACCATTCTTAGCAGATTTGGAGACAAGTCACAATCTTTGTCACCTTCAAAATCTTGAGATTCTTCTAAACACACGTCTTGTTTAAAATGGACCTCTGAATCTGTAGTATCATTGCTCATATCATTGATATCTAGGGACCTGTGGTGGGCACCAAAGAATGTACAAAGAAAAAATAAATTTGAGAACAACTATTTATATGGTATGAATGAGAATAAAAGAATTTGGAATGAAATTAGAAGATCAAAAGAATAAAAATGAAAGAATATTTGCCCGAGTTAATTATCAAATATGTATTTTATTGAAACAACAACGTCTGAACATGAGCCTAATTCACAAATGAAATCTTATTGTTTCTAGGCTTTAAAACAATAAGAGTGTTCTGAACATTACTCTGTGCAATCTCTAAATACTACAGGAAGTTCCTCTGCAGTCCAGTTGTTCAAAACGCTTCCAGGTTCATAAGGGCGAATGCCCAACAGGTTTCTTTGCCCAGTTTCTTCCTCGTGTATGGCATTGATGTGAGGATTTTCATTTTTTAATAACCCTCTCTTAGGATGAATTATCCCTCTGGATACAAAGGTCTGGGATATATGGGGGAATGTCATCGATTCCCACTTAACTTCTTCCCCACTCAACCGTGCTCTTCTCCTCTCTTGCTTTTTCTCTATTTCCCTTTTCCTTTGTTTAACATCTGGCCTGAAACCCAAGCCAAAATGGTCTCTTTTCTCTTTCATCATTGGGACTTGAATCCCTCCTTGAAGATGTCTACCCAGTCCTTTTCCTGGTAGGGCTCTTTTCCCTACCATCATTTGTAAGCCCATCCTCATGGTCTTGGATATCCTAGGTACTGGCACCTCATTCCCTTCCAATATGAAAGTTGCATTTACAAAATCTAAAGACCGAAAGTAACACTCTTTGGCCTCTTCATTTGATTCCAAGTATGGCGCGTCACTGGTAACGGTCGCTATGATATCTTCCTCTGCGTTTATAGTAACCAGCCAACCTTCTGTTACCAGTTTCAGTTTTTGGTACAGGGATGAGGGCACTGCCCCTGCCGAATGAATCCAGGGCCTTCCCAACAAGTAATTGTAGGATGGCTTGATATCCATTACCAGAAAGTCCACTTCATACGTGTTGGGTTCAATCAACAACGGTATGTCAATTCTTCCCATCAATCTTCTCTCAGTGCCATCAAATGCTCTCACTATGTTCTGGCATGTCTTCATGTGAGAATTGTCTATCGACAACCTCTTCAGTGTGGACAATGGTAAAATATTCAAGGTTGATCCATTGTCGATTAACACACTTGGCAGAGTGTATCCCTTGCAATGAGTAGTGATGTGCAGAGCTTTGGTCGATCCCATACCTCCAGGTGGAATTTCATCATCACTGAAGTAAATAAAAATATCCGCAGTTATGCTACTAACCAGACGGTCAAGTTTATTGACAGATATATCCTTAGTAACATAAGTTTCGTTCAGCACTTTCATCAATGCTTCGCGATGCACTTCCAAACTTAAAAGCAGTGCTAGTACTGATATGCAAGCCGGTTGTTTGCGCAGTTGTTCTACCACACTGTATTCACTATACTTCAAGAATTTCAGAAATTCTTTAGCCTCTTCTTCTTTCACCGGTTCGTTGATAAGGGCCTCAGGTCCTTTCTCTCATTGAATAATCACAGTCTTTGATTTCACTAATTCTACTCTAACGTTTCCTGAATCGTAGCGCCTTCCACTACGTGTGTAGGACCCTTTATTTTGGACTTCCTCGGAAGTGCTGACTGAGCTTTCCACTCCCGGTATTGTCACGTTACAGTCGTAATTCCAAGGTACCATTTTGTTATCCTTGTAAGGAAAGGAAACAGGCCTCTGGATTACAACTTTTGGCACCACTTGTGTTCTGCCTTCCACATTTCTTGGTCGGGAGATAATGATCATTGGATAATTGACTTTTTGCTTTGTCAATTCTTCTTCAGTTTCATATATGTTTCCTCCCTCCGAGCCTTCTTCATAAAACTCCATTTCCTTATTGTCCATAAGGCTTTGCACCAAGACCTTGAACTCAGCACATTCCTGGATCTCATGTCCTTTTGTTTTTTGGAACTCACAGTAGTCCCTTATTTCTTCACATCTTTTCTCACAATCGGGCAATATCAGTCCTTTTCTTACCATTTCCCTCTAGACCATTCTTAACAGGGTTTTCACTCTCGAGATATTCTCCTTTATCCTTCTCTCGACATTTTTCCCAATCGCGTTTATCCCCTTATCACCATGGTTTGGCAATGGATTCTCCGCACTAGGTGTATCGTCGAACTTCACAATCCCCATCTTGATAAATCTCTCGACTAACTTTTTAAAGGCAGTGCAGTGTTCTATTAAATGCCCCGTTATTCCCGCATGGTAATCGCATTGAGCGTTTGAATCATACCATTTGGGATATGGGGGCTGTAACGGCTTTAGATAAAACGGGGACACCACATGCGCGTCAAATAAACTTTGATATAGCTCATTATACGTCATTGGAATTGGCGTAAATTGGAGCTTTTTAGAATTTTACCTTGGGCCTAATTCTTGTCTTGTCGACCCTTGTTGCCCAGCCATAACTATTTTTGGCTGGCTAACAGTGACTGTCTTTGAGTACCCTTTGTTATATGTACTCATATTGTTCACCTTATTGTCCTTTTTCCTAGGAACAGATCTTCTAGTGGTTTCTCACGCTTCAATCTTATCACCCCTTATGGCGTTTTCTATCATTTCACCTGCCATCACTATATCCGCAAAGCTCTTGGTGGTGCTTCCTATCATATGAGTGATAAATGGTGCCTTCAAAGTATTAATAAATAGCATGGTGGTTTCTTTCTCTAGGAGAGGTGGTTGAACTTGCATGGCAACTTCCCTCCATCTTTGTTCGTATTGCCTGAAACTTTCATTCGATTTTTTTCCATGTTTTGCAACATGATTCTATCAGGCGTCATGTCTGTGACATGATTTTATTATTTCATGAAGGCTTGGGCTAAGTCTCTCCAGGAGCTAATATTAGCATGGCTAAGTTGATTATACCACCTGGACGCTGCCCCCACCAAACTGTCTTGGAAACAATGAATCAAGAGTTGATCATTGTTAACATAACCAGTCATCCGTTTACAGAACATAGTGATGTGGGTTTCAGGGCAGCTAGTCACATTGTACTTCTCAAATTCTGGCATCTTGAATTTATGAGGAAGCACCAAATCTGGAACCAAACTCAAGTCTTTTGCGTCAATACCATGGTGATGATCGGTATTTTCCAAAGCCTTGAACTTTTCCTCCAACCATCTACAGCGATCCTCTAACTGTCTCGAGGATTCAATTCTTATCCCTTCCCTCTCTACTATATCCAAATCAGGGATAACGGGATTAGCAGGGTTATCTCCTGGGTTAGATCCTGAGCCAACATGAAAATTCATGGGTTGTCTAGTATCAGCTTGCCCTTGTTGAGGCCTAATCATGACAGATGGCCTTTGGGGATATTCTTCAGTCTATGCATGTGGTGGGGTAAAACCCGGGGGAATGCCTTCACTATCTTTTCCAGTAATAGCCATAGGACCTTTTCCTTTATACATCGCTCCGTTCAGCATTTGGGCCATTTGAGCCATCATGTTCCTTTGAGCTTCCAACATTTGGCCTCTCATTTCTTGATGGAGCTTTGCCAATTGTTCTTGCATCTAGTCTTGCATATCTCTCTGGAATTGTTCAAGTCTTTGATCCATACTCTTTGTTTTGGTGCGTGTAACGTAACGGTGTTCGGTTTCTAAATTTTCTTTTTTTCTCTCTCTCTTCTTCTCTCTCTCTCTCTCTCTTTGTGATAATTTCAACTAATTAGGATCTCTTTATGGACTTAAATGCATATGATATGATGTAATGCAAATGCATGAATGCAAAGAGGCATCGATTCAGATTCAACTTCATTTTAGAAAACTTTATTAGAAAACAAAATCCTTTACATAAAACAGACTACAAATATCCTTTCGCCCTAAGGCCTAAAGTTTTGATTTTCCAAAAAAAAGAGGTTAGCTCTTGACCAGGATCCGACTGTAGCTCATACTTCATGCTCAATATATCAGCCTGTGCTGCCAAAGTCTGTAGGTGATAAGCTACCTCTCGAATCTGAATTATTGCTTCACCCATGAGGTAATCCCGACTTCTAACTTGATCATGAGAATGGTGAAGTTCTTCCTTCCAACCCCCTTCTCTTGTTTCAAGATGCTCGATCCGAAGTTCACAACCGTGCAATGCTGATTCTAACTCTCCAATCTTACCCTTCATTTCCTCAATCTTGTTCAGACTTGACTTTAGCTCGATCGCGAAATTACGGCTTCAATGGTGATAAAGAGACCGTCCAAGTTCAGCCACTCTAGCTTTTAATTCTCCCTTTTCATTTAGACTTTCTACCAAATTCTTCTCTAAGACCTCGTTTCACGCTTGCATTTCTTGAAACTTTCTCTCCCAATAGTCAGCTTTGGCCTTTTCCTCCTGGACCTCTTGTTGCCACTGTTCCGAAGTCTTCCCCAATCCGGCATTCTTCATTGATAGACACATCTTCTTATATTCTATCTTCAAACTATATCGATCTTCCTCTATCTTCCTCTTTTCTTTTCTTAATTTCTCGGCCTCTGATTTCTTGACATCCACATCTAGCCTCAAGTATATCTTTTCTTCTTCTAGCTTCTCTATCCTCTTTCCGAACTCTAAACTTTGCCTCTCAAAATCTTGCTTTATAATCTCTAACTCCGATGGGACCACTTGTAAATACTCCTTCATCGATCGAGCACCCTCCAAGCTTGGCCCAGGGATGTTATCATTGATCCTTTTGCTTGACCATTCCTAGTATTCCGGGGTTGTCATTGGTCCTCGAGTCAATATCTTCATACAGCGAGCCTGCTTCCAAGCCTCAGAAATCTCTCGAATCTTCTTCTTATAATTATCTCCCTTATATGAGAATTCACTTTGAGCTAACCCATATGTCGCCGGTATGAACTGTCTTGCTTTGTATTGCCTTAGTACGAGCAACGGTGCATATCCAACAGCTCCCCAGATTCCAGGCAGAGGTACCCAATCAAAATTTCTGCACCGATAAAGGACTTCATCGGGAACCATCCAAGGGGCTTTCCACTCAACATCTTCCTCTCGGAGGTTTTAAAGAATTTCCATCCATCTTTCCTCTGATATATCGTCCCTCCTTGTCGTAGCTGTGACCTCCTTTAAAGGGGAATAACTTTCAGAGAACACTCGATAAGGAATCCTGTCAACCTTCCAAAAATGACTGTGAAACCAAACCAATAATAACTGTACGCATCCAATGAATCTACCTTCACCAGCTCTTCGACATGCATTCAAAGATCTGAACGTCTCGGCTAAGATCGCAGGTACAGGTGTGACCCCTTTGTTAAGTCGGTCGAATAAATCAGTAACTGCTTCATCTGTATGTCTTAGAGCTTTAGGGAAAATTACCAAACCATAAATACATAAGGCAAGGACGTCGATCTTCTTCTTTACATCTGGATGTGCTAGGATCAGGTCCCTCAAACTCACCCAAGGTATGCATTTACCCTCACCTTTCTCTTGGATTCTAGCTGTAACCCACTGTTCACTCATCCCCGTGATACTCATTAACTTCTTCACAAAATTTGGGACATTGGAAGCCCTAAAATAAGCTTTGTCGACTTGGATCCTCGAACAGCGAAGCAAGGTTGTATATTCCTCCAGTGTGGGCACTAAATCTACTTCCCCGAAAGTAAAACAGCTATAAGCAGAGTTCCAAAACTGAGTCATAGCCCGGAATAGATGCTTATCTACCTTGATGTCGAGCAAGTAAGGTAGATCGCCATAATTACGATAGAAAAACTGCTTTGCCTCATCGTCCCACTAGGTCCATATCTCTTTCAACTCTTGGAACTCATTCTGCGTAATATTAATACGAGTAAAATCCCATAGTTCAGACACATACCCGTTAGCTAAGCTATTCCTTTTCTCCAATTGCGTTTTCTCTGACCATGTGCGAACAGCTGCATTGTCTTCCACTTTATCAAGGAATTCGTTCTCCATAACCAGCTTTCTAACTTAGAAACTGACCGTGAATCGATACCTCTAAAAATATGAAATGTCATGCACAAAAATAAAACACAACAAGTTAGTACCACAGAATAAAATATAAAGCAAGTAAAACGAACACTTATCTGGGTAACTACTAAGGTTTGACATAGCTCTACCTAAGGTGGGTTCTTAGGGTTTACTATATGCGGTTTAGTTCTAAAGTTGAGGTACCTAAACCAGCAGATTCCTCGATCCTCACCCATTATAGGCTCATACAGACCGAGTTCAGTTCAGGGGAATACATTTCCCTATGGCCATGCGGAAGTGAAAACTTCACAAAGACATAGGTTCAGATGTATCCCGAAAGCAGTCCACTAGCCCATGCGGAGGTGAAAACCTCACGAAGGTATAGCTTCTCGCTCCCACTTAAAGGCGCGACCACAACAGTCATGTAGTGCAATGCAGAGATTAAAAATTTAAAACACATGCAATAAAAGGATCATAGTTTTTTTTTAAAAAAAATCAGAATTTTAAATTCGGATAGAAGGACATGAAATTATCAATTTTACGGCTTGACTCTCTTTGATGTCCCCAGTGGAGTCGCCAAGCTGTTGAAACCAATTTTTTTATTTTAGAAAACGAGGATCGACTTTTAAAAAAATGGAAATGGAGTCGCCACCAATCCCTTTTTTCTTAGGTGTGATTGGATCACCTTATAAAATGTTTTATTTCAAAACATTGATTTTGGCCTACGAAATTCAAGAAAACAAGTTCGGGAGTCGATTACGTACGAGGAAGGATTAGCACTCTCGTAATGCCCAAAATTGGTACCGGATTGATTTATTATTGTTCTAATGTCGAAAATTCGAAAAGATTTGAAAACATGATTTCTTAAAAAAACTTGAACAATTTGAGTTAAAATTTGAGATTTCTTTGTTCCGAAAGAATACAAATATCACATCCAGCACGTTAGGACATGATATTTTTAAACCCTCGTAACTAAAATCATCTCATGATTTACAAAATTTTATTAAAAGGATATTTAGTTATTTAGTCAAACGGAAAATCGAAACCCAGCACGTTAGGGCACTATTTCCTGAATTTCTAAATACAAAACATTGCCTTATTTTAAAAAAACCTTTAGATAAAATATAGTAATTTTACAAAATGTATTTTATTCTAATTGATGATCCATGTGAAAATAACGTATTAATACGTCATCAAACATAAATACCAAAAGCAATCATGATATAGTAACATTTCATATTAATATAGGCAATAAAGAAAATAATAATATAAAATACGACTAATAAAAATACCTACACTAAAACAATCGTAAATAAATGAAAGAGTATGGACAAATAGAATATATGAATAAATAATAAAATATTAAAAAACCTACAAAATAAATATGAAAACTTCTCATGCAAGATTAAACTTTTCATGCAATGACATATGCCAAATAATAAATAAATATTGCAAAATAAAAAATATATATATATATTGAGATAATAAATAAAATACATTTTGAAATAAATAAATGATTTATAACTTTAAATAAAAACATATTTATACTAACCTAATAAAAAAAGCTATATATTTAAGAATAAATAATATGTTATACAATATAAATAAAATTTAGATAAAATAAAATTTTAAAAATGATATATGATATAATATAATACTATATAATGTACAAAATTTTAAAATATATAATATAATAACTAATATATAAATCCTAAAATAATATGTAATAAAAATAATTAAACCAAATAAAATAATAAATAATAATAGTTTTAAATATATAAGGATAATACATATAAAAATATATATACGAATTTTATAATATTAATAAATTAATATACAAATAAATAGAAAATAATATAGAATTTTTTATAAAAATAATTTAATATAATATTAAATAAAAAACATAAAATAAAAGGTTTTAAAAATAAACAAAATAAAAAATCTAAAAAAAAAATGTAAAAGGATGACATTGAAGTGCGCTACAAATTGTAGGGACCTAATGGGCAATTATGCCCTATCTCCTAAACGGCGTCGTTCTGTCATTGGCCATTAAGTAGTCCAAAGGACTAAATTGAAACAAAAGAAATAATTCTGGGCCCGATTGTAAAATAAAAGAAACTTAATTGTAAAATTAAAATAATGCGGAAGGGCTTGTAAGGCAATTAGACCCTTAAACAAAAAACACGCGGATCCTCCCCGGGTCGGGTCAACGCCTGGGTCACAGGCCTTTAAACGACGTCGTTTTGGTCATTAACTGACCACACCAAAACGGCGTCGTTTCCTTGGCTTATATAAAGCAGTTTTCAAAAGAAAAAAAATCATTTAAACACTGTTTAAAAAAAAAGACTTTGAAATGTCTCTGTCCTTTGGCCTTAGGCCAGGACCCCAGCCCGATCGGCCACCGTTCGCCGCTGTACGCGCCTCCGTACGCGCCACCGTGTATGGCGGCTGGAGGCCAGCCACTTCGTTTCGAAGGTAGTTTTTTTCTTTTTATTTTTGTATTATTTTGTATATAAAATATGCGTGAATCGAATAAAAAAGAATAAAAAATAAAAAAATAGAAAATCACCTTTGTAAAATCGTATATTGTATTCTCTGTTTTCTTGTGAATTTTTTTTTATTCTTTTCTTGTCCTTATTTACAAGTTTTTTTGGGGTTTTTATAACCCGAAAATAAAAAAGGAAATATATTCTGTCCATATTTGCTGCTGCTTCTTTCTTTTTTTGCAGGCAATCGACGAAGGTCTCGGCGGTGGTGCGGGATTTGCGCACAGATTGCGGCGTGACCGAAGGCTGGCGTGGACGCGAGGAGCTGATTGCGGCGCGAGGGGCTGGGCACTTGCGGCGCCTAGGGTTTCAGAAACCCTAGGCTTACTGAAGCTGTTTAGGCATTTGGGCCCTTTTGGGCCTTGTAAGTTTTTGGGTTAGTGGGTTAGGTTTGCTTTAGGATCTGGGTTTGAGTGTTGGGCTTGGGTGTAATGGGGTATTGGGTTTGGGTAGTTTATTGATTTGGGTCTGTTCAGGTAGTGGGCTACAAGGTTTAAATTATTTTTGGGCTCTGTAAATGGACCATATTGGACTTTATTAACATTATATTTTTTTTGGTTTTTCATGAATAAAATGGGCTCGGGCAAAATGGGTTATTACATGTGTAATTTGAAATGAGACAGAGATGATTTGGCACTGTGTGTGCTATATCGAAATAAGTTCGGTTTAAAGTACAGGCACTAAGTGTGTGATGACATTTATGCTTTGGCTACAAAATTGGCACTAAGTGTGCGATTGAATCAAATGAATAACAAAGGTTGATCGAGATGTAATATCTAGCATTGAGTAGCATGGATGGTGAATAACGATGTGTTGGCTAAGGTATGTATTGAACCTTTGTGGTTGATGAAATTATGTATGGAAATATGAATGGTGGAGTGAGTATATTAGCTATGGATGATATGGTGTGAATATTTGAGAGTTGATCTATGTGATGGATTAACTTTGTATATTGTATTTGATTTATTAAATTAAATGTATTATGTTACGAACTTACTAAGCTTTAAAAGCTTACTGTTTGAATTGTTTCTCTGTTTTATAGTGTCAGTAAAGCTAGCTCGGATTTGGGGATCGTCAGCGACTCAATCACACTATCGGCTATCTATTTTGGTACTTTTGAAAGATGTACATATTTGGTATATGGCATGTATAAGCTAGTAGATATGGTGTATTTTGAGATGTTGGATCTTGTCATGTGACATGGCTTGGAAGTTAGATAATTTTGGTTATTATGTGTGAGCTATGTAAATGATGAATGTGGTATGAAGTAGTGAGTGATGAATATGATATGTTTTATGCTTAAGTTGGTTGATGAGAAATGTGGTTTAAATGTGGAATTATAATATGAATTATATGATGCTTGTTTTGTATGATTTAGGATATGAAATTGGTATTTTAGATGGATTTATTTAAGATGAGATTGAGTGTGAAAACAGATGATATAGATGATGATTAAATGATGCATATATTGGTATGATTTGGTTGCCAATTAAGGTATAAATGCATGAGAGTTGAAGCTTGTAGGTGATTTCAAAGTGTGGATGGCAATTTGGCCTTGTAAATAGCCTATAATTGCCCACACGGTTGAGCACACGGGCGTGTGGCTCGACCGTGTCTTTCGTGGTTACATTTCAAAACAAGTCAGGTTCGACCACGGGCTAGACACATGGGCGTGTGACTGGCCGTGTGATGCAAGTCAGGCTCGACCACGGGTGAGGCACACGGGCATGTCCAAGGCCGTGTGGACAAGTCAGTATGTATGCCCTGTTTTGCCACGGCTTGGACACACGGGCGTGTCCGAGGCTGTGTGAGGCACACGGCCTACCCACACGGGCGTGTGACCTCTGTAACTTAGAAAAATGTTTAAATTTCATAAATTTTCGTATGTGTTCGGTTTAGTCTCGACCCCTTTCTAACACATGTTTAAGGTCTCATTGACCTATTTAAGGGACTATATGATTGTGATTTATTTTGTTGATTGACTTTGTGTTGAAAATGATATGGAATGTTCAGAAATGATTTGTAATGCCTCTTAACCCTAGTCCGGCAACGGTTACGGGTTAGGGGTGTTACAATTAGACTTCTGGTAGCCTTGGTTACTCAAAGGCAGTGGAAAATACATCAACTTGATGTAAAATCTGGCTTCCTCAATGGTTTTCTTGATGAGGAGATATATGTTGAACAGTTAGAGGGTTTTAAAGTTGCTGGTAAAGAAGACAAAGTGTACAAGCTGAAAAAGGTCTTGTATGGCTCAAAAGAGGCACCAAGGGCCTGGTATGACAGAATTGACAGCTACCTAGCAAGCTTGGGGTTCGAAAGGAGCCTCAGTGAACCAACATTGTATGTAAAGAAGGAAGATGATGAAACACCGCTTATAGTTTCCTTGTATGTGGATGACTTGTTAGTGACTGGTGGAAATGATGCAATGCTGACAAATTTCAAAGGAAAAATGAGGAGTATGTTTGAAATGTTTGATTTGGGTGAAATGTCCTATTTCCTTGACATGGAGGTGTCTTAGACTCAGTAAGGAATCTTCATAAGTCAAAAGGCATTTGCCTTGAAAATTCCAAACAGATTCTCCATGCAAAATTGCAAAGCAACCAGTACTCCAGTTGCTATTAGAGAAAAGCTATCAGGTCAATGTAGTTTTGAGAAGGTTGATGAATCTACCTATAGGAGCCCAGTGAGATGTTTGCTCTACTTAACAGCCACAAGACCAGACATAATGTTTGCAATCAGTCTCCTATCCAGGTTCATGCACTGCTGCAATGTGAACCATTTTCAAGCTACAAAGAGAGTTCTCAGGTACATCAAAGGTACTCTGAGCTTTGAAGTTATGTTTACCAAGGTTAACAACATGAAGCTACTTGGTTTTGCTGACAGTGATTGGGCAGGATCAATTGATGAAATGAAAAGCACTTCGGGGTATCTATTGACCCTTGGATCAACTATTTTTTGTTGGAGTTCAAAGAAGCAGTCCATTGTACCTCAATCAACAGTTGAAGCTGAATATGTTGCAGCTGCTGCAGCTGTTAACCAAGCAATTTGGTTAAGAAAGCTCATGACAGACATGAACTTACACTAAAGAGAAGCAATAGAGATCAGAAGTGACAACCAATCTATTGTTGTAATTGCAAAGAATCCAGTATTTCATGGCAAAAAAAAAAAACATTTCAAGATCAAGTTTCATTTTGTTAGAGAAGTGGAACAATCTCAAGAAATCAAACTGGTTCATTGCAGTTCTGAAGATCAGCTAGCTGATATTTTGACAAAGCCTCTTGGTGTATCAAGGTTCAAAAATTTAAGAGCTAGATTAGGATTTTGTAGCATGGAAGCCAATGAGAAGTGCTAAAAGATGGCTTTCATGCAGCCATTCAACTCGAGCCATGCAGATTGCAGCTGAAGAACATGCTGCTATTTTGTTAATTAGTTAACATTTTGCTACTTAGTTACATTTGAACTAAATTAGTGATGTATTTGTTGATGCTGATGGATGTGATAAATCAGTTTAACCAAGTGCGCAAGCAAGGTTTTATAAGTTACAAGAACTTGATAGTGACGCTAGGTGTGTTTAGGTAACTTTTTTGATTTTTAGCCAAGTTGTATACTTGATATATGTAATGTGATGTTTTAAAAAATATTATCTATGAATCATTCAGCAAATTCACTTCTTGTTTTTAGTTCTTATTCAAGCTTTTTGCTCTTATTTGCTTGTGCTCAATTCCTTTGTTTGTTCAGCAAGATATTGTAGCTTAAAGCACAAGAATCTGTTGAAAACACTTAATCTGTTTTCTAAGTTCCTACAACTATCCTTCTAGTGATTCTGCCTAATCTGGTTGCCATAAAAGAACAAAGATACTCTAATGGGAGTCCCCAAATTTGTGTGCAAACAGTAAGGTGGCAAAGAGTTCACCGGAGGGAGTGATGTTGGGGGACCATCTAGCTAACATAAGTAGGGCACCATCAATGGCGTATGGCCTTTCTTGAAAGATCTGATGAAATTCTGTCATGGAATCGAATTTGAGAATGAAAAAAGATCATCGCTTCTAGAATCTATATGTACCCTACCTCGAGTGTTCCAAAGTCTTTTGATCGTGCGTTCAAGACAATGAGGATCGAACATCTATAGTCATGCATGCATCTGATTAGGTAGTGATTCCATTGTGCTCTACTAACTTCAAGCTCCTGCTGGTTGAAAGGGATAACAAGCCCCTTTTTTAGTGCTACATTTGCACGGGGATAGACTTAAGCTTGAATGGTATGTTGCATGTTAGAGTCATCCTTAAAGGAGGTCCTAGAAGATCCTTATTAGACCAAGCACTATCTTTAGAAGGTGATCTTTCCATTGAAGGTTTTAGAGGAGGATCAAAGAAGGAAAGAATTGGAGAAGAGAAACAATGGGAGAGTGATGGAGGGGAAGCCAGTAAATTGTGAAGACAAACAAGAGCAATAGATCTTATTTTCTGGCGTTATAAGTGTCTATAAGTCATAGCGCTTTGGGAAGTTTAAATGATGAGAGAAAGGCCGAGGATAATAGAAAGGAGGAAATGGAAAGAAGGGTAAGAGCAATAATGAGGGGAACGCATGGGACTACAAATTTTCATTCAAATAAAAAATGGCATAATATCAAGAATGGTCCCCATATTTTGTCAAATTTTCATTGTAACAATTTTAGTTACTTTCAATTACTTTTTGCCACTTCTAATACAATATTAATAAGTTTGAAGCTAAGACTTAGGAACTACAAATAAATATGACATTAATTTTAATAATTTATTCTTTTTTAATAAATTGTCTTGAAATATCAATAAAATTATGATGGACCATTCTTGATATTATTCCATTTTTCAGTTGAGCATAAAAAAGAATAATATCAAGAATGGCCCCTCACAATTTTATCAAATATTTCAAGATAAATTATTTAAAAATAAATTAATAAAATAAATTTCATATTTATTTGTAGGTTCCACTAAAGTCTTAGTTTGAAATATATTAATATTATATTAAAACTGGCAAAAAGTAATTGAAAGTAATTAAAATTATTATAATAAAAATGGACAAAATACGAGAAACATTCTTAATATTATGTCATTTTTCATTTGAAGAGGAAAAAAATACATAAGAAAGTGGGTTACCCAGTGCGGACTTTGAAGACGCTAATCCCATGATCCGACTTCAGCTATTTCTCCAATTAATTAGTTGCGTCTCTCATATATTTTGCTAAATAAAATTTTATTTAAAAAAAGCCGAGATTTAGATATCATCCCCAAAATATGGTTTACAGCTTCTATGTTTCCCATCCTTTTTTTTTTTTCCTACCTTAAGTTGGTAGTTGGGTTTTATCCTTTTTTTCTAATTCGTTGCCTTTTGTGGCAGGCGGTGACTCCCGAAGAATCAATTTGTATTTAATTTTTATCCGAAAAATAAGTCAACGATGGATATAAAAGCCAAGCCATTGATGCATTGATAAAAGGATATTCACATTTAAGATTGGGGAAATTATTTTATGGGTCTTCCTCGTTATATCATCTATGAATTTTTTTTTCTAATTATTTAATGATATTTTGATAATTTTTTTATGATAAATAATTTTAGTAATTTTTTTATCTTGAACTCTGAGTCCTAAATCTTAAATCTAAAATCCTAAATCCTAGATCTCAAATCTCGAACCTCAAACTTGATATTTGAATCAGATTTGAGGTTCGAGTTTGAGGTTTGAAATTCGATATTTAAGATTTAAGATTTTGGATTTAAGGTTTTAGATTTGAGATTTGAAATTTAAGATTCGTAGTTTAAGATTTATGATTCAAGATTTTGGATTCAGGGTTTGGGGTTCTAAGTTATAAATTATGAGTTTGAGGTTTAAGATAAAAAAAATACCAAAATTATCTGTCAATGATATGAAAAAAATTACTGAAATTGGAATGAGACCATGAATGATGTGGTGGTGGGAATTGTCCATAAAAAAATTTCTCTTATGACTCATATATTAAAAAGCTGATTCCATATCTTAAAAATTGATGAATGTATAAAAAATAAAATAAAAAATCCAAGTTTAAGTTGTAAAATAAACATCTTATCGAAAAAAATTAGTGGACTAAATAAGTCTATATTAGATTTTACAATTTATTAATATTCCACTTGTATATTTATACTATTAATAAAATCTTTAATTAAGTTGTCTATGAGTTAATTTGGTACTAACTCGGCCTTAATTAAGTTAGTATCACATGTTAATTGGGTACTAACTCAATTATGAAATGATTTTTTATTAAATGATCACTTTATTATTTTGATGATATTTTTGTCTTTTCGTACTTTTATATAGTTTTTACATAAAATAACTAAAATTAACATGCTTAGGGATTGAACTCGTGTTTAATATATTTAAAAGAATTACACCAATAATAATTATTGAGTCAATTTTAAAAAAAATAACTTTGAACATAAAATGTTTTCTTTCACCAAATTTGTGTATCTATATTATTAATAAAATCTCTGACTGAGTTAGTATCATAGGTTAACCGTGTACCAACTTGGTTAGGAAATGACTAATATACGTCTTATATTTTACTATTTATTTTATGTTATTTTTAAATACACACTTGTGTTCTAAATACGTAGTTTTCACATACATAAGTGTGATAAAATTTCTAGTATAGATAATGTCACTAATTATGTTTGTGTCACAAGTCAACTCAATATTTAATTTTTAAAAACTAGATTTTTAATATTGAATTTTCTTTTCACTCACTTGATAACTTTTTGACGTAATATAGAAAAATGACAATACCGTGATAAACAATTGGGGTGCATTTAGTATTCTTAATATGGTGCATTTACTTATTTCAATTTTATTTTAATTACAAGTTAAATTATTTTTTATTTTAATTTTGTAAATATTGTGTATGTGTTAATATTTTTTATTTCAAACCTTACGTTTCATTATTTATTGAATGTTATTTTTAAATGCATACTTGTGTTTTAAATAAGTAGTTTTCACACACATACACATGTAATAAAATTTCTATAATTAATAAAACATAAATAAATCATTATTAAAACATTTTTGCTTAATAAAATAATTTTGTTTCATATACTTTTTATATATAATTGTTATTAAAAATAACTAAAAATATATTATTCAAGAACAGAATTTCAAATCATAAGGAATATTTGAAAAGTATATATGTACAATGTTTAACTCTTTATTCTTTTGTCTTTATCTTTCGATATCTACAAAATTAATGTAAATTAATTAATAATATTATAATGTATTAAATAATCAAGTTATTTTCAATTATATAATAAATTATTCATATGTATCTTTGTTATAGTAACCCCTCTTTGTATAATATATCTTTCGTGTATATCTCCTTTTTTTTTATATTATATTTTTATCATCTGATAATAGAATTAACCTTAGTTTAAATAAGAAATAATTTAAAATAATAAAATATTACTTATTATTTTTAAAAAAAAGACATGACTTATTGATAAAATGAAATAGTTTAAATCATAATAAAGATGTTGTTGAATATGGATTACTTCAACACTTATTATGAATTTAAATATAGGTATAACATCAACTCAGTCTTTTAAATTTATGTAAATATCTTAATTATTAAACTTCAAAAATAAAGTATTTTGAGAATTGATTTTATATTTTGAATTAATTTGTATGTGTAAATTAGTTATGATTTTAATATAATAAAATTATCAAATTAACTATTAATTTTAAATTTAATGTTAAAACATTAATTTCAATCTTTTGTTTTAATATTAAAAACTATTTTTAACATTTTATATTTCAAATATTTTTCTTATTTAACCAAATAACAATGTTATTATTTAAAATGTAAATTCAAATTGTGTTAGATTTTATGTCCAGCTGATATAACAATATTTAAAATACATTTTATAACTAAGTTATTTAGTGATCTAACATTTTCAAAGCTTTTCAAGGACTTGTAGTTACTCAAAAACATTTTTCAAATGTGTTTTAACTTATCCAAATGTGTTTCAAGCATACCAATGTGTTTTTAAGTGTTTAAATTTGATTTTATGCAAGCCTGGAACCAAGCTCAGTTATATATCCCAAATATATCGAAACATATAAAGTCAATAAGCTATTGACTTGGAGGGTATTGAAATTAATAGGCATATGTATCGATACATATATAAAGGTATCAAAACATACCTTTTAATGGTTTAATACATAATAGGCTAGTGAGCATATATGGGCAACAAAATGCATATGTACATAAGTGTGGAGGTATCAAAACCTAACCAAGAGGTATCAAAACATGACCTCAGGCTTTGATACATGTGGACTAACAATCATATTTTTCAAAGCCATGTATTGGTACTTGGTAATCATGTATCGGAACATGTTGCTTTGCAACTACATTTCATGCTTGAATCGATGTTCCAAATGGCTCCAAATCATTCTTAACGACTATAAATCACTTCCTTGATATAAAAACTCATCAAGAACACTTCAAGACTTATGAGAGCAATATCCAAGCTTGAAGATCAAAACAAAAATCTTCAAATCCTCATTCTTTCATTTATCTTATACATATTCTCTAGGAGCTTAGTGTTAAATATTTTTATCTTTCAAATATCTTTGTATTTAGAGCTCAAACCTGTAAACATCTACCTTAGAGGTTGCTATTGTTTATTCATCATTTTCACCAATTGTAAATTGAGAGAGTTTTAGTTGAGCTATTAAGAAGGGATTTAGTTTAATCATAAAAGCTAGGGAAAAGGTTTTATCTAAGCCTTGTGAAAAAGATAGAGTTGTGAAGGTTATACATTCTCCTTGAAAGGTGTTAATTCTATTAGTGAATTGGGAAGTCCTTAATGGTGGAAAACTAAGGTAGTGAAGGTAGGTAATTGAATTCGAACCACTATAAATAGAATTGTCCAAGCTTTTCTTCCTTTTCCTTATCATTTTCAAAAGTTTGTAAAAATTATTAAAATACCTATTCACCTTCTCTTGGTATTTTCAGGCATAACAACTAATATCGAAGTTATATCTCCAACAAAGGCTTTACCATCGAGAGAAGTGATTCGAGGTAAAAAAATACCAAGTTCAAAGATACATATCAATTCGACTTAACTAGCTTCAGTGAAGGACAATTTGTTGTGTGACCACCATTCTTTAATGGAGAGAGCTACTTATCTTGAAAGATAAGGATGAAGCTCTTTATTCAAGCAAGTGATTATCATGTTTGGAGGATAATCACGAATGGTGATTTGATAGTACCTAAGATGAAGATGTCTGGGAAGAAAGTGAAAAGAAGATGTAACACCCTAAAATTTTGAATGTTGTTTGTTAAATTCTTATATAAATAAATCTCTGTATTTGTGGCTAAGTGCTTTGTTTGTGTGTTGGAGGTCAAGGGTTCAAACTTCATTTTTGGAAATTTTGTTATTTTGTTTGACTTGAGCTTTATCCTTGAACATTTTACTTAAGTTTATTTCTGTATTAATTTGTGTCAAGAATAAGCCTGTTGGTCCGATGGTTAAGTTTCTCTATACTTCTTAGTCTTGTGTTTGAGTCTCTGCGTAAGTGAAATGGGGATATGTTTTTGCTACTCTACAGAATTAGTTTCGTTTTAAAAAGAAAATTGGTTTCCTGAACTTTAATTTTTCTTTTTTTACGTTAGTTTTTCTTTTCTTCTTCTTTCTTTTCTCTTTGGTTTTCTCAATCACTGAAGTTGCCGTTAATTTTTGCTATTGTGAGGTTGGGTAAGTGCACATTTCATTGTTTGTTGACTGAAAGGTTAATTGCAAGAGTTTTGTTGTAAAATTTCCATTAAACATAAGTTTTTGTTCGTTTCTGTTGAAGTTGGTTTCAGCTTGATTTGTTTGAATTCTCTGTTAAGCGATTGTTTGACTTTTTTTTTAGGTATAGATATTGAAGGTGGCGATCTCCAACGAGCTAATTCGAGTAGTTTCTATTGATTCATCGATAAGCGTTGGTTTTGTTTAAAGGTTTTGCGTCGAAGTTTTTGACATAGTTAGTTCAGTGTTAAATTGTGCGAAATTGGTTGATTAAGTCGTTAATTGGTTATTGGTTGGTCATTTTAGGTTCTGAGATTCTTCTCCGTTGTTCCTACTTCGAAACTATACCAGGTGTGTAACGAAAACTTGAGTTTCTACAAATTTTAAATGCTGGAAAACATGGCTCTCAACGCCACACGGCCGTGTGCAAGGTTGTGTGGTAGGCTGTGTAACTCACTATTTTCGAATTGGAGGTACACAGGCTAGGGACACAGGCGTGTGTCCAGGCCGTGTAACTCACTGTTTTGGATTTAGGGTCACACGGGCCAAGGACACAGACGTGTGCTTAGGTCATGTGAGGGCTTGTGAGTCACACAGGCATGTGTTAAGCCGTGTGCCAGACGTGTAACTCACTGTTTTGAGCCACACGACCGTGTGCTAGGCCATGTGGACCACACGGGCCAATCACTGTTTTTTCGAATCAAATCGAGTTAAAAAAATTTCGAATCAACCAGGCCATGTGGACCACACGACCGTATTTCGATTCATAACAAATACGCCTACCATAGGACCTATATGATCTGAATTAGACATTGAAATTGCTATCTAGAAATCTATTATCGAGTAATCTATTATTCTGATATATGTATACATACATTTGTTATGAGATCTGGTAATTAGTTTGATACCAATACATGAGCATGATCTGAAATTGTAATATTGTATACTTATATATGATATTTGTCAAATTTGCATCTGCATCTGGATTGGGATTGTATAAAGAAGGAAGTGTGGACAGTCTAATAATCTGCCAAATCCGGTGGCTGAGCCACATATATTCCTGATTCTGGCGATTTATCGCAATATTATATGGCAGCTAGGTTGCAATTATTCTGAAATGTGACATACAATCACTACGCGGTGTGTAGGGATGCATGGGTACTTAATGCCCTATACGGTGTGTCGGGATAGATGGAGATGGTGTGTAGCAGTTGGGGGTAGGAATATGCATTTTTATCTGATATGTTCTGCATCTATATCTGATATTCTCTGTTTCTGTATCTGATTCTAAGAAATGACTGATATATGGAATGTGAAAGTACATCTATATGCTATTGAGTATTATTGATTGTAAGTTACACACACACTGAGTTGTAAGCTCATTTGGTTGATTGTCTGGATTTCAGGTAACCCACGGGCTTAAGCGGGTCGGTTTGGCAGGAGCTTGGTCATCTCTTTATTTCTTATTTAATGTTTTATCTAAGGGTGAGTAAAATCCGATTCGATTCGAAAAACTAGATAAAAAAATTTAAATTTTGAATTAACTAGTTCGAGTTATTCAAGTTAATCGAGTTATTCGGATAAACTCGAATAAATAATCAAACTTTTCGGTTGAACTCAAATATGAATTACACAATTCAAGTTATCTGAAAATCCGAATAAGAAAAGGCAAAACTACGTCGTTTTGAGAAATGTTTACCTTTCTAAAGTTAAAAGTCAAAACCATTAAGTTAAAAGACAAAATCACGTCGTTTTGATAAATGTTTACCCATTAAGTTAAAAGGCAAAACCATTATATTTTTATGTCGTTAACTAATCTTGTGCTTCGTCTACTAGTTAAATAATCGGTCCATGTAAATGCAACATTGATTATAAATAATATGATTCATTAACTCGGCTCGACTTGACTCGAAATTTTTTTAACTCGATTTGATTCGAAAAAAATTCAAATTGAGTTCAGTTGCTAAAATAGGATTCGTCAACTCAACTAACTTGAAATTTTTTGACTCAATTCGATCAAATGCTCACCCCTAGTTTTATCTGGATTTATACTATTAGGTGTATTTCGGATTTCAGTTTACAATTTGGGTTTTTACGTTAATTTAATTATATAAATGATTTCGACTGTTAAACTTTAAATAATTAAGTTTGGTTTTCGGTTGATGGTTTGATGTAACCTCCAGACTTGGTCTTAATGTCTAGACTGGGTATGGGGTGTTATAGAAGAAGGCTCAACTAAATGCCAATGCCTACACATTCTCTTTTGTGTATTAGGGTTTAATGAGTACAATAGAGTGTCCAATGTCAAAGTGCCAAGAAGATCTGGGACAAGCTTGCCACCACCATTGAAGGAATAAGCCACGTCAAAGAATCCAAGATTGGCTTACTCATATTTGACTATGAGTTCTTCAAGATGAAGTTAGGAGAAAGTACTAGTATGCTCGTGAGTTATTGGAGCGCGCCAACATGCCAAATGCTAAACCAGTGGACACTCCTATGGTGAGTTCTCCCACTCTTACATCTTTAGTTGGGTACCACTTTCAGATGAAACTCTCTATAGACAGGTTGTGGGGAGTTTGCAATATTTGTGTTTGACCAGGCCTGACTTGTCGTTTGCCGTCAACAAAGTCAGTCAATACATGCATCAACTTCATGATGTGAACTGGATAGCAGTGAAGCATATTCTTCGGTATGTTAGGGGCATAATTGATTATGGTTTGTTGTTGCAAGAGTTTAGTATGAATTTAACTGGGTTTTGTGATTTTGACTGGGCTAGTTCACTAGAAGATCGCAAGTCTACTTTCGGTTTTTGTTTATATCTTGGTGATACCCTTATTGGTTGGATATCGAAGAAACAAAGTGTGGTGTCTCAGTCTACTTCTGAGGCGGAATATTGGAGTTTAGCAAATGCCACATCTGAGCTGGAGTGGTTTCGCTCACTATTGGATGAGATAGGTGTCAAGCTGAGTGGTACACCAATATTTGGTGTGATAATGCTAGCACTGTTTCCTTGACTGCAAATCCAGTACTACATGCTAAGGTTAAGCATGTTGAATTAGATATGCATTTTGTTAGAGAAAAGGTTCTTAGTGACCAGCTGCATGTGCGTTTTGTACATGGTTGTGATCAGGTTGTTGATGCATTGACTAAACCATTAACGATAGAAGCTTTTTCTCACTGTCGCAGTCACATGAATGATGTTGTTGCAGGTGTTCTTTGTCAAGATACTGAAAGGAGAATATTAGAGTAAAAACCTAAGTGTCTTAGATTCTAGTGTAATGAAGTTACTAAATAGTTAGTGTTAGTTGATGTTTAGTATTGTATAAATGTGTATAGTTTGTATGTTCAAAGGCAGGTTAATGAATTTTTTGATTCTTGAAATTCTAATAGCTATAGATAGTTCATGTGAAATGAAAAACTAGTATACTTATAATTTATATAAAAGAAAAGAGTTTGGATAAACTTTTAAACTAACATAAACACCATATTTATTGTTTATTATAGGTTTAAGGGTGTAAAAAACCCTCAATTTTTTTTTAAAAAAAAGCAATTAAGTTCCTATTTTTTTTTATTTTTTTATTTTTTGCACTCAATTGGGTACTTGAACTTTTAAAATGTATAAAAAAGACTCAAATTTTTTCACAAAAAGCAAGTAATCTCTTGCTTTTATTTTGCACTCAATTAAGTATTTGAACTTTCAAAATGCATCAAAAAGGCCATCAAATTTTTTTCAAAAAAGCAATTAACCCCCTACTCTTTTTTTTATTACACTCAATTGAGTACTTGAACTTCCAAAATACATCAAGAAGTCCCTTTGATTGTTAACTTTAACAGTTGGCCGTTAAAGTTAACCACCTTTAATTTTTATAAGTTAAAGCCGCCATGTGTCACAACCAAGGCATGACATGTGGCAAAATTTTTTATAAAAATCATAAAAAATGTAAAATATATAGAAATATAGAAAATAATTATAAAATTTTATAAAGTTGTAAGAAAATTATAAAAATGTAAAGAAATATAAAATTTGTAAAAAAAATATAAAATTTATCGTAATAAAAGAAGCATTTTATAATTTTTCTTCAAATTTTATTGATTTTTACTTTTATCATTTTTTGCCACATGTCATGCTGTGTTGCGACATGTGATGGCTTTAATTGAAAACAAACCCGGGTATCGTTAACTTTAATGATCAATGGTGTTAAAGTTAATGATTAAAGGACATTTTTGATGCATTTTATAATTTTTATAAAATTTTACAATTTTTTTATATTTTTTTACGATTTTTATAATTTGTTTCTAATTTTAATATTTTTTATATTTTTTTATTAAAATTTATAATTTTTTATTATCTTTTATTGGTTTTTATTTTTATCAATTTTTTGCCACATATTACGTCGTGGTTGTGACACGTAGTGGCTTTTACTAAAAAAAATTAGGGAAAGTTAACTTTAATGATCAATCGTTGAGATTAACGATTAAATGACCTTTTTGATGCATTTTGATAATTTAAGTACTCAATTGAGTGAAAAAAAGAGCAATGGATTAATTGATTCTTTTGAAAAAGTTTGAGGGCTTTTTTAATGTATTTTGAAAGTTTTAAGTACCCAATTGAGTGTAAAAAGAAAAAAAAAACTACTTAATTACTTTTTTTTTTTTTAAGTTTGAGGACGTTTTACCCTCAAGCCTTTTATTATATTACTACATAACCATTTAATTAATTAATATTATTAAAACAACATTTAATTAGATCTATATATTCTAAAATTAACTCAAATTTATATTCTAAAATATTTATATCCAAACACAATATTATCCCAAACACAAATATCATACACATTATTACCCGAAATAAAACCACTAGCAGAAGTTCAACATGGTTATTTCAATGTACAATAAGGAACAGGGATTAAAAACAAATCATCTTTTCTTCTTGCAGTTAAGCCAAATGATTCAGTCATTTCCAGATCTTCAAACTTCATCCCATTTGGGAGCTTCCAATCAAAATGGTACAGCAAACTCGCAAGTGGTAACTCAATACCGTGTATCCCGAACAAAATACCAGGACAAATTCTTCTTCCAGCACCAAATGGGATATACTCAAAGTTTGTTCCCCTAAAATCCATGGAGTTTTCCGAGAATCTTTCAGGGTGAAACTCCTCAGCATCTTTCCAGTAAACGGGATCTCTTTGTATAGCCCATGCATTTACAAGGACTTTACCTTTTGCAGCGATCTCATATCCATTTATCACACAATTTTCACGACATTGTCTTAGAATTAAAAGCGCAGGAGGGTGCAACCTCAAAGTTTCTTTCACTATTAATCTTAAGAATTTCAGTTCCTGAATCTTTTCTTCGTTTAATGAGGTAATGTTTTCCCCGAAGACTCTTCTTACTTCATTTTGTGCCTTTTTCATCAGTTTTGGATTTTTCAATAGTTCAGACATCGCCCATTCTACTGTTGTGGCTGATGTCTCGCTCCCAGCAGCAAATATGTCCTGAAAAGATATATTTAACACAAATATTATCAGGGGCACGTCAAATAGTTTAACAATACAATACACCAGTGGCAAAGTTAAAATTAACACTAACCTTCATGACAGCTTTTATGCTGTTATTTCCCAAAGGGAATTCAAGGTCATCTTGCTGTTGAAGCTGAAGGAGAACATCAACCAAATCAGCTTCAACCCCTTGATGATCTGCCTTGTTTCTCTTCTCTTTGTGTTCATTAACAATGTTTTCAAGGATCTTATCCGAAGCCTGGTGTAGTTTCTCCGCTTTAATCCTGGTTCCACTCATCAGTTTAAGCACTCCACTAGAAGGATACATATCAGCTAAACAGATAGCACCTGAGAGCTTAGTAGTTTCTTTGATGATCCTTATAAATTCCTCTTGGCTTTTTGTTTTCTTCCCAAAGGCAGCCCTCGCTGTTATCCCATATGTCAGTGAAAAAATTTTCTCACTAAGATTGATCGCAGACCCTTCACTCAAAGCTATGGACTTGATGAAATCTGTCACCTCTTCTGTTCTGATTGACTGGAATGATTGGACTCGGGTCGGGCTCAAAAGTTCCATGGTGCAGATTTTTCTCATTTGTTTCCAATAGTTACCATACGGTGTAAATATGATTGCTTTACAGTTGTATGACATAACCTCACAGGCTAGGACTTGAGGCCTTTGAGAAAAGATGGTATCATGAGTTTTAAAAACCTGTTCCGCAACTCTTGCAGATGAGATTACAACGGTGGGAACTTCTCCGAGCTGAAGCTGCATCAAAGCTCCGTATTTGTTGGATAAATCTCTTAGGGTGTGATGGGGAAAAGAAGTAATGAGTTGATGCAAGTTACCTATGACGGGTAATTTCCATGGACCTGGGGGAAGCTTATTGAGGTTGGGTTTCTTGGCTTTTGATGATATTTTCAGGATTCTTACAACGGTGAAGAAGAAAATTAGGAAAGTAATGAGGGGAACACATGGAAATTGAAACTCCATGGAGAAGAAAAGATGTGAGTTTTCCGGTACTAAATTCCAATTCAATTACAAATAAAAGGGGAAAATTATCATGTAAGCTATATATTAGTATTTTGTTTTTTATTTAAAAAATAAGTAAATTAATCTCAATATATTAATTCAAAGAGAAAATTGATTTTCTTTTTTGTTAAATTTTTTATCTAAATTAGTATCATTAATAGAATAATCAGACAGTGATGTATATCATGCCACGTGTACTTTATATTGATATATAAAAATCAGTTTTTAACAATAATAATGAATGAAATTTTTAAGAGAATAACTAGACCAATAAAAATTAATTTATTCATTTTTTAATTAAAAAAAGAACAATTTAAATTTTAATACAAAAAATTCCATAGTATTTGTACTCCAGTAATACCACTTGGTTTGCAAGTTGTGCCAACTTGAAAGCAGAGCACTCACAAATATGGGTCTACATAATTCTTAGATACCAAACCAGTAAAATACAAAATTCTTAAGATATAGAATTAATTCATGTAATTATTAAAAGTTGATACATAAAAGAGTTTTATATTTTCAAATTGATAAGAGTGTATTATCATCCACAAAGACAATTTACAGCTTTCATTTTCCAAAGCCATAGTTGAGTCAAATGAAAGGATATGGGCTCAACTCCGACCTTATCTTGGCGTTCGGGGTTTGAATTATTAAAATATCTAATTCGTTGCTTTTATGGTGGTGTGGGGCGTGCGATGGGCGCCTAAGAAGTTGTTATTGATTTTTCTCTTTCTTTTCAAAGAAGAAATTTTATTTATTGTAAATTCATTACAAAGGAGGAAATCTGTGGAATCCTTGATATAATGGACAAGCCCAACAAAAAATACAAATAAAGCAACGCTTTGTAAGTATATGCAAAAGGATCTAATAGAAACAAATGCCTAAACGAATTGAGAAATGAATTATTATTACTTCCTTATCTTGATTCAGCATACCAAGTGTATTTATATACAATGTGCATAGGAATAACTGCTGCTAACAACTTATGAACAACTCACTAACTACATAACAGCCTAACAGATTCTTCACTAAAGATATACTTTAACATTCACCCATCTTCCCGACATGTAAGATTTGAAGAAGACTACGAAAACGAGCAAATGCGGATGCAGACAAAGGCTTTGTAAGGATGTCGGTAACTTGATCACAGGTCGGAACCTCACCGACAATGAGAGATCCATCAGCCATTTTTTCTCGAATGAAAAACAAGTCAAGCTCAACATACTTGAACTTAGAATGTAATACGGGGTTAGCAGCTACCGCAACAGCACTAGAATTGTCACACCAGACAGCAGGAGTATTGTCGAGCTAAACTGTAATTCCTTCAACAAAGAAACTAGACAAGTAACATCACTAGTTGTAGCAGCCAGACTCCTGTACTCAACCTCAACCGTAGAGTGAGACACTACTTGTTGCTTTTTAGAACACCAAGAGATAGGTGTATTTCCAAAATACACACAGTAGCCAGTTATTGACCGTCCATCATCAAAATCCAAGCCCCAGTTAGCATCGGCATAGCCAATCAAAGATAGTCTGTCAGATGGGAGAAAAACTAACCCATAATCAACAATGCCACTTAAATATCGTAAGATTCGTTTTAACGCGATCAAATGAACACTAGTAGGCACATGCATGAATTGACAGATTCGATTTACCGCATAAGTAATGTCAGGCCTAGTAAGAACCACATATTACAATGCGTCAGCAAGACTTCTATATTTAGTAGGATCACTTAGACGAACTCACTCATCCTTAGATAATATAGAAGAACTGATCATCGGTGTGTGGACACCCTTAGCATTAGCTAACGAACTCCTGTCAAGTAGATCTAGAATGTACTTATGTTAGCAAAGATGAAGGCTCCTAGTGGACAATCGAGTAACCTCAATGCCCAAAAAATAATAAAGATCTCTCATGTCTTTAAGAGAAAACTCATTATGCAATTTTTGAACAAAAACATCAATACTGCCGAGTGCACTTCCAATAATGATAACATCATCCACATAAACCAACACATACATACTTGAGTCTTTTGTAACCCGAATAAACAGAAAGGCATCAGATTTTGATAAAAGAAACCCTACGGAGACAAGAAATTATTTCAATTTATCAAACCATGCTCGTGGAGCTTGGCATAGTCCATATGAGGCTTTCGTCAGACGACACACCAAAGGTTCTCCATTCAAACCATATTGAACATACCCTGGAGGTTGTTGCATGTAAACTTTTTTAGTAAGATCACCATTCAGAAAAGCATTGTTAACATCAACCTAACGTAGCTGCCAACCTTTGGAGACATCAATAGACAAAATAGTTCAAACGGTAGCAAGCTTAACCATTGGACTAAATGTTTCTTTAAAATTGCACCCTGGTCCTTGAGAGCAACCTTTTGCTACTAACCGAGCCTTACTACGAGCTATAGTACTGTAAGGATTCTTCTTCACTTTGAAGAGCCATTTACAACCAATCGTCTTTCGACCATGTGGTAAGGAAACAAGTTCCCAGGTGGAATTTTTGATCAAAGCATCATACTCAGCTTGTGTTGCCAACTGCCACTCCTTACTAGCAAAAGCCTCGGCAACCGTGCGTGGCTCACAATTAACAAATTTAACAGACAAAGCTTTGGGTTTAAAAACTCCCGCTTTGGATCAAGTAACCATGTGATGAGTATTACCCACACGCAGAGGAATAGAATGAGCAATTGGAGTGATAGTGGTTGGAGCGATATGATTGGATTCTTCTGATGAAGTAGACAAACTATTTTGATCATAACCAACACCTAATTCAACCTGTGAGTCTACTGGTCCAGTTGTTCTGGGACGAGAATTAGTGTTAACAGACAAAGGACGAAATAAAGATCCGGGAGTCGAGGAGGCCTATCAAACAGAGGCTGAATGATAGGAGCATATGTGGAGACACACCCACCATACTGAGAAGGAACCATAGTATTCTCAAGGTACAAAAATCGATGTTTGTCAAACACAAAATGTCGAGAGACAACAACCTTACCATCCGGTGTAAGACAGTGATACCCTTTATGTTGAGAACTATACCCTAAAAACGTGCACGACTGAGAACAAAATTCTAACTTGTGATTATGAAACGAATGCAGATATGAAAAACAACAACACCCAAACACTCGCAAATAATCATACGTTGGGTCTTGACCATGAAGTATCTTATAAGGAGACTGACCTTTCAAAACCGATGTAGGTAGTCTATTTATTAAATGAATAGCACAACAGAAAGCATAACCCCAAAAAGCTATAGGTAAATTCGCTTGAGCCAAAAGAGTAAGACCCATTTCAACAATGTGTTTGTGTTTCCGTTCGGCCACACCATTCTGCTCAGACGTATATGGGCACGAGAGTCGATGAACGATACCACGTTGAGCCAGAACTGCCGTGAAAGCACAAAACTCACCACTCCAATCACTTTGAAATTGTTTAATATCTTTCCAAAACTGAGTCTTGACCAACTTCTGAAACTGAATAAAACAGTCAACGGCTTGAGACTTATGTCGAATGAGATATATCCAAGTAAAACGACTACACATGTCAAAAAACGAAACATAATACCAATGATTCCCACAAACAAGAGACGCAGGTCCCCATAAGTCAGAGACAACCAAGGCAAAAAGATCAGTATATTCCGTAGTAGAGTTTGAAAAAGGCAATTTATGGGACTTTGCCTTTTCACATACAGTACAAATATTATCAAGAAAAAATTTATTGGAAATAATTTGACATTTATCTAAAATTGATTTAACAATAGGAGCGGAGGGATGACCAAGTCAGCGGTGTCATAATGCAAAAACATCACAACTGTCAGAGCGAGTCTGAAGCCCAGTGTTATGAATAGAAAGAAACACATTGGTTTGAATAGGAGCGACTGGTGAAAAATGATAGATCCCATCACGAGTGTGGCCCCGCAGTAAAATTTCTCGAGTCTGGATGTTCTTAATAACACAGTAAGACGGGTGAAATTTAAAAAAAAATGTTGTTTTCTTTAGCAAACTAAAAAACAGATAGAAAATTCTTCCGTATAGTCGGCACACACAAAACATTAGACAGATAGAGCAATTTATTTCTCGTAGGTAAGATGGAATTTCCAACACACGAAATTTTTGCAGGAGTCCCATCATCTATTAAAAGAAGAGATGTACCTAAGTATGGACTCATTCAAAGTAGAAGCTTCCTTGCAGACATGATGTGTAGCTCCTGAATCAGGATACCACGACGAAGTCCCTATAGGCATAGGAATGTAAAAATCAACATTATCAAAATTGGACCCATATTGGGCCGTATTCACATTAGACCCAGTAGTGTTCGAGAAATTCGACGTAGGCACATCAAGAACTTGGGACAACCTAACACATGGCGAGGAATCAAAACTAACAGTCGTATCTAAGGCCCTAACTCCAGGAATCAGCTTAGGAAAAACACGCGCCCTTGGCTTTGTTAACCACGGAACATTGGACCCACCATTCGGCCCATTAACACCCCCATTGGTGTGCCCAATACCTTGTCCACGACCAGGTGGGCCCTTAAAGCTAACACAATTTGCATTCGACCCAATTAGATGACTACTATGCCCAAAATTCTGGCCTACACTATTCGGCCTAGCAAGGCCATTGTATGACCTAAACTGTTGGCCTGGTCCATTCGGCTTAGCAAGGCCATCGTATGGCCCAACATACTGGCCTGCACCAATCGACCCAGGAAGGCTACTATATGGCCCAAAATTTGGGCTTGCGCCATCACCCAAAACAGCAAAAGGGTTATGTGAAACCCTAAAGTCTGGCATTTGTGAGATAGTCGCATCTAGTGGTAACCCCTCCCACCAGCGACCATGGCTGAAACCAGGTGGCACCGCCGTCGAAGAAGGCTCGAACTTTCTTGGAACCATCGAAGGGAAGGAGAAAGCACCATAAGCCTGAACCATCGCCGTTGCAGAGGGACCTTCGTAGTCCCGATTGAATCGATAAAAGCAGCATTGAGCCAAGTTCCCAAATTGGCCACAAATCTGGCACTAAATCCGAGAGTGAAAACTCCTTCCATGGCCACCAGTGGAGGGGCGACCACCACGCACGAGTTCCACCATCATCGGGGACGGAGCGGCCTTTATCAGATGTGCATGGAACGACACCTCTTGCACCATTCGAGTCTATCGACTCTCGTACACCAACAACACATTAATCAGTCTTTGCATGAAGGGGTTCGGATGAAAATGACGTGAGAGTGAGAACGACATCGTACCCGACGTCAAGCCCGCAAGAACAATCTTCACCTTCTCAGCCTCCAAGATTCGAGATCCAGATGCTTTGATCAAGGCACAGGTGTTTTGAATCTTAGCCACATACTCTTTTATCGTCATATTACCTTTGCTGATCGAGTGCAACTCATGTTTTATGCGAGATAATTTGGCTTCGGTCACGGCGGTGAACAATCGATTCGCGGTACTCCATACGTCGCACGCCGTCTTGGCATCTGTAAAACAAGAGAGAAGAGTACTACTAATAGTGGATAACAACCAAGATGCAAGCAACTTATCTTGCTGATGGAACAACGATGCCTCTAGATTTGAAACCAGAGGACCCTCCGGAGATGGCACAAACCGTGGTGGAGCAGGTAAAGTTCATTCGATAAAACTTGTCAACTCATATCCTTCAATAATCAAGTGTATATGCTGTTGCTACTAAACGAATGACTAAATGAATTGAGAAATGAATTATTATTACTTCCTTATCTTGATTCAGTATACCAAGCGTATTTATATACAACGTGCATAGGAATAACTGCTGCTAACAACTTATGAATAGCTCACTGACTGCATAACAGCCTAACAGATTTTTCACTAAAGATATACTACTCTAACACGCTTGACTAAGAGTCAGACCATACTAATGAAAGAACAAGCTATACTTGAATTAAGCTCCCACCGCTGAATACAGAGGAGCAAAGTAAGACCCTTGCCAAAACACGGACAGATAGAACAACATTGAAAAATGCGGCGCTAGTCATCAAAGTCAAACAAGCCACCTTGAACCATAAAGTCCCTTTTCAAGCCCTCGCTCTGATAAAATGGAAATGCAACTATTAACTTGAAGTAACAGATATGTAAATGCTCAAAATAGATAAACCAAAAATGAGTCAAAGAAGACTTGAGGAAATGAGCTGCTAGCAACTCAAGAAAATACTTGTGAATACACAAGTCATCCTTGACTCGAGATAACCTCCATTGTAGGAGAAGCCAAGGGCTACACCCTAAGCCATCTTATTATTCCGAGAAAAGTAAGGCCTCTTAATGCTGAAAAAATGCAAGGGCTGGCAAGGATGAGCAAGAGGGTTTGAGGACGAGTGAGATGGAAAGGAAAGGAGAAGGTGAAAGGAAGTTAGAAAAGGGAAGGGAAGGTAGATAGTAGCGAACGACACAATTTTAGAGTGACCTGCATTGTAGTTTTTTTTTTTTTTTTTTTTTTGTAAAGTTTCTAATTTATATATAACTAAATGAAGAGTTTTTTTATGCAAGAGTCTCTTCTACTTTCGTTAGTAGTCAAGGGTTTGATTCTCGTCATGGGTGTGGAGTAGCTTTAAAACTCGTAGATAACATCTACCTCTTAATTTACCTACAGAACGCGAAAGATTAATTATTGGACTCGATCCAGTGAATACTTGGGAAATAAAAAAAGATGGAGAGTTTTTTTTAATATACTATTTTATGTAATTCAATTATATATATAAAAATCTTTATTCATTTTAATTGTTAATCTTGAGAAAAATATTTAGTAAATCGAGTTGTTGTAATAAAATTTTATTGAAAATATATTATTTTTATTTTAATTAATTAATTATTGCATTATAGGAAATTTTTTAATCCTATAGCTGCCATGCGAAATGTGATAATTTGACGATACTCACTGGCTTTACAAAGAGATCGTCCCTGATATACATGTATCTATTCTAACTACTGAGCGCATGATGGGCGGTAAGGAATGGGAATCAGGTACAAATCGCTTTTTCTTCTAACAGAAGCACCAAAAGCCTCAGTCATGTCTAGATCCTCATTTTCATTCCATTAGGGAGTTTCCAATCAAAATGGTACAGTAATTGTGCAAGGGAAAGCTCGACAACAGCCATACCATATGACATGCTAGGACACATCCTCCTTCCACCGCCAAAGGGAATAAATTCGAAGTTAGCCCCTTTATAGTCAACTGAACTATGGATGAATCTCTCTGGATTGAATCTCTCGGCTTCACTCCAGTAGTTGGAGTCTCTTCCAATTGCCCATGCATTAACAATCACTTTGGTCTTGGCTGGTATCTCATATCCATTAATCTCATATCTCTCACTATTTTCTCTTGGAATTAGCAAAGGTAGAGGAGGGTGTAATCTTAGAGTTTCCTTTATAACCAACTTCAAGTACTTCAATTCATGAAGGTCTGATTCGTTGACATCCCCTGTTCTATAATAGACTTGCCTCACCTCAGCTTGCGCTTTTTCAAGGATTCTAGGATTTTTCATCATTTCCGACATTGCCCATTCTACTGCAGTTGAAGATGTCTCAGTCCCAGCAATGAGCATGTCCTGAAAAGCAGTTCAACTTGGTTTAAGTACAAAACATGTTCGTACTGCTTTCAAGCAACTGAAGAAAGCAAAGTCTCATATATTTGAATACTAAATAAAGGTTCCTTTGCGATGATATCATCCTCTAGGCTCTAGCTTGATGTTATTTGATCTTTGGGCATGCAAAGGTATGGGACTATATGCGAACAAATATAAACAAGCAAGACATGAGATATAAAACTACTAACCAGTATAACAGCTTTGATGTTGTCAGTCGTTACGGGAAATTCAAGGCCTCCGTGATCCTGGAGATTCAGAAGAACATCAAGTAGATCATCCGTTTCATCATCACTGTTTCCCAGATTTGCATTGCTAGCTCTATGTTCTTCAATGATGCTTTCAAGCATCATGTCCAAATCATGGTGAAACCTCTCAAGTTTGGCTCTCATCCCACTGATCATGGGAAGCAATTTGATGGAAGGAAACAGATCGGTAATACTGAAACCACCTAAAGCTTCCACAAATTCTTTGACAATTGGAATGAATGTTTCGTGTTGCAGCTTGCATCTTCCGACCAAAGTAGTTCTTAAAGTGATGTTATATGATTAAGTTGCATAACATTTCTCCAAAGTTGATTTCCGATCCTGTATTACAAAAGATGGATGTAATTAAACTTGATACCTCCTCTTCTCTGATTGAGTGGAATGATTGTACACGTTTCGTACGTAACAGCTCCAATGTGCAAACTTTTCGAAGCTGTCTCCGGTGGCTTCCATATGGTGTAAAACCAATATCTGAAAAATTATACAACATGATTTCTGCAGCAAGGAGATATGGCCTGTTAGCAAAATTGATATCATGTGTTTTCATTACTTCTTTAGCAGCCTCTGGAGAAGAAACAACAATGTGTGATAATTCACCAAGTTGTAGGTGCATCAGGGAGCCATGCCTTTTGGCTAATTCGGTCAAGCGGTGATGGGGGAGAGAGACCATTAAAAGGTGCAAGTGCCCTATAAGAGGTAGTTTCAATGGTGCAGGGGGTAGATTTTTGGGTGAATCCTTTATTTTGGATCTCATCCATAGCTTCAACACCATGAAAATGAAGACAAGGAAGGTGAAGGACAACGGGAGCATCTTGAATTGGTTATCCATGGAAAAACTGGTGATGAAATTGCATTGCTTCTGAATTTATGCAGAATCGGGAATCTAGTTGCATGGATCTGATAGAGATGCCTTCGTGGGCAAGCAAGAAGACAACGGTGGCTATGAGGGAAAGCAGACATATTACTATATTAATAATATTCGTAATTAGCATAATTAATATAGCAAGCGGCAACTCGGTATTTGGTAAAGCATATCTAATACCAGGATAAATCCTTGTTCTACCACCAAAAGGAATGAATATTGCAAAACTTGTTTCTCTGAAATCAATGGAACTATCCATAAAATCTTTTGAGGATCAAATTTCTCAGCTTCTTTCGAGTAACTCGGATCTCTTCCAATAGCCCAAACATTGATTATTATTTTGGTTTTAGCTGCGATTCCGTGCCCTTTGATCATACAATCCTCACGACATTCTCATTTGATCATCAAATCCTAAAAATTACTAAAAAAAAGATACACGACAGCCATTATGCATAGTTGGAGAAAGAGAAGAGCCTAAAGAAATGTTGGAAACTCCTGTTTGAGCTTCTGCTTATAGAACTTTCATACCTTTGTTTGTCTCTTTCTGAATAGATTTCACCCATTTTTTAAGACATTCTTAAGTTCAGTAGGAAGTTAGGTCGACGATTTTGCTTAAAAGAAAGAAAAATATACATCAATATTCTTTCATACTCTTCTCAAAGTAAGCGTAAGAATATTTGCAGTGACGTAAAATTTTAATTTAAACTTTTTATAATTTATAAAATTTTAAAATGGTAATGATAAAATCATACTTTGACTCTCTAAAAATAATAAATATTTAATTCAACCTCTTAGAATTATAAAGATACAAAATTTTAAAATGAAGAAATTACATTTTTATTATCGTAAAAATATGTAATTTAATTCCGTCACCAAAATTTCTTTTTCTAGCTCCGCCACTTGTAGTGTTGATAAGGGACTAAAATAATATTGATTCCAATGGCTTGTTAATTAGTTCCTCTTGAGAAGAAGTAGAAAGTTCATCCAATTGTAGACTGACAATTAGAGTATTAAATAGCTCAGCTTAGTTGTTAGCTGTTAACTAACAGATCAGTTAAGTCTGTTAGTTCATCCAGTTGTAGACTGACTATTAGTTTCACACTGACCATATTATATAATTAACTGTGTCGAAACCTTTTTTTTTTTAATCGTCGACTTTTTATTTTAAGAAAAGACAAAAATGAGAGTCGCCACCAACCTTTTTTATGAGGTGTGATCGGATCACCTTGTTATTTAATCGTTTTAATAAAATGGTTGATTTACTAAAACAACGATTTTTCTTTGGTCTAAAAAAAATTTAGAAAATGGATTCGGGAGTCTGTTACGCACGAGGAATGATTAGCACTCTCGTGACACCCAAAATTGGTATCTAGTCGATTAATTAATGTCTTAATGTCGAAAGTTGAAAACTTGAAAAGAATTTAAAATACGATCCCTCATTGTATTAATGTACATATTTTTTAGTAAAATCCCTTAAATAGATCAAAACATATGTAAAAGGCTTTCTTATCTCGAGGTAACAAAAGGCCGTATCCCGTAAGTTAGGACATGACGTCTCGAATTCTCGAAAATAAACTTGTATTTTAATTTTTATATTAAATCTCACATATTTTAATTTTAAAAGGATATTTATTTATTTAGATTCAACGAGAAAATCGAAAATCCCGTAAGTTAGGGCACGACTTCTCGAATCTCCAAATACGAAATATTGCCTATTTTTAAAATTTCCCTTTTTTTTTAATAACATATGTAAAATTTAAAACGATGGGTATTTATCTTATTTGGGGGTATAGTATAAAAACAACTATGGGTAAATATGATTAAACATGATTAATGACGTGATTTTAATGAAATAAGATAAAATGGTAATGTATAGAAAATGGAACGATGATATGTGAAAAATAAAAATGTCGCGCTAGTAAATGACAATAATATGAATATATTATTAAAACTAATTAATATAATGGCGATAATCACATAATATATACTATTCTAATACTAATATGAATAGTCAAAGAAAAAAATGAAATAAATAATAAATAATAACACTAATAATAATAATAATAATAGTAATAGTAAGGAGGGTGAAAAAATATGCACATGAAAGAAAAGAGGACAATACCAATTTTAAATATAAAAATGACAAGGAAATAAATAAATAAATAAATAAATAAATAAATAAATAAATAAATAAATAAATAAATAAATATAGAGGAAAATAATTTATAAAATATTGAAGATAAAGGACTAAATTAAAATGTAAATAAATTAAGGGTGCAATTTGTAATAAAATGCATGAATAGATAATAATAATAATAATAATAATAATAATAATAATAATAATAATAATAATAATAATAATAATAAGAATAAGAAAAAGAAACAACACAAAAAATAAAAAGAAATAAGTAGATAAATGAGTAAATATATGAATAAATAAATAAATACGAAGGAAAATAAAATATAAAAGATTAAAAGTAAGGGACTAAATCGAGATCTAAACAAAATTTAAAGTACAAATCATAAATAAAAAAAATAAAGAATTTAAACAATAAAGTAGGGTAAAGGACTAAAATCAAATGTGAAAAAAAGATAGGGATCCAGTAGGAAATTTCCCCTTTGTCCTTTAAACATGTCGTTCCCAAGGGATCAAATTGAAACAACATCAAAATCATCGAGCATAAATTAAAAGAACAAAAAGACTGGATTTAAAAATAATAAAAAAGCAGAAGGACTAAAGCATAAATATCTCTCAGGTTAAAAAACGTGCGGATCCTACACGGTTTGGGTCGGGTCGTCGGGCTCCGCATTGAAACGATGTCGCTTTGGCGCGTTTGAAGCCACTTCAAAACGTCGTCGTTTTAGTTAGTTTATATAAGTTAAAAAAATTTCAAAAAAAATCATTTACCCTTCATTTAAAAAAAATAATCTGAAAGCCCCTCATTTTTTCTCTCAAGCTTTCTCAGGAACGGCCTTTGAACCGTCGAGCTTCGCCGCAACGGCCGCCGATCACCGGCGACGGCTCCGCCGTCCATGGTGGCCGAAAAACAGAAAAAGTTTTCTTTTTTCGGCCTTTTGACTTCCAAAGCCCGGATCTGAGGGCTAAAAGCCTAAAAAGGTAAAAAAAAAAAACAAAAAGCTTCAATCTTTTTCGATTCGCCCCTCTTTTTTTATTATATATATTTGATTATTTTTTTTTTGCTTTCGAGAAATATAAATAAACACAAAAAAAAACTTTGAAGTGTTTTTATTTTATTTTTGTATTTCGATTCTTTTTTTTAAATCCCCCCTTTTACAATATGTTCTTTAGGCTTTTTATAGCCGATTTTACAACATTAAAATACATATATTTTTTATTTTGTCACTGTTCCTGCGTCTGCGTCTGCTTCTATTGTTCCTGTCTTCTTTTTGTTCTCTTTTGCAGGTTCGCGAGGTCAACAAAGGCGGAGACTCCAGATTTTTGCCATTTTGGTACAAGAGAGGCAGACCTCGGGCGATGGGCGCACTGACACGGCACGTGGAGCAGCGGCATGGCGCACAAAGGAGGCTAGGTTTTTTTTTACTAAAAATTTGTTTAGGTTGTGGGCTAACGGGCTGTTAAGGTTTTTTGGTTTTTTGGGCTCTTTTGGGTTTGTAATTTTTGGCCTGTAACTTGTTGTAAATGGACTCTGAACTTTAATTATTTTGGTTTAAATTATGCTTTATTTTTGTAATCTGGGCCCGGGCTAAATTGGCCTATTACAGCTGCCCCTCTTTGCTCATTGTCGTGTAACGAGAATGGAGCAAAGACTTTAAAAGGGCCAATTTTGCATGGTCTTGTCGAATCTTGACTTCTTTGGTGCTTCTCTTTTTCAAGTAGCCTCATTCCATCCCACTGCATCTTCAGGGGTGTAGAGTAAGTGTTTCGATCTACTCCACTGTAACTTCAGGGAGATTAGACTTGTAGCTTTAATCTGCTCCATTGCGACTTCAGGGAGATGAGACTCGTATCTTCCATCTTCTTCACTGCAACTTCAGGAAGATAAGATTTATGGTTTCAATCCGCTCCACTGCAACTTCAGGTAGATAAGATTTGTAATTTGTAGCTTTAATTTGTTCCACTGCAACTTCAGGGAAATAAGATTTGTTATCTTCAATCTGCTCCACTGCAACTTCATAGAGATAAGATTCACTATCTTCAATCTAATCCACTGCAACTTCAGAGAGACGAGAGTCGTATCTTCAACCTGCTCCACTGCAACTTTAGGGAGATAAGGTTTATAGCTTTAATTTTCTCTACTGCAACTTCAGAGAGATAAAATTTGCTATCTTCAATCTACTCCACTGCAACTTTAGGGAGATCAGATCTGTAACTTCAATCTGCTCCATTGCAACTTTAGGGAGATCAGATTTGAAATTTGTAGCCTTAATCTGTTCCACTGCAACTTCAAGGAGATAAGACTTGTGGCTTTAATCTGCTCCATTGCAACTTCAGGGAGATAAGATTTGTCACGATGACTTCAATCCATCCCACTGTAACTTCAGAGGTATAGGATTTGTGGTTTCGCTGATCTATTACACCGTTCTCTAGGGAACATGACCTATAGAATCCATTTTATGGGCCTATATTTATGCCAAGCTATTAGGATGTTATGATCAGAATGAATCAAATGCTCCTAATTAGATGTGTATGAATGATGTTTGCATGAATGCAGAATGTCATTTTTTTTTTCCGAGAATGATCCCCTTTTAATGCTTAGGTTGACACTACTCGTTGTTCACCAAGGTTCTATCACTGATGTATTACCCTGCCTTCTTGTTCAGCTAGTATATTTGACAGAGAACCCGAAGAAATAATCATCAATTTAGATTATTTTTTCCCAAATATTTCCAACTCTTAAATTTGGTTAGTTCTGACTAGTGGTCCTATTTCAGGTCCTTGTACTATTTAGAAAGCTTTCGGAGCAATATGCAAGAAATTATTTTACTTGAATATTATTAGCCCATTAATCGTTATTTCAATGAAAAAATGCTTGAAAAAGATTGTATCAATGGACAAGATTGAAATTTATTGGGAGCAAGACTCGAAATGAATGGATTAATCAAAGAAAGCAAACGCTGCTAAAATACAAGATGAGTAAGATAAAAATAAGTGCCCCAAATATCGTAGCATGAACTTCTCTGCACAAACTTCTTGAGGACCATTTTGAGCTTGATATGTGTTTAGGAGATCTAGAGTACTTGGTTGATGCCCCAAGATGTAACGTTCCTCCTCCTTGTTAATTCTGAGGGGACAAGACTACCACATGCTCCATTTTCGATCAAAATTTGAGTTTCCCTTTATCAAGTTTTCAACTCAAAACCCCTTTAGTCTCAAGACGCCCTTTACGGGTTTTCGCCTTGGCCTCTCCTCTTTCTTTCTTTCTTTTTCTTTTTTTTTTAAGTGAAGTACTTCTTGACTGAATCCGAATTTACAGAATTAGGAAAGTTTTTGCCATCCATCTCGGTCAAAATCAGAGCTCCTCCAGAAAAGGCCTTATTTACCACATAAGGTCTTTCCCATTTTGGCATCCACTTTCCTCTGAAGTCTTTTTGTATGGGAAGGATATTTTTCGATACCAGGTCCCCCTCATGTAATTCTCTAGGGCGAACCTTTTTGTCATAAGCTCGCATCATTCGTTTTTGGTACCTTTGACCATGACAGATAACCCTTAGCCTCTTTTCTTCGATCAAGTTTAGCTGATCATATCGAGATTGGATCCATTCTGCTTCATCTAACTTCGAATCTGACAAAACGCAGAGAGAAGGAATCTCGACTTCAATAGGCAAAATCGCCTCCATTCCATAAACCAGTGAGAAAAGTGTTGCCCCGGTGGAGGTTCTGACAGACGTTCGATAAGCATAGAGGACGGATGGTAACTTCTCATGCCAATCTTTATAAGTCCCAGTCATTTTCCCCACGATCTTCTTAATGTTCTTATTGGCTGCCTCCACTGCACATTTTTGGGCGATATGGTGACGAGTTGTGGTGTTTGATCTTGAATTGATTATAGACCTCCGCTATCTTACTATTGTTCAAGTTCAATACATTGTCAGATATGATCATTTTTGGCATTCCATACTGACATATGATCTTTTTCTTCAAGAATTTGCTGACTGTCGATTTTGTGACATTGGCATATAGAGTGGCTTCTACCCACCTAGGTGAAGTAATCAATAACCACGAAGATGAATCGATGCCAATTGGAATCTTTTGGCGATATCGGCCTAATGACATCTATGCCCCACATAGAGAAAGGCTTTGGAGAAGTCATGACATGAAGATGTGAAGGAGGTACATGAATGTTGTCTCCATAAATTTGACACTTATGACATCTCTTGGCGTAATTAATATAATCCCCTTCCATGGTGGACCAATAATACACGGATCTCATGATTTGTCTGGCCATTGTAAAACCATTAGCATGTGTTCCGCAAACACTCACATGGGCTTTTTCCAAGATTTTCTTAGCCTCAACAGCGTCCACGCATCTTAGTAGCACTTGATCATTTCTTCTTTTGTATAGGATCTCCCCGTCTGAGACATAGTCACTGGCCAGTCTTCTCAACGTCCTTTTATCATTCTCAGTTGCTTGGTCAGGGTATTCACGATTCTTCACATATCGCAGTATATCGTGGTACCAAGGGTGATCATCCTTTTTTTCTTCTTCGATGTTGTAATAATGAGCTAAAGTCTCATAAATACTCATCTAGATAGGTTTTACATCCTCTTGTTTGTTCACTTTGACCATGGAAGCTAAGGTAGTCAGGGCATCAGCCATTTGATTTTCATCTTGTGGGAGATAGCAGAAGGTGATGTCATCAAACTCTTCAATTAGCTCCAGAACCAGCCTTCGGTAATTGATCAATTTGGGGTCTCTCATCTCCCATTCACCTTTGAGTTGATAGATCACTAATAATGAATCCTCATATACCTCTAGCTCTTGGATCTTACGTTCTATGGCTGCACGGATACCCATGATGCATGTTTCGTATTCTGCCATATTATTCGTGCAATCAAAATCCAATTTAATAGTGAAGGGATAATGATCTCCGTTTGGGGATACCAAGATTGCCCCAATTCCGCTTTCCACAACGTTTGAGGCTCCGTCGAAGTTTAGCTTTCAAGGATGATCTTGAGAGTCTTCTTCAGTGGTTGCAACATACATTAGATCTTCATTCAGGAAATCAAAGTTCAAAGGCTGGTAATCTTCTAGAGCTCTACTGGCCAGAAAATTTACTATTGCGCTCCCTTTTATAGCCTTCTAATTCACATAGACTATATCAAAATAGAAAAATAGTATTTACCATCGGGCCATTCTTCTATTCAAAGCAGTCGACTGATCGTGTGTCGAGAGTCTTAATATTTATAAAATGAATGATCTAGCCTAGAAACTAACTATCACCATGATTGAGGCAAGCGCACCTATCGATTAGTAGTATATCTTAGTGGCAAGACCGGAATGTCGAACCCAAAGGAACCAAAAGTACTAATACTGACTTTCTTTTTATTATTTAGCCTAATAATTAAGGGATTTGTTGTTTATTCTAAAATTAACTAACTACTAAGACAAAGACGCTAAGACACAGAGAATGAATTGGGGAAAATACTTGTGGGAAAAACCAATTGATTAAGACAATACCCGAGGAAGAATCCACCTAGACTTTACTTGTTATTTAACTCTGAACTAGACGATTTATTCACTTGACTTGATCCGTAGGATTCCCTAATTTATATTAATACCTCTCTCGAGGCTACTAACGTCTAACCCTAGGTTGATTAATTGAAATCTCTTTCTAATTAAAACCCTAGGGATTGCATTAACTCGATCTATGGACTCTCATATTAGGTTTAACCCTAATCCTAAGTGATTTTTGTCATCCTATCTCTAGGGTTGCGATCAACTCCGCTTAACTATGCTAGATCTACTCTTAAACAGGGAATATTCCTCCATTGCCTAAGCACATCAATACTTGAATCAATATCCTGAAATATCAAAACAAGAATTAAGAACACATAGTTAAGAACAAATCAAGTATTTATCATATAGTTCAGAAAACAATAATAAGATCCGTCTTAGGTTTCATCCCCCTCAGGTATCTGAGGGGTTTAGTTCATAATCATAAAAGAATACATCTCAGAAGAAAATATAAAACAAAATATAAGAAAACCCTAAAACCCCCTGAAAGAATTGAAGGAAAGATCCTCCGTCTTGAGTATGATTTCGGCTTCTTGAGATGAATCAACTGGCTTTCTTCGAGTAAATCCCACAATTCTGACCTCTCTGGCTTGGCTCATTGGCCTCGCTGGACGCTCCCTTCAAGGTTGGCCTTTAGGGTGTTTATATAGGCTTTTGGAATATCTTTCTTTGCCTCTAAGTATCCCATTCCGAATGAAACTCATTTTGGTTAAAACAGGGACACGCCCGTGTAACACGCCCGTGGTCGACTCCCTTGGTCGTGGTCGATCCTGTTTGCCACACACGACCGTGTAATCTGGCCGTGTACGATGTTCTAGGCCGTGTCCCAGTTGTTACTCGAAACACACGGCCGTGGGTCATAGTCCAGGCCATGTGAGTCTCTAAGATAAGCCCATTTTCTCTGTTTTCGGCCCGTTTCTCGTTCCTTTCGACCTCCGATGCTCTCCTAAGTATAAAACATGAAATTAAAGGATTAGGAGAATCAAATTCCATAATTCAAAGGATAAATAATCCAAAAAGCATGCTAAATGTGGGATTAAAATATATATAAATTACGGTTTATCAAATACCCCCACACTTAATCATTTGCTTGTCCTCAAGCAAAATTCTCAATTCACAATTAAAATTAACTCCCCTTAATTCATAATTCTCATCAACAATGTTTCATCATAATTCATAGGTAATTCATACATGGATAATTCAACTCAAAGAGTCCTAAAGATTCAAACAATCTAACTCATATATTTTTGTAGCATGAAAACATAGGTGTTTCCCCTCATCTAAATAATTACCTCTAATTCAAAATCGACAAGGGTTGACATCCTCACTAAAGATTCACTCAAATCACTCGAAGTGTTTAAGGTTCAGGAAAAAGCACTCATAAGTCAAACATGAAAAGTTAATCCCATAGGCTTGCATGAAAATCAAATCTCCACCACTATAATATGAGATGATACACAAATCAAAAGGTCTTTAAAAAGGGTTGTAACGGGGCTTGGGTTAAAGGTGTGGATAAAGGCTAAATTAGAGGGTTAGAATCGAGATTGACCTGACAAATTACCTAACTAGAACAACGAACTGATAATGAATAATTACATCAATTGAAAACTTGTAATACTAATAACACGAGCTTCTTCTAAATATGTGAATTTAATTGTTTTAAGCTCATAGAACATAGAACTAATGATGAATAGATTTTCTAACATTTTTTTAAGAACAAATCATATAATAAAAGATGGATTCAACTATTGAAATGAATAAAATAATTAGACAACCGATCAAATCAAAACTCGATATAAGAGTGGTCAAGAGAAATGGTAATAACAAATACAAGATGGGTTTTGAGTTAATATTAGTGGGTGAGTCAATAAAAGGGTTGTTAGGATCAAATGGGTTCACTAGGGGTTAATTGTGAGGGTAGGCTTTTAGTGGAGTAAGTGGGTTAAAACCTAAGTGCCTTTATCATCTCTGTATATCAAATCAAAGGTGTGGTCTCGACATGTATAATCGAAGCAAGTTCTAGAATAACAAATCAATGTTGACACACTCATAATCAATAAAGTGAGCAAGAAAAGGAATGTATGCTCTAAAAGGCTCAAGATCTCACAAAAATTATGGGCTTTTGATGTCAACCTTGTAAATTTCAAATTTCAAGGTAATCATTAGATTCAGGTAAACAACCTAACAAATTTTTAATTCTGAAAATAAACTCATCATGCTTGATTCTCTAGTCTCTTAAAGTTTAAATCATCACTGCATAATTAACTATGACTTAATCCAAAACATATCAATGAAAATCATAAATCAAAAGAAATTTCATTCTAATAGTAATATGAGAAAATTTACTTAAAAACAAGACATAATTCAGGGATTTGAGAATAATGCAAAAAGTTAGGAACTTTTTCAAAATAAAGTTCACCCCCCACACTTAAGATGTACATTGCCCTCAATGTATAAAGATATATATGAAATCATAAGAGATAGGGAGAAGTGAAACTTCCTGAATTTTGGATGGATCATTGAGTCGGAAGTGTAGAAATTTGATTCGGAGGTGAAAGATAAGTTGGAGGAGGCATGGCATGTTTTCCTCAGTATAGATGGTTATTCTAGAGTTATATTTTAGGGTTTTAAACTACGAGACAATCATTAGGTTCTTCAGAATAAGGATTACTCAAATTTTTTTTTCGAAAGATGCAAATTGGATAACAGCTAATATGGAATCTAAAAATAATTGAAATAAAGATAAGATAAAAAAAATAAAGATAAGAGTAAAAGTTAAAAAAAAGTATTTTTAGGAAAATTTAAAAATAACATAAACATATGAAGAGAAAAAGACTCAGAAGTCATCATTGTCCGATGGCTCGCACGGTGGGGGCGGCGATGAGATGTAAAGGTGCTGACATATCTGGTGGAGAGTGGCGTCGATGTGATCGAAGTGCTGGAAACGGTGCTGCTCAAATCGTGTGAGGTGCTCAGATATGTTCGAAAGAGAAGCTGCCGCATGAACTGGGCGATGGCTCGGTGTTGGCTCCTCGTGTGGGTGTGGGACATCGTCAGTAATGTCCTCAGGGTCCTCTTCCTCGGTGGTATGGGCTAGCCGGTATTGGGGAGGATCGGTCCCACAGTGACGTTTAATCATCCGCATGTTTATCATCGTCGAGATGCCATGTAGAGACATCTGGCCTATCAAGGTGAGCGAGGCTGATTGTGCTGCAGTATTGAGGAGACCAAAGTGTCTCGTGAGTCGTGTTACATAAGGCCCCATTGAAATGACCCCCTTACGATGTCGCTCGTTTGATGTTGGATGGCTAGAGCGATGAAGTAGGCAAGGTTGAAAACATGTCCGTTCACCATGCACCATAGGAAATAGGCGTCATGGGTTTTAACTACCCCAGTGCTCTCTCGTTGTCCTGTCAATGTATGAGCTAAAATGGCATGTAAGTACCTCAAAGATGGGGCGAGTGTAACAGCCCGATTTAGGGCCTAGTCGAAATAGTGGTGTGAGACCACGAATCCGTGGTGAATTTATGAGTTTTTAAGGTTCATGCCATGTTTGCATGTTAGTGTGAAAGTTTCATGAAGCAATTTTGTTAAAATGAAGTTGAATGGTCAAAAAGGACCAAATTGCAAAAGTTATAAAATGTGAGTTTCTAGAAGCATTTTGTATGAAATAGCTTTAGAATATTAATTATGAGTCCTTAAATAGAAATTTTCCCAAATTATAAATTTTGGACAAAATTGGACATGACTTAGTAAATGGTGATATTTTTAAGAGAAGGGTATTTTGGTCATTTACCTATTAAATGATTAATAAAGGAAAAAGATGAAAAAAATCATTATCATCTTCTTCCTCATTGCCGAAATTTTCAAAGAAGCCATAGCTAGGGTTTGCTCATCTTTCAAGCTTGCTAGTAAGTTCATCTTAGTCCCGATTTTAATATTCTTCGTGTTTTTGAAGTCCTCGTATTATGAATTAGCTATTTTTAGCTATAAGATGAGCTAAGATGCATGTTCAAAAATCTACCCATGAATGAAATGCATGCTAAATGATGTTTTATGGAAGTTTATGAGAGTTTGATGTTAGATAAACATCTTTTTCTAAGTGAATTTCATGAAAAATGAGCATAGGGACTAGTTTGTAAAAGTTTTGAAATTAGTCATACCTATTAGAAATAATGAGAATTGATAATGGCTATAGTAGAGAAAATGAATCAGCTAAGCATGTAGTCTAAGAAAGTTGAATGAAAAATTATTTTACGAGCCTTGGGGCAAAAGTGCAAATATGAGAAAGTATAAGGGCAAAATAGTAATTTTGCCAAAGTATGAGTTAAGAGTCAATTTAGTCAATGTGAGTATTAAATGATCTATTTATGACTATAGATCAAGAAAAACAAAGCCCGGATCGAAACCGAGGCAAGGACAAAATCGAGGACTAAATTGCATATCTACATACATTTTGTATATTGAGGTAAGTTTGTATGATTTCTAAGCTTTATGATTTATGTCATTGAATTGCTTAGTATAATGTACAATGTTATTATGAAAAACGTTTAATGTTATGTTAAACAAAGAAATTAATGAGATCAAGCATGAGAAAGCCCCGATTGAAGTTGAATAACTTAGGATACTCGATCTACCACATGAAACAAGAAAGTCCGTATAAGACCAAGCCAAGGCATGGCATCTGCAAGCAAGCAAGATATCATGTAAGTCCAAGGCAAGCTTGGCATTAAATTAGTTATCATGTAAGTCCAAGGCAAGCTTGGCATTGAGTAAGTTATCATGTAAGTCCAAGGCAAGCTTGGCATTGAACAAGTTATCATGTAAGACCAAGGCAAGCTTGGCATTGAAAAGTTATCAAGAGAAAGAGATCCCATATAAGTCCAAGTTAAGACATGGCATTGGTGAGAACAAGAAAGACTTCGTATAAGTCCATGTTAAGTCATGGCCTCGAAATTTAGATGAGATTTAGTATCCTCGGTTATTCATATAAATTCATCGGGCAACGAGTTAAGCTCCAAAGAGATAACAAGAAAGCTAAGTAAGTAAGGTTATTATCAAGTGATAAAGAATATTATTCATGTTATGAATGACAAATTAGAAATTATGAGTATTATGTTCAAGTATGCTGATCAATGTGATCTAATGATACAGGTACTTTGTTTGCCTATCAAGTATGAGTAAGTAAGCTTTATAGCTGAAATTTACGATGCCATTGTTTATGTCAAATGGTTTATATTAAGCAAGTACGTTGCTATGTGCATTATGCAAACTTACTAAGCTAAATTCTTACGTCTTTTATTATTTCTGTCTATGTAGTCCCGCCAAGCTAACTTGTGGATCGTTGAAGTCGGAGCTCGAATCACACTATCAACCGCTATTTTGGTATAGCCAAGTTGTTTTTATTAAGTATGGCATGTATAGGAAACATTTCATTTTGAGTATATGTCTTAGAAAGGGGAAAAGCATGGGCTATCAAGTTTATTATTATTCTTTTGTAAATGGCTAAATGATTGGCCAAGATTGACTAAGTATGTATGTTATTACTATCAATGAAGCATGTTATATTGTTCATGAAAGATGTAATAATTGAGTTGCTGAAATGAGCTTGAGTTTGGTCTTAATTTCAGGATGGCAATTGGCTTGGTAAATAGTCTCTAAGTGCCCACACGGTTAGACACACGGGCGTGTGTCTAGGCCGTGCATAAACTACACCTTAGTCTTATAAGTAAGAATAGGCCACGGACTAATCCCACGGCCGTGTGTTAAGGCCGTGCATGACACACGGTTAGAACATGGGCGTGTGCCCGGTCGTGTGTTATAAGTCAGAATGCTAAGGTTTTTCACACGGGCTTGGACCACGGGCGTGCCATGGCCGTGTGAAATTGGCAGTAAGTTCGAGTTTTAAGCACGGTTGGGAGACATGGGCGTGCCTCAGGGTTACACGGGCGTGTCCCAACTCACATGGGCGTGTGACCCCTGTTTTAATGAAAAGTTTTCGATTGAGTTACGAAAGTTTACGGACATGAGTTTAAGGCCTCGTAGGCCCATGAAAAGTACAAGTTGATTAAGAAAGAGAAGTTTTTATTTCAGAACGAAACTTTATAGCCCGTAAGTACATGATTAAGCAAGTTCAAGCATAGTAATGTCTTGTATCCAGTCTAAGCCTCGAACTCGGGTATAGGGTGTTACATTTAGTGGTATCAGAGCTACAATTTAGTCAGTTCTAGGACTAACGTAGCATGAGCACGAGTCTAGCTATACATGCCATAGGTAAGAATGTTTTTATAATGATAGTGTGACGACTCCTGACGACTTAAATTATGTTTATATATATAGTAAATAGATCCTGAAAGAGGTATGGTGGATGACGTAGAAAGTAATGCACCGGCTCCCGCTAAAGGGACTGTGCCAAACGAGAATGAGAATAGACCCACTACGGTGAGTCAAGAAGGAGGAGAAGGGGCTAGAGAAGCCTTCCTCCACATGATGAATACGTGGTATTCAGAGTTCGTTCGTATGAACCTAAATGTACAACCCCCTCCACCCCCACTGTTCCCACAACTTATTCCAAAGAGCCCTCAAGTAGTAGAGGTGGTAAGAGGAGACAAACCTACAGATTGATAGGATCGAAACATTGGGCGTAAGAATTCCAGGCGAAAAGAGAAGATGATCTGGAAAAAGCCGAGTTTTGGTTAGAAAATACCATCAGGGTATTTAATGAGCTATCATGCACACCTGAAGAAAGCATGAAGTGTGTCGTCTCCCTTTTAAGAGATTCTGCCTATCAATGGTGGAACACCCTTGTATCAATGGTACCAAGGGAGAAGATCACATGGGAATTCTTCCAAGAAGAGTTCAAGAAAAAGTATATCAGTCAAAGATTTATAGATCAGAAAAGAAAAGAATTTTTAGAGTTAAAGTAAGGCAAGATGTCGGTGACCGATTATGAGCATGAGTTTGTGTGACTCAGCAAATACGCTCAAGAATGCGTGTCCACCGAGGCCATCATGAGCAAAAGATTTGAAGATGGGCTAAATGAGGACATCAAACTGTTTGTTGCTGTACTAGAATTGAAAGAATCTGTTGTGCTAGTGGAGAGAGCTTGTAAAGCCGAAGAGCTAGTAAAAGAGAAGAGAAAGTCTGAAATTGAGTCTCGCGACTCTAGAAAAAGACAGTGGAATAAGTCATTCCAATCCTCATCCAAGAAGTCAAGAGATTTACCTACCCGATCGGCTACTTCCATTGGGTTTTCAAAGAAAGACAAGAGTAAACAGTATTCGGGAAATAAAACACAGACTACTTCAGTCGCTAGTGTGGGGAACTTTCAATCTGAAAGACCCGAATACCCACAGTGTGGCAGACGTCATCTTGGAGAATGCCGAGCACATGAAAATGCATGTTTTAGATGTGGTTCCCAAGACCACTACATAAAGGATTGTCCAGAGACAATGAAAGAAGAGAGAGCTCAGAACCCGAGATCCGGGAGTATGGTCAGAGGGAGACCGCAGAGAAACCCAGGAAGTGGGGCAAGAGGAAGAGGTAACCCTAGAGAGCAGGCCGCGAGACTCGAGGGTAGGGCACCTGTACGGACTTATGCCATTCGCGCTCGCGAAGAGAAGAGGCATCTTCCCATGATGTTATCACGGTACCTTTTCTCTTCATGATGTTAAAGTTATTGCTTTAATAGATCCCTGGATCTACACACTCTTACATTTGCATGAAATTAGTATCCGATTTGAGTATGCCTATAGACTCTACTGAATTTATGATTAAGGTGTCTAATCCTTTAGGCAAGAGTGTGTTAGTTGATGAAGTATGTAAATATTGTCCATTAATGATTAGAGGTCATTGTTTTAAAGCAAACCTTATGTTGTTACCATTTGATGAGTTTGACCTCATTCTCGGTATGGATCGGTTGGTCGCCCATAATGTAATAGTTAATTGTGGGAAGAAATACATTGAGATGAGATGTGAGAATGGGGACACCCTTCACATAGAATCGGATGAACAGATGTAGGTTGCGGTTGTGATTTCCCATATGACGCACGAGAAATACATGAGAAAAGGGTATGAGGCATATTTGGCCTTTGTGATGAATGATAAAGAAACAGAGTTAAAGATTGAGTCCGTACCGATAGTATGTGAGCACATGAATGTTTTTCCAGAAGAATTACCGGGATTACCTCCAATCAGAGAAGTTGAGTTCAGCATTGAGCTAGCTCGTCTTGTACCAATATCTATTACTCCTTACAAATGGCTCCAACGGAGTTGAAAGAGTTGAAGATACATTGCAAGAGTTAACAGAGACAAAGGCTTTGCAAGGTCAAGTTGTTCTCCCCGGGGTGCTCCAGTTTTATTTGTGAAAAGAAGGATGGCACTATGAGATTGTGCATAGATTACCGTCAGCTTAATAAAGTGACAGTAAAGAACAAGTACCCATTGCCAAGGATCGATGATTTGTTCGATCAATTGAAAGGAGCCACCGTGTTCTCTAAGATAGACTTGAGATCGGGGTATTACCAGCTAAGAGTAAAGTCGTCGATGTATCCAAGATCGCTTTTGAACAAGGTATGGGCATTATGAATTTTTAGTCATGCCTTTTGGTTTGACCAATGCTCTCGCGGTATTCATGGACTTAATGAACGCATCTTTAGACCATACCTCGATAAGTTTGTAGTCGTTTTTATTGACGACATACGATTTATTCCCGAGATGAGAATGAGCATGCCGAGCACCTACGGATGGTTTTGCTGATTCTTGAGAAAATCGGTTGTATGCCAAGTTCGATAAAAAGTGAGTTTTGGCTCAATGAAGTAGGATTTACAGGGCATATTGTCTCGGGAGAAGGGGTTCGAGTAGACCCAAGTAAGATCTCGGCTATTACGGATTGGAAACCACCGAGAAATATCTCTGAGGTTAGAAGTTTCCTAGGCCTAGCCGGCTATTATAGACGATTTGTCAAGGGGTTTTCCATGATTGCAACCCCGATGACGAAGTTGTTATAGAAAAATGTGAAGTTCGAGTGGACAGAAATATGCCAACAAAGTTTTGAAAAATTGAAAGCATTATTGTGAAGCTCAGTTTAGTACAACTTTGTGACGGGGAAAGAGTTCATAGTTTACAAATGATGCATCCTTAAATGGATTAGGTTGTGTACTTATGCAAGAAGGCAAAGTGATTGCTTATGCCTCAAGACAGTTAAAGCCTCATGAGAAGAATTATCCGACGCACGACCTAGAGTTAGCTGCCATAGTCTTCACATTGAAGATATGGAGGCATCATCTATATGGTGAGAGATGTCGGATCTTCACCGATCACAAAAGTCTGAAGTACTTGATGATGCAGAAAGAGTTGAATTTAAGGCAAAGGAGATGGTTAGAGTTGATAAAAGACTATGAGTTAGTCATTGACTACCATCCAGGAAAGGCGAATATTGTCGTCGATGCTTTAAGCAGAAAGTCCTTATTTGCATTAAGAGCAATGAATTCATGGATAACTTTATCCGATGATGGTTCTATTCTAGCTGAGTTAAGAGCTAGACCAGTATTTCTCCAAGAGATCGTTGAGGCTCAGAAAGAAGATAGCGAATTGCAAGTTCAGAGAGATTAGTACGAGACAGATGTTGAGTCTGACTTCCGAATTAGTCCCAATGGAAGTTTGATGTTCAAAGACAGAGTTTGTGTACCGAGAAAAGAAGAGCTTATTAAGAAAATTTTGCATGAGGCCCATAATGGATGTTTATCTGTACATCCGGGTAGTACCAAGATGTATAATGACTTGAAGCAACAGTATTGGTGGCCGGGAATGAAGAAAGATATTTTAGAGTTTATTTCCAAATGCTTGATTTGTCAGCAAGTAAAGGCTGAACACCAAGTACCTTCGGGTTTGCTTCAACCCATTTTGGTTCCCGAGTGGAAATGGAACCGTATTACTATGGATTTTGTAACGGGTTTACCGTTGTCTCTGAGAAAGAAAGATGCTGTATGGGTTGTGGTTGATAGACTTACGAAGTCAGCCCACTTTATACCTGTACGAGTTAATTACTCACTAGACAAGTTGGCAAACTTGTATGTTTCAGAAATAGTAAGACTTCATGGAGTTCCCTTGTCAATCATATCGGATAGAGATTCGAGATTCACATCCAGGTTTTGGAAGAAGTTACAAGAGGCCTTGGGTACAAAATTGAACCTTAGTACCGCTTTTCATCCTCAAACTGACGGTCAATCAGAGAGGTTAATTCAAGTGCTCGAGGATATGCTCAGATGTTGTATTCTAGAGTTCCGAGGCAGTTGGGAAAAGTTTCTTCCATTAGTAGAGTTTGCCTACAATAATAGTTTTCAGTCGAGTTTAAAGATGGCACCTTATGAGGCTTTATATGGGCGTAAGTGCAGAACGCCTTTATTTTGGATGAACTCAAAGAAAACCAAATTCACGGGGTTGATTTGGTTAGAAAGTCAAGAGAAAGTAAGAGTGATACGAGAGTGCTTAAAAGTCGCTTGAGACAGCAGTAAATCCTACTCGGATTTAAAAGAAAAGAGATAGAGTATCAAGTTGGAGATAAAGTTTTTTCTTGAAAGTGCCACCTTGGAGAAAAGTTCTCAAATTTGGCCGAAAAGGCAAGTTGAGTCCACGTTTTATTGAACCGTATGAGATTACTGAGAAAGTTGGGCCTGTAGCTTACAGATTGGCTTTGCCATCATAGTTAGAAAAGATACATGATGTGTTTCACGTGTCAATGTTAAGACGCTACCGATCAGACCATTCGCATGTAATTCCCAAATGGTAGAGATTCATCCCGACATGACTTATGGTGAAGAACCAGTCAAGATATTAGCTCGGGAAGTGAAGCAGCTAAGAAAGAAAAGTATTACCTTAGTGAAAGTATTATGGCAAAGGCATGGAATAGAAGAAGCCACATGGGAACCAGAAGAGAGTATGAGAAACCAGTAGCCAAACCTTTTCACTGGTAAGATTTTCGAGGACGAAAATCCCTAAGGGGGGAGAATTGTAACAGCCTGATTTAGGGCCTAGTCAGAATAGTGGTGCGAGACCACGAATCCGAGGTGAATTTATGAGTTTTTAAGGTTCATGCCATATTTGCATGTTAGTGTGAAAGTTTCATGAAGCAATTTTGCTAAAATGAAGTTGAATGGTAAAAAAGGACCAAATTGCAAAAGTTGTAAAATGTGAGTTTCTAGAAGCATTTTGTATGAAATAGCTTTAGAATATTAATTATGAGTCCTTAAATAGAAATTTGCCAAAATTATAAATTTTGGACAAAATTGGACATGAGTTAGTAAATGGTGATATTTTTAAGAGAAGGGCATTTTGGTCATTTACCTATTAAATGATTAATAAAGGAAAAAGATGACAAAAATCATTATCACCTTCTTCCTCATTGCCAAAATTTTCAAAGAAACCATAGCTAGGGTTTGCTCATCTTTCAAGCTTGCTAGTAAGTTCATCTTAGTCCCGATTTTAATATTCTTCGTGTTTTTTAAGTCCTCGTATTATGAATTAGCTATTTTTAGCTATAAGATGAGCTAAGATGCATGCTCAAAAATCTACCCATGAATGACATGCATGCTAAATGATGTTTTATGGAAGTTTATGAGAGTTTGATGTTAGATAAACATCTTTTTCTAAGTGAATTTCATGAAAAATGAGCATAGGGACTAGTTTGTAAAAGTTTTGAAATTAGTCATACCTATTAGAAATAATGAGAATTTATAATGGCTATAGTAGAGAAAATGAATCTTCTAAGCATGTAGTCTAAGAAAGTTGAATGAAAAATTATTTTACGAGCCTTGGGGCAAAAGTGCAAATATGAGAAAGTATAGGGCAAAATAGTAATTGCCAAAGTATGAGTTAAGAGTCAATTTAGTCAATGTGAGTATTAAATGATCTATTTATGACTATAGATCAAGAAAAACAAAGCCCGGATCAAAATCGAGGCAAGGACAAAATCGAGGACTAAATTGCATATCTACATACATTTTGTATATTGAGGTAAGTTTGTATGATTTCTAAGCTTTATGATTTATGTCATTGAATTGCTTAGTATAATGTACAATGTTATTATGAAAAACGTTTAATGTTATGTTAAACAAAGAAATTAATGAGATCAAGCATGAGAAAGCCCCGATTGAAGTTGAATAACTTAGGATACTCGATCTACCACATGAAACAAGAAAGTCCGTATAAGACCAAGCCGAGGCATGGCATCGGCAAGCAAGCAAGATATCATGTAAGTCCAAGGCAAGCTTGGCATTGAATAAGTTATCATGTAAGTCCAAGGCAAGCTTGGCATTGAGTAAGTTATCATGTAAGTCCAAGGCAAGCTTGGCATTGAACAAGTTATCATGTAAGACCAATGCAAGCTTGGCATTGAAAAGTTATCAAGAGAAAGAGATCCCATATAAGTCCAAGTTAAGACATGGCATTGGTGAGAACAAGAAAGACTTCGTATAAGTCCATGTTAAGTCATGGCATCGAAATTTAGATGAGATTTAGTATCCTCGGTTATTCATATAAATTCATCGGGCAACGAGTTAAGCTCCAAAGAGATAACAAGAAAGCTAAGTAAGTAAGGTTATTATCAAGTGATAAAGAATATTATTCATGTTATGAATGACGAATTAGAAACTATGAGTATTATGTTCAAGTATGCTGATCAATGTGATCTAGTGATACAGGTACTTTGTTTGCCTATCAAGTATGAGTAAGTAAGCTTTATAGTTGAAATTTACGATGCCATTGTCTATGTCAAATGGTTTATATTAAGCAAGTACGTTGCTATGTGCATTATGCAAACTTACTAAGCTAAATGCTTACGTCTTTTATTATTTCTTTCTATGTAGTCCCGCCAAGCTAACTTGTGGATCGTTGATGTCGAAGCTCGAATCACACTATCAACCGCTATTTTGGTATAGCCAAGTTGTTTTTATTAAGTATGGCATGTATAGGAAACATTTTATTTTGAGTATATGTCTTAGAAAGGGGAAAAGCATGGGCTATCAAGTTTATTATTATTCTTTTGTAAATGGCTAAATGATTGGCCAAGATTGACTAAGTATGTATGTTATTACTATCAATGAAGCATGTTATATTGTTCATGAAAGATGTAATAATTGAGTTGCTGAAATGAGCTTGAGTTTGGTCTTAATTTCAGGATGGCAATTGGCTTGGTAAATAGCCACTAAGTGCCCACACGGTTAGACACACGGGCGTGTGTCTAGGCCGTGCATAAACTACACCTTAGTCTTATAAGTAAGAATAGGCCACGGACTAATCCCACGGCCGTGTGTTAAGGCCGTGCATGACACACGGTTAGAACATGGGCGTGTGCCTGGTCGTGTGTTATAAGTCAGAATGCTAAGGTTTTTCACACAGGCTAGGACCATGGGCGTACCATGGCCGTGTGAAATTGGCAGTAAGTTCGAGTTTTAAGCACGGTTGGGAGACATGGGCGTGTCTCAGGGTTACACGGGCGTGTCCCAACTCACATGGGCGTGTGACCCCTGTTTCAATGAAAAGTTTTCGATTGAGTTACGAAATTTTACGGACATGAGTTTAAGGCCTCGTAGGCCCATGAAAAGTACAAGTTGATTAAGAAAGAGAAGTTTTTATTTCAGAACGAAATTTTATAGCCCGTAAGTACATGATTAAGCAAGTTCAAGCATCGTAATATCTCGTATCCGGTCTAAGCCTCGGACTCGGGTATGGGGTGTTACAGCGAGGGCTGTCGCCTTTGAGCGACTAGGATCGTAAGTGGCCGAGGCGGGGGCTATATTATACCAACATCTCGCAGGAGAGTTATGGATGTGGCAATGGAGTTTCGCAAGATCATTTTCCCTCATGAACTCATCCGTGTAAAGGCCCAGAGCAACTCCAAATTCGGCGACACTCATTTCGCGAACCAAACCACCTAGGCGAAATTGGATGGTGCCTGGGTCGTCGTGGTTCGTCTTTACTACCTACAAATGAAAAATTGAGCAAAGCTCTAATGTTAGTTCGAGGTAGGTGGGCTCGACAATACTGAAGAACCGCTCCCAAGGGTCCGTGGTTAGTAGGGCCCAAACATCATCAGTGAGTTGTACTTGTTCTAGGGTGGCCCAGTCGATACATCTGCCTTGACTGAGAGGTCGCGCTCGTAGGATCTAAAAAAGTTCCTCTTGAGCTCCAGGAGGAAACCGTAAGAATGGGTGTCTTACTTCGGCCGATGCACTGGCTAATGACGAGCCGGGTCCCTTTCATTTTTCGAGACAGGGACTGCGGTTTTCTTGCCTCGAGAAGACGACATTATGTTCCTGCAAGATAGCTAGAATAACATCATCCCAATTTTTGCTATGGTAGAACTTATGAATCTAATATTATTGTCTCATAATATTAACACGGAAGATTTTTCCTAGGTATTCTCCTAATACTAGAGGTGTAAAATTTAGAATAATATTATTTATAACACTTAAGTAAAAATGAATATCAAAATTAATAATCCAAAATGAATACTAAAGATTTAAAGAAATAAATCGAAGTTCTAAAAGAGACTAAACATGGATTAAATAAAAGTAGCAACAAGGTATAGAGGGGGGAAGTAACGTGAACCGATGGAGGTGGGGAGATGGCGCATGGTCGTGGAAGGATGCGTGAGTGTGGTAATGTCGCATGGGCGTGGACTGCGTGTGGATGAGGAAGAGAAAGAGAGAGAAGGGAGAGAAAGAAGTGAGGGGAAGTGAAGGGAGGAGAGGAAAAGAGTGCCGGTGGCCGGAATGGGGAAGGGAAGTGGTGGTTTCTTGTTTAAGAGAAACGACTAGGGTTTGGGGAGGGGAGATTTTTGGGGGAGACAGGCGTGGGCTGCTTTAAATAGGGGGTAGGGAACACGGTCCGTCGCCACGCCCGTGTTCATTTTATTTGGCCCGTGTGTTTTGAGAAATTTAAATTTAGGCGCGTTTGAGGTGTAGTCCACGCCCATGTTCCTTGGGCGTGTTGAGACACACGGCCATATCACACGGCCATGTGCTAACTTGTTCACTTTTCCCACGCCCGTGTAGAGGGTCCTACGCCCGTGGTTTTTTAATCAGTGTCGACAACGGCCTTGAGGCACGGGCGTGGCTCACGCCCGTGTCGTTTTACTCAGAATCGACCATGGTTTTTGGGCACGGGTGTGTCGCACGCCCGTGTCGATTAATCAGTATTGGCCACGGTCGTAGCGCACGGGCGTGTGGATTTGTCGCAGCCCATGATCTTTAGGCAGTTTCGACCACGGCCGAGTCGCACGGGCGTGTGGATTTTGTCCTATTTCTGCACAATCTCTGCCACGCCCATGTACCCATTCATGGTGTCCACACGGCCACAGCCAGCCCGTGTGCATGGCCGTGTGGTGGGGAAACCTGCGCTTTATTAAATTGGTTAGTTTGTAGTTAGGTGCTAAAAATTAAAAATATGAAATTAGTGAAGTTAGTGCTCGGGTTGCCTCCCGAGAAGCGCTCGTTTAAATTCTTAAGCTAGACTTACCCTGTTTTCATTTCTAAATGAAGGTTCACAGAGCCGAAGCTCCTCTCTTATATCCCTAAAATCTTCACCATTATAGATTTTCAGTCGCTGACCATTTACCTTGAATGTGCCACGAGTTGGATGAGTTACCTCGATTGTGCTGTAGGGAAAAATAGTTTTGATTACCAATGGACCTGACCATCTTGATTTCAGCTTTCCAGGAAACAATTTGAGCCTTGAATTCTATAACAGGACTAAATCTCCTACTTCGAATTGCTTTGGTTGCTTTAAGCGAGCATCATGGCGTCGTTTTGTTGCCTCCTTATATAGTCGTGAGTTCTCATAAGCATTAGCTCACCATTCATCTAGCTCGTTCAACTGCATCATTCTCTTCTCACCTGCAGTTTTAATATCGTAATTTAAAAATTTTATGGCCCAAAAAGCTTTGTGCTCTAACTCAAATGGTAGGTGACAACTTTTTCCGTAGACAAGTTTGTATGGGGATGGTCCTATGGGAGTTTTAAACGCTGTTCTATAGGCCCATAAAGCATCGTCTACTTTTAATGCCCAATCTTTCCTATTTGATTCAACTGTTTTCTCTAGAATACGCTTAAGTTCTCGATTTGCTACTTCCACTTGTCCACTTTGGTTTGAGGGTGATAAGGGTAGATGTTACGTGGTGTACTCCATATTTCTTTAAGACCTTGTCAAATTGAGTATTACAAAAATGAGTACCCCTATCACTAATAATTGCTCTGGGTGGTTCCAAATCGAGAGAAGAGTTTCTTAAGAAATCTCACTACCATTCTGGCATCATTAGTGGGTAAAGCTTGAGCTTCCACCCATTTTGACATATAGTCCACTGCTACTAAGATGTATTTATTCCCAAATGAACTAGGGAATGGGCCCATAAAATCAATACCCCATACATCAAAATTTTTTCATGATAGCATGTATGTTTGAGGCATTTCATTGCGTTTAGAGATATTACCTGTTCTCTGACATTTATCGCATGAAGCAACATACCTGTTAGCGTCTTTGAACAAGGTAGGCCAAAAAAAACCTGATTCGAGCGTTTTGTGTGCTGCCCTGATCCCGCTGTAATGTCCTCCTGAAGGTCCTGAATGGCAATGTTCTAAGATTTTGCTTGCTTCTGCTTTTGTAACACATCTCCGAATTACTTGATCTGCACATATACGAAAAAGAAAAGGATTCTTCCAAAAATAGTTTTTCACATCAGCAAAGAATCGCTTCTTTTGCTGATGTGTTAACCTTTTTGGTAGGATATTAGCAGCTAAGTAATTTGCAATGTATGCAAACCAGGGTACCTTGGAGTTAGATATAGTGAACAGTTGTTCTTCAGGAAATGAGTCATTTATCTCACTCTCATCTAGTTCTTCGATATGTGGATTTTCAAGCCTAGAAAGATGATCTGCTGCAAGATTTTCAGCTCCTTTCTTATCTTGAATTTCCAAATCAAATTCCTGTAAGAGTAAAATCCATCTTATGAGTCGAGGTTTTGCATCGGATTTAGTTAAAAGATAACGAAGAGCTGAATGGTCAGTGTAAACGACAACTTTAGATAATATCAAATCTCATCTAAATTTGTCAAATGCAAAACCACAACTATCAATTCTTTTCTCGTGGTAGTGTAGTTTTCTTGTGCGGCCGCCAACGCGTTTTGCTAGCATAAAAATTGGCTGAAAATGCTTATCTCTCCGCTGTCCCAAAATCGCACCTCATCGCAAAATCACTCGCATCACACATTAGTTCAAAGGGTAAATTCCAATCAGGTGCAATTATAATTGGAGCATTTATTAATTTATTTTTAAGGGTGTTAAATGCATCTAGACATTCCTGATCAAAATAGAAAGGCACGTCCTTTTCTAGTAGTTTTGTTAAAGGTTTAGCTATTTTAGAAAAATCCTTAATAAATCTTCGATAAAATCCAGCATGTCCTAAAAAGCTTCGAATAGCCTTAACTGAACTAGGAGGAGGTAATTTTTCTATGGTTTCAACCTTTGCTTTATCAACCTCAATCCCCTTACTAGAAACTTTGTGTCCTAAAACAATTCCCTCTCGAACCATGAAGTGACACTTTTTCCAATTTAAAACAAGATTCGTTTCCTCACATCTCATTAGAACTCGCTTTAGATTTTTAAGGCAAAGATGGAAAGAATTACCAAATACTGAAAAATCATCCATAAATACCTCCATAATGTCTTCCACAAGTTCATCAAAGATGGCGACATGCAATACTGAAAAGTAGCAGAGAGCATTACATAATCCAAAAGGCATTCTACGATAAGAAAACGTGCTGCGTATGGACATGTAAATGTTGTCTTTTCTTGATCCTCGGGGCTATTGGGATTTGGAAGTAGCCAGAGAGTCCGTCCCAGAAACGATGTACATATGCCCGGATAATCTTTCTAACATCCGATCAATGAAGGGTAAAGGGAAGTGATCTTTTTGGTGGCGTCGTTCAACTTTCTATAGTCAATACTGCACTCTCCAACTCGTGTGATCGTTCTTGTAGGAATCAATTCATTCTTTTTGTTGGCTACAACAATCATGCCTCCTTTCTTTGGAACGACACGCATGCAGGACTTACCCAAGTTTATCGCGAAATAGGATAAATTATTCCAAAGATCTAGAAGTTTAATTACCTCACTTTAACAACTTCTTTCACGTTGGGGTTTAATCGTCTTTGAGGTTGCACACATGGTTTATACTCATCTTCCATTAAAATTTTGTGGGTGCAAAATGATGGGCTTATTCCTTTAATGTCAGAAATTTTCCAAGCTATGGCTCTTTTATGTTCCCTTAATACTTGTAGCAACTCGTCTTTCTCTTCGGGTTCCAGTTCTGAAGAGATGATTACTGGTAGCGTAGAGTTATCCCCGAGGAATGCATATTCTAAGTGATTTGGCAACTGTTTTAATTCTAATTTCAGTGGCTCATCAATAGAGGGTTTTTGTTTTAGTTCGTCGTTGATTTCAATGTCCTCTTCTTTCTTTTATCTAGAGGAAGATGTTTTAGAATTCAACTCATCGGTATCATCATCTACCCCCTCACCTTGGGTAAGACACAGTTCCATCGTGTCGTCATGTATGATTTCCTGCAAAGAATCTTGAATAAAATGATCAATGGCATCAATAAAATAACAGGAATCATCTTGTTCTCTAGAATATCGCATAGCGTCGTAAATTTGAAAAATAATTTCCCCGTCGCCTACCCTTAACGCTAGTTTACCATCACCTACATCAATAACAGCCCTAGCAGTAGCTAAAAAGGGGCGCCCTAAAATTAAAGGTACCTCAATGTCCTCATCCATGTCAAGCACAACAAAATCAACAGGGAATATAAATTTATCAACTTTTACCAGAATATCTTCGATAACTCTCCTAGGATATTTAATAGATCTGTCAGCTAACTGAATACTCATCCTAGTGGGTTTTGGTTCCCCAAGACCAAGTTGCTTAAACATTTTATAAGGCATTAAATTAATACTAACACCTAGATCAGCTAGTGCTTTCTCAATGTTTAAACTACCAATTAAACAGGGAATAGTGAAACTTCCTCTTTCAATTTGGTTGGCAGCTTGTTTTGGAGGATGGCTGAACATTCTTCATTAAGTTCCACTGTTGATATCTCTTCAAACTTTATTTTATTTGTTAGAAGCTCTTTTAGAAATTTTGCGTACGTCGGCATCTGCGAAATAGCTTCAACAAAAGGTAAGTTGATATGTAACTGTTTAAAAACTTCAAGAAATTTACCGTATTGTGCGTCTAAGCGATCTTTCTTCAACTTTGCCGGATATGGGATCGGTGGCTTAAATTCTTCACGTACCAGTGTTACATTCACGGTTTCCTCACTTTTCTCCTTATTAGTTTCTTGTGGCATCTTCTTTTCTGCTTCAACCAATTCCTTCCCACTCCTTAATGTTACTGCCTTTACTTGCTCTTGTGGTTTAGGTTCGGTATTATTAGGTAAATGACCTGGTTGCCTTTCGGAAACTAACTTGGTCAGCTGTCTTAGTTGATTTTTAAGCTCTTGAATTAATGTTTGTTGATTATTCAACGTCGTTTCTGTATTATGAAAATGAATTTCTGACGCTGAAATGAATTTTGCTAGCATATCCTCAAGGTTTGGCTTCTTTTCCTGTGGGTAGGGCTGTTGTTGGAAGTTTGGAGGGGGTTGTTGTCTCTGATTTCCTTGACCACCCCATGAGAAATTTGGGTGGTTCCTCCAACCTGGATTATAAGTATTACTATAAGGGTTAATTTGGGGTCTAGAATTGTTACCCATATAGTTCATCTGTTCGTTTTCCATGCCATGTCCGTAGGGTGGGTACTCAGGATTCGGCACACCTTCACTTGTTTCGTACTGCATTACTGGATGTATCTGCGAAGAACACAAACCATCAATCTTTTTGTTTAACATCTCTACCTGATTTGATAGCATAGTTACTGCGTCGAGGTTGAAAACTCCGACTGGTTTTCTTGGCCTTGCCCTTGTAACTTGCCACTGATAGTTATTCAGTGACATCTCCTCTATAAACTCGTAGGCCGCTTCAGGAGTTTTGTTATTCAGGGTTCCGCCTGTGGCTAAATCGATTAGTTGCCTCGTTGAGGAGTTTACACCGTTGTAGAAGGTTTGAACCTGAAGCCACAAAGGTAGCCCATGGTGAGGGCACCTTCTCAACAAATCCTTGTATCTCTCCCATGCATCATATAGTGTTTCTAGATCCATCTGCACAAAAGAAGAGATATTATTCCTCAACTTGGCCGTTTTGGCCGGTGGAAAATATTTTAACAAGAATTTTTCGGTCATTTGATCCCATGTAGTGATTGACCCTCGTGAAAGAGAATTCAACCACTGTTTGGCTTTATTCCTCAAAGAAAAGGGAAACAACCGAAGATGGATGGCATCATCAGAAACGCCATTTATTTTGAAGGTATCACGCATTCTAGAAAATTCGCTAAGTGTGTGTTTGGATCCTCATCCCGCAAACCATCAAATCAACAAACTGTTGTATCATCCAGTATAGTGTTAGGTTTCAATTCAAAATTATTTGCGAAAGAATAGCGGGTCTAACAATACTTGACTCGGTTCTGTTAAATTAGGTTTAGCATAATCATACATAGTTCGAGGAGCATGATTTTCGCCACCTCTGAGGTAGCGGATTATTCTCAGCCATCTCTTCGGTAGTATTGGTTTCGTCTTCTTGCTCTTCTTCTATGTAATTTAAGCTTCGCCTTATTTCTTTACGATTTCTGCGAACGGTACCTTCAATATCACTGTCGTAAATTAAGGGTCCTGTCGGGTTCCTTCTAGTCATAAACTAGAGGTACCTGCTAGGAAAAAATAAAAGAAAAAATATTAGGAAAGTTAAAAAAAAAAAAGTAAATTGCAGAGAATAAAAAATGGCTAAAGTAATAAAAATTGAGCTTTCTTAATATTTTAGTTCCCCGGCAACGACGCTAAAAACTTGATCGTGTGTCGAGAGTCTTAATATTTATAAAATGAATGATCTAGCCTAGAAACTAACTATCACCACGATTAAGGCAAGCGCACCTATCGAATAGTAGTATAGCTTAGTGGCAAGACCGGAATGTCGAACCTAAAGGAACCAAAAGTACTAATACTGACTTTCTTTTTATTATTTAGCCTAAGAATTAAAGGATTTGTTGTTTATTCTAAAATTAACTAACTACTAAGCTAAATACGCTAAGACACAGAGAATGAATTGGGGAAAATACTTGTGGGAAAAACCAATTGATTAAGACAATACCCGAGGAAGAATCCACCTAGACTTCACTTGTTATTTAACTCTGAACCAGACGATTTATTCACTTGACTTGATCCGTAGGATTCCCTAATTTATATTAATACCTCTCTCGAGGCTACTAACGTCTAACCCTAGGTTGATTAATTGAAATCTATTTCTAATTAAAACCCCTTGGATTGCATTAACTCGATCTATGGACTCCCATATTAGGTTTGACCCTAATCTGGTAGATTTTCGTCATCCTATCTCTAGGGTTGCGATCAACTCTGCTTAACTATGCTAGATCTACTCTTAAACAGGAATATTCCCCACACCGCTAAGCACATCAATACTTGAATCAATATCCTGAAATATCAAAACAAGAATTAAGAGCACATAGTTAAGAACAAATCAAGTATTTATCATATAGTTCGAAAACAATAACAAGATCCGTCTTAGGTTTCATCCCCTCGTATCCGAGGGGTTTAGTTCATAATCATAAAAGAATACATCTCGAGAAGAAAATATAAAACAAAACATAAGAAAACCCTAAAACCCTCAAAGGAATTGAAGGAGAGATCCTCCGTCTTGAGTATGATTTCGGCTTCTTGAGATGAATCAACCGGCTTTTCTTGAGTAAATCCCACAATTCGACCTCTCCGGCTTGGCTCCTTGGCCTCGCTGGGCGCCCCTTCAAGGTTGGCCTTTAGGGTGTTTATATAGGCTTTTGGAATGTCTTTCTTTGCCTCTAAGTATCCCATTCTGAATAAAACTCATCTTGGTTAAAATAGGGACACGCCCGTGTGACACGCCCGTGGTCGACTCCCTTGGCCGTGGTCGATCCTGTTTGCCACACACAACCGTGTAATCTGGTTGTGTACGATGTTCTAGGCCGTGTCCCGATTGTTACTCGAAACACACGGCCATGGGTCATAGTCCAGGCCGTGTGAGTCTCTAAGATAAGCCCATTTTCTCCGTTTTCGGCCCGTTTCTCGTTCCTTTCGACCTCCGATACTCTCCTAAGTATAAAACATGAAATTAAAGGATTAGGAGCATCAAATTCCACAATTCAAAGGATAAATCATCCAAAAAGCATGCTAAATGTGGGATTAAAATATGTTTAAATTACGGTTTATCATCGACTCCATCATGTACTTTAGAGGGTCCATTTTTTAGATAAGCCAGGTTGTATGGTATAACATGTATTGTCTCAGTCTTCGGGTTGTCCAGATTAAGGCACAACACAACTTCTCAATTGACGAGTATCTCGTCTCACACTCAATGAATTTCTTACTGAGGTAGTATATCGCTCTTTCTTTCTTTCCTGACTCATCGTGTTGGCGAAGCACACATCCCATAGAATTCTCAAATACTGCGAAATACAGTATCAGTGGCTTATTAGAACTAGGTGGTGTCAGCACTGGGGCATTGGCAGGTATTGTTTAACCTTGTCAAAACTTTTCTGGCACTCCTCATCCCATATACCTGGATTGTGTTTCTTAAGGAGACAGAATATGGGGTCGCATTTCTTGGTTAATTGTGAAATGAACCTAGCGATGTTGTTTAATCTTCCTAAGAAACCCCGAGCCTCCTTTTGGGTGCGCGGCGGAGGCAACTCCTGTATAGCCTTAAATTTGTCTTGGTCAATCTCGATCTTCTTTTCGCTGACAACATACCCTAGAAATTTTTCGGATCTAGCCCCGAAGGTACATTTTGCTGGATTGGGCTTTAGCTGGAATTTTCTCAACCTTAAGAACAATTTCCTTAAGACTTGCATATGGTCCTTTTCTGTTCTGGATTTCGTAATCATGTCGTCGACATAAACTTCAATTTCTTTTTGCATCATGTCATGAAACAAGGTTACCATGGCTCTTTGATACGTTGCTCCCACATTTTTCAGTCCAAATGGCATCACCTTATAGCAAAATGTTTCCCACATGGTTATGAATATGGTCTTCTCCATGTCTTCAGGATGCATCTTTATCTGGTTGTATCCCGAGAAACCATCCATGAAGGAGAATAATGAGTAACCTACCGTGTTGTCCACTAAGGTGTCGATATGAGGCAATGGGAAATTGTCTTTCGGGCTGGATTTGTTCAAATCCCTGTAGTCTACACACATTCATACTTTCCCATCTTTTTTTTGAGAGGGGGGACGATATTGGCTACCCATTCTAAGTATTTAACCATTTGTAAGAAACCAACATCGAATTCCTTCTTGACTTTCTCTTTTATATTTAGCAAAACGTCGGGCCTCATCCTTCGGAGCTTCCGTTGAACTGGCTTACACTCTTCCTTATGGGGAGCCGGTGTACCACGATATCAGTATTTAACCCGGGCATGTCTTGATATGACCATGCGAAGACATCCTTGAATTTTTGGAGTAACTCAATGAGGTCTCGCTTTGTCTCTGCAGTGATACAAGCTCCGATCTTCACCTCTTTCTCTTCTCCTAAGCTCACAATTTCTACTGATTCTTTGTAAGGTAGGATTTGTTTCTCATCTTGTTCTACTATCCTTAACAAATCAGAAGATAGGTCACAGTCTCGATCATCTTCAAAATCTTGAGAATCCTCCATACACATATCTTGCTCAAAAGGAGACTTTAAGTCAGTAGCAGCGTCGCTCATATCATTGATATCTGGAGACCTGTTATAGGGATGAAGGAAAATCCAAAGAATAAAAGAATCTAAGAATAATTATCTGTATGGTACGATTATGAATGAAATGGAAATAATAAAAGAATATTTTCTCAAAATGGTATGCAAAGATGCATTTTATTGAAATAAAGATGTTGGACATAAGCCTATTTCACAAAAGGATTTCTATTGCTTCCAGGCCTAGAGCAATAGGTGTGTCCTGAATATTACTCTGAAATGGTCTTAAAAACTACAGGAATCTCCTCCACAGTCCAGTTGTTCAGAACACTTTCGGGGATTTAGGAACAAATTCTTAATAGGTTTTTTTAGTTCTTTGTTCAAAGGTACAAACATCTTTCCCTTTCGAACCTTCGATATTTGCAAAGAATTCCAACTCTTTATTATCCATCAGGCTCTGTACTAGAGTTCTGAACTTGATGCATTTTTGGATTTTATGAAATTTATTGCATGCAATGAAATGTAATGTTAATGAATGGAACATATGCATGCAAAAAGGCATTGATTCTAGTTCAATTCCATTAGAACAACTTTACTAGAAAACAAGTTTCTTTAAATAAAGTAGATACATATACGGCCTCGCTTTCACACTCAAAACCTTAACTTTCCAAAGAAACAAAGCTAATTCTCGGCCCCGATCCAACTCCGATTCAGATTTCAGACTTTGAACGGCAGGGGTCTGCAAGTGGTCAGCCACTTCTCGTACTCAGACCAAAGTTTCGCTCATAATGTGGTCCATATCTCTGACCTGCCTCTCTTACAGGCTGTCACCTTTCTCTTGTTGCCTTTTATCGGACCATATTCGCACGGCTGTGTTGTATTCCACTTTATCAAGAAACCCATTTTCCATGACAAGCTCTCTATTTAGCAACCGAACGTGAATCAACACCCTTTTCTATGATGAAAATGCAATGATAGTTAAAACAAAACGAAACAAGTTAGTACATTTCATACAAAGCTAGAATTTAAAACAAGCAAGAAATAATATATAGAGCACCTATTCAAGTGACCACTAGGGTTTGGTATGGTCCTACCTGGGGTGGGCTTTTAGGGCTCATTATATGCAGCTTCGGTTCTAAAGAAAGGGTACCTGAATCGGCAGATTCCTTGGTCCTCACCCATTATAGGCTCATATAGACCGAGTTCAGTTCAGGGGAATACATTTCCCTATGGCTATACGGAGATGAAAATCTCACGAAGGCATAGGTACGGATGTATCCCGAAAGCGATTTACTATCCTATACGGAGGTGAAGACCCCAAGAAAGAATAGTTTCTCACTCTCACTTAAAAGGGTAAAATCAACCGATTATGCAAATGCAATATGCAAAAAACACACAAAAACAAAATTTTGAACCAATAAAATAGATATAATAGATCGCTATACAACCCGAGATATCAAAACATGAGGGATGAAATGCAACAAAGGGATCGTAAATTTAAACCAAATTATCAATTTTCGACAAAAAGACAAAAAGTAGTAAACTCGTGGCTTGACTCTCTTATTTGTCCCCAGTGGAGTCGCCAAGCTGTCGAATCCCTTTTTTTTTTAAATCGTCGACTTTTTATTTTAAGAAAAGACGAAAATGGGAGTCGCCACCAATCTTTTTTATGAGGTGTGATCGGATCATCTCGTTATTTAATCATTTTAATAAAAGGGTTGATTTACTAAAACATCGATTTTTCTTTGGTCTACAAAATTCAGAAAATGGGTTCGGGAGTCGGTTACACACGAGGAAGGATTAGCACTCTCGTGACGCCCAAAATTGGTACCTAGTCGATTAATTAATGTCTTAATGTCGAAAGTTGAAAACTCGAAAAGAATTTAAAATACGATCCCTCTTTGTATTAATGTACATATTTTTTAGTAAAATCCCTTAAATAGATCAAAACATATGTAAAAGGCTTTCTTATCTCGAGGTAACAAAAGGTCGTATCCCGTAAGTTAGGACATGACATCTCGAATTCTCGAAAATAAGCTTGCCTTTTAATTTTTATATTAAATCTCACGTATTTTAATTTTAAAATGATATTTAGTCATTTAGATTCAATGAGAAAATCGAAAACCCTGTAAGTTAGGGCACGACTTCTTGAATCTCTAAATACGAAATATTGCCTATTTTTAAAATTTCCCTTTTTTTTAATAACATATATAAAATTTAAAACGATGGGTATTTATCTTATTTGGGGGTATAGTATAAAAACAACTATGGGTAAACATGTTTAAACATGATTCATGACGTGATTTTAATGAAATAAGATAAAATGATAATGTTTAGAAAATGGAACGATGATATGTGAAAAATAAAAATGTCGCGCTAGTAAATGTCAATAATATGAATATATTATTAAAACTAATTCATAATATAATGGTGATAATCACATAATATATACTATTCTAATACTAATATGAATAGTCAAAGAAAAAAAATGAAATAAATAATAAATAATAACACTAATAATAATAATAATAGTAAAAGTAACGAGGGTGACAAAATATGTACATGAAAGAAAAGAGGACAATACCAATTTTAAATATAAAAATGACAAGGAAATAAATAAATAAATAATTATAGAGGAAAATAATTTATAAAATATTGAAGATAAAGGACTAAATTAAAATGTAAATGAAATTAAGGGTGCAATTTGTAATAAAATGCATGAATAGATAATAATAATGATAAAATAATAATATAATAATAATAATAATAATAATAATAATAATAATAATAATAATAATAATAAGAAACAACACAAAAATAAAAAGAAATAAGTAGATAAATGAGTAAATATATGAATAAATAAATAAATATGAAGGAAAATAAAATATAAAAGATTGAAAGTAAGGGACTAAATCGAGATCTAAACAAAATTTAAAGTACAAATCATAAATAAAAAAATAAAGAATTTAAACAATAAAGTAGGGTAAAGGACTAAAATCAAATGTGAAAAAAAGACAGGGACCCACTAGGAAATTTCCCCTTTGTCCTTTAAACATGTCGTTCCCAAGGGATCAAATTGAAACAACATCAAAATCATCGAGCAGAAATTAAAAAAACAAAAAGACTGGACTTAAATATAATAAAAAAGCGGAAGGACTAAAGCATAAATATCCCTCAGGTTAAAAAACGCGGGGTAAAATACCCAAATATACCAAAAAAAAAACAAAATTTATGGAAAAGGGCCGGTTTCTTGAAAATTTACGGAAAAGGGCCATTTCCCCACAAAACGCGTCCACGTCAGCGCGTTTTGTGGGGATAAACCAGGAAAGCGCGCCCCTGGGGACGCGCTTTGTGCCACATCAGCAAAAGCGCGCTGACGTGGACACGCTTTGCTGATGTGGCACAAAACGCATCCCCAGTAGCGCTTTAGCCTACAACGGTTAAAAAATAAACCTATAAAAACCCCCCAACCCTTTTATTTTTTTCACACTTTAGTCCTTACTCATTCTTCTCTCTAATTCCTCTCAAAATTCTCTTTAAATCCTTGAAACTTCCTCTGAAATTTCAAATAGTCCTTTAATATTTACAAAAAAGCCCTTTTTAAATTTTTTAATATATTTTTTTGAAACTTTTAAAATTTTCGATCAGATTACTAATGGCCGGGAATTAACTCGTCTAGACAACAAGCACATCTCCGTCGATCAAATGCAAATGGTAAGTTTTAATTTTAATTTTTCAATATTATTTAATATTTTTAGGTTTATGCAATTTTAATTAATTTTTATTTTATAATTTTTTAAATAATCAGAGATCGGGTGTTGCAATGTTATATTCGCAATATGCATGGTCCCCATTGCCGTTGATCGAGAAATTACTGCGCGGGAGCGGGTTTTTGGCACGTGGCCACGATAGGTTGGGGGTTCAAGTTGGAGCCGACTTTGATCAATGCGTTGATAGAGAGGTGGAGACCCGAGACGCACACTTTTCATCTTCCATGCGGAGAGTGTACCATCACTCTGGAAGATGTGCAATTGCAGTTGGGATTGCCGGTGGACGGGTCGGTAGCCACCGGGTCCGCAACTTCTACCGATTGGATGGTCGTATGCTACGAGCTTCTGGGTGCCATTCCGAATAATATTCATGGAGGTCGGATCGAGATGGCCTAGTTACGAGACACATTCCCGGAGCCGAATGATGGTTTGACCAAAATAGAAAGAATACGGTATGCTCGGGCATACATTCTTGAGATAATTGGAGGTTATCTGATGCCGGACTTGTCTAGAAACCTCGTACACTTGAGATGGTCACGAAACTTGTTGATTTTAGAGCACCGGTGAATTGAGTTGGGGGTCTGCCGTGCTATCGAAGTTGTATCGGGAGATGTACGGGGCGACGCGGCCGAGTAAAGCGAAAATTGGAGGTCGCCTATCACTACTGCAGTCATGGGCACGGTTTCGATTTCCATTTTTACGTCCTCGACTCGACCACCCATATTCATTCCCACTGATAACGAGGTAAATTTAATGTTATATTTTACAATTATTACGTGAGATTTATAGTATAATTGTATGCTAAAAATTTATTTAATTAGGTGGAACCATTCAGTTGAGTTATCTTTGAATACCTACCGAGCTTGAAGATATACGACATTTATTAGACCAACGGTCGGAATCACAAGTAAGTTTCGAATTTCGTATTTATAATTTAGTATTTCGTACTTAGTGTTTAGTATTATGTATATAACTAATATTTTGGTCATGTTAATATAGTTTTAATGGACACCGTGACGAGGATCCGCAATTCGGACAATAATTCGGAGGAGTTCTTGCAAAATCCAAACATTTGGCACTTGAAGGTCCCATTGATCAACTATGCGACCATGGAGATGCACCGATCGATCGGGTTCTCGCGACAATTTGATTCCGACAACCGATTCCCGTGCCACCGAGGTGCTCAATGATGAGCACAAAGTCGACTTCTGCAGCTTGCATACGGATTGGCCAAGATTTTGGTCAAGCATATATCGAGATGTGGGAGAACTGGTATGACTATTTACCTATCCGGGAACCGATCGTCGTTCCTGAGTTAGCGTGCGTGCCGGAATACATGCCATGGTTTAGGATCCATGTAAGCTGTATTTGTTGTCGGAAGAAGAGAGGCAACGACAACTTCATCAACAAAGGGAACGTCGGGGCCCTTTAAATCCAAGGAGAAGGGGTGATGAGACGGGGCCATCAACAGCGCCGACACAATCACCGGGCCCATCAACAGAGCCCACACAGTCACCGGGCCCATCAGTTCAGTCGACGACACCGACATCACAACCTTTAGCCTTTATGCCAAAAAGCGCACCCTAGCCCTTATATGTATCCTAACCCATATATGTTTCCTTTTCCCGCCTCTCACCCAGTTGGAATGCATGGCGGGTTCGAGTCCGTTCCGACTACTCCGATCGGCCACCGATCTTGAGGCCATCGTCGCGTGAGGATCACAGGAGGCGCCGTCGAGTGAGCACTTCTTTTACCGGTCTCCTTCGCCATACGGATTCGACACACCCGCCGTGGTTTATGCAAACACCTCCGGGTCGTTATTTTATCAAGGTGGGTCATCCTCGCAACACCCACAACCAGACTCCACCGCCGAGGAACCTAATCCCCGCCCGAGGTTCCACGACCCCACGGAAGCTAGAAGAAGGAGGAATCTAGCGCCAGAATCGCCACCACCCCCCCGTGTGGCACTCGATTCGACCGCATCAACATTGATTCGGATGGGCTTTTTATTTTTTTAAATTGTAATAATTTTTTTTAATAAAATAAAAGTTATTTTTTATTTGTGTTTGTAATTTAATTTTAATATCTTCACTAAAATAGAAGTTGTTTATTTTTTTTGTATGTAATTTAATTTGAATTTTTTTAATAAAATAAAAAGTTATTTTTTATTTTTTGTAATTTAGTTTTAATATATTTAATAAAATAATAGTTGTTTAATTTTTTATTATAATTTAATTTTAATATCTTTAATAAAATAGAAATTGTTTAATTTTTTTATTGTAATTTAATTTTAATATATGTAATAAAATAAGAAGTTGTTTTTTATTTTTTATTTTATTGTAATTTAGTTTTAATATATTTAATAAATAAGATGTTGTTTTTTATTTTTTATTTTTTGTAATTTAGTTTTAATATATTTAATAAAATAAGAAGTTTTTATTTATTTATTTATTTTCTTTTGTCATAATTAGTAAAATAGTTGCATTTGGACCCACTTAAATTAATTTGTGATCTAGAATAATGTTGAAAATTAATATTAAATAAATAAGATTTCATAGGACCTATTTGTTAGAATTTTAAGATCTGGTAGAACTTTCTGGATTTTAGCAAATTTAAATCCATTATATTAGAGATGGTGATGGATCGTGTTGGATGTAATCGCAACTTAAATTAAAACTATTTAAATAGTACATTTTATTATTTAAAAATAACAAAATATTAAAAAGATATTTTTACGCTAATGTTTATATATTTTAAAAATATTTAAATTTAGGCTGGTTCAAAGAAAAAAAAATTATTCTCTAAATTTAACCCATGAATATGTAGATTTTAAATTAAATTGAATATTCAACGGATTGATCAAACGTGGTTAATAATTGTAAAATTCATACTCGAATTAATATATATATATATAAAAAAATTTAGATCCACTAATTATTTGTATTAAACACGAGAGTTGTTATAAGGATTCGAGCCCGATTGCTTAAATTATTTATATGATATTCAAATGTGATTAATAATTGTAAAAATTTTGATTGCGTAGAGCTAAAGCGCTACCGGGGGCGCTTTCTGAGTTTATCCCCACAAAACGCGTTTGCGTGCGTGGACGCGTTTTGTGGGGAAATGGCCATTTTCCGTAAATTTTGTTTTTTTTTTGGTATATTTGGGTATTTTACCCAAAAACGCGCGGATCCTACAAGGTTTGGGTTGGGTCGTCGGGCTCCGCATTGAAACGACGTCGTTTTGGGGCGTTTGAAGCCACTTCAAAACGGCGTCGTTTTACTTAGTCTATATAAGTTAAAAAAATTTCAAAAAAAATCATTTACCCTTCATTTAAAAAAAAAAATCTGAAAGCCCCTCATTTTTTCTCTAAAGCTTTCTCAGGAACGGCCTTTGAACCGCCGAGCTCTGTCGTGATGGTCGTCGGTCACCAGCGACGGCTCTGCCGTCCACGGTGACCGAAAAACGGAAAAAGTTTCCTTTTTTCGGCCTTTTGACTTCCAAAGCCCGGATCTAAGGGCTAAAAGCCTAAAAAGGTAAAAAAGACAAAAAGCTTCTATCTTTTCGATTCGCCCATCTTTTATATATATATATTTGATTTTTTGTTTTTTTTTTTTTTTACTTTCGAGAAAAATAAATAAACACAAAAAAAAAAAAAAACTTTGAAGTGTTTTGTTTTTTATTTTTTTATTTTTGTATTTCGATTCCTCTTTTTTTAAATCCCCCCTTTTTCAATCTGTTCTTTAAGCTTTTTATAGCCGATTTTACAACATTAAAATACATATATTTTTTATTTTGTCACTGTTCCTGCGTCTGCTTATACTGTTCTTATATTCTTTTTGTTCTATTTTGCAGGTTTGCAAGGTCAACAAAGGCGGAGACTCCTGCTTTTTGCCATTTTGGTGCAAGGGAGACAGACCTCGGGTGATGGGCGCACTGACACGGCACGTGGAGCGGCGGCACGATGCACAGAGGAGGCTAGGGTTTTTTTTACTGAAAATTTATTTAGGTTGTAGGCTAACAGGCTGTTAGGGTGTTTTTGATTTTTTGAGCTCTTTTGAGTTTGTAATTTTGGGCCTGTAACTTGTTGTAAATGGACTCCGAACTTTAATTATTTTAATTTAAATTTTGTTTTATTTTTGTAATCTAGGCCCGAACTAAATTGACGTATTACCGACTGAAACCATTATTTATGAGTGCTTGGAACCATGGTATACGTATTCTTTGAACTGTGAATTTCGTCAGACCAAACAGTAATTAATTCCATCATATTGAATCTGTTCTTGTCGTCGAAAAGAACCAGGTTCTTTTCTTATATTTTAAATGGTAGACGTATATGAGCCGTTTCTATAAAGCTGTTATCCAACAAAATTAAATTTAAATCTGTTAATATTGTTTTAAAATTAAGAAAGTTTGTCTGACATTGTAAACCTCTCCAATATCTTCTCATTTACGTTTCTTCTGTTTGTTAGCATTTGCTTATCTTTTCCTGAACTGAATAAACAACTCATGTATTTGAATGGGGTTTATATATTTCACCATATCATTATTCATATTTATTAGTAAAAAATTTACTTCATATTTATTACTCTTCACTCAGCTTATGACGAATCTAAAATTTTACTTTAAGGGTGAAAATTTTAAATTCGAACAACTTTTTTTAATGTAAAAAGATATTAATTTTTCTCGAATACTTTTTTTTCTTATCAAACAAATTAATTTAATGTTTTTTAAAAAGTATGAACGATTTAACTGTAAAAAAAATTAAAAGAAAAAAATCACACTATATAAATTTAAATATTTCTTTCCAATATGAAAAAAATAATAACTAATACTATAATAAATTTTCATAAATATCATTATAATTCCAAAAATTAAATTTAAAAAACTTGACATGAATCCTATTTCTCAATACTAGGCACCATAAATTGCACCTTCCGCTTTTTCTTAAATCGAACTCATTAATGATAGAATCAGTGGAAAATTCTCGAGCTATCTCATTTTCGATGTATGCTACCAAGTAAGTTGAATGAAAATTATCCTCTATTCTATTGCAAAGCCTTGTCTTCACAATTTTCATGGCTGAAAATGCTCGTTCGGTTGTTGCAATAGACACGGGAAGAGTTAGCACAAGACGGACAATTCTATCAAGAAAAGGATAAATACTTGACTTATTTGTCTTAGCTAGCACTTGACACAACTCAGCAACTATAGAAACTTTCTGCAACCCCATGCTTTGATGAGTATCAAGTTGAAAATGCTCCAATTGAATCTTTATGTGTAGCTTTTCTTGCTCCGTAAAATTATCCGGATAAAAATCATTCATAAGCTTGCAGATATCTTCGACCCAAAAAGCTTGAAGACTGTAATAATATATTAAACAATAATATATTAGGGAAAAAATAATAAGTCAAATAAATAAAGAATATAATTTATACAAAAATATTTACCGAGAGGTTTTTCGCATAAGGAGCCGAGAGAAAGATAATTTGTATTTTTTTACTCAGTGCTCTTAGTCTTGGCGTCAAACTTATTTCTTTTTCTCTTAGCAGTGTCGACACTTTACTAGAGGAAGATAATTCCTTAGCAAAACATACAAATCAAAATACAATAAAGTCATTAACTTAACTTAATATGTATGAGTATGGACCAAATCAATTAATTCTAGAATTTGTCTTTAAAGTTCATATTGGGCCTCTAAATTTAGTCTTTCAAGACCCATCATACACTAATATTTGATTATTATTAAAGTTATATAATTAAAAACTAAAAAAATACTTTATTAATATAAAATATAACCTTATGACTTAAGGGGGCGAATTATATGAAATTTCATTTGGCCAAAAGGGGCGAATATTATACAATGTGAACACCAAATTTAAAATACATGATAATTTATATATATAATTCAAAAATCTAAAAATTCCTAATGGGGCGACCACCCCCTAAATCCATCCCTACCTGTGATGTACGTAAAGCATTTGATATATGATTATTGTTAATAAAATACATTTTTATAAAAAGACTAAATAATATTTATGAAAAGTAAACTATTTTTGTAACGTCCCAAATTTTGAACTTTTGCTTGTTAAATTTTGTTAAGAATTAAGTATCTGCTTCAATGGGTTAGAGCCCTAATTGTGTTTTTGAGATCCGGGGTTCAAATCCCATTTCTAGAAAATTTTGTTAACTGTTTTGAATCAACTCTTACTCTGAATTCTTGACTTAAGTTAAATTCTATGTAATTTTGTGTCAAGAATGAGCCTGTGATGTACCTAAAGCATTTGATATATGATTATTGTTAATAAAATACATTTTTATAAAAAGACTAAATAATATTTATGAAAAGTAAACCATTTTTGTAACGCCCCAAATTTTGAAATTTTGCTTGTTAAATTTTGTCAAGAATTAAATATCTGCTTTAATGGGTTAGAGCTCTAATTGTGTGTTTGAGATCTGAGGTTTAAATCCCATTTCTAGAATATTTTGTTAACTGTTTTGAATAAACTCTTACTCTGAATTCTTGACTTAAGTTAAAATCTATGTAATTTTGTGTCAAGAATGAGTTTGCTGGTTCAATGAATAAGCTTCTGTATATGATCTTGTGTTTGAGTCTCTACATAAACGATAGGGACATATTTCTGGTTACTTTTTATTAATTAAACATTTGTTTTATTTTTTTTAAAAAAAAAACCTTCCTTCTCTTTTGTTACTATTTTTTTTTCTTCTTCTTTACCTCATTGTCTTTTTGCCTATCGTTCTTGTGATCTTCTTTCTGCTCTGATGTGTCGTAAATTGTTGGATCCTACCATACCGTGGTCATTGTAGTCGTCAAAGGTGAGATTCAGTTGTTTTAATTCGTTTGTTGTTGACTGATTCATTGTGAATTGGGGTTTTCCTTCAAACTCTGGAATTGTGGTTTTAATCTATTTTGTTGTCGTTGTTACTTCGGTACATTTTAAGGGAAGACCGAGAGACGTCTATCGTTCCTCCAACTATCTAAGTTTGAGTAATTGTGGTGGTTTATTGGTAAGCATTAGTTTCGTTATGGGGTTTTGCGTCGAAGTTTTCGACATACTTGGTTGATTGTTATTTCTGTGAATTATTTTGATTAAGTTGTTTGATTGAACATTTGGTTGTCTTTTTTAGGCTTTGGGATCACTACTCTTGCTTCTATGTCGAATCCATATCAGGTGTGTAATGAAAACTCTAAATTTTGCGAACGGTGAAACCCAGAAACCATGGCTGTCGACACCACACGGTCGTATGCCAGGCCATGTGGTAGGCCATGTAACTCACTGTTTTGAAATTAGAGTCACACGAGCAAGAGACACGGGCATGTGTCCAAGTTGTGTGAAAGAATTTTTGGGTCTTGAATCACACGGGCGTGTGCTTGGCCGTGTGCTAGACTGTGTATCTCACTGTTTTGGGTCATATGGCTGTGTGCTAGGCCGTGTGACAAACTGTGTGGGCACTGACATGAGCCACACGGGCATGTGTCAGGCCGTGTGGGTTACACAGGCCAAACATCTAGGCCGTGTGAATCCACACGGGCGTGTGAGCCAAAAATCAGAATTTTTTCCTAGGACTGTAATCGTAGCTCAAATCGAACATAGGCCTTCTGTAGGATTTGTATGATTTGAATTAGGTTATATAACTTGATATTTAAGGATCTAATACTAAATAATTTGTTATTTGAATGTTAATCTGATATGATATTTGCTAAATGGTTATGATCTGCATTATCTGAATATGATTTGTATCTGAATAACTGCATATGCATCTTTGATATCTGATAAGTTTGTATCTGTATTGGATTGGGAGTTGTGACAAAGTAGGAACTGTGGGTAGATTAATTATCTATCAATTCTGGTGACTAAGCCACATATAAATATGATTCTAGTGATTTATTGCTTTCTGATCTGGCAGCTAGTATGCAATTATCCTAAAATGTGACATACAGTCACTATGCGGTGTGTAGGGATGGATAGGTATTTGATACCCGATATAGTGTGTAGGGATGGATGGAGATGGTGTGTAGCGGATGGGGTAGGATTTGCATCTGTATATGATAAGCTCTATATTTGTATTTGATATACTCTGTTTCTGTTACTGTAAATGAATCCGAGAAACGTCTGAAAAGGTTAATCTGAAGACACGTCTGATATGTTCTCGCTTACCTGAATACATAAGTTATACACTGAGTTTGTAAACTTGTTTAGTCTGTTTGATTGAATTTCAGGTAACCTACAAACTTAAGCAGATTGGCGTGGCGGGAGCTCGGTCATCTCCGTTTATTTACTATATTATTTTATTTGAATTTATCCTATTGCATATTTCTTTTCGGATTGTTTTTTTTAAAGACTGGATTTACGGTGTGGTTATGGTCTTTAAAATGACTTTGAACCATATGAATTTTTATTATTTAATGTTGGACGTTTTAGAAGTAGTTTAGTGTAGCTCTCCAGATTCGACCATAATGTCTAGACTAGGTTTGGGGTGTTACAATTTTGTTCAATTTATAACCATATAAATTATCTTTAATAAAAATCAATTAAAGAATTTTACTTTAATAAAGATTCAAAGTTAATGGTAATAAAATAAATAAAATAATCAATAATTAATTTAGAATATTACTTTCTGAAATAAACTCAAATTTCCATTCTAATCTCACGTGAACTCAAAGAATTTGGCCTTGCTTCATACGGCTTGGAGAAGAAACCTCTTTTTCTTTTGCTCTCACCCAAAGGTCCAAGGAGATGATTTACTTTCTCCACAAAACATGGTCAATTTTCTCCCAAGGGCTTTGGCCAATTCCTCAACTAATCCTTATCAATTTTCAATCAATTAAATTCTTCCTCCTTACATTTAACATACCACTTTACTTTCCTCTACAATTTAATCCATAAGCCATTTAACTATTCGTAATTCAATTTAAATTTTAGAAATTTTCCAGTTTCATGTTTAATTAATAGATAAAAGAATGCTCATTCTCAAGAATCATTTAACTTCATCCCTAATATGACACAAATTACGATAAATGGAAATTTTGGATTATATTATTTGCTTTTTTTAGTATTATTATTCCTACTATATTTTTCTCTCATTGTTGGGTGTTTTTTTTTTTATTTGAGTGATGATTTCATTTAATAATAAAATGCTAGAGACAGAATGGTATGAAGTAAGAATATTATTCTTTTCTAATAATTAATACTATATCAACATTTTCATTCTGAATTTTAAAATTATTAAATTAATAACTTGTTTTTCAATTATTATCATTCTATATAATTAATAAATTGTATTCAAATATAACATTTTATTATAATGAGTAAATATAACTTATTTTAGTCTAAATTTCTCACCATAGCAATACCCATCGATAATAAAAATGTTATTGAGAGTTTTTTTTTGGGAGAAATCTTCGAAATGTTATTTATTTGAAGTTGAGAAATTCTCAACATATTTAATTTTTAGATTTAGGGTGTTTATGTTTGATTTCGTCCTCGGGTTATGTTTTTGAACTTTACCAAGAGCTTGAGTGGATTCACAAAGTAATTTTATTAAGAGTCTTAAGAGATAATGAGTTCTTAAAGCGGGAGTGCCTCCATCCAACAAAGAAATATCAATGTTTGTTTTTGGTCAAGAGAGAAACTAGAAAATTCTTTTGGAGGGTTGAAATTAGATTGTATATTTTTACGATAGTAAAATTGCAATTTTACCATTTTAATAGCTTATATCTTTATAATTTTTAAAAAATTAAATCAAATTTTTATAATTTTGAAGAGGTCAAAATGCAATTTTACCATTATTAATTTAAAATTTTATAGACTATAAAGAGACCTAAATAAAAAAAATAATCCATTTTAAAGGATTTGATCACACCCATACACGACAATGCACGATATTTTGGAGATCCTTTGAGTCTTGCAAGATTCGATTCCAAATCCCCATACATCTTTGTTAGAGCATTGTTGTGAATTGTTGTGAAGGGACATTGAGTTAATGTTTTTGGATGCTTAAGTCAATAGGTGGCCAAAATAGATATAAAGAAAAGATTGTATGAAACTGTGATTTCGCATCATCTTTATCCCTTTCCAAAAGGAGAGGGACAAATCGAATTTTTCCTCTTGATTTTTAGCATTTTTAGTTGGATTTAAATTTTTTCAGGAGGAAAAGGTTGAAAATTAGGAGGAAAAATCTTGTAACGCCCCAATATCTGTAATGCGTGGTTTGTGTAAGTGTACACAGTCATTATCAAGTAATAAGTAAGTATAAGAGTTATCGCCTTCATAGGGACATATATGTTAATCAATATTTTGCAAAATTAATATTAACAATTTGGTAAGAAAAACACAATAATTTTGAGTGTTGGAAAAAAATAAGTGACTAGATGCAAAGTGATTCCTAATGCAAGTTAACCTAAATGCAAATGAAATGAATGGTTAAAATGGATGAGATGAATTTAGCAGCAAAATTTACAAGATTTTAACAATTATAACAAGCATAGGCTAGAATAATTACATTATTTAACTTGGTTCATTTTCATCATGCTTACAATGTTCCGAAAAAATAATCCAAGTCAACTCAATCTTTCATGAGTTTGAAACCAAAAATTAAGTCATTTCGGAATCTTTTACTTAGAAAAAACATGCATTTTACTGATCATATTCAACTAAGGGCTTCTTAGAATTCATGTGAAGTAACAGAGACGGGTTAGGTTTGAAACAATTTAATCACATCAACCTAAAAAATATGCAAGATAATAGAGCTCTTTTGAGTTATTATGAACCTTATATTTAGTCGAGTTAGGATCTAAATTAAGCATGCACTTTTCAATTATTGTGTCCATTAGTTGTCGTCTGGTTAGGATCGCTCAACTAATTCTAATGCATTCAATCACGTATGAATGAAATACATACCCAAGTTTAATTGAAAACATGAATGATTGAGGCACAGAACATCATGAACATAACTCAATAAACTTTATTAAATAAATGTAATCATTCTAGCTAAAAAATTAAGCTATCATCATCAAATAACAAACAGCAAAGCAATTTTCAAACATAATGAATAATTAAGGAAGAGCAAAAAATGAAGAAAAAACTCTTTGATAGTGTGGTCACTAATCGTGAAGGGTTCCTCCAATTCTCACAGCTTCTCCTCCACAAATTGCTCCTCAAGGTGGCTGGCCAAGAGAAAGTTTTTTTCTCTAGGAATTACTTAGCTAAATAGTGAAATGGGATAGGTGGAAAAGAATGAAAGTTAGAGAGAAATGAGAGGATGAATGAATGTGTATTAAAGGATGAAATGAAAAATGATTGAGGGATGATTGTTGAAGGGTGTAGAAGGTAGTATTTATAGTGGATGGATGGCTAGTATGTTTGCTAAAAATAACTAAAAATCCCTTAGGTTTCTCACTCCCATGGCTGGCCATAATTTGTGGAGATAGGGGGTTATTTAGTTGCTTGATTCATGCATGAAATCATGCTTGAATAAAGCAATGTGGTGGACGGTTTCAAGGGTAAAGTTTGTGTGCTGATTTCTGATTTATTTGCAATTGTAGAGACCTCCAATAAATCTCCCAAAGGTGAATTTTTAGCTGCTCAAATGCCCTTACCGAATTGGGCTTCATTCTCTCTTATTTGGACAGGTTGATGACCCAAATGCTTGCCAGACTTGTTCATCAATTACACCAACTTCAATTGGATCAAAGTAATTTCTTCATGACCCAAATTTTCTTGCCTTTGCCATCCATGTAGAGTGAAATTGGCTTATGCCCATGTAGCTTTAATAAATAAGCTATGCATAAGTCTTTGGTCCAATTACAACAAATAAATCAAGATTATTATGTAGCATAAAATAATTAAATTATGCACAAATTTAATGCCAAATAGCACAAAATTGTATTCTTTATTAAATCATAACCATTTTCTTGATATGAACAAAATTCACCCAATTAATTATTAAATACTCAGAATTAATATTATTTTTAAGTAAAAAGGTGTCATAAACTACTAAAATAACCTATATAATTTAGAGTTTACACACCCTCAAACTTAATCCATTGCTCGTTGATCGCTGTGAAGTCAGAGTTTTAAATTTATAAAGATAATGATCGAACCTGGAAACTAACTATGACAATGATTGATGCAAGTGCACCTATCGAACAGTAGTATAGCTTAGGCAAGACCGAATTGTCGAACCCAAAGGAACTAAAAGTACTAATACTAACCTTCTTTTTATTATTTAGCCTAAGAATAAGTGGAGTTGTTTATCTAGTCTAAATTAATTAACTATTAAACTAAAAATTCTAAGACAAAGAAGAATGAAATTGGGAGAATAACTTGGGAAAAACTCAGTTGATTAAGACGACACCCAAGGAAGAATCCACCTAGACTTCACTTGTTATCTAACTCTGAACCAGATGATGTATTCACTTGACTTGATCCGTAAGACTCCCTAATGTATATTAAACCCTCTCTTGAGGCGAATAACGTCTAACCCTAGGTTAATTAACGAAAATCTCTTTCTCGAATAATAACCCCCTAGAATAGCAGTAAATCGATCTATGGACATCCCATATTAGGTTTCACCCTAATTCGGCAAAATCTCGTCACCCTATCTCTAGGCGTGCGATCAACTCCGCTTAATTATGCTAGATCTACTCTTAAGCAGGGACTTTTGCTCCACCACCTAAGCACATTCAACTTGAATTAATATCCGCGAAATATTAACACAAGAATTAAGCACACATAATTAAGAACAAATCAAGTATTTATCATATAGTTCAGAAAACAATAACAAGATTCATCTAGGTTTCATCCCCTTCAGGTATCTGAAGGGTTTAGTTCATAACAATAAAGAAAAACATCTCAGAAGAAAAGATAACACAAAACATAAGAAATCCCTAAAACCCCCTGAAGAAATTGAAGAGGAGATCCTCCGTCTTGAGTAGAATTTCGGCTTCTAGAGATGGATCAACTAGCTATCCCTGAGTGAATCCCCACAAATCTGCCTTCTCTGGCCTAGCAAGACGCCCCTAAACGATGGCTTTGGGCCTCCCTTTTTAGGTCATACTTAGGGTGTATTTATAGGCTTTTGAAATAGGTTTCTTTGCCCCTAAGTATCCTTTTCCGAATGAAATTGCTCTTCTCCACGGTAGAGGCACGGTCATGACACACGCCCGTGTGAATCGTGGTCAGGCCGTGTTCGGACTTCTAATGAGGACACACCCGTGTAGATCGATATCAGGCCGTGTTCTAGTATATTGAGGAGACGGCCGTGTGGGCTTTAGTCCAGGCCGTGTCGATTTCTTCTTTGGCCCATTTTGGTCCGTTTTGAGCCCGTTTCTCGTTGTTTTTATTCTTGGGTGCTTTCCTGAGTATAAGTCATGAAAAGAAAGGATTAAGAGCACCTTTTTACATAAATCAAGGGATAATTCATCCAAAAGTATGCTGAATGTGGGCCTAAAATGTGTTACTATTTCGGTTTATCAAATACCCCCACACTTAAGCTTTTGCTTGTCCTCAAGCAAAATTCTCAACTTACAATTAAAACGAACTTTCTATAATTCATAATTCCTATCAACAATGTCTTATCATAATTCATAGATAATTTATACATGGATAATTCAATTCAAAGAGTCCTAAGGATTCAAACAATCTAAGTCATAGATTTGTAGCTCGAAAATATAGGCGTCTCCTTATCTAAATAATTACCTTTAATTCAAAACCGATGTGGATTGACATCCTCACTAGAGATTCACTCAAATCACTCAAAGTGTTTAAGGTTGGGAAAAAGCACTCAAAAGTCGAACATGAAAAGTTAAACCCATAGGCTTGCACAAAATCAAATCTCCACCACTATAATATGAGATGATGCACAAATCAAAAGGTCTTTGTCGGGTTGTAATGTGGGCTAGGTTAAGGTGTGGATAAAGGCTAAATTAGAAGGTTAGAATCGAGACTGAATTGATAAAATACCTAACTAGAAACAATAAACTGAATAAAAATAATTACATCAACTGAAAGCTAATAATACTAATAATATGAGCTTTTTCTTCAATATTGGAAATTCTAACGTATAAGCTCATTTAATCACAAAACTAGTAATGAATAATGACTATACTTCGGTTTTTTTTTAAGAACAAATCAAGTAATAATAAAGAACTTTAACAACTGAAATATAGAACATAGTTAGGCAACTTCTCAAAATCAAATCTCGACAAAAAAAGGGAGTCAAGGAATGGTGATAACAAATATACAAAGGGTTTTGGGTTGATATTAGCGGTTATGTCAATAAAAAGGGTTTGTTAGGGTTAAAAGGGGTTCACTAGGGGTTAATTGTGAAGGTAGGCTTTTAATGGAGTTAGTGGGTTAAAACCTAGGTGCCTTTATCATCTCTGTATATCAAATCATAGGTGTGGTCTCGATATGTATAAACGAGGCAAGTTCTAGAATAACAAATCAATGTTGACATACTCATAATCAATAAAGTGAGCATGAAAAAGAATATATGTTCTATAAGGCTCAAAATCTCACAAAAATTATGGGTATTTTGATGTCAACCTCGTAAATTTCAAACTTCAAAGTAATATTTAAACTCAGTTCGACAACCTAGAAATTTTTAATTTCTGAAAAATAGACTTTTCATGCTTGATTCTCTAGTATTCTTAGAATTTAATTATCAATGCACAATTATCAATGACTTAATCTAAAACATATCAATAAAAATCATAAATCATTAGAAATTTCATCCTAATTAGTAATATGAGAAAATGACTTAAAAACAAGACTAAATTCAGGATTTTGAGAACAATGCAAAAAGTTTGGCACCTAATTTTAGAAATTTGAGAATAATGAAAAAAGTTAGGCGCCTTTTTAGGTTGTTTACCCCCCACACTTAAGATGTACATTGCCCTCAATGTACAAAGTTAGTTAATAACACAATAATACTAAAATCATAAGATATGGGGAGAAGTGAAACTTCCTAAATTATGGATGGATTCCTTGAGATGGAGGTGAAAGATAAGTTGGAGGGCCGGTCTGGATGACGATCCTGCGCTAGATGAAGAAATTGGGTATCTCATGGAGGATTAGCCAGGATATGATAATAATAATTAAAACTATACTAATCGAATATTTAAAGAAAAGCAAGCTAAAGTGGAGAAAAATAAAGATGAAACTAAAATTAAAAGAAAAGATGGATGGACCGTAGAGTCCTTATTGTTGGGTGTGATTTCTAAGGCTGAGGATATGGTGGTGGTCGTGGTGTGATTCCCTAGCAACCTTTAGAACCTAAAATTAATAAACTAAGATAAAATAAACTAAATTAAGCATAAGAGTGTTAAAGAGAAGGAAAATAAAGGAGAAGATAAAAATAAAAGAACAGATAATTGGTCTCAAAGACCCTTGGCTTGGCGAGTGATTGAAGCGGCCGGTATGAACTTATGTAGATCGGTCTCCGTGAGGGAGACCGTGCTTGGCTTTTTTCGCTTCTTTGGCATTGTTTTGGTGTAGCTCAAGGGTATAGAGGAAAAGAGAATGAAAGATTGAAGGTTGAAAGTTAGTAGGAGAAGAGGGAAGGGAGGGGGGTTAAATAGATTTTCAAACCTGGTACCATCCCACGCCCGTGCTCCTTAGGCGTGTGATGGTACCATCCCACGCCCGTGCTCCTTAGGCGTGTGACTCGCACGGCCGTGTGTCTAGGTGTGTTGGTTTACCCACGCCCGTTTTACAGATTGCCATGCCCGTTAGTGATAAGTCAGTGTCGTCCACGGCCGCGTCGCACGGTCGTGGCATTCTGTCGGTGCCCGTGGGGCGGTGGTTGAAGTCCGTGACTTCGAAGATTTGATTCTCTCTGACTCGTACCACCTCTGCCATGTCAGTACGGCATTTTGGGGCATCCACACGGCCACGGCCACGGCTGTGTGCTAGGCCGTGTGGCCTAGAAATCTGCACATTTTGGTTAGTTTAAAGCTATATACTATAAAGAAAGGGTAAAATAGAATAAATAAGAAAAAATAAAAATGTAAAAGTTAATAGGGTTAGTGCTCGGGTTGCCTCCCGAAAAGCGCTCGTTTATAGTCTTAAGCTAAACTTTCCTCTCGTTTTCATCTTCAGGGTGGTTTGAGGAGTTGGAAGTCTTTCCTCATGCTATCAGTTTTATCCTTGTGAAAAAGTTTAAGTCGAGATGTGTTTATAGTAAAAGTACCAAAAATAAGATTACTTACATCGATTGTCTGTATGGGAAAACACTGGTTACCCTAAAAGGTATTTCTTTGTTTGTGTTAGGGTCCTGAGGAGATATTCGAGGATCTCGCCTTATCTAACAATGCACAGTCTCCTATTTTGAGTTTGTTTGCTTCGTGGTGGTTACAGTTTACTGCTTCGTGTATTCCTAATTTCTCCTTGAAATGCGTCTTCCACTCGCCTAGATCATCGAATTGAATCCCTCGTTCCTCATGAGTTATTTCTTTGTTAACACTGGTCTAGGATTGGGTTCGATTGTATTCTTTTGTGGTGCTTCCTCGAAAAGAAGGGTTAACCGAATGGTTATTAGTAGAATTTACGTCCTCACCTTGATTACTCGGTGTTCTGGCTGAGTCGAGAGCCTTGAGGGTGACTGTCTCGTTACCTACACGAAGTATGAGTTCTCCTGCATCGATATCAATTTTAGTCCTGTCAGTTGCTAAAATGGGTCTTCCTAAAATTAAGGGAATCAAATTATCCTCGTCCATGTCTAAGACAACGAAATCTACTGGGAAAACGAATTTGTCAATTTTTACAAGAACATCTTCTATAATACCCTTAGGAATTCTAACAGTTTTATCAGCTAATTGAATGCTCATCCTAGTTTGCTTGGGTTTCCCAAGACCTAATTGTTTAAACAATTTATAAGGCATGACATTTATGCTTGCCCCTAAATCAGCTAACGCATTATCAACAGTTAGTCTACCAATTAAACATGGAATTGTAAAACTCCCTGGATCTTTTAGCTTTTGTGGTAGTCTATTCTGTAACATTGCTGAGCATACTGTGTTTAATTCCACATGTGGATCCTTGTCTAATTTGCGTTTGTTCGTCAAGAGATGTTTTAAAAATTTCCTCGAATCTGGCATCTGTGAAAGAGCTTCAAGTAGCGGTAAGTTAATATGTAATTTCTTTAAAAGTTTAAGAAACTTACCGAACTATTCCTCTGTGTCGTCTCTCGTTAATGCTTCAGGATATGGTATGCGAGGTTGGTACTCCTTTATTACCGGTTTTGGTTTTTCTTGTGTTACCTCAACTTTACCTTCTTCTACCTCGTTTCCTTGTATTGGACTGGGTTCGTCTAATCCTTCACTTTCTTGAGCTGTTATGGCTTGGATTTGCTCCTTTGGATAAATCTTAGTGTTGCTTGGTAGACGCCCTTGCGATCGTTCAGACATCAGCTTTGCAAGTTGTCCAACTGACTTAGAAACTTCCTCAACTGATTTAGTGACTTCCCTAACTTGGCTCTCGATCCCTTTGATCGATGCTTGTTGGGTCTTAAGGGTGGTTTTAGTGTCTTGGAGACGGTTTTCTGTGGATGCCATGAATCTTGTCAGCATCTCTTCAAGGTTTGGCTTCTTCTCCTGTAGATAGGGCTGATTTTGGAAATTTTGAGGAGGTTGTTGTCTTTGATTTCCTTGATTTCCTTGACCTCCCTATGAAAAATTTGGGTGGTTCCTCCAACCTGGGTTATAATTATTACTATATGGGTTATTATTAGATCTGAAATTGTTACCTATATAGTTCATCTGTTCGCTCTCGGTGCTTGGTTGGTAGGGTGGGTACTCAGGATTCGCCACGGTTCCACTTACGTCACACTGCATTGCTGGATGTACCTGCGAAGAACACAAATTATCAAGCTTTTTATTCATCATCTCTACCTGTGTTGATAGCATGGTTACTGCATCTATGTTGAAAACTCCCTCTGATTTTGTTGGTTTGGTCCTTGTAACCTGCCACTGATAGTTATTCAGTGACATCTCTTCAATAAACTCGTAGGCTGCTTCAGCAGTTCTATTGTTTAGGGTTCCACCGGCGGCTGAATTAATTAGTTGCCTCGTTGAGGGGTTTACACCGTTATAGAAAGTTTGGACTTGGAGCCACAAGGGTAAACTATGGTGCGGACACCTTCTCAAGAGATCCTTATATCTCTCCCATGCGTCATATAATGTCTCTAAATCCATCTGCACAAAAGAAGAAATATCATTCCGTAATTTGGCTGTTTTGGCCGGTGGGAAATATTTTAATAAAAATTTTCGGTCATTTGATCCCATGTAGTGATTGACCCTCGTGGTAACGAAGTTTAACCAACTGTTTGGCTTTATTCCTTAATGAAAAGGGAAATAACCGAAGCCTTATGGCATCATCAGAAACGCCATTTATTTTGAAGGTATCACAGAACTCTAAAAAAATTAGCTATATGAGTATTCGGATCTTCGTCCTGCAAACCATCAAATTGAACAAATTGTTGAATCATTTGTATAGTGTTAGGCTTTAATTCAAAATTATTAGCAGCTATAGCAGGCCTAACTATACTTGATTCTGCTCCTGTAAAATGAGGTTTAGCATAATCATACATAGTACGCGGAGCATTATTTTCTGCCACATCTTGTGGTGGTGGATTATTCTCGTCCATCCCTTCAGTAGGATCAGATCTGTCTTCTCGCTCTTCTTCTTGGTAATTTAGGGCTCGCCTAATTTCTCTGCGATTCCTTCGAGCGGTAGCTTCAATATCACTGTCGTATACTAGTGGTCCTCTCGGGTTCCTTCTAGTCATAAACTAGAGGTGCCTGCTAGGAAAAGAAAGAAAGAAAAATTTAGCAAAGTTAAAATTTAAACTTAAAAATAAAAGTAAATTGCAGAAAATAAATAAAAAAAATAATGGCTAAAGTAATAAAAATAGAGCTTTCTTAATATTTTAGTTCCCCGGCAACGACGCCAAAAACTTGATCACTGTGAAGTCAGAGTTTTAAATTTATAAAGATAATGATCGAACCTAAAAACTAACTATGACAACGATTGAGGCAAGTGCACCTATCGAACAGTAGTATAGCTTAGGCAAGACCGGATTGCCGAACCCAAAGGAACTAAAAGTACTAATACTAACCTTCTTTTTATTATTTAGCCTAAGAATAAGTGGAGTTGTTTATCTAGTCTAAATTAATTAACTATTAAACTAAAAATTCTAAGACAAAGAAGAATGAAATTGGGAGAATAACTTGGGAAAAACTCGGTTGATTAAGACGACACCCAAGGAAGAATCCACCTAGACTTCACTTGTTATCTAACTCGAACTGCATTTATGTATTCACTTGACTTGATCCGTAAGAGTCCCTAACGTATATTAAACCCTCTCTCGAGGCGAATAACGTCTAACCCTAGGTTAATTAACTAAATCTCTTTCTTGAATAATAACCCCTAGAATAGTAGTAAATCGATCTATGGACATCCCATATTAGGTTTCACCCTAATTCGGCAAAATCTCGTCACCCTATCTCTAGGCGCGATCAACTCCGCTTAATTATGCTAGATCTACTCTTGAGCAGGGACTTTTGCTCCACCACCTAAGCACATTCAACTTGAATTAATATCCATGAAAATATTAACACAAGAATTAAGCACACATAATTAAGAACAAATCAAGTATTTATCATATAGTTCGAAAAACAATAACAAGATTCATCTAGGTTTCATCCCCTTCTGTATCTCAAGGGTTTAGTTCATAACAATAAAGAAAAACATCTCGGAAGAAAAGATAACACAAAACATAAGAAATCCCTAAAACCCCTCAAGGAATTGAAGAGGAGATCCTCCGTCTTGAGTAGAATTCCGGCTTCTAGAGATGGATCAACTGGCTATCCTGAGTGAATCCCCACAAATCGCCTTCTCTGCCTAGCAAGACGCCCTAAACGATGGCTTTGGGCCTCCCTTTTAGGTCATACTTAGGGTGTATTTATAGGCTTTTGAAATAGGTTTCTTTGCCCCTAAGTATCCTTTCCCGAATGAAATTGCTCTTCTCCACGGCGGAGGCACGGCCATGGCACACGCCCGTGTGAATCGTGGTCGCCCGTGTTCGGACTTCTAATGAAGACACGCCCGTAGATCGATATCGGGCCGTGTTCTAGTATATTGAGGAGGCAACGGCCGTGGGGGCTTTAGTCCAGTGCCGTGTCGATTTCTTCTTTGGCCCATTTTGGTCCGTTTTGAGCCCGTTTCTCATTCTTTTTATTCTTGGGTGCTTTCCTGAGTATAAGTCATGAAAAGAAAGGATTAAGAGCACCTTTTTACATAAATCAAGGGATAATTCATCCAAAAGTATGATGAATGTGGGCTTAAAATGTGTTACTATTTCGGTTTATCACTCGTCCTGAGTAATGCAAAGTAAAAATTTAGGTAAAGCAATCTCACAATAATTTTAAATAGAATCCCTAAGTAGAATAAACTTTTGCACATAAACATACATCAACAAACTCATGCTCACAAAACTCTTTTTGTTGATAGGTCACTCACATGCAAACATTATTTCATAATTTTATACTAAGTGAGGAAAAATGCTAACATAAGTCATAGAGTGCATGCTTTTCAAGGTCATACATAACATTCATCATTCAATAAAGCTTCCTTATCAATTAGACAGAACAATCACAAGATTTAATTAATGGTCCTCATTTGTTGAACTTAGAGATTTCTCTCCACTAATGTAGTTGACATAATTATCAAAATTAATAGGTCTTTTAAAGTGATGCTGCGGCAAGGGAAAGGGCTCCGAGTGTTGGATATTTTTCTCCTTATCACTGTTCTGGGCCTTGAGCCCAAAACTACAAAAAATTTATTACCTGTACTAAAATAAAATTTTGACAAAAATAAACTGATTAAACCTTGGGCAAACTTGACCCTCTTATTGAACATAAAACTAAAAAATGAAAATAAACTTTAAATTGAAAAAAAATAAACTTCCTTTTAGGCTACATAGAAAATTTTCTCAGAAAATTACATTAAATTTAGTTCCCAAGAAAGGTTGGAGGGGTCACAAATGGTCCCATTAAGTTCCAATCTCCTTAGACAGAATTAATTTAACGTACTAATTCAAGAATATTTTTCTAATCATGCCATTTATTCAAATAAAAAAAAATGAAAATAAATTAACGATAGAGAGAGTGAAGAGAACTCCCTCAATGTTATTGATGATTGTCACTGAAAAAGGCGATGTCAAACGACCATTTATCATACTAATCGTATCCATCTAGAAAGAAGAGATAATGTTGCCCAACAATTAAATTCAATATTTGATCAAATAATAGCATTAGGAAATGGTCTTTCTGTTTTGCTTTGCTCAACTTTCTATCATTCATATAAATTTGCCTACCCGTGATGATCCTTAATGAAATCAACTCATTTTCTATTATACATTCTTTCTTTGGTACAGGTCCCACCCACAGAATTCCATTGGTGAGATAAATGATCCTTGCTTTTTCCCATTAAGAATCAAGTTTCTCAGGATCAAATACTCTAGATTGGATCATTCTCTTCTATTCCTCGATAGAATTCTTTCAGTATCAAATGACCTTTTCAAAACCGTTAAGTCTAACTCGAGTGGCTCTTCTCTTGATGGGTTGGGTTTCTTGTACTCATGTGATGATAGCTCTAATAATTCAAATTGAGCTTTTGAACTGGATCCTTCCGAGTTAGCTTTCAAACATGTTTCATCCTCATCTTGATGTGAAGAGTCAAATGAAATACCTTTTAATGGATCATTTGAAGAATTGAATTCTAATTTTGTAGGAACCAACATATCTGTCTCGGAGAGAGTAGAATAATTTTTAACCTCATCAGGAGATCCTACGGCCTTAAGAATATTAAAGGTCACCTATTCATCTTGAACTCGCATGGTTAGTTCACCTTTTTGTACATCGATTATCGTCCTGCAGGTTTCCAAGAAAGGTATGCCAAAGATACCTAAGATGATTGATACTTTTTTTATCTACTTCAAAATCTAAGATAATAAATTTAGTAGGAAATATGAATTTATCAACACGTACTAATACATCCTCGATCTTTCCTTCTAGGTATGCCAAATATTGATCAGTTAGTTGGAGTGTAACTGTAGTCGGTCTGACCTTACCAATACCCAATTGTCTAAACACAGATGTAGGCATTAAGTTGATACTCGATCCTAAATCGCATAAAGCCTTACCACAATAGGATTCTCCAATATTGCAAGGTATGGTGAAACTTCCTAGATCCTTCAACTTAGGAGGCAACTTGTTCTGAAAAAATAGGCTACATTTTGCAGTCATGGCTACAGTTTTAAATTCCCCAAGCCTTCTCTTCTTAGACAAAAATTCCTTCATAGCTTTTGCATAGATTAGCATTTGCTCCACAGCTTCCACCAACGGAATGTTGATACGTAGCTGTTTCAACACATCCAACATTCACTTGAATTGAGTATCCTATTGTTGCTTATGTTGTTGGAATCTTTGAGAGTATGGAGGTTGTGGAACTTTGGCTTGGAATGGAAAGCTCTTTCGATGTAATATATCTGCATCTAATGAAGGGGTTAGCTTATCAGAATTCACTAGTTTAGATTTTACCTCTTCAGAATTTGCAGAATCTAGCTTCTCTGGTGCAGGAATTTCAACTGCTAGTTGATTTTCCTTAGGTTCCAAAGTCCTTCCACTTCGTAAAGTGACCATTTTGCAATTCTCCTTACTTGATTTTCTTAGGTTTTTCGTGTCACTGGGCAAAGCTCCTTGTGGTCTATTTCGAAGTTCATTGGCTAACTGCCCCATCTGGTTTTCCAAATTTCTTAAAGTTGCATCATTTTTCGCCATTATTGTTTTTATAAGTTCTCAAGATTATTTAAAGACTCGGCTATTGGAGGATTTTCTATGTTGCTTGGTACAACACCTTGGGGTTTGCTTTTAAGCTCATTAGCTAATTGTCCCACTTGATTTTCCAGATTCTCCAATGTTGTTGCTTGGCCTTGAATCAATGCATCATTTTTAGCAATGTATGCGTTCAACAACTTCTCCAAATTATTGGAAGTTTCAACTTCTGGTGGTTTAAACTTGTTGATTGAACCAAGAGGTTGATTTGATCTATGTTGCATGTAATTGTTGTTCGGTTCACCTTTTTTGTAGTGGATTGGTGGTTGAGCTACAACATCGCATAAACCATTAATAGTAAAATATTTCAACATTGAAGAGATAGAAGATACCTAGGTTGAGAGTGAAGTAAGGGCATCTACTTCTTGTACTCCGGCTACTCGTCTTTCTGAAGCTGCTTGATTTTTTGGTCACTGGCAATTGTTACTAGCTATTCTCTCGATGATCTCGTAAGCCTCATTATAAGTCTTCGACAAGAGAGCACCATTTGCAGAAGCATCTACCACCAACCTTGTCTGTGCATTGAGACCATTATAAAATGTTTCTAATTGGATGTAATGTGGAATCCCGTGGTGATGGCATTTACGCAATAGCTCTTTGAATCTTTCTCATGCATCGTATAGGGACTCCTCATCCATCTACTGAAAAGTGGTGATCTCATTTCGCAACTTAGCATTTTTGCTAAGTGGAAAATACTTTACCAAAAAGTGTTAAGCTAATTATTTCCTAGTAGAAATTGAATTGGATGGCAATGAATTAAGCTATGCTCGTGCTCGATCTCATAACGAGTACGAAAAAAATTCAACCTCAATGCGTCTTCAGTTACACCGGCCATCTTAAAGGAATCGCTCACCTTCACAAAATAATTGAAGGTGAAGATGTGGATCTTCTGTGGGCATTCCACTAAATTGGCCTATTGTTTAAAGCATCTGAAACATCACATGTTTCAATTCAAACTGCGATGCCTTGATCTCCAGTCTCCTAATTCCCAAATTTAATTCATTAAGACACGGCACAACGTACTACCTTATAGCTCGATCCCTATCATCAGCAATAAGGATTAGATTACGAGCATTAGCAATTACATTCTCTTTAAACATCATTTTGATTTTCAAGGTCCATTTTTGACGTTTGTCTCTGGGCTAATCTTTCTCATCTTCTTTGCCTAAATGCCCGCCCGATTTTTAGGTCTACAGGGAGTAAATCGATGATTCAATATATGCTCTTGAAGACTTGATAAGAAATCACAAAAATTAATGAATAAAGAATAAAAAAGTAATTAGTAAAGTTAGAAATAAATAGAATAAAATAAAAACCAAATTGTAAACAATAATTTCACAAAAAAAATGATTAAGGCAACAGTCCCCGGCAACGGTGCCAAAAACTTGTAACGTGTGGTTTGTACAAGTGTACACAGTTGCTATCAAGTAATAAGAAAGTATAAGAGTTATCGTCTCCACAGGGATTGTATATGTTAATCAATATTTTTTAAAATTAATATTAACAATTTGGTAAGAAAAACACAATAATTTTGAGTGTTGGAAAAAATAAAAGACTAGATGCAAAGTGATCCCTAAAGCAAGTTAACCAAAATGCAAATGAAATGAATGGTTAAAATGGATGAGATGGATTTAGCAACAAAGTTCACAAGATTTAACAATGATAACAGGCATAGGTTAGAATAATTACATTATGTAACTTGGTTCATTTTCATCATGCTTACAATGTTCCAGAAAAATAATCCAAGACAACTCGATCTTTCATGAGTTTGAAACCACCATTAAGTCATTTTGGAATCTTTTACTTAGAAAAATATGCATTTTACTAATCATATTCTGAGGGTTTCTTAGAATTCATGTGAAGTAACAGAGACGGGTTAGGTTTGAAACAATTTAATCACATCAACCTAAAAACTATGCAAGATAATAAAGCTCTTTCGAGTTATTATGAACTTTCAATTTAGTCGGGTTAGGATCTAAATTAAGCATGCACTTTTCAATTATTGTGTCCATTAGTCGTCGTCTGGTTAGGATCGCTCAACTAATTCTAAGACATTCAGTCACGTATGAATGAAATACATACCTGAGTTTAATTGAAACCATGAATGATTGAGGCACATAACATCATGAACATAACTCAATGAACTTTATTAAATAAATGTAATCATTTTAGCTAAAAAAAAATAAGCTATCATTATCAATGAAAAAACAACAAAGCAATTTGCAAACATAATGAATAATTAAGGAAGAGCAAAAAGGAAGAAAAAACTCTTTGATAGTGTGATCACTAATCGTGGAGGGTTCTTCTAATTCTCATAGCTACTCCTCCACAAACTACTCCTCAAGGTGGCCGGCCAAGAGAAAGTTTTTTTCTCTAGGAATTACTTAGCTAAATAGGGAAATGGGATAGGTAGAAAAGAATGAAAGTTAGAGGGAAATGAGATGATGAATGAATGTGTGTTGAAAGATGAAATGAAGAATGATTGGGGGATGATTTTTGAAGGGTGTAGAAGGTAGTATTTATAGTGGATGGATGGCTTGAATGTTTGCTAAAAATAGCTTAAAATTCCTTAGGTTTCTCGCTCTCATGGCCGGCCATAATTTGTGGAGATAGAGGGTTATTTAGTTGCTTGATTCATGCATTAAATCTTGCTTGAATCAAGCAATGTGGTGGACGGTTTCAAGGGTAAAGTTTGTATGTTGATTTCTGATTTATTTGCAATTGTAGAGACCTCCAATAAATCTCCCAAAGGTGAATTTTGAGCTGCCTAAATGCCCTTCCCGAATTGGGCTTCATTCTCCCTTATTTGGATGGGTTGATGACCCAAATGCTTGCCAGACTTGTTCATCAATTACACCAACTTCAATTGGATCAAATTAATTTCTTCATGACCCAACTTTCCTTGCATTTGCCGTCCATGTAGAGTGAAATTGGCTCATGCCCATGTAGCTTTAATAAATAAGCTACGCATAAGTCTTTGGTCCAACTACAACAAATAAATCAAGATTAGTATGTCGCATAAAATAATTAAATTATGCACAAATTTAATGCAAAATAGCACAAAATTGTATTCTTTATTAAATCATGCCCATTATCTTGATATGAACAAAATTCACCCAATTAATGATTAAACACTTAGAATTAATATTATTTTTAAGTAAAAATGTGTCATAAAATACTAAAAAAACCTATATAATTTAGAGTTTACAATATCAGAATATATGAATTGTTTGTTGAATTCTGACAAAAGTTAAGTGGTCTGCTCTAGCGGTTAAATGCTTTGGTTTGTGCTTGAGGTTATGTGTTCGAATCCCTATGAGAGCATTTTTGCTAATTTCTTTATATGCTAATCAGCTAGTAGAAGTTGAGTTAAAATTTAACTCTAGGGAATCTATTTGATATGTATTGAATTTGGGGGTTAGTGGGTAGTTGGATTTGGTTTTAGTTTAAAATAACAATAGTTTAATAATAGCAAAAATTTGGATATTATTTTATTTTGTTTTTTTCCCAAAAAGGGCTGCTCCCATTTTTCACGTTTGTTCCCTTATTCTTCAATTTTACGCCGCCACTTCCAATCCATGCTATTGCATCTTGTTTTTTTATTTTCTTTTTTTCCCATTTTTTTTCTCTTTTCGTTGCTTTTGTTCTTTACTGGTCATTCTCGAATTGGGTTGCCATTGCATTCGTTCTTTCTTGGTATTGTATTTTGATTTTGTTTTATCTTAAGTCCTATTCTTGCTTTCTTGCTCTTTTGGTATTGGATTTGTATTCGGGGGTTGTGTTTGTCACAATTATATTATCAGGTAATATTGTGATTACTCGTAGAGTCGAGATTGTGTATTCTAGGATTTATGTCGTGGAACCAAAATTTTAATTGTTTCCTTTACGCACTGTAATGACCTGATTAATTTATTTATGTTTCTGTAAAATTTGACATAAGTGTGTATCTGCTTTAGTGGCTAAGTGTTCTAGGTGTGTGTGATAGGTCTTGGGTTCAAGTCCCACTTTTGCCAAATTTTGTTATTTTTGATCCAAGCCTTTACCTTTGTGGAGTGGGCTTATATTGAATCTTCTGTTAATTTAAATCAGAATGAGCCTGCTGTTTTGAGTGGTAAGGGAGTCAGTATGTTGGAGGTCCTGAGTTCGAATCTCCGTGCGAGCATAGATGTTATTTTTGGCTCGGTTATGGGAAAGTATTTCGGTGGATTTGGGATTCTGAGGTGGTTGTAGGTTAGTGGAATAGTGGGAGAAAAATAAGGGATGTGTAGCACATATTCTTTTTTTCTTATTTTTTGTTTTATTATTTTTCTTTCCCAAATTTCAGTTTCCCTTCCAATTTCTAATGTCTTTTCTGCTTCTTCCCTTTTTCTTCTATTCTGTTACTTTTTCTTCAATTGGTACCCTCTTTTTGTGCTCTCAAATTGCGGTGTTTCAGTCTACAGTATCCGTGCATGTTGGTAAGTGGTGATACTACTTTTGCTCGAGTAGGGGATTTTTCTTTAACTCGTTTAGAGTGATGTTGTCGCTTCTGGTTGTATTGAAATTCGTGTTTTGGCAGCAGAGAATTGCGAGGAAAAGGGCTCTGCTCTTGCGTAATCATAGTCGATAACGTTCGGAGTGTTGGGGTAATTGTTGATCGTGTGAATTGAATTTTTGTCGGTTTCGTAGTCACGATTTAATCGTGTTCTAAGTCTGATTCTGAGCGTTGGTATGTCATTTTTATATTTTGGTGAGTTTGTGTTGGCAGCGGCATCAAAACCGAACCAGGTGTGTACCCGAAACACGAGAAATTGAGTTTCAGCAAAAGCCAAAAATGGCCACTGTCGACGCCACACGAGTCACACGGGTCGCTCCGATCGGCTGCCTACTGTAGGGTCGTTAAGGGCTAATTAAACCCTAATTTGTATGTTATGATACCCTGATAGACTGATCTGAGTAGGATACTGAATGTATGCCTGACTGTACTACTATACGTATATCTAATATTTGTATATATGCATGTTGAGCATGTTAAATCTGTTATATTTGTATCTGATTTCTGTATATGTTATTGGGTGGGATTCGTATATGAGGAGGAAGTATTCTGTTCTGTGTTAATCGCCTATATTCTGATATGTGTCTTAATGGCACAATATGGTGTGTAGGGATGGGTGGGTGTTTTAAACCTCACATGGTATGATGGGATGGTCGGAGATGGTGTGTAGAGGATGGGGGTAGGATTTATGCATATTCGCTTCAGTAATCAATCTGATCTCGATTCTCGATTCAAATCAGATATGTTTCTAATCGTATATAGTTTTGTATGTTTGTATGCTTAATTCTGTTGGGTTACACAGTGAGTTTTCATAAACTCACATCTGTCGTCTGTTTTGTCAAGTAATCCACAGACTTAAGCGGATCGGTGCGACAGAGACTCGACGGTGACCACTCGACTGTAAATTGTGTAAACTTGGGAATTTATGGTTTTATTTATGTTTTTAGTATTTATTTTGAGAGTTTGTAATTTTTGGGACACTCTGGACTTTTTGGTTTAAACGGTTGATTTTGGTTTGCTGATTTTCTGCATGCTTGGTTAAATTGGTTTATGAAATTGACGATTTTCACACAAAAAGAGGTTTTCCTAAAAAAAATACGTATCAGATTTCTAAATGCATCGGTTTTGATAGACTTCTGTTGTAAAATTGGTTTTGGAAAATAAACTAATTAATTAATGTTTTCGAAATGGATATAAAGTATATGAGTTAAGTAACCGAAATGATTTTACGCAACTAAACCCATTCTCCGTGACTTCTCAGGATTCAGCCATAACATCTAAGCCGGGTTTAGGGTGTTACACGCGTTTCCAGAGAGGATCGAGAGGAAATTGGTGCTCCAACCACATAAACGGAAGGTTATTGTCGTTCACTGTTGCGCAAGTGTTTTAATGTTTTTGGAAGCCGAATGTGGGCATTTTTGTGGAGTACTTAATTTAGTTTTTGTATAATTGTTACTGATTTGAGCGTGTTACATGAATATTTTAGATTTTGAGAGTCTCGTGGTGGTTTTTACATCAAAATCGGATTAGGTGTGTAACAAACACCCGAGAAAATAGCGAATGACTAAAGCCAAAAATATGGACTGTCGACACCACACAGCCATGTGGTAGGCCATGTGTCGTGTGACAGGCGGTGTGCTAGACCGTGTGAGACACACGGCCTGGGCCAATTGGGCTGGCCAAGTAGGCCGTATGGGCCATACGGGCATGTAGGTCCAAAATTTAAAAATTTTCCCTAAGCTCGTGTACATCGTACGAGTCGTATGTGGGTCTCCTGTATGGTACAATTTGGACTGTAAAACATGATTACTATTATTCTGTTAGCGTAAAATTTGATATATGTATGCACGTTTGGTAAGATATATGTTAAGTATGTTATGTACTGTGTAATTATAATATGTTATATGGGCATGTGTGACATGTAATTCTGGCTATGTTAATTCTGTATGTGCATTGGGGTGGGATCTATGTTATGGAGAAATTGTTGCCAGTTTAATTATCTGCTGTATTTGGTGGCACAACCACATGTATATACATGCTTGGCAATAAATCGCCTAATGATCTGGCAGCTAAGCTGCAAATATTTTGAAAAGTGTTATACCGACACTAAGTGGTGTGTAGGGTTGGATGGGTATTTTATACCCTATATGGTGTTTAGGGATGGTCAGAGATAGTGTGTAGCAGATGGGGGTAGGATTGTAAATCTGTATCTAGTTCTGTTTTTATATGTGATATATGTTCTGTGCCTGTTCTGTTAGGAGTTATATTTGAAATTAAATCTATGATTCTATTTTTTTCTAAGTTGCACACTGAACTTGTGAGCTCACTCTCGGTATGTCTATTTACTTTCAAGTAACCCTCAGATTTAGGATGGTTCAGTGCGACGAAGCTCTGTTAAAACTCTTCAGTTAAATATTCTATTTTTCTTGGTTATACTGTTTTGGTTTTTGAGGTTTTTCTTGGATGTTTTATGGATTATTTTAACTTTTTGGATTTTATCTTTCGATTTTAATTGTTTTAAACGTTTTTGGTGGATTTGGACTTGATCTACAAAATGGGGGAATTTACAATAACAAATCGTGATTTCAGAACTGGACGCAACTAAGATTTTGAATTGCAAACTTAAACGTTTAAAATTTTACATATATAAACAACAGTTTCATCAAATCGAATAAGGAAGATATATTCTCTAATAAACTAAATTTTTGCATAACAAGAGCTAACGACCTTCTTTCAAGACAAACAAATTCTGGGTTTCTAAATGATTTACGGTAACCTCTTCAGATCTTGCCATAACGTCTAGGCCAGGTTTGAGGTGTTACATTTGGTGGTATCAGAGATAGGTTCAAAACTCGAGTTGTTATTTTGGTTCAAAATTTTGTGAAAATTATTTTTAAATAGAAATTCTCTTTGTTTAAATCTAAAAAATAAGTTTACAAAATATTGAGACTCCGATGCCGATCTGGGAAGTACTGCTTTAGTTATACTGTTTAGTTAGAAACAATACTGTAGTATTAGAAATACTTATACTTTAGTTCAAAACTATAGCGATACTGAAAAATACTCTAATAAGATTTTTGACATAAGGCATTTGATAAGAAAATTTGAACTCATAAATAAAAATTTGTAATTTAGATAACATATAATGAGTGCACATGGAACTTGTGGGCGCAGCGGGCGCCAAAGAGAAGCTCGAGCTGAGCCGTTCTCGATGAGCAGTATGCCCAATTCGGATACAAGTGAAACACCGGGTATGCCTACTACTGAGATTGGGTCTCAGACTCAAACGGCTGGGGACGACCTATTGTCCCAAGCCATGTTGAGAGTTTTGGAGAGGGCCGTTGGGCCCCATACTGGATCTAGGAGCTGTGGGTCAGTAACTAAACGACTTCGTTCCAACAGTGCTGAGCTTTTTAGGGTATTTTAAGAATACCTTCCAGAGCAAATATGTGGGGACGAGTTATGTGGAGGCTCGTAGACACGAGTTTTTGGGCTTTACTCAGAGGGATAGAAGCGTGGCCGAGTGTGAGGCTGAGTTTCTAAGACTGAGTAGGTATGCTCGTGGGCTTGAGAATGGGCTGATATATGACCTCAAGGTTATGATAGCTTCACTGAAAGAGCAAGTTTTGTCGTCTTGGTGGAAAACCAAAGATTGCTGAGGAGGTTAAGCACACTGAGTGTGAAAAGAGGGACAAAGAGAGAGGTCAAAATAAGATTAAGAGGGATTCAAGGCCCTCTAGCTCTGTTCAGCAGCTTAAGAAATGGGACAGGTTTGATGGGCCTTTGTGGGTAGAGACACCAGTTACTGTTACTGTGACCTGTTCCTGTGGGGATTATGGTAGATGCCATCCTATCGAATGTTGGAGGAGGTTGAGAACTTGTTTGAGATGCTGGTCGATGGAGCACCGCATCAGGGATTGTCCACTTTGCTCTGATCAGGTTAAAGCCCTTGTTCTAGGTTTGGTTCAACCTTAGAGGGTAGTACAACATCCACCTAGGGGCCGTGGACACAGCAGAGGTGATAATGATTTGGGTATAGGATATAGAGCACCGGGTAGATGTGTAAATCAGGTAGAGGCTAGATAGCCGATTTTGGTTTATGCAGCTAAGTGCCACGAGGACAAAGACACCACTAACGTCATCGCTACTACATTTTTTATTAGTATGTTTCGTATTTTGCATTGATAGATATAGGTCAATACATTATTATATAGCTAGTTTTGTATCAGTGAATCTGGGTATTTCTGTTGAGAGAACTTTTGGTGAGGTTTCTATGATCAATCCATTGGGTCAGATAGTAAGAGTCGTGTTTCTGGCTAATTTAATGGGGTTACCGTTCAGAGAATTTGATCTGATATTGGGAATAGATTGGCTCGTGGAGCATCGAGTCGGCTTAGACTGTGTCACTAAGAGGGTCACTTTGAGGTCTGAGGGTGATTTGGAGGTTGTTATGATTGGCAAGCGTTGAGATTACCTCTCCAATGTCATATCTGCTTTAGTAGCCAAAAAGTTAGTTCAGAAAAGGTGTGAGGCATTTCTGGCCTTTGTGCGTGATTCGACTTCTGTGGGTACCTCTGTTAAGGATATTCACACTGTTAGGGAGTTTCTGGATGTTTTTCCTAAGGAGTTGCTAAGATTGCCTCTGGATAGGGAGGTCTAGTTTGGTATCGAGATCCTACCGAGTACTATTCAGGTGTCTATCGCTCCCTACCGCATAGAACAGAAGGAGCTTATGGAACTGAAAGCTCAACTTTAAGAACTTCTCGATCGTGGGTTTATTTGGCCTAGTGTGTTTCCTTGGGGAGCACCGATTTTGTTCGTAAAGAAGAAAGATGGTACTATGAGGAGGTGTGTGGATTACAGTCAATTGAATAAATTGACGGTAAAGAATAAGCACCCACTTTCGATGATCAATGACTTGTTCGATCAGTTTCGTGGGGCCTTCATATTTTTTAAGATAGATATCCATTCTGGGTACTATCAACTTAAGGTTAAAGAGGCTGATGTACATAAGACTACCTTTAGGACTCGTTATGGGCACTACGACTTTCTAGTTATGCCCTTCAGTTTGACGAATGCTCTGGCTGCGTTCATGGACCTTATAAATTGGGTGTTCCAGCCGTATTTGGATAAGTTTTCATGGTTTTCATCGATGATATTCTAGTATAATCTAAGACTGAGGAGGATCATGATGAGCATCTTAAAGTAGTTTTATAGATACTTCGTGAGAAAAAGCTCTATGCTAAGTTGAGCAGGTGTGAGTTCTGGTTAAGGGAAGTTACTTTTCTGGGACATGAAGTCTTTGCTGAAGGGATCCGAGTCAAGCCTAAAAAGATTGAGGCTGTACTTGAATGGAAACAACCAATAAATATGGTCGAGATCCGTAACTTCCTCAGTTTGGCGGGTTATTATTGGAGGTTTGTTGTGGGGTTCTCACTTATTGCAGCTCCTATAACTAATTTGTTGCGTAAGAACACACCATTTTTCTGGGCTGGTGAGCAACAATCAAGCTTTGAGAAGCTTAAATCTGTTTTGACTTAGGCATCCATTCTGATACAGCCTAAATCTTGTAAGAAGTTTATGGTTTATAGTGATGCATCACATGTTGGATTAGGTTGTGTTCTAATGCAAGATGGTAAGGTAGTGGCTTATGCATCCCGACAACTTAAGTCACACAAAGGCAACTATCTCACGGACGATCTAGAGTTGGCTGCGGTTGTCTTTGTTTTGAAAATATAAAGGCATTATCTGTATGGTGGGAGGTGTATCATTTACACCGATCACAAGAGCCTCAAGTATCTCCTTACTCAGAAGGAGTTGAACCTTAGGCAACGTAGATGGATTGAGTTGCTTAAGGATTACGACTGTAAGTTTGAGTATAATCCCGGTAAGGCCAATATTGTGGTTGATGCTCTTAGTCGTAGAGTGATGACCGATTTGAAGGTGATGTTTGCTCGCCTAAGTTTGTTTGATGATGGTAGTCTATTAACCGAGTTACAAGTTAAGCCGACTTAGATTGATCAGATTTGTGTTAAATAGTTAGGGGATGATTCTTTGATCTCGTGGTTTCGACAGGTTAAGGAAGGTAGTACTTCAGATTTTGGGCTGAACAGTGATAGGGTTCTGTGTTTTCGAGGTCCAGTTTATGTACCTAATGATTCTGATTTGAGGCAATCTACTATGCGAGAAGCGCATAATAGCCCTTATGCTATGCATCTCAGTGGGAACAAGATGTATCAAGATCTTTGAGAGTTATACTGGTTGTCTAGTTTAAAACGGGAGGTATTAGATTTTTTTTCTCATTGTTTGACGTGCCAGTAAGTTTCGAGTTTGCTTCAACCCATTAAGATTCTTTTTTGGAAATGGGAACAGGTGACTATAGACTTCATTAGTGGGTTGCCCTTAACACCCACTAAGAAGGATTCTGTTTGGGTCATCGTGGATCGTTTGACCAAGTTTGCTCATTTTTTTTCCTGTCAGGATAGACTATTCCCTTTAAAAATAGGCTAAAATGTATATTTTTGAGATCGTTAGACTTAATGGGGTTTTGATCTCGATTATCTCTGATAGAGATCCTCACTTCACTTCTCGATTCTAAAAGAAACTTCATGAAGCTTTGGGTACTCGGTTGGGCTTCAGTATTGCATTCCATCCTCAGATAGATGGACAGTCTGAGAGGGTAATTTAGATACTAGAGGATATGTTACATAGTTGTTTGATCGACTTCCGAGGTAGTTGGGAGGAGTTTCAACCACTGGCGGAGTTTGCCGATAATAACAATTTCCAGTCCAGTATTCATATGGCACCTTACAAGGCTCTATATGGTCGTAAGTGTTGTACCCCTTTATGTTGGACTGAGTTGGATGAGAGATAGGTTTTGGGTCCTGAGTTAGTTTTTGAGACTGAGAACAAGGTTAGATTGATTCGGGATCGTTTGAAGGAAACTTCTGATAGACAGAAGTCATATTAGAATCTGAAGAGGAGAGATATCAAGTATTCTGTGGGTGATCATATTTTTCTTAAGGTATCTCCATGGAAGAAGGTCATCCGGTTTGGACGTAATGGCAAGTTGAGCCCTAGGTTCATTGGGCCTTATCGGATTTTGAAACGTGATCTATCAGTCAGAACTACCTCCAGAGTTTGATCGTATTTATGATGTGTTCCATGTCTCCATGTTGAAGCGGTATCGGTCTGACCCATCTCACATTGTATTTGTTGAGAAGATTGAGGTAAGACCGGATTTGACCTTTGAGGAGGAGCCGGTTCAAATTTTGGATCGAGACATTAAGGTCTTGAGGTGGAAGAACATTCATTTGGTTAAGGTTTTGTGGCGGAATCATGGCACTGATGAAGCCACTTAAGAACCTAAGAACTCAATTTGATAGCAATATCCGTATTTGTTCGAATCAAGTAAATTTCGAGGTCGAAATTTCTTTTAAGGGGGAGATTTGTAATGCCCCAATATAAGAATATATGACTTGTTTTGTTAAATTCTGACAAAATTTAAGTGGTCTGCTATAGCAGTTAAAAGCTTTGGTTTGTGCTTGAGGTTATGTGTTTGAATCCCTGTGAGAGCATTTTTGCTAATTTCTTTATATGCTGATCAGCTATTAGAAGTTGAGTTAAAATTTAACTCTAGGGAATCTGTTGGATATGGATTGAATTTGGGGGTTAGTGGGTAGTTGGATTTGGTTTTAGTTTAAAATAATAATAGTTTAAGAATAACAAAAATAAGGATATTATTTTATTTTGTTTTTTCCCCAAAAAAGGATGCTTCCATTTTTCACGTTTGTTCCCTTATTCCTCAATTTCACATCACCACTTCCAATCCCTGCTACTGCATCATGTTCTTTTCTTTTCCTTTTTCCCATTTTTTCTCTTTTTGTGGCTTTTGTTCTTTACTGGTCATTTTCGAATTGGGCTGCCATTGCATTCTTTATTTCTTGGTATTGTATTTTGATTTTGTTTTATCTTAAGTCCTATCAACATTCTTACTTTCTTGCTCTTTTTCTATTGGATTCGTATTCGAGGGTTGTGTTTGTCACAATTGTATTATCAGGTAATACTGTGATTACTCGTAGAGTCAGGATTCGTGTATTCTAGGATTTATGTCGTGGAATCAAAATTTTAATTGTTTCTTTTACGCGCTTCCACGAGAGGATCGAGAGGAAATTGATACTCCTCCAACCACTTAAACGACAGGTTGTTATCGTTCATTGTTGCGTAAGTATTTTAATGTTTTTAGAAGCCAAATGTGGGCATTTTTGTGGAGTACTCGGTTTAATTTTTGTATAATCATTACTAATTTGAGTGTGTTATATGACGATTTTATATTCTGGGAGTCTTGTGGTGGTTTTTACATCGAAATCGGATCAGGTGTGTAACGAAAACCCGAGAAAATAACGAATAATGAAAGCTGAAAAGTTGGACTATAGATGCCACACGGGCATATGGTAGGCCGTGTATCGTGTGACAGGTCGTGTGCTGGACTGTGTGAGACACACAGCTTAGGCCAATTGGGTTGGCCAAGTAGGTCGTGTGGGCCATACGGGCGGTAGGCCCAAAATCTAAATTTTTTTCCTAAGGCCGTGTATGTCTACAGGCCGTATGTAGGCCTCTTAGAAGGTCTGTATGGTACAAATTAGACTGTAAAACATGATTACTGTCATTCTGTTAGCTTAAAATTTGATATATGTACGCATGTTTGGTAAGACATATGTTAAGTATGTTATGTACTGTGTAATTATGATATGTTATATGAGCATGTGTGACATGTAATTCCGGCATTTGTTAATTTTGTATGTGCATTGGGGTGGATCTGTGTTATGGAGAAAGTGTGGGCAGTTTAATTATCTGTCATATATGGTGGCACAACCATATGTATATCCGTTCTTGGCGATAAATCGTCTAATGATCTGACAGCTAAGCTACAAATATTTTGAAAAGTATCATACCAAAACTTAGTGGTGTCTAGGGTTGGATGGGTATTTTATACCCTATATGGTGTGTAGGGATAGTCGGAGATGGTGTGTAGCAGATGGGGGTAGGATTATAAATCTGCATCTGATTCTGTATATGATATATGTTCTGTATCTGTTCTGTTAGGAGTTATGCCTGAAATTAAATATATGATTCTATTTTTTTCTAAGTTACGCACTGAGCTTGTGAGCTCCCTCTCGGTATGTCTGTTTAATTTTAGGTTACCCTCAGATTTAGGATGGTTCGTTGCGACGGAGCTTGGTTAAAACTCTTTAGTTAAATATTCTATTTTTCGTGATTATACTGTTTTGGTTTTGGACTGCTTGGACATTTTTGGGACTGTTTTAACTTTTGGGATTTTATCTTTTGATTTTAACTATTTTAAACGTTTTTTGTGGATTTAGACTTGATCTACAAAATAGGGGAATTTATAATAACAAATTGTGATTTCGGAACTAGACGCAACTAAGATTTTTTGCTGCGATCTCAAATGTTTAAAAATTTACATATATAAACAACGGTTTCATCAAACCGAATAAGAAATATATGTTCTTTAATAAACTTAATTTTTGCATAACAAGAGCTAATGACCTTCTTTCAAGACAAACAAAATTTGGGTTTTTAAATGATTTACGATAACATCTCTACATTTGGCCATAACGTCTAGGGCGGGTTTAGGAAGTTACAAATCTGATTTGTCATTCTCTTATTAAGAAGAGATAAAGATGATGTGGAATCATATTTTCATATAATCCATTCTCGAGTAATAAAGGTGAATATATCGTGAGATTATCCACATTTAATGGTCAATTCCTATTAGCTAATTGTAGAGCTTTACTATTTCCTTTTTAGTGACGTTATTGTGAGGTTTAGAATAGAAACCAAAAATTGAAAATTTATTAGGATGTTATTAAATAAAAGGACAGAAAGTAAAGAACAAAGATAATGAGAGAACAAAGATAGAGCGTATTTTATTGATCAATGGAATATTTACAAAGCTTTTCCAAAGTCTCTATTTATGGGCACAAGAAGTATAAATGAAGTAGAGATCTACTTATAATTAATACTAAAATTTAAAGTACATCAAAACTTATCTTGATCTTAATGGACATTTACTTAAAAAGATATTCATAACACTCTCCCTTGGATGTCCATTGGTAGATAATATGCCTCGTTAAAACCTTACTAAGATAAAACCATTGGGAAAACAAATCCTAGTGAAGGAAACACAATACAAATATCTATAATACGCATAATAGGTTGCGTCATTAAAAACCATACCAGGAAAACCCAATGGGACAAAACCTCAGTTTACGGAAAAATATTACAGCACGTAATTACTCCCCCTCATGAAAACATTATATACTTTCTCATATTCTACGTATTCAATCTTGAATACTAGTTTTTCAAATGACTATTTGAATGTATTTGCTAAGCATTTATATTACCATTCTTTTGAAAGTCATGAGTGAGGGAAAATTTAAGGGAAATATATTTTGATCTCTTTAGGAGTTTCAACAATAATCATAGCAAACTTTAGTCATGATTCTTCTATAAAAACACAAATAGGCATTTTGGATCATTTTATAATCCTCCTTCAACTACTATTTACCACATATGTTCAAATTATTTCAATTCATATAAATGAACAATTTCCCGAGAACTTCAATATGCTTCGAGCATCCTAAATCCTTCAAGGATTTTAATATAAACTTTACTATATAGTGGTTCATAAAAGGTTGTAACAACAACCATTAGACGCAAGTTATGTAACACCCCAAACCCGGCCTAGACGTTATGGCCGAATCTGGCGATGTCACATGATAGTGCTTTTGAAAACGTAATTACAATAACGCCATTTTCGATGTCTTAGGTTACCGTAAAAAACGTGTCGTTTATTCATTCATTATCCATTTTCAAAACATTATACGTTGCGGAAGCTTTTAAAATAATTCGTGAATTCGTGTGCATTTGATAAAACATTTGTTTATTTTGAAAACTCGGGTTTTCCTACTTCTAACTGTAATACCATAAACGTCACAAGCCCCAAAATAAACAAAAATCCGTAATGGCCATATTACATAAGGTATACCAAGATATAATCAAAACCGTAAATGAAATAAATAAAATAAAACCATAAAGGTTTAGAACTATGGTCATTGCCAAGTCTTCCGCTGCACCGACCCATCTACTGCTGGGGATTACCTGAACAGATTAAACGGAAAAGGGTGAGTTTTCGCAAACTCAGTGTGTAATCCCTACAGAAAACATGCACACAGTAATATCAGAAAACAATCATAAATTCACAGTTCGGGTCTGAGCCCATTACAGAAACGGTGTGGACCATAGCCCACTTAGATAGAGAATCAGATATAATCTAGGGCCTTAGCCCATTTCAGACATATTATGCAGATCAGAACAGAATAGCAGAGTCCTACCCACCAGCCTCTACACACCAACTCCGTCCAACCCTACACACCATGTGGGGATAAAATCAACCCACCCATCCCTACACACCATGTTGTACCGAATGCGGCACATAATCAGATAATCGCAGTTAAGCTACTAGATAGCAGGCTTAAGAGCCTTTCAGATACTTCCTCCAAATATAATCAACCCACCCCGATGCAATGCAACATCCAAAATCATGCCATGCTATTATGCAATTAAAACACATATTCAGATATCATACTTGGTACAGAAATCAGATAGACATATCACTCACATAGGGGTCTAAGTATTGCTCACCGACCCTACGGTAGGTCCACAGTCGTCTTGGGTGACCCGTGCAACCTTACAGAACTTTTCAGAAAAAAATGGGCTCACACGCCCATGTGGCCTTCCTATGTGGCCTACCCGTGTGGCTCACACGGCCCAAATTGACCTTGGCCATGTGGATCACACGGCCTGGCCCAGAATCCCACACGCTCGTGTGGCCCACAAGGCCTAATTGGTCGAGCCCGTGTGTCGCACACAGCCTTGGCCGACCGTTACAAAGCCGTGTCACTCGTGTATGGCCTGGGTCATCGATCACGACCATGGAGTGTAATATCCCGGGTTGGGGGGCTATTTTGTTGTTGCATGATATTGCACGTGTTGGTGTGCTATGTTGCTATTTCTATGTTTTAGGGGCTTAGTTGTAGGCTAGGAGTATGCCTGAGGGAATGGGAAAAATTTAGTTTTTGAGCTTTAGGTGTAGGGAGCTGATGGAGCTGAGGGATATGTATTTTATTTGGTGCTTGTTGCACAAGTGAGGAGCTGGCAAAGTGGCAAGGCATGTGCTACTTGGGAGCTAGGTGTGGCGTCAATCGCATGAGGTGGAGGTCTTGTTTTCAAGCCGCAAAGACCTCACATTTTGGCTTCCATTTTGGACGGCATGGAGGAAGAGGTAGAAGGCAATTGAATTCTTCCTTGACTTGGTCTACACATTCAAATGGAGGGTGGAGAGGAAGTTTAGGAGGAAGACTTGGTCAAGCAAGTTTGAAGGAGTGGTGGTGAGTGAATGGGGAGACTTGGCCGAATTTTTAGGAGGAGTTTGGGGGGAGGACGGCTTGGTGTGAGAAGTGACTATGCCGAAAATGCTTTTGGCATTTCTAGTGTTTTTCTTTCATTTTCGGTCTTGGTATGTCTAGCTAAAATTCTCCTTTTGGTCAAGTTGTTAGCCGAATGTCGAGAGTTTCTTCTTTGTTACCAATATTCAAGTAAGTCTTCCATTTCTCCCTGAAACCGAAAGTGTAAGCAACATACACCTTAGCCGAAACTTGCCTTTGTTTCTCTTAATTCCAATATAGCCGAATGCTCTCTTCTCTCCCTCTCATAATTTCTTTATTTTCATAAGAGCCGAAACTTACCATTTCCTTCTCAATCGAATTCTCCATTCATCTTCTCCATTCTTTTTATGTCTAACTTACCTTGTCCCTAAAACCAAATCTTCATTCATCTATTCCATTTCTTTTTCTCCAAAACCGAAAAGCACCTATCTCTCTTTTCCATTTTCTTCTCTTCTCAAGACCTTGGCCGATTCTCTTTTTCTTTTGGACACAAAATTCTTTTGCTTATTCTAGCCGAATCTCTTTTCTCTTCTATTAGTCTTTAACTTAGCCGAATATCTCCTTCTCCCGGTGGTTGTGTAGGCCGAATATCGGTTGGTGTTGGGTAAGTGCTAGGCCGAATGGCCATTTCTTCCTCTCTTATGATTTATCGGTTTTGGTTGGGTTAATAGCCGATTTTGGGCATATGTTGAAAGGAGTTAACCTCTTATGTTGGAATCGAATTCATGATAGGGCCTTCTGATTTTGGAAGTAATCAAGAGGAGTCTTCCTTCTTTGTAAACCGATTAGTAAGTAGAGGGTAAGTGATTGGTATATTATTGTTAGTTCAATCTTTTGATTTCGATTAAGTCAAAGGTGATTGGAGATTAACTACTTGTTTCATTAGGGTGCCGATTGTTAAAGGAGAATCATCGTTGATTCGAGATTTGGTAGGAAACCAAATCAAGTACAAAGGTAAGGGTTGATAATGACTCGCTTGGCTTAAAAGTCCTTGGCCGAATGGTCTTAAGTATCTAACCCCATGGTTGGCCGATTCTAGGAGCAAGGAGTTTAAAGATTGTAGATCTTTTCTTTGGGATTAGGGCCTCGTTATTCCGTGTGTGTAACTAACACACCCATACTTAGTAATATTATTAATAACTCGATTGCTTTGTAAAACCAAAACAAAGATGATGGATTAATTGGTACCCAAGTGGGGTATATGTACAGATCCGGTAAGTCCGTAGCATTACGAGTTCTACTGATGTATACTCAATATTATGATCTATGTTATGTATGCTATGAGATATAATGCTTGGCATGTTGGCATGATATGCATGACTTGTATGAGATGCATGATCACATGAGTATGGCATGATGATGGGTGATATGAGTGGAGGGAGGATGATGATATCCGTGTCTTTGGGACACCGAGAGGTTTGGCACCTCCAAAGGGTTTGGTACCACGCAGTGATATTTTGTGACTTTGGGTCACCAGAGGTTTGGCACCTCAAATGTCGTCCCAAAGGCTTAGTACCACGGTGGGTTGGCCCCACGCTTGATTATACTGATTGACGCCAAAGGATTGGTATCACACGGCGGGGTTGGCCCCATCATCGGATTTGTGATCGCGGTCACCAAAGTGATTTGGTATCACACTGCGTCTTTGGGACACCGTGAGGTTTGGCACCTCATTGCGACTCGCCCCTCGTGGTTAACACCACCGTGGGTTGGCCCCACTTATGAGATACGGGATTGTCGCTAGTGATTGGGTATCACACGCATGGGTTGGCCCCATCATCGGATTATTCGTGACTTTGGGTCACCAAAGGGTTTGGCACCACACTTATGGATATCGTGACTTTGGGTCACCAAGGGTTTGGCACCACCAAAGGTTTGGTACCACACGGGTAGAAAGGGCGATATGGATGGTTAGGATCGGGTTGCATTAATCATGTTGCTATGTATGATGTGTGTTAGCATGTTGTTTTATCGGAGCGGGATTTATGCACCGAGTCATTCGACTCACCCTCTCCTTTGACATCTCAGTGACACTTAGACGCGACATGGAGCCGGATGGACTCGGGGTGCTCATGCCACGCTTAATAAAGTTTTACTCGACTTTATAATTTGGGTACTTTAGCTTGCTTTTTATTATTTGGGTTTTGTTTTGGATTGTAAAAGGCCTTTAAATTATGTTTTATGATGTTTATGCTTTAAATAGACTTTAATATGCCTTAACAAAATAAGTGGGCTGGAATTTTACTAAAATTTGGAAAGACAATGATTTAAAAACTATAACGCAAAGTGTTTTAAACTATACCATCGGTATCTCACCATGACTTGCATTAGAAACTCAAACGATTTCCAAATCAAAACTCGATTTTCTACCAAGTTAAAATGTCTTAAGTAACACTAAGAAACTATTTGAATAATGAAATGGAATAAACTCGTTTTAACTACATCTTTTGGTTAAGCTTTCAAAATTTTTGGGTTTTCTAAATACACCACCTGATTTCAAACAAGCCTACTCAAATTTTCTTCAAATACACTATATAGTGAAGTGTTTACATCCTGCTTTTAAACGAAAAACCTAAACCTCCTAAGCACGCTTTTCCCAGTAACATACCAGATTCGGCCGTGGTGTATTGACCGGGTTTGGGGTGTTACAATTGTGGTATCAGAGCCAAGTTCAAAAGCTCGGCTGTGGGCCCAAGGCCCAAAAACGTTTTAAAAGTTTGTTTGATAGTCTTTGTTTTTAAATATATGGTTTGTAAGGCATGACACCGAGTCTCCGGCACCAGTCCGCCCAGGTAAGTACCCCTTACTATTTCTTGTGATTTATTGATGTGATTGGATGATTGCAGTGAGGGATTACTTTAGAAATCAAATCGATAGGATTCTCAGAACTCGCGAAAACAAAGCTTCTTTACTATTCATAAGACTTTGCTTTAAAAAAGTGGAATAAATATCGATGCATAAAACTCCTAAATCGATATCGACGAGAGAATTTAGTCATGAGCGCTAGAGGTGGACGTGGTCGTGGACGCAGGTCGTGGTAGGATGACGGCTTCGAACCCGTAGGGTCCGGTCGTGGGTCGTGAAATGAGATACGGCACCGCCACCACCGGAGGTGGTGAGTTTCAAGATCGATCGATGACGCAGCGTCACAGCGCGATGCCGCGAGTGTTGGAAAGGGTAGTTGGAGTAGGTGGTGGTGCAGAGCTAGGAAATTCAGGCTCGAGCGACTTCGCAAATGGGGCCGAATTCTTTCGAGTGTATCCGGTGTTGCTCCTAGCACTGCTGAATATTGGCCGAGGCAACCGAGCGGATCATGGATGATCCGGACTTAATCACTGAAGAGAAGGTGAAGGGCATCGTATCGCTTCTCCGGATGAGTCATATCAATGGTGGCTCACGGTTCAGATGTGGTGGCAGTGAGAGGATCCGACATGGGATTATTTCAGGGCGCGTATCAAAAGAAGTACATTGGGGCTAGTTATATTGACTCCAAATAAAGGCATTTCTCGAGGCATGTTCGTGGGAGTAAGTCCGCTTCGAGTACGAGGCCGAGTTCTTGAAGCCGAGTAGGTATGCCGTGGGTATTGTGGCTACCGAACATGAGAGGTGTGTTCGCTTCGAGGATGGTCTCATGAGACGAGTTGAGATCGCTGATTGCTCCTCAGCCAGGAGCGCGAGTTTGTCGCCTTAGTTGAAAAGGCTAAGGTAGCCGAGGGTGTTAAAGAGTCGGTGAGGCGAGCATGGACGTAAATAGGCATAAGAGGAGCTTTGGGTCTTCTCGGATCGCCGGGTAATCCACGTAGTGCGGCTAGACCGAGTGGGTCAAATCAGCCGTGTAGGTTTGTTGTCGCTAGGCGTGGACCGCCGCAGATGTAACCAGGCGGTGGGAAATCCCATTGGGGTGGTTGTTGGACCGGAGGAAAAGGTTGTTTTGAGTGTGGTTCTCTCGGATCATCGCGTGAGGGACCGTCCGCGTAGGTTGGCTAGGATTCACCCGAGTCGTGGCCGTAATCGCTTCAGAGTAGTGGACCGCCACCGCAGAGGGGCCGTGGTAATGGCAGCAGGTGGTAATGGTTCGGTCGGGTCGTGGAGCACCGGCGAGGTGCGGTAGTTCGATGCCGCATGCACCGGATTAGTGTATGCAACGAGGCGCCGAGAGGAGGGCGACGCACCGGACGCCATAACCGTGACGCTTTCGATCTTTGGTTCTCCTTATACCGCTTTGATTGATGTGGGTTCAACGCACTCTTATGTTGCCGCGAGTATAGTAGAGACCATGGATTTAGACTCGAGATATCTTCTAGGCGTATGACCGTAATTAGCCCTTTAGGTCACTCTGTGGTAGTAGATAAGTCATTTAGAGATGTACCCTAGAACTCCAAGGGTAGTGTTTGCCGATCCGATGGAACCGCCGCTTGGGGAGTTCGATCCGATTCTTGGGATGAACCGGTTGGTTAAGTACCAGCGAAGTTGGATTGCGCGCTAAGCGCATGGTTCTAAGGACGCATCGAGGTGATGAAGTGGCTATGATAGGTAATAGGAGAGATTACTTATCTAATGTGGTGTCCGCCTAAAGCGCAGAAGATGGTGAGAAAGGGCCGTGAAGCGTATGTGGTTCATGTGTATGCCTTGGAGGCTAAAGAGTCTCATCGTAGAAAAAGTCCGAATGCTTAAGGAATTTGCTGATGTGTTTCCGTAAGAACTTCCGGTTTGCCGCCGATCGTGAGGTAGAGTTTGGGATAGATCTGCATCCCGAATCAAGCCAGGTGTCTATTGCTCCATATAGGATGGCGCCAAAGGAATTGGTGGAGCTTAAGGCTCGATCCGTGAGTTATTGGATCGTGGTTTTATTAGGCCAAGTGTTTCGCCGTGGTGCGCGGTACTTTTGTTAAGAAGAAAGATGGTACGATGCGGATGTGTATAGACTACCGCCATTGAATAAGTCGACGATTAAGAACAAGTATCCGCTGCCACGGATAGATGATTTGTTTGATCACCAAGGGTGCCGCGTATTTTCAAGATCGACTTGAGGTCCGGTATCATCGGCTAAAGGTTAAGGAGGTCGATATCCATAAAACAAATTCGCTTCGGACTCGGTATGGGCACTACGAATTTCCGTAATGCCGCTCGGGTTGACTAACGCACCAAGAGCATTTATGGATATGATGAATAGGGTGTTTCAAAGAAGATCCGGATCGTTCGTTGTGGTTTTCATAGACGACATCTTAGTGTACTCAGGCGACGTAAGAAGAGCATGATGCGCATTTGCGAGTGGTGTGTCGCAGATTTTGAGGGAAAAGCACTCTATGCTAAGTTCGTGAAATGCGAGTTCCGCTTAGAGAAGTGACTTTCTTGGGGCATGTAGTGTCACCGAGGGATTCGGTAGACCTCGGAAGATTGAGGCGCTTTTGGATTGGAAACCGCCTAAGTCGCTGGTCGAGATTCGAGTTTTCTGGTTTGGCGGATACTACCGAAGGTTTGTTGAGGGTTTCTCGTTGATAGCAAATACCATGACCAAGTTGTTAAGGAAAGAAGTTCCGCTTTGTTTGGACCGAAAAACAGCAGGAAAGCTTCGATAAGTTAAAGAAGATTTTGACTGAGGCTCCGGTTTTGATTCAACCTGAGGCTGGTAAGGAATTCACAGTCTATTGTGATGCATCACATACGGGATTGGGATGTGTGCTGATGCAAGAAGGTAAGGTTGTGGCTTACGCTTCTCGACAGCTGAGGCCACATGAGGTCAACTATCCGACGCACGATTTGGAGCTAGCGGCTGTAGTCTTCGCCTTAAAGATTTGGAGGCACTACTTGTACGGAGAGAGATCGATAGTCTACACGGATCATAAGAGTCTGAAGTATCTACTGACTCAGAAGGATTTGAATTTGAGGCAGCGCAGATGGGTTGAGTTGCTGAAAGATTACGACTGTTCGATTGAGTATCATCCGGGCAAGGCTAACGTGGTGGCAGACGCGTTGAGCCGTAAGGTTGTTTCGGACTTAAGAGCGATGTTTGCCCATTTGAGCTTGTATGACGATGGGAGTATTCTCGCAGAGTTGCAGTTGCCTACTTGGGTTGAGCGGATCGTAGAGAAACAGCTTAGAGGATGAGATTCGAAAGCGCGCGAAGGTTACAAGTGCAGGATGGTGGTTTGGAGGGTTACAACTTGTCTAGTGATGAGGTTCTGTGTTTCCAAGGTAAGGCTTGTATGCCTAAAGATATTGAGTCGAGGCAGAAGATTCTTCAGACGCACATAGCGAAATTTATGCTATGCATCCTGGTTGTAGCAAGATGTATAGGGATCTTAGAGAGCGCTTTTGGTGGCCGGGCTTGAAGAAAGAGGTGACAGAGTTTGTTGGGAAGTGTCCGACACATGTCACAGTCAAGGTCGAACATCGCTGCCGCCTCGGTTTGCTTCACTGTGAAGATTCCTCGCTGGAAGTGGGAAAGGATAACCATGGATTTCGTCGGTGGATTACCGCTACGCCAAGCAAGAAGGATTCAGCTTTGGGTAGTGGTGGATCGTCGACTAAATCACTCATTTCATTCCTGTGAGAGTTGACTACTCACTTCGCAGGTTGGCGGTCGTATGTTTCGAGATAGTGAGGTTGCACGGTGTGCCAAAGATCGATCATCTCGGATAGGGATCCCGATTTACGCCAAGGTTCTAGAAAGCGCTGCATCGTGCTCGTGTGCGCGGTTGGATTTCAAAGACGGCTTTTCACCCGCAAATCGACTGGACAATCGGAAAGGGTTATTCAGATCTTGGAGGATATGGCCGAGGGTTGTGTTCGATTTTAGAGGTAGTTGGGAGGAGTTTCTACCATTAGTCGAGTTTGCCTACAACAACAGCTACTGCGAGCATCAAGATGGCACCATATGAGGCGCCAGGATGGTAGGAAGTGTCGATCACCTACGTGTTGGACGGAATTAGGTGAACGCCAGCTTGTTGGGACCCGAGTTGGTTGGTCGAGACCAAGACAAGGTTGTTGATTCAGGCTCGGTTGAAGGAAGCTTCGACCGGCGTAAGTCTTATGCCGATCTTGCCGGAGAGACATAGAGTTTTCTCGTGGGGATCAAGTTTTTCTCAAGGTCTCGCCATGGAAGAAGGTTTTGAGGTTCGGAAAGAAAGGCAAGCTAAGTCCGAGGTTTATTGGGCCGTATAAGGTTTTGAGACGAGTGGGACCAGTGGCGTATCAACTGGAGTTGCCAGCAGAGCTTAGTCGATTCACGACGATTTCACGCTTTCGATGCTTCGACGTTATCGCTCGGATCCGCCGCATGTGGTAGCAAAGGAAGAGATCGAGGTAAATCCAGATTTGACTTTGGAAGAAGAACTCCGTGCGCATTCTTGATCGGGATGTGAAGGTTCTGCGTAGAAAGTCCGTGCCTTTTGGTTAAGGTTCTTTGGCGGAATCATGGCGTGGAAGAAGCCACGTGGGAACCCGAGGATATGATGAGACAAAGAGCATCCGCAACTCTTTTTGATCGCAATTTCGAGGCCAAAATTATTTTAAGGGGGGGTAGAACTGTAATATCCCGGTTGGGGGCTATTTTGTTGTTGCATGATATTGCACGTGTTGGTGTGCTATGTTGCTATTTCTATGTTTTAGGGGCTTAGTTGTAGGCTAGGAGTATGCCTCGAGGGAATGGGAAAAATTTAGTTTTTGAGCTTTAGGTGTAGGGAGTTGATGGAGCCGAGGGATATGTATTTTATTTGGTGCTTGTTGCACAAGTGAGGAGTCGGCAAAGTGGCAAGGCATGCGCTACTTGGGAGCTAGGTGTGGCGTCAATCGCATGAGGTGGAGGTCTTGTGTTCAAGCCGCAAAGACCTCACATTTTGGCTTCCATTTTGGACGGCATGGAGGAAGAGGTAGAAGGCAATTCAATTCTTCCTTGGACTTGGTCTACACATTCAAATGGAGGGTGGAGAGGAAGTTTAGGAGGAAGACTTGGTCAAGCAAGTTTGAAGGAGTGGTGGTGAGTGAATGGGGAGACTTGGCCGAATTTTTAGGAGGAGTTTGGGGGGAGTGACGGCTTGGTGTGAGAAGTGACTATGCCGAAAATGCTTTTGGCATTTCTAGTGTTTTTCTTTCATTTTCGGTCTTGGTATGTCTAGCTAAAATTCTCCTTTTGGTCAAGTTGTTAGCCAATGTCGAGAGTTTCTTCTTTGTTACCAATATTCAAGTAAGTCTTCCATTTCTCCCTTGAAACCGAAAGTGTAAGCAACATACACCTTAGCCGAAACTTGCCTTTGTTTCTCTTAATTCCAATATAGCCGAATGCTCTCTTCTCTCCTCTCATAATTTCTTTATTTTCATAAGAGCCAAAACTTACCATTTCCTTCTCAATCGAATTCTCCATTCATCTTCTCCATTCTTTTTATGTCTGAACTTACCTTGTCCCTAAAACCGAAATCTTCATTCATCTATTCCATTTCTTTTCTCCAAAACCGAAAAGCACCTATCTCTCTTTTTCCATTTTCTTCTCTTCTCAAGACCTTGGCCGATTCTGCTTTTTCTTTTGGACACAAAATTCTTTTGCTTATTCTAGCCGAATCTCTTTTCTCTTCTATTAGTCTTTAACTTAGCCGAATATCTCCTTCTCCCGGTGGTTGTGTAGGCCGAATATCCGGTTGGTGTTGGGTAAGTGCTAGGCCGAATGGCCATTTCTTCCCCTCTCTTATGATTTATCGGTTTTGGTTGGGTTAATAGCCGATTTTGGGCATATGTTGAAAGGAGTTAACCTCTTATGTTGGAATCGAATTCATGATAGGGCCTTCTGATTTTGGAAGTAATCAAGAGGAGTCTTCCTTCTTTGTAAACCGATTAGTAAGTAGAGGGTAAGTGATTGGTATATTATTGTTAGTTCAATCTTTTGATTTCGATTAAGTCAAAGGTGATTGGAGATTAACTACTTGTTTCATTAGGGTGCCGATTGTTAAAGGAGAATCATCGTTGATTCGAGATTTGGTAGGAAACCAAATCAAGTACAAAGGTAAGGGTTGATAATGACTCTCGTTGGCTTAAAAGTCCTTGGCCGAATGGTCTTAAGTATCTAACCCCTATGGTTGGCCGATTCTAGGAGCAAGGAGTTTAAATATTGTAGATCTTTTCTTTGGGATTAGGGCCCTCGTTATTCCAGGTGTGTAACTAACACACCCATACTTAGTAATATTATTAATAACTCGATTGCTTTGTAAAACCAAAACAAGATGATGGATTAATTGGTACCCAAGTGGGGTATATGTACGGATCCGGTAAGTCCGTAGCATTACGAGTTCTACTGATGTATACTCAATATTATGATCTATGTTATGTATGCTATGAGATATAATGCTTGGCATGTTGGCATGATATGCATGACTTGTATGAGATGCATGATCACATGAGTATGGCATGATGATGGGTGATATGGGAGTGGAGGGAGGATGATGATATCCGTGTCTTTGGGACACTGTGTCTTTGGGACACCAAAGGTTTGGCACCTCCAAAGGTTTGGTACCACGTTGATATTTTGTGACTTTGGGTCACCAGAGGTTTGGCACCTCGCCTCGCCCCAAAGGGCTTAGTACCACGGTGGGTTGGCCCCACGCTGATTATACGGATTGACGCCAAAGTGATTGGGTATCACACGATGGGTTGGCCCTATCATCGGATTTGTGGATCGCGGTCACCAAAGTGATTTGGTATCACATCGTGTCTTTGGGGACACCGCAGGTTTGGCACCATCATTGACTCGTCCCTCGTGGTTAACACCACCGTGGGTTGGCCCCACTTATGAGATACGGGATTGTCGCTAGTGATTGGTATCACACGATGGGTTGGCCCCATCATCGGATTATTCGTGACTTTGGGTCACCAGTGGTTTGGCACCACACTTATGGATATCGTGACTTTGGGTCACCAGTGGTTTGGCACCACCAAAGGGTTTGGTACCACACGGGGGTAGAAAAGGCGATATGGATGGTTAGGATCGGGTTGCATTAATCATGTTGCTATGTATGATGTGTGTTAGCATGTTGTTTTATCGGGAGCGGATTTATGCACCGAGTCATTCGACTCACCCTCTCCTTTGACATCTCAGTGACACTTAGACGCGCGGACATGGAGCCGGATGGACTCGGGTGCTCATGCCACGCTTAATAAAGTTTTACTCGACTTTATAATTTGGGTACTTTAGCTTGCTTTTTATTATTTGGGTTTTGTTTTGGATTGTAAAAGGCCTTTAAATTATGTTTTATGATGTTTATGCTTTAAATAGACTTTAATATGCCTTAACAAAATAAGTGGGTTGGAATTTTACTAAAATTTGGAAAGACAATGATTTAAAACTATAACGCAAAGTGTTTTAAACTATACCATCGGGTATCTCACCATGACTTGCATTAGAAACTCAAACGATTTCCAAATCAAAACTCGATTTTCTACCAAGTTAAAATGTCTTAAGTAACACTAAGAAACTATTTGAATAATGAAATGGAATAAATTCGTTTTAACTACATCTTTTGGTTAAGCTTTCAAAATTTTTGGGTTTTCTAAATACACCACCTGATTTCAAACAAGCCTACTCAAATTTTCTTCAAATACACTATATAGTGAAGTGTTTACATCCTGCTTTTAAACGAAAAACCTAAACCTCCCAAGTACGTTTTCCCCGTAACATACCAGATTCGGTCGTGGTGTATTGACCGGGTTTGGGGTGTTACATGGAGTGACTTACAATCCTGTACACGGCCTACCACACGGGCGACCACACGCCCGTATGGCATCGATAGAGAGGTTTTCGACTTGTTTGAAACCTCATTTTTTGCGTTTCTGGGTACACGCCTGGTTCGATGTCAGCGCGTAAGTTCCACTAAGCCTCTAGAACCTAAAAATCAACCAATGAAACACTCATTTAACCACTTGTTTTGTCATTCAATCAAAAGTCTATCATCGGTAATCTAACGAGCCCTTACCGTTAACAACCAAAATTGCAACTCTTAATTCTCTGCAGCAACACTGATCAATTATTACCTTTCACCTAATCAAAAGACCACAACAGACCCCTCATCAGACGCCTAACCCAAAGCAAAAAGATTAAGCAGAATAGGACTTACCGTATGAACACACCACAGTTGAACAAGGAGAAAGCAAATCGAAAAATCGAAGAAGAGAGGAAAAACAAAGAAATTTTTGGTAGGGAAAAGGCAGCAACACGTCAAAAAGAAAAGGAGAAATTTTTGGGAAAACAGGGTGATAGCCGAAATTTCAAAAGAAAATCTGCTAATCCCCTAATCTCTCCCCTTAATTCTCTCCACTACTCAGATTTTGAATCCAAAACAAAGTCTTCGTCACCCAACCAAACAAAAATAATCTCCCTTTCCTATACAGAGATTCGAACTCACAACCTCCAACCAATCAACACTCCACCTAGCCACCAGACCAGCAGGTGATAAACCGTAATATTAACATATTTTAAAGCCCACATTTAGCATAGTTTTGGATGATTTATCCCTTGAATTATGTAATTTGGTGCTCTTAATCCTTTAATTTCATGTTTTATGCTCAGGAGAGCATAGGAGGATGAAAAGAACGGAAAACGGGCTTAAAACGGACCAAATGGGCCAAAGAAAGAAATCGACACTGCTTGGGCCAAATCCACACGGCCGTGCCTCATTGATAGACTCGAACACGGCCTGGCCACGATTCACACGGGCGTGTTCCAAGAGCGTGTCCCTGCCATGACAAAGAGGAATTTCACTCAAATTAGGATACTTAGAGGCGAAGAAACACACTCCAAAGTCTATATAAACACCCTAAGTATGACCTAAAAGGGGGAGTTCGACAGAAGCCCTCTGTCGGGGCGTCCAGCTAGGCCAAGGAGCCAAGCCGGAGAGGTCAGAATCGTGGGATTTACTCGAAGAAAGCCAGTTGATTCATTTCAAGAAGGCGGAGTCATACTCAAGACGGAAGATCATCTCTTCAATTCCTTCAGGGGGTTTTAGGGTTTTTCTTATGTTTTGTTTTATCTTTTCTTCTGAGATGTATTCTTTTATAATTATGAACTAAACCCTCAGATACCTAAGGGGGATGAAACCTAAAACGGATCTTGTTATCGTTTGCTAAACTATATGATAAATACTTGATTTGTTCTTAATTATGTGTTCTTAATTCTTGCTTTGATATTCCAGGATATTGATTCAAGTACTGATGTGCTTAGGTGGTGGAGCAAAAGTCCCTGCCTAAGAGTAGATCTAGCATAATTAAGCGGAGTTGCTTGCGCGCCTAGAGATAGTGTGACAAAATTTTGCTGGATTAGGGTGAAACCTAATATGGGAGTCCATAGATCGAGTTAATGCAATTCTAGGGGTTTTAATTAGAAAGAGATTTCAATTAATCAACCTAGGGTTAGACGTTGGTCGCCTCGAGAGAGGGATTAATATACATTAGGGAATCCTCTGGATCAAGTCAAGTAATAAATCGTCTGCCCGTGAGTTAGATAACAAGTGAAGTCTAGGTGGATTCTTCCTTGGGTATCGTCTTAATCAATTGGTTTTTCTCACGAGTGTTTTCCCAAATTCGTTCTCTTTGTCTTAGCATCTTTAGCTTAGTAGTTAGTTAATTTTAGATTAAACAACAAATTTCATTGTTTCTTAGGCTAAATAATAAAAAGAAAATTAGTATTAGTACTTCTGGTTCCCTTGGGTTCGACAATCCGGTCTTGCCGCTAAGCTATACTACTGTTCGATAGGTGCACTTGCCTCAATCGTCGTCACAGTTAGTTTCTAGGCTCGATCATTCTTTTTATAAATTTTTAAGACTCTGACGTACACGATCAGCAGGCCCATTTTGTCAAATACTTACACACTTTTACTTATAAGCCTACTAACCAGAGCTTGGGCTTTATTCATAAAAATACCAAAATTTTCCCAAGTCAAGGCTTGAACTTGGGACCTCACACACACATCCAGAACACTTTACCACTGAAGCAGATACACATTTGTGTCTCAAGATTACAAAAGCCAAAATAAGAAAATCGGGGCGTTACAACTCTATCCCCTAAAAGAAAATTTCGTCCTCGAAATTTTACCTGATCAGAAAAGGTGAGGATACTGCTGACGCATCGAATCCTCCGGCTCCCAAGTGGCCTCCTCAGTGCTATGATTCTGCCACAGCACTTTCACCAAGGGGATAGACTTCCTTCGCAGAACTTTAATGTCGTGATCCAGGATTTGGACCTGCTCCTCCTCAAACGTCAGATCTGGTCTAACCTCTATCTCCTCAACAGGAACAACATGCGTGGGATCAGAGCGGTAGCGTCTCAACATTGAGACGTGGAACACATCATGAATGCGATCCAACTCCGGAGGAAGTTCCAACTGATATGCGACTGGCCCACTCGCTTCAGAATACGGTACGGCCTAATAAATCGAGGGCCCAGCTTACCCTTGCAATCGAACCTCAAGACCTTCTTCTATGGCGAGACCTTGAGAAAAACTAAGTCCCCCACAGAATACTCAATATCCTTTCTCTTTAGATCAGCATAGGACTTCTGCCTATCAGATGCCGCTTTCAGTCGATCCCAGATCAATCGGACCTTATCTTCAGTTTCAAAAACTAATTCCGCACCTGCAACACGCCGCTCCCCAACTCACCCAAAGACAAGGAGTGCGACACTTACGACCGTATAAAGCCTCGTAAGGTGCCATCTGAATGCTAGACTGATAGCTGTTGTTATAGGCGAACTCTGCCAACGGAAAATACTCCTCCCAACTGCCTCGGAAATCTATAACACAGCTCCTCAACATATCCTCCAGTACTTGAATCACCCTCTCTGACTGACCATCTATCTGAGGATGGAAAGCAGTACTGAAATCCAACCTCGAACCCAGAGCTTCGTACAACTTCTTCTAGAACCGAGACGTGAAGCGAGGATCCCTATTGGAGATGATCGAGACAGAAACCCCATGCAGTCTTACTATTTCAGATACATACAGTATAGCCAGCTTCTGAAGAGAAAAGTCAGTTCTGACCGGAATGAAATGAGCAGACTTGTCAATCGATCCACGACGACCCAGACAGAATCCTTCTTAGTGGGTGTTAAAGGCAACCCACTAACGAAGTCCATAGTTACTAGCTCCCATTTCCACATCGGTATCTTTATCGGCTGCAGTAAACCCGAAGGTAATTGATGCTCAGCCTTAACCGGCTAAAAAGTCAGACAGCGAGCAATAAAGTCAGTAACCTCACGCTTCAACCCTGGCAACCAGTATAAATCTCCTAAGTCTCGGTACATTTTATTCCCGCCGGGATGCATAGCTTAAGGCCTGCTATGCACTTCCTTCAAATTTAACTGTCTCAAATCCTCATCATTCGGTACAGAGATCCGATCACGAAAACAAAGCACCCTGTCACTATTAATCCCAAAATCAGTAGAATCATCAGTCTAAACCTGACAGAATCGCAACTCAAGAGACTTATCCCTCATCTGTTTATTTCTGATCAGATCAACCCATACCGGCTTAACCTAAAGTTCCGCTAATAGACTCCCATCGTCGAACAAACTGAGTCGAGCGAACATCGCTCTTAGATCAGTCATAGCCCTACGGCTCAAAGCATCAGCCACCACATTGGCCTTACCAGGATGGTACTCGATGGTCCAGTCATAATCTTTAAGCAGTTCAACCCACCTACACTGCCTAAGGTTTAACTCCTTCTGAGTGAGGATATACTTGAGGTTTTTGTGATCAGTGTAGATGGTACACTTCTCACCATAAAGATAGTGCCTCCAGATTTTCAGAGCGAAGACCACCGCTGCCAACTCCAAATCGTGTGTCGGGTAGTTGGCCTCATGTGTCTTAAGCTGACGTGACGCATAAGCTACCACCTTACCATCCTGCATCAGTATGCAACCTAGACCCACATGAGACGCATCATCAGATAATGACAAAAATCCTTCCCGCATTCTAGTCAGACGTAACCGAGCCTACGTCAAAATAGATTTGAGCTTCTCGAAGCTCTCTTGTTGCTTATCAGTCCAGACAAAGGGAACTCCCTTGCGCAGAAGCTTGGTCAATGGTGCTATGATCAAGGAGAACCCTTCTACGAAGCGTCGATAATAACCCGCTAGCCCCAGAAAGCTATGGATTTCAGACACATTCTTCGGCTGTTTCCAATCTAACACAGCCTCAATCTTACGAGGATCCACCCGAATCCCCTCTGCAGAAACCACATGCCCCAAAAAGGTTACTTCCCGGAGCTAGAACTCACACTTACTGAACTTTGCATACAATTATTTCTCCCGAAGAGTCTGTAGCACCACTCTGAGATGCTCATCGTGCTCGTCCTCAGTCTTCGAATACACCGGAATGTCATCAATGAAGACTACCATGAATCGATCCAGATAGGGCTAGAACACTCGGTTCATCAGATCCATAAAAGGTGCTGGTGCATTCGTCAGTCCAAATGGCATCACTAAAAACTCGTAATGGCCGTAGTGAGTCCTAAATGCCGTCTTATGTACGTCAACCTCTTTAACTTTCAACTGGTGATAACCTGATCGTAGATCAATCTTGGAGAAAATCGAAGCTCCTCGGAACTTGCCAAACAGATCATCAATCATCGGTAAGGGGTACTTATTCTTGATGATCAGCTTATTCAATTAACGGTAGTCGATACACATCATCATTTTCCCATCTTTCTTCTTTACAAACAACACCGGTGCTCCCCATGGAGACACATTGGGACGAATGAACCCACGATCCAGTAACTCTTGAATCTGAGCCTTAAGCTCCACAAGCTCCTTCGGTGCCATTCTATAAGGGGTGATGGACACCGGAGCTGTACCAGGAAAGAGCTAAATCCCAAACTCTACCTCTCGTCTCGGAGGCAAACCCGATAGTTCCTCAGGAAAAATGTCCTAAAAGTTTCTTACAGTTTTGATGTCCTTAACCGAAGAGTCCCCAGAATCAAAAACACTGATGTAGGCCAGGAATGCCTCACATCCCTTTCGTACCAACTTTTCTGCCACCAACGCAGAAATCACATTAGTCAGGTAGTCTCGACATTCCCCAATCACCACTACCTCGTTGTCCTCATCGGTTATCAAAACCACCCTTTTTGTCGCACAGTCTAAACTCACCCGGTGCTTGACCAGCCAGTCTATTCCCAGAATCAAATTGAACTCCCCGAATGGAAGCTCCATCAGATCGGCCAGAAAAACTGTCCCTTGTACCTCTAACGGGACGTCTCTATATAGTTTACTAACCCAGATAGATTGCCCCAAAAGACTCACAACATTTAACTCGCTCGAAGAACTCTCAACCGGAATCCCCAAAGTTTCAGACACAGTACTAGCTACATATGAGTGTGTAGAGCCTATGTCTATCAGTGCCAAATAAGGTACAGTATGAATCAGAAACATACCCGCCATGACATCTGGAGCATCTCGGCCCTCACGGCAATGAGTAGCATAAACCAGTGCAGGCTGCCTCGCCTCAGTCGGTCCAGCATCTCTACTTAGTGCTCTCTGTCCTCAGCCCATGCCATTACCACCCCTGGCTTGACCTCGACCCCTAAGTGGCTGCTGAGCTACTCTCGGTGCCTACGCATTACCAGTACCCTCATCTTGTATCTGATCAGTTCTCAGCGGACAATCTCTGACACGATGCTTAGTCAACCCACATCTCAAACAAGCCCTAGTTGTCCTCCAGCACTCGCCCGGATGGCTTCTACCACAATGCCCACATAGAGCCACCCCAGTAGGAGCAACAGGATGCCCAACTCTCACTGGCCCATCAGATCTGGCCTTTTTCTTAGGCCTCATCATAGAATTCGAGGGCTCTGATTCCCTCTTATTCTTTCCTTTCTCGCAGTTTTGGCGCTCAGCGCGCTTAACTTCCTCGGCGATCTTCGGCTTCTCCATTAAAGTAGAAAAATCACGCTCTCTCTGCAGAGCTATCAGAACCCGTAAGCTATCCCTGAGTCCATCCTTAAAATAGATGCAACGCGTATACTCGGTCGCCACCATGCCCCGGGCATAAAGGTTAAGTCTCAGGAACTCGGCCTCATACTCGGCCACTGAACGATCCCCTTAGGTGAGATTAAGAAACTCACGCCTCCTAGCATCGATGTAGCTGGCTCCCACATACTTACTCTGGAAAACCGTCTTAAAGTAGTCCCAAGTCAAACGGTCGGGCTGAGTGCCCTCCTTAACCGTTAGCCACCACTGGTACGCTTCGTCACGAAGTAGAGAAACAGCCCCTTTAAGTTTCTGCTCCGCTGTAAAATCTAGATAATCCATAATTCTTTCCGTGGCCTCCATCCAATATTTGGCCACATTAGGGGCGACTCCACTGACACCCCTAAATAATTCAGCCCCATTGGACCGAAGTCATTTCGTAACTGACCCTCAGCCCCCAGATCTGGTGTTGGGCCCAGCAACCCTCTCTAATATCCTCAGCATAGCCTGGGACAGTGCGTTGTCCCCAGCCATGCGATCTCGAGACCTAGTCTTTATAGTAGGTGAGATCGGTGTCTCGCTCGTATACATATTAGGAAGATTTTCAGATGATGAGGACCCAGTTCGAGCCCCTCTACGGCCTCTACCACGGCCTCTTGTACTCCGTCCGCGGATACCTCGTGCACTCATCTTAAATTCAGAGTTTATCTGTGTTAATAGTTTTATGCATTAGTTATAGTTCCAATTTTTGTTAACAGATATCTTATGCAGAATAGTATGAGAAGTTCAGAGTTTGTTATCGCGAATTGTAGTTTTACTACAATTTTCAGTTTCGCTACAGTTTTCAGTTTACACTACCTAAAGTGTTTTCAGTTAAGTATACTACCTAAGGTTGTTTCAAGCATGCAAGTAGTATTTTCAGACAAATTTAAACAGAATTCAGAACACTTACAGGATCAGTGTCGGAGACTCGGTGTACCATATACTCAGTCAAAAATATTTTAAATCATAAAAAAAATCATTTCGAAAAACCTAATTTTGAAAAACCAAATCCACACCCGAGTTTTGTAACCTGGCTCTGACACCACTAAATGTAACACCCCAAACCCAGCCTAGACGTTATGGCCGAATCTGGCGATATCACATGATAGTGCTTTAGAAAACGTAATTACAATAACGCCATTTTCGATATCTTAGGTTACCGTAAAAAACGTGTCGTTTATTCATTCATTATCCATTTTCAAAACATTATACGTTGCGGGAGCTTTTAAAATAATTCACAAATTCGTGTGTATTTGATAAAACATTTGTTTATTTTGAAAACTCGAGTTTTCCTACTTCTAACCGTAATACCATAAACGTCACAAACCTCAAATTAAACAAAAATCCGTAATGGCCATATTACATAAGGTAAAATCCGTGGTCACCGCCGAGTATTCCGCTGTACCGACCTGTCTACTGCTGGAGATTACCTAAACAGATTAAACAGAAAAGGGTGAGTTTTCACAAACTCAGTGTGTAATCCCCACAGAAAACATGCACACAGTAATATCAGAAAACAGACATAAATTCACAGTTCGGGTCTAAGCCCATTACAGAAACAGTGTGGACCATAGCCCACTCAGATACAGAATCAGATATAATCTAGGGCCTTAGCCCATTTCAGACATATTATGCAGATCAGAACAGAATAGCAGAGTCCTATCCACCAGCCTCTACATACCAACTCCGTCCAACCCTACACACCATTTGGGGGTAAAATTAACCCACCCATCCCTACACACCATGCTGTACTGAATGCGGCACATAATCAGATAATCGCAGCTGAGCTGCCAGATAGTAGGCTTAAGAGCCTTTTAGATACTTCCTCCAAATATAATCAACCCCACCCCGATGCAATGCAACATACAAAATCATGACATGCTATTATGCAATTAAAACACATATATTTAGATATCATACTTGGTACAGAAATCAGACAGACAGATCACTCATATAGGAGTCTAGGTATTACTCACCGACCCTACGGTAGGTCCACAGTCGTCTTGGGCGACCCTTGCAACCTTACAAAACTTTTCAGAAAAAAATAGGCTCACACGCCCACACGGCCTGGCCCAGAATCCCACACGCCCGTGTGGCCCACACGACTCAATTGGTCGAGCCCGCGTGTCGCACACGGCCTTGACCGATCGTCACACAGCCGTGTCACTCGTGCATGGCCTGGCTCGTCGATCACACGACCGTGGGGTGACTTACAGTACTGCACACGGCCTACCACACGGGCGACCACACGCCCATGTGGCGTCGACAGAGAGGTTTTTGGTTTTCACTAAAACCTCATTTTCTGTGTTTCCAGGTACACACCTGGTTCGATGTCGGCGCGTAAGCTCCACTAAGCCTCCAGAACCTAAAAATCAACCAATGAAACACCCATTTAACCACTTGTTTCGTTATTCAATCAAAAGTCTATCGTCGGTAATCTAACGAGCCCTTACCATTAACAACCAAAATCGCAACTCTTAATTATCTGCAGCAACACTGATCAGTTATTGCCTTTCACCTAATCAAAAGACCACAACAGACCCCTCATCAGACGCCTAACCCAAAGTAAAAAAATTAAGCAGAAAAGGACTTACCGTATGAACACACCACCGTTGAACAAGGAGAAAGCAAATCGAAAAATCGAAGAAGATAGGAAAAACAAAGAAATTTTTGGAAGGGAAAAGGCATCATCACGTCAAAAAGAAAAGGAGAAATTTTTGGGAAAACAGGGTGATAGCCAAAATTTCAATAGGAAATCTGCTAATCCCCTATTCTCTCCCCTTAATTCTCTCCACTATTCAGATTTTGAATCCAACACAAACTCTTCGTCACCCAACCGAACAAAAATAATCTCCCTTGCCTATGCAGAGATTCGAACTCACAACCTCCAACCAATCAACACTCCACCTAGCCACCAGACCAGCAGGCCCATTCTGTCAAATACTTACACACTTTTACTTATAAGCCTACTAACCAGAGCTTGGGCTTTATTCATAAAAATATCAAAATTTTCCCAAGTCAAGGCTTGAACTTGGGACCTCTCACACACAGCCAGAATACTTAACCACTAAAGCAGATACACATTGGTGCCTCAAGATTACAAAAGCCAAAATAAGAAAATCGGGGCGTTACAAGTTAAATCTTTTATGAATTGTCAAAATAATATATCTAAAGTTTATTGCATCCTCCACAAAAGAATATTATATCTTTTCATAATTAATTCCAAGACGTAGCAAAAACTTCATATTTTTATTTCGCTTTTGCAAAACTACTTCATTTGCACCCCTGCTGGCTTTATACCTTTAGATATTTGGACTACTGGTCCAAAAACTCCACAAATTTAATTGTACTTGAGTTGCATCTTTCTATTTTGATCAATTTATTCCATATCTATATTTCTCTATAGATTTATTCAATATCCTCCTTTTATTTCATTATTTAAATAATAACATTGCATGTAAAATTATTGTCAACCACTTCTATTATCTGGTTCCACATTTTCTTGAATTGACATAATGTATCGAGATATCTTATTTTCATTATTTTAATCTTCAGTTTTAGGTATCTGAATCTCTTTTGGAGTTTTACTTATTAGTTATTTCTTGGGTCTCTTGTAGAGCACCCGCCTCCACTATATGACCATCTAGAAGAATTTTCATCTTTTGAACCGGTCAATCTATTATTTATTCTAACTAATTGTCCTACTAGGACTTTGATTCAAATTAAAATATTAGATGGTTTATAACACTTGGTTATTCTCATTAAGTTTGTAAATAAATCTGACAATTAACTTGTAATGAGTTATCCTTGTTGAACTTCTAATTCAAATTACTCTCCCCTAACTCATTACAAGTTATTATTGCTCTCCCCCTAATGTCAAGAAAACTATCGAATCAAAATGGTAATCACAAATCATGTCATAATTGAATCTCCAATACATTCAAAACATCTAATAATATAAAGAGACTTGTAATTAATATATATTTCCAACTTTCTATGAAGATTCACTCATCTTTGTGCATTGTGGTGGAGCAATTGGAACATATACGCACAAACAAAAAATTCAAAGATGAGAAATATTTAGCTCTTGATCAAAAACCAATTGTAATGGGGAGTATTTATAACTTATTGGTTTGATGTGTACAACACGTAAATCAACATAATATCATGTTGAAATAGGAAGTTTAGTTCTCATAAGTAATGGTTTAGACATTAATCAGAGGCATTCAAGCAATAATTTCTCTAAACCATTATGCGCATAAATAACAAACTTTTACGAAAGTTTTTCAAACTCAATCAATAAAAGACTGATATATAAACTCATCAGTATTAGCAAGAATAATTGTCTTAATTGCATTATCTGGAATTTATTATTTAAATAAGTATTCTTGCAAACGATGAGTTGCAAGTTGATAACACATACGTGATTATTTTGTAGATGCATCTACCAAAATCATATAATATCAAAACCATCCACATGGTGGATGAATAGGCCCATATTCATTTTAGAAATGCAAGACATTAAATCTCAACTTTAGCTAGTGAGTTTCTAACAATCAATTTTCATTGAGAACAAACAAAAAATGAGAATTCTTTAAATTAAAGAAGATTCTTTAATGAATGTCCATATGAATTCTTAATTAATTTTCGCATCATATATGATCTAGATTGGTCTAACTGATCACGCCAAGTACTAAATGCATTTGTATTAGTAAACTTTGGTTTACTTTAACATGCGTTTCAATTGTACTAAACTGTAACAAAATGATAATTTTACTATCATTCCTTTTACTTTGTATACACATATAAGTACTATCGTGACATTTACTACTGGAAATGTCTAAATAAATGTGAAGTCTATAATGCCACTAAGTCAATAAATATAATTTCCAAATAATTATATGCAATATTCGTTTCAGGGAATATGCCAAAATCTTCAAATGCAGGGCATTTGGTCTAGTGGTATGATTCTCGCTTCGGATGCGAGAAGTTTCGAGTTTGATTCAAAATACTTTTAAAACCCTTTTAACAAAACTTTTGCATAATCAGCTAACTACCAAGAATAACTACCTAGGTCATGTATAGAAACAAGCCTATACTAAATATATCAATAAACGTCACATCTCAAATATAAAAATATGACATAATAAAAAACTAGCAATTTTTTTTCATAACCATCATCATTAACATGCATGAAATTTAATTCAAAATCCAACCATTCAAGCTCATAGAATTTTCCATTTACAATCTCACATCATTTCTCTAAATAATTAAAAAATGGAATAATATAAAACATATGAACTACTACCTTTAACAATTCTTTGAACTAAATCAAATATGAATAACCATAAAATTGATTGGTTTGTGAACATAAATTTGCATACTAGATATGTTTTAATCAAATATATTATTTAATTATAAAACCTACTATAGCGACATAAATAAACCAGTTAATATTCATTTTCATGAAAAAATGAGATGCTTAAAATAATATGTAATACATGTAATCAAAACTTAAAAAGAAAACTATCTCAAAATATTTAAATCATATATCAAGTTGATTTAATAGACGTACCATTAATAGCAAACTTTGAGAGTGGATCTTATTTTCCAAGTGTACAATAGGTACATAACCAATGACTCTTCATAAATAAATTGTCTCTTCTTAAAAGGTTCTTGGAAATTCTTGTTATTTTCTTGCTTTCTTCGTTTTTCCACTTCTGGTGGTGAGAAAGTTTATTATGACCATTCCCCATGACTATTATTATAGTCCAATTTACTGCATCCACGTTAAAGATTATGTCTTTTGAATTTATTACATATTGTTACATTCTCTTCAGGGAATGGTTAGGTTTCGTGGTTAAAATCTTTTGTTCAATCATAAGTAAAATTTTTTTCATGATATTACTACCGTAGGAGCATATTTGAATCATGAAAAGTTGAATAAGTTCTCTTTTGCAAGGTTATCATCAGTAATATTTTTCCATGTAATTTTAATTGAGAACTTATTCTGAATACTGTAGAGTTATACTCACAGTTTTAAAAAAAACTTGCAACTTCAGGGGCATCCAACCATAATGAGTTTTAGATAGAATTACCATATTCTATTACTCATAAGTAGATCTTTCATAGTCAAATATTTTGCTTTCAACCCCTTAACGGGGATGATGACAAAAGAAGTTCATAAAAATAGTCACGATCAATTCAATTTATAACAAGAGTAATAAATATAAATCAATAATCCAATCCTCTTTTGATTCATATGAAATATAATATTTTCCTCATTTAATATCTTAATATGAGATCCATTATAATCTTTTAAAATCATTGGATTAACCATCATAAGATATTAATATATTAGCTCTTCTGGAGCTTTCGATTAATTTTGTACTACCAAATATTGGAATAATATTGGTTTTTATTTTCTTTTATGATTGCGTTCACTTTAGGGAATGCAATAGATTTACTAGGACGAACTTATAAACGTCCTAATAGATTTTTTATTTTATAATCACCATCGCAAACATGCGTGGATTTCAAATCAAAATCTATCTATTCATGTTGTCATGATTAGTCTCCAATTACAATAAACATGATATAATAAATAAATCATAATAAAATATACCTAAAGATTTTTAACATCATCGTCATCACCCTAAGTGGTTAAAAGTTCTAATGATTCCCCATAGTGCACAGGCCTCAATTGAAATAGCAGTAGCTTTAGGAGGCAATCGACAACAGTAAATTTTGGGATATTTTTGTGACTTATGGAGAAAAACAATTAAAAGATAATCGTGTCGATAACGTATTATAAAATAAAAGGACAGAAAATAAAAAATAAAGAGAATGGGAGAGCAAAGAGAGAGCGTATTTTATTGATCAATCGGAATATTTACAAAGCTTTTCCAAAGTCTCTATTTATAGGCATAAGAAGTATAAATGAAGTAGAGATCTACTAATTACCATTATAGTTTAAAGTATATCAAAATTTATCTTGATGGACATCCACTTAATAAGATATTCATAACATGATAGAAGTTTTTGGATAATTTATGAAATGTAAGTTTAAAAATCTCGGTTATTTAAAATTGAATTGAATTTTATTTTTTATTTTTATTTAATATATAATTAATTTTTAATTTTTATAATATAAAATTAAATATTGTATATTTAAACTAACTAAAATAATTTAAAAGTTATTAAAAAATTATTATTTTTTAGAAATATATATATATGAAAGAACTTTAAAAAATTTCAAATAATATTTAAAAATCATAAAACAAAATTTATTTTATTAAAATAAATCTAAAAATCTAAAACTAATAAATAATATGAAAAAAAATCAAGAATTGAATATAATCAAATTATTATTGGCGACTCAAAACCTCTACAAAAACATAACCAAACCAAACCCATATCAATCCCGTGCTTTACTGTTCATTTGGCTGAGTTGGGAGACATTGGGTAGAAACTTCTTCCATTGTGAGAAAGAAGATTGGATGATGGCCTGTGGTGTACTTATTTAAGCATTTGAGCTTGCCGGGCTAAAGATGGGTGGAAAGCATTGTGCTTTATCCAAACTTGTCCTCCCTTGCCATTGACAGATTGAAAATGGAAAGGCAACGAATCCACTTATTAAATTGAACGTAACAATGCATAAAAGTATAGGGCTCTCCTCGAGTGTATGACGAAGGGAATGTGAAGTAAGTACAAGGCTTTTCATAATTAGTAAGGTGACTATTTTATAATTAGATTGTCAATAAATTTGTTAATGATTTAATCGACATTGATTGTTGTAACTGAATGCTAGGTTCTTATTTGATGTCTTCATTGTTTGCTCAACTAATAATTAGTGGATTGACTGATGAAAATTCTTTATTTAAAATATTCTTTCCATGTGTTTATGTTGTTTCTCATCTAACTCATATAAATAGAAAATGTACATTGATATTTTTACAGTTGAATTTTAGAGTAGCCGACTTGATGATAAAGCCTTCAGTTCAGATGATGATATATGAGGCTTACTGCATATTATGTATCATTTATAGTGGTTGATGAATGCAGTTGTCCCATAATTTTTTGATGTCATGGGAAACAAGTTGACAACATGTTTGTAACGTGTTAACTGCTTCTATTAGGATTGTAATAGCCCATTTATAACCGGGCTTGAAAATAAACCAAATAAAAACAAAAAAATAAAAATGTCTAGTTTTTTTTATTTTTACAGTCCTTTTACAAAGCCCAAACTAATAACCCAGTGGCCCAATTACACCCAGACCCAAAACCTATGCGGCCCAAAAGGGCCCAACACCCAAACAAGTTTGCAGCCTCAGGAAACTCTAGGTTTCCATTGCGCCGCAAGCACCCAGCAGAGGCCCCTCGTCAAGCCGCAATCGGCGCGCGGGTCACGCCCCATCGCCACCGGATTTCTCGCCTGCAAAAAGGAAAGAAAAGCCAAAGAAACAAGCATATGGCAAGAATTCGGAAAATACCAAAATTGTATTTTGACAGTGGCTATAAAAAGCCGAATACATTTGATGTAAAGAGAGAATTTTTTTTACGAATATACACAACACAGATATACACAGTCAAAAATCAAGCAAAGGTTTATTTTTATTTTTATTTTTTTTTGAATCTGCCTACATATAAAATTTTCATTTTTATTTTTATTTTACTACATATATATATATATATAAATAACTTGTAAAAAAGGGGGAAAATTACCGTTTTTTTGAATTCCAACCGCCGTGCACGGCGGCAGACGGCGGCGGGTCGCACCGGAACTTCGCCGGCGTTCAGCCGAAAATCGCCCATGGGGAGAGCATTTTTGAAGGCTCTCAATTTTTTTTTTTTTTTTTTTGTGAGGTGAAGAATGAATTTTTTTTAAAAAAACTTGGTTTATATAAGCTCCTAAAACGATGCCGTTTTGGGGCTGGCTAAAATAGCCCAAAACGACGTCGTTTCCTCCTTTAACCCGCGCACTGACCCGACCCGCTACAAGGATCCGCGTGTTTTTGAGAAATGGATTATTTGCAAATCTCATTTCTACTTCTAAACTCATCTACTTATCCCTTTAATCACTAGGGATAGTCAAAGACGTATACTCGACGTCGTTCATGTAGAGACGAAGCCAATGCCACATCATCGAGGTGGTCTTACATGGAGTTACTTCTAAATGCCAAGGCCATATCCCGAATATAGTCTTATATGGACTTTCACATCAATTATCGATGCCACATCCCGAATGTGGTCTTAACGAGTTTCTTATTCTTTTCCGAAGCCATATCCGGATATGGTCTTATACGGATCTTAACTTTCGGTCTTGAGGCCATGTCCCGGACATGGTCTTATACGGGACTTTATCTCGATTCACATCTCGATGATAGCAATCCCATATTCATTATAGTCCACTAGGACTTCAACATCATACTTAAAATCAATTCCTCATTTCAATGAAGCATCATACATCAATGTGATACCAAGCATTTTCAATTATGCTAACATAAATATTTCACTAATCACATACAAACTTACCTCGATTTCAAAATGAGCTAGCTCGACGATTTAGTCCGAGACTTTGTTCTTTCCCCGATCGAGGCAGATCCTCGGTTCTTCTTGCTCTATAACAATAATTTAGCTCATTTTAATCATCTCATTAATAAAGCATTTCAATAATCATGCTCAGGCAAAATTACTATTTTTCCCTTAGACTTTGGCAAATTGACAATTTTGCCCCTAGGCTCGGAAATAAATTCTAATCACATTTCTACCTTCAATAAGCCTAGGTGAATATTTAATACTCTTATAGCTATCATCAAAACTCAACATTTCATATATTTACTACAATTTTGTAACCTTTTCATCAAGGTCCAAATTAGGTGTTTTCAAGACAACACCTTTCGCAAAAGTTGTTCATCCAACAACTAAGACTCATTTTCTTCCATAAAAATGCAGCAAATAGCAATGAAAGCTCTCATGGTAAAACTCTAAACTTTGTATCAAATTGCACAATAGTCCTCTCATTTGAAAGCTTAAGTTCTAGGGGTCTTAAAAGTACAATTATCATAAAGAAAAATCATCAAAATCACTTACTAGAATAGAGGAGAGCTTGCTGAAAATTATGAGCTTTCAAACCCCTATTTTGCTTGCAAATTTCGGTGGAGAAAGATGGAGAGAAAGATGATATTTTCTCTTTCTTTATTCTAATATTAAACTAGTCAAACAAGTCACCAACTATCAACTACTTTGACCAATTTTTTGTCCATCTTTGTCTCCTATGCTAGTCCATGGCCGGCCAAGCATATATTGGGGGTCTAATTGCCTTTTAAAGACCTCCAATTTACATTCTATGGCTATTTGGTACCTTTATCTTATAGAATGGAACTTTTGCACTTTATGCGATTTAGTCTTTTTTCGCGATTAAACGTGAAATCGCTAAAATTAAAGCACCAAAATTCTCATGCACATATACTATCATGCTCCGACTCATAATATAACATGAAAATAAATTTCTCAATTCTCAGATTAGTGACCCCGAGATCACTATTCCAACTAGTCCCTAAATCGTGCTGTTACAATTCTCCCCCCTTAAGGATTTTCGTCCCCGAAAATCTTACCGGCAAAAAGGTTGGGATATTGGTTTCTCATCATTTCCTTGGGCTCCCATGTAGCCTCTTCTATTCCGTGCCTTTTCCATAAAACTTTCACAAGGGCTATGCTTTTGTTTCTCAACTGCTTAACCTCTCGCGCCAAAATCTTAACCGGCTCTTCACCATAAGTTAAGTCCGGTTGTATCTCTACCTCTGTTGGTACAATGACATGTGAAGGATCTGAACGGTATCGGTGCAACATGGATACGTGAAAGACATCATGAATCTTTTCTAGTTCAGGTGGCAAGGCCAACCGATAAGCTACCGGTCCTATCCTCTCAGTAATCTCATAAGGTCCGATAAAGCGCGGACTTAATTTGCCCTTCCGACCAAATCTGAGGACTTTCCTCCAAGGTGATACTTTCAAGAACACTTTATCACTGACTTTGAATTCTATCTCTTTCCTTTTCAAATCTGAATAGGACTTCTGCCTATCTGAGGCGACTTTCAGACAATCACGTATCACTTTTACTTTTTCTTCAGTTCCTTAACCAAATCGACCTTGTGTATCTGTTTCTCTCTGAGTTCTGACCAATACAAGGGCGTGCGGCACTTACGCCCATACAATGCCTCATAAGGCGCCATCTTCAAACTTGATTGAAAACTGTTGTTGTAGGCGAATTCCACCAACGGTAAGTATTTCTCCCAACTACCTTGGAATTCTAAAACACAACATCGAAGCATGTTCTCAAGTATCTAGATTACCCTCTCTGACTGCCCGTCGGTTTGTGGATGGAAGGCTGTATTGAAATTTAATTTCGTGCCCAAGGCTTCTTGCAACTTTTTTTCCAAAAATGTGACGTGAATCTCGGATCTCTATCCAAAATGATCGACAATGGTACACCATGGAGTCTTACTATCTCTGACATGTACAAGTCTGCCAATTTATCAAGCGAATAGTCGACTCGTACTGGTATAAAATGGGCTGACTTTGTGAGTCTATCAACCACTACCCAAACTGCATCTTTCTTCTTTGGAGTCAACGGTAAGCCCGTCACGAAGTCCATGGTAATACGGTCCCATTTCCACTCAGGAACCATAATGGGCTGAAGTAAACCCAAAGGTACTTGATGTTCAGCCTTCACTTGCTGACAAATCAGGCATTTCGATACAAACCCGGAAATGTCTTTCTTCATACCAAGCCACCAATACCATTTCTTCAAATCATTGTACATCTTCGTGCTGCCTGGGTGTACATTCAAACATCCGCTATGCGCTTCATGCAAGATTTTATGAATAAGCTCATCATTTCTGGGTACACGGACCCTATCTCGAAAAGTCAGACATCCATCAGGATTCACCCGAAATTCTGACTCCACGCTCGACTCACATAAAATTCTCTTGGCTTGCAAACTGTTATCATCTTTCTGAGCTTCACAGATTTCTTGGAGAAATAAGGGTTTAGCCCTCAATACGGCTAAAACAGAACCATCATCCAACAAGATCATCTGAGTACTCATGGCTCTTAGTGTAAACAATGATTTTCTGCTCAAAGCATCAGCGACTACATTCGCCCTTCCCGGATGGTAGTCAATTTCCAACTCATAATCCTTAATCAACTCTAACCACCTTTTGAGTCATCAAATATTTTAGGCTTTTATGGTCGGTGAAAATCCGACACCTTTCACCATATAAATGATGCCTCCAAATTTTTAACGCAAACACAATTGCGGCCAACTCTAAATCATGCGTCGGGTAATTCTTCTCGTGCGGCTTCAATTGCCTAGAGGCGTAAGCAATCACCTTACCCTCTTGCATGAGTACAAAACCCAATCCGTTCAAGGACGCATCACTATAAACCACAAATTCTCTTCCTGGCTCAGGTTGTACCAAAACAGGGGCCTCAGTCAACAGTGTCTTCAGTTTCTCAAAACTCTATTGACACTTTTCTGTCCAATCGAACTTCACATCTTTTTGCAAAAGTTTAGTCATCGGGGTAGCTATCATGGAAAACCCCTTGACAATTTGCCTATAATAGCCAACTAGGCCTAGAAAACTCCTTACTTGATTCGCGCTCTCGCGCTTTCATTCAATAATTGCTAAAATCTTACTCGGGTCGACTCTAATCCCGTCTCCCGAGACAATGTGTCCCAAAAATCCCACTTCCTTGAGCCAAAATTCACTCTTACTGAATTTGGCATACAATTGTTTTTCTCTCAAAACTCGCAGAACCATAATCAAATGCTCGGCATGTTCGCTCTCGTCCCGAGAGTAGATTAGTATGTCGTCGATGAAAACCACAACAAATTTATCCAAGTATGGCCGAAAAATGAGATTCATCAAATCCATGAAGATCGCCGGGGCATTTGTTAGACCAAAAGGCATGACCAAAAATTCATAGTGGCCATATCTAGTTCTAAACGCGGTTTTTGGCACATCCGAGTCCTTGACTCTCGGTGATAGTACCACGACCTCAAATCTATCTTGGAAAATACCGTGGCTCCCTTCAATTGATCGAATAGATCGTCGATCCTCGACAACGGTACTTGTTCTTCACGATTACCTTGTTAAGTTGCCGATAATCTATACATAGTCTCATGGAACCATCTTTCTTCTTTACACGAATAAAACGGGAGCACCCCACAGAGAAAAACTCGGCCTTGCAAAACCTTTATCTGATAGCTCTTGCAACTATTCTTTTAGCTCCTTTAGCTTGGTTGGAGCCATTCTATAGGGAGCAATAGAAATAGGGCGCGTGCACTGCAGCTAATTCAATCCCAAATTGTTCTCTCTAACTGGAGGTAGCCCTGCAACTCTTCCGGAAAACATCCGGTACTCGATACTATGGGTACCGACTCCATTTTCAATTTAGTCTCTTTAGTGTTCAACACAAAGGCAAGATAGGCCTCGTATCCCTTCTTTAAATACTTCGAGTCGACAAGGTTGACATCACTACTGGTAGCCTATCTGGCTTATCTGATTCAACACAAATAAGATTACCATTTTCATCTCTCAACTCAAAATGCTTCTTCGCACAATTCACAACTACTCCATGAGTAACTAACCAATCCATCCTAAGGATGACATCTGATAAACCGTAAAAGTAACATATTTTAGGCCCACATTTAGCATGCTTTTGGATGAATTATCCCTTATTTTATGTAAAAAGGTGCTCTTAATCCTTTCTTTTCATGTTTTATACTCAGGAAAGCACCGGAGGATGAAAAGAACAAGAAACGGGCTTAAAACGAGCCAAATGGGCCAAAGCACGAGATCAACACGGCCTGGGCCCAAGACCACACGATCGTGCTTCCTCAATAATCTCGAACACGGTCTAAGCCACGAAATACACGGCCGTGCCTCATTAATGAAGTCCGAACACGGCCTAAAGACGATTCACACGGGCGTGTGCCATGGCCGTGTCCCTGCCGCGGAAAAGAGCAATTTCAATCGAATTTGGATACTTAGTGGCAAAGAAATACATCCCAAAAGCCTATAAATACACCCTAAGTATGACCGTTGAAGAGGAGTCGACGGGGGAGTCGACGGGGGAGTCGACGGGAGCCTGAAGCTGCCGTCTAAGGGCGTCTTGCTAGGCCAGAGAAGGCAGATTTGTGGGGATTTGCTAAGGGATAGCCAGTTGATCCATCTCAAGAAGCCGGAATTCTACTCAAGACGGAGGATCTCCTCTTCAATTCCTTCAGGGGGTTTTAGGGATTTTTTATGTTTTGTTTTATCTTTCCTTCTGAGATGTTTTCTTTTATTGTTATGAACTAAACCCTCAGATACCTGAGGGGGATGAAACTTAGATGAATCTTGTTATCGTTTGCTGAACTATATGATAAATATTTGATTTGTTTTTAATTATGTATGCTTAATTCTTGTGTTAATATTTCGCGGATATTAATTCAAGTTTGATGTGCTTAGGTGGAGGAGCAAAAGTCCCTGCCTAAGAGTAGATCTAGCATAGTTAAGCGGAGTTGATCGCGCGCCTAGAGATAGGGTGACGAGGCGTTGCTAGATTAGGGTGAAACCTAATATGGGAGTCCATAGATCGAGTTAATGCAATTCTATGGGTTTTAATTAGAAAGAGATTTCAATTAATCAACCTAGGGTTAGACGTTATTTGCCTCGAGAGAGGGTTTAATATACATTAGGGAATCTTACGGATCAAGTCAAGTGAATAAATCGTCTGGTTCAGAGTTAGATAACAAGTGAAGTCTAGGTGGATTCTTCCCTGGGTGTCGTCTTAATTAATTGGTTTTTCCTCAAGTATTCTCCCAAATTCATTCTTCTTGGTCTTAGAGTCTTTAGTCTAGTAGTTAATTAATTTAGATTAAATAACCATTCGCTTAATTCTTAGGCTGAATAATAGAAAGAAAGTTAGTATTAGTACTTTTAGTTCCTTTGGGTTCGATAATCCGGTCTTGCCTAAGCTATACTACTGTTCGATAGGTGCACTTGCCTTAAATCATTGTCAGAGTTAGTTTCCAGGTTCGATCATTCTTTTTATAAATTTTAAAACTCGACAGACTAACGATCAACATCAAACTCATCAAACGGTAATAACATAAGATCGACCGGGAAGTAATGACCCTTAATCATCAAAGGGCAACCTTTGCAAACTCTATCAACCAACACACACTTTCCTAGGGGATTAGACACTCTTATTATGAATTCAGTAAACTCTACGGGCATGTTCATGCTAGAGACTAATTTCATGCATGTGTATGAGTGGGTGGATCCCGAATCAATTAAAGCTATAACACGAGTATTATAGAGAGAAAAGGTACCCGTGATTACGTCGGGGGAAGATGCCTCTTCACGAGCACGAATGGCATATGTCCTCGTCGGTGCTCTACCCTCGACTCTAGCAGCTTGCTCTCTAGATGGATTCTTACTACCCATCTCATTTCCTCAGTTTCTCAGTGGTCTTCCCCTAGCAGTACTTCCCGATCTTGCATACTGAGGCTTTTCTTTCTCACTCACCTCGGGGCAGTCTCTGATAAAGTGGTCTAAGGACCCAAATCTGAAGCAAGCTTTCTCATTAGCTCGACACTCACCAGAATGGCACCTGCCACACTGAGAGCATTCCGGTTTACTTGGTCAGACGTTGCCCACACTAGCAACTGATGTGGTCTGCCCTTTCGACCCCAAAAATTGCTTGCCTTTACTTCGGGTTGAAAACCCCGCTGAAGTGACTGATCGAGTAGCGAAATCCCTCGATTTCTTAGATGAGTATTGGTGAGACTTATTCAGTTGTCTCTTCTTCGAGTCACGAGACTCATTCTCAGCTCTTCTCTTCTCTTTAGCCAACTCTTCGGCTTTACAGGCTCTATCTACCAACACTACAAATTCCTTTAGTTCGAGGATTCTCACGTATAAACGGATATCTTCATTTAATCTGTCCTCGAATCTCTTGCACATGACGGCTTCGGTAGACACGCACTCCCGTGCATACTTGCTAAGCCTTACGAACTCCCGTTCATAGTCGGTTACCGACATACGGCCTTGCTTCAGTTCCAAGAACTCCTTTCTCTTATGGTCGATGAACCGCTGACTGATGTACTTTTTCCGGTATTCCTCTTAGAAAAATTCACAACTAACTCTCTCCCTTGGCACCACCGACACCAGGGTGTTCCACCATCGATAGGCTGAATCTCTCAGGAGAGATACCGCACACTTTAAGCACTCATCAGGTGTGCAGGATAACTCATCGAATACCCTGATGGTATTCTCGAGCCAGAATTCTACTTTCTCCGGGTCATCGTCCTTATTTGCCCGAAATTCCTCGGCTCCTTGCTTCCGGATCTTATCCACCGGAGGTCTTTCTCTTCTCACCACCTCAACTACTTGAGGAGCTACTGGAGCAGGTTGAGGGATTAGTGGGGGTGGAGGGGGTTGAGCGTTTGGATTTGCTCGGGTATACTCAGTATACCAGTTGCTCATCATGTGGAGAAAGGCTTCTCGAGCCTCTTCCCCCTGGCCAAAGGTCTCGGGTCTACTATTAGTTGGCGTGGTCCTTTGAGCGGGAGCCGGTGCGTTACTCACAGCATCATCGGCTGCAGTTCAGTCTGGATCAGAATCCATATACTACATAAAACACAATTTCATACGTCAGGAGCCATCACACTATCATTACTCAGACACCCTTACATATGGCATGTATAGCTAGACTCGTACTTATGCTACGTTAGTCCTAGAACCAACTAAACCGTAGCTCTGATACCAATAAATGTAACACCCCTTACCCGTCTTCAAGCCGGGACAGGGTCCGAGGCATTACCTAACTAATCTTGCTAAAACATCTCAAATAGGGTTACAAAGTCTCATTTAAACCTATCACTTACTTTTACTTGGCCTAAGAGGCCCTAAACATACTTTCGAGAGTTATCGGGACTATTCCGGGGACATATACACGTTCGAGAAAATTTTCAACAAAACAAGGGTTACACGCCCGTGTGAGTCTAGGGACACGCCCGTGTGCCCCTAAGACATGCCCGTGTCAACCACCCGTGGTCGAAACTGACTAATTTCACACGGCCTTGACACGCCCGTGGCCTTGGCCCGTGTTCCAAACCTTGGCATTCTGACTAATCCACACGGCCCACACACACGCCCGTGTGTTTCAACCGTGTGGCGATTTAAATTCCAAGTGCATGGTGCAGACTTCACACGGCCTGGGCACACACCCATGTGCTAGTCGTGCCGCTCACATGGTCTAGACACACGCCCGTGTGTCTACCCTTTTAGAAAATTAGAAGGCTATCTACCAAGCCCTTTGCCACCCTACATTGCAAACATACATACTCCAATTCCATTCAACGTAATTCATGACCCAAAGACACATCTAAATACTCAATTCGATATTCATACACAAGGGCATACACTTCAAGAAAACCACTTTCATTAAACAAAAGAATTTGCCAAGTATTTGCCTAACTTAAGAACATTTACAAAATGACTTTAGTAACATACATAGCCAACACTTTGGCTAACAATTACAACTTAACAAAATACTCGAGTCCTATACATGCCATACTTAAAATAAGTCTAAATTGTTATACCAAAGTGATGTCGATAGTGTGATTTCCGAACTCCTACGTCCACGATCCTCGAGTTATCTTGGCAATACTACAAGGAAGAAGGGCAATGAAAGGGGTAAGCATAAATCTTAGTAAGTTTTCATGAATATAAATAGCAACAATAAGCTCATAAAATAATCCATCCATGATATTAGCTAACCATACACAAGTCATAGGCATCATGCCATACTTACTCACAATTGCCCTTATTTAGAACATACCATGCCATATGTCGTAAACATTTCTTCGTGACTCATTCACGAGTACCTGTATTCACTCATTCATATGACTTTAGTGCAAATCTCATTTCTACTTCTAAACTCATCTACTTATCCCTTTAATCACTAGGGATAGTCAAGGTATATTCGACGTCGTTCATGTAGACACGAAGCTAATGCCACATCCCCGAGGTGGTCTTACATGGAGTTACTTCTAAATGCCAATGCCATATCCCGGATATGGTCTTATATGGACTTTCACATCAATTATCGATGCCGCATCCTGAATGTGGTCTTAACGAGTTTCTTATTCTTTTTCGAAGCCATATCCCGAATATGGTCTTATATGGGATCTTAACTCAGTGCCGAGGCCATGTCTCGGACATGGTCTTATACGGGACTTTATCTGATTCACATCTCGATGATAGAAATCCCATATTCATTATAGTCCACTAGGACTTCAACATCATACTTAACATCAATTCCTTATTTCAATGAATTATCGTACATCAATGTGATACCAAGCATTTTCAATTATGCTAACATAAATATTTCATTAATCACATACAAACTTACCTCGATTTCAAAATGAGCTAGCTCGACGATTTAGTCCAAGACTTTGTTCTTTCCCCGATCGAGGCGGATCCTCGGTTCTTATTGCTCTATAATAAAAATTTAGCTCATTTTAATCATCTCATTAATAAAGCATTTCAATAATCATGCTTAGGCAAAATTACTATTTTGCCCCTAGACTTTGGCAAATTGACCATTTTGCCCCTAGGCTCGGAAATAAATTCTAATCACATTTCTACCTTCAACAAGCCTAGGTGAACATTTAATACTCTTATAGCTATCATCAAAACTCAACATTTCACATATTTACTACAATTTTGTAACCTTTTCATTAAGGTCCAAATTAGGTGTTTTCAAGACAACACCTTTCGCAAAAGTTGTTCATCCAACAACTAAGACTCATTTTCTTCCATAAAAATACAGAAAATAGCAATGAAAGCTCTCATGGTAAAACTCTAAACTTTGCATCAAATTGCACAATAGTCATCTCATTTGAAAGCTTAAGTTCTAGGGGTCTTAAAAGTACAATTATCATAAAGAAAAATCATCAAAATCACTTACTAGAATGGAGGAGATCTTGCTGAAAATTGTGAGCTTTCAAACCCCTATTTTACTTGCAAATTTTGGTGGAGAAAGATGGAGAGAAAGATGATATTTTCTCTTTCTTTATTCTAATATTAAACTAGTCAAACAAGTCACCAACTATCAACTACTTTGACCAATTTTTTGTCCATCTTTGTCTCCTATGCTAGTCCATGGCCGGCCAAGCATATATTTGGGGTCTAATTACCTTTTAAATACCTCCAATTTACATTCTAAGGCTATTTGGTACCTTTATCTTATAGAATGGAACTTTCGCACTTTATGCGATTTAGTCTTTTTTCGCGATTAAACGTGAAATCGCTAAAATTAAAGCACCAAAATTCTCATGCACATATACTATCATGCTCCGACTCATAATATAACATGAAAATAAATTTCTCAATTCTCAGATTAGTGACCCCGAGATCACTATTCTGACTAGCCCCTAAATCAGGCTGTTACACACCCGAAATAGGAATCATTCTCATAACATTTATGCATTCATATATCATCCAGTTAGGACCATTTGATTCATTCCGATCATTGTATCCTAATCATTGTATATTTAACAAAGGATCATTCTCATGACATTTTGCATTCATGCAAATGTCATCCATAATATCATTTAGTGAGGAGCATTTGATTCATTCCGATCATTGCATCCTAATCATTGTACATTTAAAAAAGGGATCATTCTCATGACATTCTGCATTCATGCAAATGTCGTCCATAATACATTTAGTTAGGAGCATTAGATTCATTCTGATCATAGCATCCTAATCATTTGGCATAAACATAAGCATATGAAATTGAGTCTACAGGACATGTCCCCCAGAGGACGGTGTAGCAACATTGGTGGAATCACAGATCTTATCTCCCTAAGCAGTAGTGGAGCAGATCGAGGATGGCAAATCTTATCTTCCTGATATAGCAAGGAAGTAGATTTTAGCCGCTAGCCTTATCTTCCTGAGGTAGCAAGGGAGTGATCGCTGTAAATCAGAGTTTTAAAATTTATAAAAGAATGATCGAACCTGGAAACCAACTCTGACAATGATTAAAGGCAAGTGCACCTATCGAACAGTAGTATAGTTTAGGCAAGACCGAATTATCGAACCCAAAGGAACTAAAAGTACTAATACTCACCGTCTTTTTATTATTTAGCCTTAATATAAAGTGATGATTGTTTAAACTAAAACTAATCTACTTACTAAGCTAAGACGCAAAGACAAAAAAGAATGAATTCGGGAAATAACTTTTGGGAAAACTCAGTTGACTCAAATGATACCCTTAGGAAAAATCCACCTAGACTTCACTTGTTATCTAACCTTGAACCATATGATTTATTTACTTATTTTGATCCGTGAGACTCCCTAACGTATATTAAACCCTCTCTCGAGGCGAATAACGTCTAACCCTAGGTTAATTAGTGAAACTCTCGTTCACTTATAATAACCCCCTAGAATAGCAGTAAATCAATCTGTGGACTCTCATATTAGGTTTCACCCTAATCCGACAAAATCTCGTCACCCTATCTCTAGGCGTGCGATCAACTCCGCTTAATTATGTTGGATCTACTCTTAGGCAGGGTCTATTCCTCCTCCACCTAAGCACATTAGATTTGGATTAAGTTCACACAATTAAGAACAAACTAAGTTATTATCATATAATTCAAAAATCAAATAACAAGATTCCTCATAGGTTTCATCCCCTTCGGGTATCCGAAGGTTTAGTTCATAATAATAAAAGACAACATCTCAAGAGAAAAGATAAAACAAAACATAAGAAATCCCTAAAACCCCCTGAAGGAATTGAAGAGGAGATCCTCCGTCTTGAGTAGAATTCCAACTTCTTGAGATGGATCAACTGGCTATCTTCGAGTGATTCCCACAAATCGACCTTTCGAAGCTTGGCTTGGCCTAGCTCTCCGCCCCTTTCAGCTGGTACCTAGGGTGTATTTATAGGCTTTTGAAACACGTTTCTTTCTCCCTAAGTATCCTTTCCCGAATGAAATTGCTCTTCTCCACGGCAGAGGCATGGCCATGGAATACGCTCGTGTAAATCGTGGTCAGGTCGTGTTCGACACTGTTGAATGAGGCACGACCGTATAAGTCATGGTAAGGCCGTGTTCTAGTAGGAATGGTGGCACGGCCGTGTGGCTTGAAGTCCAGGCCGTGTTGATTTCGTGGCTTGGCCCAACTTGGTCCGTTTTAAGCCTGTTTCTCGTTCTTTTCGTCATCGGGTGCTTTCCTGAGTATAAGACATGAAAAGAAAGGATTAAGAGCACCTTTTTACATAAATTGGGGCTTAAATCATCCAAAAGCATACTAAATGTGGGCTTAGAATATGTTACTTTTACGGTTTATCAAATACCCCCACACTTAAGCTTTTGCTTGTCCTCAAGCAAAATTCTCAACTTACAATTAAAACGAACTTCCTGTAATTCATAATTCCTATTGATAGTGTCTCATCATAATTCATAGATAATTTATACATGGATAATTCAATTTAAAGTGTCCTAAAAATTCAAACAGTATAATTCATAGATTCTGTAGCATAAAACATAGGTGTTTCCCTTCATCTAAATAATTACCTCTGATTCAAAATCGACAAGGATTGACACCCTCACAAAAGATTCGCTCAAATCACTCAAAGTGTTTAAGGTTCAAAATTTAGGCACTCAAAAGTCAAACATGAAGAGTTAATCCCATAGGCTTGCATGAAAATCAAATCTCCACCACTGAAGTATGAGATGAAACACAAATCTAAAGGTCTTTGTTAGGGTTATAATGGGGCTAGGGTTAAGGTGTGGAGTAAGGCTAAATTAGAGGGTTAGAATCGAGATTGAATCGACCAATTACCTAACTAAGAACTAATGACTAATAATAATTACATCAATTGAAAACTAATGATGCTAACACTACGAGCTTCTTCTTCGATATCTGGGATTCAAGCATATAAGCTCATTTAATTACAACTAATAATGAATAATGAATATATATATATTTTTAGAACAAACTCATAAATACATAACTGAAATAGAAATCATAGTTAGGCTATTAATCAAATCAAATCTCGATATAAGGGTAGTCAAAAGGAATGGTGGTAACAAAAACAAAGGGGTTCTGGGTTAATATTAGTGGGTGAGTCAATAAATAGGGTTGTTAGGATTAAAAGGGGTTCACTAGGGGTTCTCTGTGTTTCAAATAAAAAAATATGGTCTCGACATGTATAATCGATGCAAGTTCTAGAATAACAAATCAGTGTTGACATACTCATAATCAATAAAGTGAGCAAGAAAAAGAATATATGCTCTATAAGGCTCAAAATCTCACAAAAATTATGGGTATTTTGATGTCAACCTCGTAAATTTCAAACTTCAAGGTAATATTTAAACTTAGTTTGACAACCTAGCAAATTTTTAATTTCTGAAAAATAGACTTATCATGCTTGATTCTCTAGTATTCTTAGAATTTAATTATCAATGCACAATTATCAATGACTTAATCTGAAACATATCAATAAAAATCATAAATCATCAGAAATTTCACCCTAATTAGTAATATGAGTAAATTACTTAAAAACAAGATTAAATTCAGGGTTTTTTGTTAGGTATCTTTTTAGGTTATTCACCCCCCACACTTAACATGTACATTACCCTCAATGTACAAAGATATATAATAACCTTGTAATAAAATCATCAGATATGGGGTAAGTGAAAACTGCCTGAATATTCGGATGATTCCTTGAGAGGAGATTGTGCCTTTGGTGGTGGTGGTGGGCCGTCTGGATGACGAACCTGCGCTTGATGAAGAAATTGGGACGCTCGTAGAGAATTAGCCAGGGATCCTTAAGACATAATTAAAGTAAACTAAATATAAAATTAAGGACAAGGAAGATAAAGAGAAGGAGACTAAGAAGAAAACTAAAATTAAAAGAAGAGATGAATGGACTGAGAGGTCCTTATTGTTGGGTGTGATTTCTAAGGCTGAGGTTATGGTGGTGGTGGTGGCATTTCACACGGTGCCTCGCATGGCCGTGCTCTAGGGCGTGTTGGTTCCCCACGCTCGTGTCTAGCATGTGTTTGACAAGTCAGTATATTGGTACGGTTATTCGGCACGGGCGTGTTCCGCCCGTGGTTGACAAGTCAGTAGCCTCACACGGCCGTATCGCACGGCCGTGCCACTTTGTCAGTGCCCGTGGGGTAGTAGTTGGGTCCGTGATTCTGAAAATCTATTTTGCCCTGACATGTACCTTCTCTGCTCTGTTAGTTCAAAGATTCGGAGTACCCACACGGCCACAGCCACGGTCGTGTGTAAGGCCGTGTGGCCTGGAATTCTGCACTTGGTTAGTTGGTTGTTAGTTGCTAAAAAGGAAGATAAAAAGGAAAATTAAGATAAACTGAATATAAAAAATATATAATGGTATTAGTGCTCGGGTTGCCTCCCGAGAAGCGCTCGTTTATAGTCTTATGCTAGACTCTCCTCTTGTTTACTTCTTCAGGGTGGTTTGAGGAGTTGGAAGTCCTTCCTTATGCTATCATTTGTGTCTTCGTGAAAAAATCTAAGTCGAGATATGTTTATAGTAAGAGTACCAAAAATAGGATTACTTACCTCGACTGTTTCGTATGGGAAAACACTGGTTACCTTAAAAGGTATTTCTTTGTTTGTGTTAGGGTCCGGAGGAGATATTCGAGGATCTGCTTCGTCTAACAGTACCTTGTCCCCTATTTTGAAGTGGTTTTTTGTTTCTATAAGCTCTTCTGGGGGCTCTTTCGACTTTTCCTCGTGTGGTTCTGGTTCTTCGTCGTGTATCCCTAATTTCTCCTTGAAGTGTGTCTTCCACTCGTCTAGATCATCGAACTAAATCCCTCGATCTTCATGAGTTATTTCTTTGTTGGCATGGGGTTTGGGATCAGGTTCAGTTGTATTCTTTGGTGGTGCTTCCTGAAAATAAGAGTTAACCAAATGGTTATTAGTAGAATTTACGTTCTCACCTTGATTACTCGATGTTCTAGCCGAGTCGAGAGCCTTGATGGTGACTGTCTCATTACCTACACAAAGTATGAGTTCTCCCATCAACATCAATTTTAGTCCCGCGCATCGCTAAAAGGGTTTTCCTAAGATTAGGGGATCGAATTGTCCTCATCCATGTCTAAGACAACAAAGTCTCATCGGGAAAACGAATCATCGATTTTCACAAGAACATCTTCGATAATACCCCTAGGAATTCTAACAGTTTTATCAGCTAATTGAATGCTCATCCTAGTTTGTTTGGGTTTCCCTAGACCTAATTGTTTAAACAATTTATAAGGCATGACATTTATGCTTGCCCCTAAATTAGCTAACGCATTATCAATAGTAAGTCTACCAATTAAACATGGAATTGTAAAACTCCCTGGATCTTTTAGTTTCTGTGGTAGCTTATTTTGCAAGATTGCTGAGCACTTTACGTTGAGTTCCACATGCGAATCTTCATCTAGTTTCCGCTTGTTTGTTAGAAGCTTCTTTAAGAATTTCTTGGAATCAGGCATTTGCGAAAGAGCTTCGAGGAGTTGTAAGTTAACGTGTAATTTCTTTAAAAGTTTAAGAAACTTACCAAATTGTTCCTCTGTGTCGTCTCTCTTCAATGCTTCGGGATAAGGTATGCGAGGTTGGTACTCCTTGATTGTCGGTTTTGGCTTGTCTTGTGTTATCTCAACTTTACCTTTTTCTACCTCGTTTCCTTGTGTTGGACTGGGTTCGTCTACTTCTTCTCTTTCTTGAGCTGTTATGGCTTGGATTTGCTCCTTTGGATTGATGTCCGTGTTGCTTGGTAGACGCCCTTGTGGTCGTTTGGATAATAGCTTCGTAATTTGTCCGACTAACTCAGTAATTTCCCCGATTGCCTTTGTAAGTCCTCCAACTTGGTTCTCGATTGTTTTGATCGATGTTTGTTGGGTGTCGAGCGTTACCTCAGTCTTTCGGAGACGAGCTTCTGTGGATGCTATGAATTTGTTTAACGTCTCTTCAAGATTCGGCTTCTTTTCCTGTGGATAGGGCTTATTTTGGAAGTTCTGAGGAGGTTGTTGTTTTTGAATTCCTTGATTTCCTTGTCCTCCCCACGAAAAATTTGGGTGCTTCCTCCAACCTGGATTATAATTATTACTATATAGATTATTATTGGATCTAAAATTATTACCTATATAGTTCGTTGTTCACTTTCTGGTTGGTATGGTGGGTACTCAGGATTCGCCACGGTTCCACCTGTGTCGCACTGCATTACTGGATTTACCTGCGAAGAACACAAACTATCAATCTTCTTATCCATCAACTCTACCTGATTTGATAGCATGGTTACTGCGTCGAGGTTGTAAACTCCGGCTATTTTTGTTGGCCTTGTTCTTGTAACTTGCCACTGATAGTTGTTCAGCGACATCTCTTCAATAAACTCGTAGGCTGCCTCAGGAGTTTTATTATTCAGGGTTCCACCGGCGGCTGAATCAATTAATTGCCTCGTTGAAGGATTCACACCGTTGTAAAAAGTTTGGACTTGGAGCCACAATCGTAATCCGTGGTGTGGGCATCTCCTCAAGAGATCTTTGTATCTTTCCCATGCGTCATATAATGTCTCTAAATCCATATGCACAAAAGAAGATATATCATTACGTAATTTGGCCGTTTTGGCCGGTGGGAAATATTTTATAAAAAATTTTCAGTCATTTGTTCCCATGTAGTGATTGACCCTCGAGGTAACGAGTTTAACAACTGTTTAGCTTTATTTCTTAGTGAAAAGGGAAATAGTCGAAGACGTATGGCATCATCAGAAATGCCATTTATTTTGAAGGTATCGCAGAATTCTAAAAAGTTAGCTATATGAGTGTTTGGATCTTCATCCTGCAAACCATCAAATTGAACAAATTGTTGAATCATTTGAATAGTGTTAGGCTTTAATTCAAAATTATTAGCAGCTATAGCAGGCCTAACAATACTCGATTCTCGCCTCGTTAAATGAGGTTTAGCATAATCATACATAGTACGAGGAGCATTCTGATCCGCCACATCGTTTTGTGGTGGTGGATTATTCTCGTCCATCCCTTCAGTAGGATTGGATCTGCCTTCTCACTCTCCTTGGTAATTTAGGGCTCGCCTAATTTCTCTGTGATTTCTTCGAGCGGTAGCTTCAATATCACTATCGTATTCTAAAGGTCCTCTGGGGTTCCTTCTAGTCATAAACTATAGGTACCTGCTAGGAAAAGAAAGAAAGAAAATTTAACAAATTTAAAATTAAAACTAAAAATAAAAAATAAATTGCGAAAAATAAAAATAATGGCTAAAGTAATAAAAATAGAGTTTTCTTAATATTGTAGTTCCCACAACAATATTAAAAACTTGATCATTGTAAATCGAGTTTTAAAATTTATAAAAGAATGATTGAACACGAAACCAACTCGACAACGATTAAAGGCAAGTGCACCTATCGAACAAGAGTATAGTTTAGGCAAGACCGGATTATCGAACCCAAAGGAACTAAAAGTACTAATACTCACCGTCTTTTTATTATTTAGCCTTAATATAAAGTGATGATTGTTTAAACTAAAACTAATCTACTTACTAAGCTAAGACGCAAAGACAAAAAGAATGAATTCGGAAATAACTTTTGGGAAAACTCGGTTGACTCAAACGATACCCTTAGGAAAAATCTACCTAGACTTCACTTGTTATCTAACCTTGAACCATATGATTTATTTACTTAGTTTGATCCGTGAGACTCCCTAACGTATATTAAACCCTCTCTCGAGGCGAATAATGTCTAACCCTAGGTTAATTAGTGGAACTCTCATTCACTTATAATAACCCCCTAGAATAGCAGTAAATCGATCTGTGGACTCCCATATTAGGTTTCACCCTAATTCGGAAAAATCTCGTCACCCTATCTCTAGGCGTGCGATCAACTCCGCTTAATTATGTTGGATCTACTCTTAGGCAGGGTCTATTCCTCCTCCACCTAAGCACATTAGATTTGGATTAAGTTCACACAATTAAGAACAAACTAAGTTATTATCATATAATTCAAAAATCAAATAACAAGATTCCTCATAGGTTTCATCCCCTTGTGTATCCAAGGTTTAGTTCATAATAATAAAAGACAACATCTCAAGAGAAAAGATAAAACAAAACATAAGAAATCCCTAAAACCCCTCAAGGAATTGAAGAGGAGATCCTCCGTCTTGAGTAGAATTCCAGCTTCTTGAGATGGATCAACTGCTATCTTCGAGTGATTCCCACAAATCTAACCTTTTCGGCTTGGCTTCTTGGCCTAGCTCTCCGCCCCTTTCACCTGGTACCTAGGGTGTATTTATAGGCTTTTGAAACACGTTTTTTCTCCTAAGTATCCTTTCCGAATGAAATTGCTCTTCTCCACGGCGCAGAACACGCGCCATGGAACACGCCCCTGTAAATCGTGGTCGGGCCGTGTTCGACACTGTTGAATGAGGCACGGCCGTGTAAGTCATGGTAAGGCCGTGTTCTAGTAGGAATGGTGGCACGGCTGTGTGGCTTGAAGTCCAGGCCGTGTTGATTTCGTGGCTTGGCCCAACTTGGTCCGTTTTAAGCCCGTTTCTCGTTCTTTTCGTCATCGGGTGCTTTCTTGAGTATAAGACATGAAAAGAAAGAATTAAGAGCACATTTTTACATAAATTGGGGCTTAAATCATCCAAAAGCATACTAAATGTGGGCTTAAAATATGTTACTTTTACGGTTCATCAGGGAGCAGGCTGAAGATTATAGTCTTGTCTTCCTAATGTAGCAAGGGAGCAGACTAAAAATTGTAGATCTTGTCTCCTCGAGATAGCAGTGGGGCAGATCGAAGATGGCGAATCTTATCTTCCTGATGTAGCAAGGAAGCAGATTTTAGCCACTAGCCTTATCTTCCTGAGGTAGCAAAGGAGCAGGCTGAAGATTATAGTCTTATCTTCCTGATTGTAACAAGGGAACAGACTAAAAATTGTAGATCTTGTCTCCTCGAGGTAGCAGTGGAGCAAATCGAAGACGGTGAATCTTATCTTCCCGAGGTAGCAGGGGAGCAGATTTTAGCCACTAGCCTTATTTCCCTGAGGTAGCAAGGGAGCAGGCTGAAGTTTGTAGCCTTGTCTTCTTGAGGTAGCAAGGGAGCATGTTGAAGATTATAGTCTTATCTTCCTGATGTAGCAAGGGAGCAGACTAAAAATTGTAGATCTTGTCTCCTCGAGATAGTAGTGGGGCAGATCGAAGATGGCGAATCTTATCTTCCTAATGTAGCAAGGAAGCAGATTTTAGCCATTATCCTTATCTTCCTGAGGTAGCAAAGGAGCAGGCTGAAGTTTGTAGTCTTATCTTCCTGAGGTAGCAAGGAAGCAGACTAAAGATTGTAGATTTTATTTCCCTGAGATAGCAGTGGAGCAAATCGAAGACGGCGAATCTTATCTTCCCGAGGTAGCAGGGGAGCAGATTTTAGCCACCAGCCTTATCTCCCTGAGGTAGCAAGGGAGCAGGCTGAAGATTATAGTCTTATCTCCCTGAGTTTGCAGTGGAGCAGGCTAAAAGACAACAGATCTTGCCTTCCTGAGATTGCAGTGAAAAAGATCGAAGACATCATTCTTGTCTCCCTGAAGTTGCAGTGGAGTAGACTAAAGATAGCAGTCTGACCTCCTTGAAGTTTCAGTGGTGCAGACTGAAGATAGAAGATCTTAACTTCCTGAAGTTGCAGGAAGCGGATCAAAGATATCAACCTGGCATCCTTGAGTTTGCAGTGAAGCAGACTAAAGATAGTAAATCTCGTCTTCCTGAAGTTGCAGTGAAGCAGATTGAAGATACCAGTCTACCTCCCTGAAAATACAGCCATTTGACAAAACCGGGCAAAATGGGTCCTTTTATAGTCTTTGCTCTATTCCCGTTGCACGATAATAAGCAAAGAGGGGTAGTTGTAATAGTCCATTTATGCCCGGGCTTGAAAAAAAACCAAATAAAACAAAAAAATAAAAATGTCCAGTTTTTTTTTTTTTTTTTTTTTCCTTTTACAAAGCCCAAACTAATAACCCAGTGGCCCAATTACACCCAGACCCAAAACCTATGCGGCCCAAAAGGGCCCAACACCCAAACAAGTTTGCAGCCTCAGGAAACCCTAGGTTTCCATTGCGCCGCAAGCACCCAGCAGAGGCCCCTCGTCAAGCCGCAATCGGCGCGCGGATCGCGCCCCATCGCCACCGGATTTCTCGCCTGCAAAAAGGAAAGAAAAGCCAAAGAAACAAGCATATGGCACAAAATTGTATTTTGACAGTGGCTATAAAAAGCCGAATACATTTGATGTAAAGAGAGAATTTTTTTTACGAATATACACAATACAGATATACACAGTCAAAAGTCAAGCAAATGTTTTTTTTTTTTTCGAATCTGCCTACATATAAAATTTTCATTTTTATTTTTATTTTACTACATATATATATTTAAATAACTTGTAAAAAAATGGGGAAAAATTACCGGTTTTTTTTGAATTCCGACCACCGTGCACGGCGGCCGGCGACGACAGCAGACAGCGGTGGGTCGCGCCGGAACTTCGCCGGCGTTCAGCCGGAAATCGCCCAAGGGGAGAGCATTTTTGAAGGCTCTCAAATTTTCTTTTTTGCTGCTGAGGTGAAGAATGAAATTTTTTTTTTAAAAAAAATTGGTTTATATAAGCTCCTAAAACGACGTCGTTTTGGGGCTGGCTACAATAGCCCAAAACGACGTCGTTTCCTCCTTTAACCCGCGCACTGACCCGACCCGCTACAAGGATCCACGTGTTTTTGAGAAATGGATTATTTGCGCATCAAGCCCTTCCGCTTTTTTTATTTTTTTTAAAATTATAATTCGCCCTAATAATTTTCTTGTTAATTCGTTTTAGTCCCCATTGATGCCGCGCGTTTTGGATTGGGGGGAATAATTTCCCAATTAGTCCCTATCTTTTTGGTGCGCGTTACAATTCGGTCCCTTTGCCTCATTTTATTTCCGTTTTTACCCTAAAAATTTTATTTTTGCTTTCAATTTAATTCTTTCTGTCATTATTGCTATTTTATTATTAAAACCAATTAATTTAAATTCATATTATTATTAATATCAATATTATTATTATTTTAGTATTACTATTATTATTATTTTTATTACCACCACTACTATTATTATTATTATTTTAATAATATTATTATAACTATATTTATTATTATTATTTTCCATATTATTATTATTATTTTCTATTATTATTATTACTATCATTATTTACATATCATTGTTTTAGTATTATTTAACTATATAATTTTATATTATCTTTATTATACTATAAATTTTTTGATTCACTTACATCATTTTAATTATTATTTTTATAATTGTTATTATCAGCATCATTATTATTATAATTTTCATTTTGTTTTTTTTTATCTTTTTTATTCTTTTCAATTATTGTTTAATCTTTTATCAATTTTCACTTACTTATTGTTTTTATTTATTATTAGCTTGTTATTTTATTCATATTGTTGATTCTTTTTGCTCTCGTTATTATTATTTGTATTATAGCAATTATTACCCAATTATGCATATTAGCCTTATAATTCATTTCATGTTTTACTAAAAATCTTACTCCATTTTATTAAAAAAAGTTCCTAAAATGAAGCAAGACTCGGTATTTGGGAGCTTTGAAAGAATTGTGCCCTAATTTACTGGGCTTCGATCTTTCTCATCGAATTTAAGCAATCGAGTACCCTTTTGAAATCAAAACTTATAAGTTTCAAATAAAAGCTTATCCTCAGAAAATCGAGATGTTGTGTCCTAACTTATTGAATATGACATTTTGTTATCTCGAGGTAAGGATTTTCTACAAATAAAAACAAACTTTGTTTCGAAAACTTGAAATGTCGCATCCTAACTCATTGGGTATGATATTTTATTTTTATTTTTATTTTTTTAAAATAAGAGAGTCTTAACATCCAATTTAATTTATTCAAGTTTTTCTTTCAAATAAAAAGGATCGTATTTTAAATTTTTCAAATTTTCGACATTAGGACATTAGTTAATCAATTAGGTACCAATTTTGGGCGTTACGAGGGTGCTAATCCTTCCTCGTGCGTAACCGATTCTCGAACCCGTTTTCTCGAATTTCGTAGACTAAAAATTATTGTTTAATTTCAAGGTGACCCGATCACACCTCTAAAAAAGGGTTGGTGGCGACTCCATTTTCGTTTTAAAAGTCGACTCTGTTTTTCATAAAAACTTAAAAATGGTTTCGACAAGGATTTTGCATATAAATTATTAAATGCATTATTCAATGGTAATTTTGTATTTATATGATCATTTTATGTTAATTAATTTTTCAATTAATATTGTCTCAAACTTTTCCAAACCCAATACATACAAATTTGCCCATATTTCGACAAAATAGGCTTTTAAAAATCGGGGAAAAATGTCGTAAAAAAACATTGTACATGAGACAAAGATCCATCTCAACCTTTTTAAATTTGCCTTAGACGGGTTTACCTTAACATTTTTAAAGTTGCCTTAGACGAGTTTATCCCAACTTTTTTTAAGTTGCCTTGGAAAAGGTCTATCCTAACCTTTTTAAGGTTGCTTCAAACGAGTCTATCCCAACATTTCTAAGGTTGTCTTAGACAGGTCAATCCCAACCTTTTTTAAAAGTTACCTTTGACAAGGTTTATCCCAACCTTTACCACACAGTTGTGTGACCCATACGGGTGTGTGGTAGGCCTCGTGGATTTCACGGGATTTAACACCAAACTTCGAAAAATAGCAATTTTTAGGTTTTTGGGGCATTCTAAGACGTATATATGACAAAAATAAGAAGATAGGAGTGAGCCATCATAGAATATTCAAGAAAACAACTCGAAAAACACAATTGAAGCCAACTTTGAAGCAGATTTTTGTCAAGATTAAAGATTCCCATTTGATTTCTTAGGAAGTTATCATGAGTTTATTTATTTTCTTTCGGTTATATTGTCTCTAGGATGTTTTTATTTTCAAGCATGAACTAATTTTCTAAATACTTAGGGAGATGAACCTTATGATGGATTTTGTTGTTTGATTTTTATTTTACGCAATAAATACTTAGTTTCTTGTTCTCTATTATGCATGCTTAATTCGTGGTTTAATATTTCTAGATTATTAATCCATTTTTGATGTGCTTAAGTCATAGGTTGAATAGACCTTATTTAAATGTAGATCTTGTGTAATTGAGTGGAGTTGCATGCAATCTTAGAAAAAGGACGACATAAATCTACCGGATTAGAGTCAAATCTAATAGGGGAATCCATAGCATGAGTTAATGTGATAATAGGAGTTTTAATTCGAAAGAAATTTTAATTAACCAATCTGGAGTTAGTTGCTCTTATGCTCAAAAGAGATATTAGCATAATTTAGGATTTCTACGTATCAAGGTGCTAAGTAAAGAAATTGTGTAATTTAAATTGATACTGATAGATGAAATCTAGGTGGATTCTTTCCTAGGCATTGTTTTGCTTCTTGGTTTTTAATTGATTATTTTCCTAATTTGTTCTTTCCGTGTTCTTTAGTTAATTTAATTAGTTAATTTTAGTTTTTAATCAATCACTTGAATTACCCGGTTAAATAATAGAATGATGGTAATTACTAGTACTTGTAGTCCTCGTGGGAACAATATCTTTGCTCACCGTATCTATACTATTAATTGATAGGTGTACTTCCATTAGTCAAGTTTTTAGTTAGTTTCGTGACACATCATCTGGCGTGGCAGTTAAAATGGGTTTGAAATGCCAACGTGAACTTCCAGCCAAATAACTTGATTGATTTTTTAATTAAATAAATTTAATTAATTGAATTTTCTAAAATAATTAAAGGAAAATGCTAATTTGATTTTCTAAAATAATCAAAACCAATGCATCAGATTAATCCTTAAACTGGAAAAAAAAGAACCCTTTGTCTCCTGTTTCTTTTAGTTTTTGTTTCCATTTTGACTGAAAAACCCATTCATTTTCATAGTCATCTTTGTTGAATTAAAACAGTAGAAATCAAATTGAGTATTTCATCAATTGATAGCATTTTTTTATTCAAAATGGAAGAACAAATGATCGATTCAATGGTGGGTTGAGGCATGGATTACAGTAAGTAATGATTTTTTTTTGTCTTTACCAGGGTTTTGGGTTCAAATATTGTGTTTTTTTTTTTTACAAAAAGGTGGTCCATCTTTTCATATTTTTATATATATGTAATAGACAAAAATGACATGTTTCATCTTTGTTTATTTGAACATTGTAGGCAACCATAATAGCAAGAAAATATAGATGTTGGTGCATCCATTTCTTCTTCTTCTTTTTCTTTGGTGTTCTACTCTTCTCTTCTCTGATGGTAACAAAAGAAAAAAAAAACCCAATTGTTGCTTCTTTTTAAACTGGAGAAAATTGGGTTTTAGGGCAAAATTTTATATTCCATTTTCATAAAAAAATAATTTTTCTCATCCTAGTTGGACATCCAAGTTGGCATTTAAAACACATTTTAACTGTCACGTCGGACTGCCGTTTGGGAGGTAACAGATCTTAACGACAGACTGACCATTTCGTAACAAAATGATTGTGTTGTGAACCAACTAACAATTTGACTAAGGCAAGTGCACCTATCAATTAATAGTATAGCTACGATGAGCAAAGATATCGTTCCCACGAGGACTACAAGTACTAGTAATTACCATATTTCTATTATTTAACTGATAAATTCAAGTAACTGATTAAAAACTAAAATTAACTAAATTAATTAACTAACGAACACGACAAAGAAAAATTTAGGAAAATAAACAATTAACAACCAAGAAGCGAAACAATACCAAGGAAAAAATCCACCTAGATTTCATTTGTCATTATCAATCTAAATTACGCAATTTATTTACTTAGTAATTTGATCTGTAGAAATCCTTACATTATGCTAATATCTCTTTCGAGAATAAGAGAAATTGATCGAATTCTCCTATTAGATTTGACTCTAATTCGATAGATTTATGTCATCCTATTTCTAGTATTGCATGCAACTCCACTCAATTACGCAAGATCTACTCTTAAATAGAGTTTATTCCTCCTCTGATTTAAGCACATCAAACATTGATTAATAATCTAGAAATATTAAACCAAGAAATCAACACACATATTTGAGAATAAGAAACTAAGTATTTATTGCGTAAACTAAAAATCAAACGACAAAATCTATCATAGGGTTCATCTCCCCTAGGTATTTAGAAAATTAGTTCATGCTTGAAAATAAAAACATCCCAGAGACAGTATAACCGAAAGAACTAAAGAAACTCATGATAATCTCCTAAGAAATTAATTGCAAATCTTCAATATTGACAGAAACATGTTTCAGAATCAGCTTCAATGTTGTTTTTTGAGTTGTTTTCTTGAGTATTCTATGACGGCTCTCTCATATCTTTTTATTTTTGTCATATATACGTCTTAGAATGGTCGAAAAACCTAAAAACCACATTTTTCCGCAGTTCAGAGTGCAAATTCACGAAATCGACACGGCCTACCACATGGCTGTGTGGCAGTCCGTGTGGGTCACATGACCGTGTGGAAGGGGTCAGCCCATGTGGCTCTTGTAGCTTGCTCCGAGTTTTCGGTTTTTGTTCCTTATGTTTCCAAATGCTCTCCTAAGTATAAAAACATGGATTTAAAATATTAGAAGCATAAAATTCACAATTTATGTTGCATAATCACTTAAAAACACATTAAGAACAAAGTTAATATATGTTACTTTTAGCACTTATCACAAAATGATAACACAAGTGACTAAAATGTAACCTGAGACAAATAAAAAAAACTACTTTGATAGTTTACCCTTATATTTATTACTCTTCACTCGCCTATGATGTACGTAAAGCATTTTTTTTTTATAATAAAGAAAGCAACCAAGTGTCTTTATTTATCATTTACAAAGGAATTACCAAATTTATCTTCTAACAAAAGCTTCCTAACATGTAAAGTAGGAAAATCAATAATGGAAAGTTCAGATTCCCCTCTCGGACAAGTTCTATCCAATCAGGAACCACATTCCCCTCTCGTCGAATAAACTGGAACTTCTCAATTTGAAAGCACCTCTTAACCGTAGAAATCTTCTGAACCAAAGATAATGAGTTACCTTCCTCAGACTTATTCGTAAGGCACTCCACTGCCTCTAAACAATCACTTTCCACAATAAGTTTCCTATACTCTCTTAGTTTAGCAACCTCAAGACCGCAAAGTATACCCCATAATTCAGCATTGAGGATAAACACCTACCCAAATGCTTTATGAAACCTTCATTCCAATTTCCCAACGAGTCACGTATAACCCCTTCAGCTGTCGACCAATTATCAATCATACTTGTGGACCTATCCATATTAATCTTAACCCAACCATGGCTCGGAGATCTCCATTTGATATCCTCTTCCCGTCTTCCATTCATTACATCACCTTTTGTCATGGACTCCTTAATACTAGCAACAAAACAGTCTGTCCTCCTTATAATCTCCTCAGGTCTGCTTATAGTTTGCTGAAAATAAAACAATTCCTATTCTTCCATAGTATCCAACACAAGATAGCATGCTTTAAAACATTACAATCATTGTCATCAAATTCGCCATTTAGAATTGCAAACACCTAGTTCGGTAAATCAACATAAAAAATATGGTAACAAATGCGAAGGAATAACCATTGTCCATACCTTTTTTGCAAATGAGCAGTCGCACAAAACATGAAGAACTGTCTCGTTACCACACCCACATGGCGCATAGTCGCCATTGGCTGCTAGATTTCTCCTCACTCGCTCATGGTTAATTAGGAGCTTTTGATGTAGAACCAACCAAAAAAATTGTTTAATTCTAGGTGCATTAGTCGTTATTTGAAAATCCAACTTCACAAGGAAAGAATGATTTTGCGGAACTAATCTCCTGAGAACAAGGCCCCCTTTTTTCATAGGTCGACAGTAGGTATCCCAATTCACTAAGTGTATTTTCCTAGTATTGCTAGTTGAGCCCCAAACGAAATTCCACACCATTTGCTCGATCTTCTCGCAAACTCCCACGGGAATCATGGCAGATCGCATAAAGTAGCCCGATATAGCCAATATGACGGATTTAGATAATATCACCCTTCCGGCCATGGATAATAATCTAACATCAAATCCATTTAACTTCTTCTGAACCTTATCAATAACGAACTGAAATGTTCTCTTCTTGACTCTATGATGGAATAGAGGCACTCCAAATAATTGCCGAGATCATCTACGTCTTGGAACCCCAATTGCTCTATGATGTATGTAAAGCATTTGATATATGATTATTGTGAATAAAATACGTTTTTATTAAAAACTAAATAATATTAATAATATTTATGAAAAGTAAATTATTTTGTTCAATTTATAACAATATAAATTATCTTTAATAAAAATCAATTAAAGAATTTTACTTTGATAAGGATTCAAAGTTAATGGTAATAAAAATAAATAAAATAATCAATAATTAATTTTAATTAAATTAGAATATAATAATTAATTTAGAATATTACTTTCTCAAATAAACTCAAATTTTCATTCTAATCTCACCTGGCTTAGAGAAGAAACCTTTGAACTTTTCTTTTCTCTTTTTCTTTTGATTATTTTATTCTGATTTAATTGTCATCAGCCTTTAGCTTAGGCAATCCAGTTTGAAATATCAATTACTTGTGAAGTAAGAAGAAACATAGCAATTAAAACAATGAATCTGGCAGTGGCAACAATAACGGATTTTTTACTTGTATAATACAAATTAAAAAAATTAAATATTGAAATGGTACGTCAGTATTATTATTTACCAAAATGAGGTATTTGAAACAATTTCAAGGGATGGAGGGAGAGAGATGGGCAGCACACATATTTTTACGAATACAATAATTGAAACATCATTACAAAATGATGTGTTTTTTAAAACAAATATTTTTATGGGTAGAGGGAGAGAGATGGGCGGTACTAATATAAAAAAAATACGGTCTAAATGGTGGAGGGTGAATTCTGTACAGTTGTGATATTTTTTAAAAAATTACTAATATTTTTACACATAACTTTTCAAAACAATCTCATTTATTTATTTTTTTTCATTTTTTATCCTAATAATTTTTTTATTACATAACATATCTTCAATATTTGTAAAATGTAATTCTTTTACCAAAAGAAATTAAATACCAAAATAAATCACCGTAAAAATTTCAAGCAAATAACTCATTTTGGTATTTATTTTTGTAAACCCATTTCGGTATTTATTTTTGTGTTTTTTTTAAAATATTTTTACGGTGATCCATTTTGGTATTTAATTTTTTTAAATTACGGTGATCACCGTAAAATATATATTTTTAAAACACAAAAATAAATACCGAAATGGGTTATTTGCTTGAAATTTTTACGGTGATCCATTTTGGTATTTAATTTTTTTTTTGTATTATTGTGGTAAAAGAACTACATTTTACAAATGTTGAAGATATGTTATGTAATAAAAAAAATTATTGGGATAAAAAATGAAAAAAATAAATAAATGAGATTGTTTTGAAAAAATATGTGTAAAAATATTAGTACTTCTTCAATCGTTGTTATTGATTTGTTTATATGGGTAAAAATATTAATAATTATTCAAAAAATAGCAAAACGGTACAAAATTCACCCTCCACCATTTAGACCGTATTTTTGCACCAAAAAAATACTAGTGCCGCCCATCTCTCTCCCTCCACCCAAAAAAATAAATTTATATTGGTGCCGCCCATCTTTCTCCCTCCACCCATAAAAAAATATATTTTTAATATTAGTACCGCCCATCTCTCCCCCTCCACCCTTAAATTTTTTTTTTTAAAAAAAACACATCATTTTGTTATGATATTTCAATTATTGTGTCAGAAAAAATATGGGTGCCGCCCATTTCTCTCCTTCCACCCTTTGGAACTATTTCAAACACCCAATTTTAGTAAATAATAATATTAACATACAATTTCAATATTTAATTTTTTAAATTTGTATTATACAAATAAAAAAGCCAACAACAATAACATATTAGGATTTTCTATGGTCCTTGAGGTACCACGAAATAATTAATTTTAAAAATATATAAATTTAATTTGGTTTATTATTTTTTTCTAAGGCACACATTAATTAATTTTCAAAACAATGTACTTTTCTTTTCAAAAATATTTTTCAAAAGTGATTGAGTGTAACAAGTTAAATAATTTTCAAAAATTAGGATTGAATTGATGATAAATGTTTATAAAGTATAGTAAAATAAATTTCTAAATATATATATATAAAAAAATGGGATACATAACAAATTTATAACTCTATTTGTGGAGTTAAAAAAGTTTACTATTAATGTATCAAATACTTATCCAAATTTTAAAGCTATTATAATCTTTGGTTTCTATCAAATGCGACTAGAACACTCAACATTTATTTATCATTAAAAATAATCATTTTCAAGAACGAAATAAAATTTTTTAAAAGAAATTTACTTATTAGTTTCCGAAATTTTTTTGTTTAGAAACTAAATTCATTTTATTGAAAAATAAAAAAATAAAAAAATTAAATATCAAATTTGATTTCATTATTTCAGAATTAACGATAACACATTATTACTTAGTATATTTTAACTTTATGCAAATGTAATCGTACATTTAAATTCGATTTTCGCTTTACAATCCAAAAAAAATTATTTTTAAAATAAATTCGGATTTAATTTTAAAATTTTATAAGGGATATATTTTTAGGTCACCTAAACAAGAAGATAATAACAACTTTGTATTTTTCGAAATTCTACGGCCAAAATGCTTAATGATTTATATCTTAGTATGTTTTTATATAAAAAAGTTAAACCAACGTGGGTCATTCTTATTTTTGTCATTCCAAATTTTTTTATCAATTTTTTATTTTAAATTTTCTTGTTCCCTTGCTTTATCCTTTCTTTCTTTTTCATTTTCTTTCTTTCCATTCTCTTTCCTCACTTTTTCATGTTCTTCCTGCTTAACATAACCTAAAGCTTGGCATATTTGACCCAAAACTTGAGATGTTAGAGAAAGTAGTGGTCGAGAAGAAATAAAATGAAAAACCTCAACATGGTTGGAGAAGAGAATGGATGTATGTTACTATCATGATTGGTGGCTGCAATGATTCAAAGGGATCTCAGTGAGGAAGAGGTGATTGACAATGTAGTTTTGTTGGTGTTTGCAGCTCATGATACAACTTCATTCACCATTGCCATGACCTTCAAAATGTTAGCTCAGCATTGTAAGGAACTAAGGTATGAAAAAGATTTGACAGAATAAGAAATAGCTCAACAGAATAACCTCTCTTCTTGAATTGTTCATTACTTGCTTCTGATACATTTGGTAATTGTATTTATAGAGAAATCTTCAGCTAACTACTCTTTAACTACTATTTAACAAACTTCAAGCTGAATAACAACTTGACTACTGACTTATTAACAAACTAACTACTACTCTAACATTCACCCATTTTCTCGACGGGCAAGACCCGAAGAGAATTTCTAAACCGATTAAAAACCGTTACAGAGAGTGGTTTAGTTAGAACATCAGCAACTTGATCACAGGCGGGGACCTCACCAACTAAAATAGACCCATTCGCAACGCGCTCATGAACAAAGAACAAGTCAAGCTCAACATGTTTAAATTTTGAATGTAAGACGGGATTGGCTGCAACTGGAACTGCACTAGAACTATCGCACCAAATATTCGGAGTATCATCAGACTTAATCTGTAATTCCTGAAGTAACGAAAGTAACCAGGTAACCTCACTAGTAGCTGCAGCAAGACTCCTATATTCTGCCTCAGCCGTGGAGCGAGAAACCACTTGCTACTTTTTAGAGCACCACGACACAGGAGTGGACCCAAAATAGACACAATATCCTGACGTTGACCGACGATCGTCAAAATCAAGCCCCCAGTTAGCGTCCGCATATGCAACTAGAGAAAGACGAGTGGATGGTCGAAACACAATTCCAAGATCAAGAGTCCCACACAAATACCGCAAGATGCGTTTTAGAGCAATCATGTGAACCGTGGTGGGGTTGTGCATAAATTGGCATATCCGGTTTAATGCATATGCAATATCAGGCCTAGTAATTACAATGTACTGAAGCACACCAGCAAGGCTCCTATACTCTGTCGAATCTCCTAGACGATCGCCATCCTCCTTGGAAAGTGTGGATGAGCTAACCATCGGAGTGTGGACACTCTTCGCATTAATTATTGAGGCCCGAGCAAGAATATCCCGTATGTATTTGGTTTGACAGAGATGAAGACACCCGGAGGTAGAGCGTGCCACCTCTATCCTAGAAAATAGTGTAGATCACCCATGTCCTTTAGGGAAAACTGATCATTTAATAGGCGAACAAACCAATCGATAGTAGTAGAAACACTCCCAGTAATAATAATGTAATCAACATATACCGGCACATAAAGTGTAGAGTCAGACTTGACCCGAACAAACAGGGAAGCATCAAATTTCGAGGCATTGAATCCAATAGACACAAGGAACCGCTTCAACTTTTCAAACCAAGCGCGAGGGGCCTGCCGAAGACCATACAAAGCTTTCTTCAGACGGCACACAAGAGGGTTGCCGGTCGAATCATACTGAACATATCCCGGAGGTTGTTGCATAAACACTTCAGTATCCAGGTCGCCATTTAAAAAGGAATTATTGACGTCTACCTGTCACAATATCCATCTCTTAGAAACAGAAATAGATAGAATAACTCTAACAGTGGCAGGTTTCACCACTAGACTAAACGTCTCTTTGAAGTCACAGCCCGGAACTTAAGAGCATCATTTTGCTACTAATCGAGCTTTTCTGCGGGCAATAGTGCCATCAGGGTTCCTTTTTATTTTAAACAACCATTTGCATCCGATGACTTAACGATTCGGTGGTAGGGTGATCAGCTCCTAGGTGGAATTACTAACCAGAGCATCATACTCAGCCTGAGCCGCCGCACGCCACTCATCAGTAGATAGGGCTTCTTCAATCGAAGACAGTTTGACAGCTTCAACAGATAGAGCTTTCGGTTTGAAAATACCTGCTTTAGCCCGTGTTACCATGGGATGAGTGTTGGACACTGGCAAGATAGAACTCACTGGACCATGGGACAAATCTTCATTATTATCTCCATAATCTGGTTGAGGAGATGCAGGAGCAGTACCAGACGAACTATCTGCCGGCAGCAAAGTGGGCATAGACGGTGGTGCATCAACGGGCTCCACAGGTCGAGTTGAACTAGTCCGAATCAGAGGTACCACTATTGAAACAGGCGTACCAGAGTCCGTTGCCATTCCTTGTGAACCATGCTCAAAGAACAGGAATCTATTTTCATCAAACACAACATGTCAGGAAATAACTATTTTTCCATTTGGTAAAAGACACTGATAACCTTTATGTTGAGTACTATAGCCCAGAAAAGTAGAAGGTTGAGAGCGAAACTCCAATTTATGGGCTGCAAACGGTCGTAAGTATGGAAAACAACAGCAGCCAAAAACCCGAAGATGATCATAAGTTGGATCACATCCATACAAGACCTTAAACGGAGACTGACCTTTGAGAACCACAATAGGAAGGCGATTAATGAGATGAACTGCACAGCAGAAAGCATACCCCCAATAATTCATAGACAAACCAGCTTGAGCCAACAATGATAATCCCATTTCAATAATGTGCTGATGTTTACGCTCAGCCACTCCATTTTGTTCAGACGTATAGGGGCAGGTCAACCGATAAACAATCCCTTGAGATGCTAGAACAGACGTGAAGGCCCGATACTCGCCTCCCCAATCACTCTGAAACTGTTTAATGGTCTTACCAAACTGCGTTTTTACCAGCTGTTGGAATCTAGTGAAGCACTCTACTGTTTGAGACTTTTGACGGGGAAGATAGATCCATGTAAACCTAGTGCTCATATCAATAAACGACACGTAATACTAGTTATCATCACAAGCAATAGACCCATGACCCTAAAGATTAGAGATAATCAAATCAAAAGGTTGATATTCAGTGTTAGACATAGAAAAGGGTAGTTTATGCGATCGTCCTTGTAGACAAGCAGTACAAATACCATCAAAACAGTATTTAGTAGCTATAACACTACATTTATCTAAAACATTCTTTACTACAGATGCTGACGGGTGTCCAAGTCGTGGATGGAGTGGACACTCAGCAGCCTTATTTTGAACCTTCGTATGAGCAGCAAAAGCAGTTGTAGTGGACGGAGCAGGCACCACGGATACGGGAAAATGATATAGGCCTTCACGAATGTGGCCCGTCAGCAAAACTTCCCGGGTCACGATATCCTTAATAACATAATGTTTCGGATGAAATTCAAAAAATACAGCATTATCATTAGCAAACTGTGAAACTAATAGTAGATTTTTACGGATACTGGGCACACATAAAATGTTAGACAAACGTAGCAACTTGGACTGAGTAGGTAAAACACTACTACCAACTGACGAGATCACAACAGGAGTCCCGTCCCCCATTAACAGAGAAGAGTTACCTGAGTACGGAGTGGGGTCACGCAAGACTGATAGATCCCGGCATACATGATGACTAGCACCAGAATCAAGGTACCAGGATGTGGTACCAATGGGCACGGGAATGTAGGAGTTATTGTTGCCACCGGTTGACCCAAACTGAGTAGTGTTAGCATGAGACCCTGAAAAATCAGAGTAATCCGAAGCATGTAAATCGCCTACTCGAGGAAGCCTAATGCACGGGTCAGACCCTGTATAAACCCGAGCCTGGGGTTTAGTGGACCACAGAATTGAAACACCATCAACCGAACCAAAATTTTGCCGAAACCCAGGAGATGAGTCGACTTGGACGTTATTTGAAACGGGTGTATTGGGAACCATAGGAGCTGTTGGCCTAGCATTAGGAGGCCCATTACCACTTGACATTCCAAGGCCATGTTCATTGAAATTTGGCGCACTTAAATTTTGCCTATTAGCGTGTGGCCTAGACGCAAATTAATGTGAATTTGAATTCACCATATAAGGCTCATTAACATTGTGAAGTGACTGCCCCATATTCGGCTGCCCATTGTGATTATAAAATTTAACATTTGGCTCCCCATTTTGACGAAACCCAACATTTGGCATGGATTGCCCACGTGGCATGTAGCCATAGTCACCATCACCACAATAATAGCCGGACATTAAGTGGTATTGACCACTATCACGCCTATTTTGACCATACGAAAATGTAGCCGATTCTGCTCCCAACTCTTGAATCCCTTCTTCACGCATCAAACCAAGATTCGTTAGAGGAAAATTTGAATCACCATGAAACAACCCTGGGTTAATTGACGGTGGCGCCTCCATATTTTGGTGGTATCGCTAATAACAGTGCTGGGCATCATGACCAAATCGGGAACAAATCTGACATTGAAGCCTCGATCGAAACAATTATCCTCGACCACGGCCAGACCCACGATCGCCACGGGCAGATCCCTCTGCCCCTTGTGACGGCACATGCAACGACCCTCCTTCCACAAGATTAGCATAGAGGACAACATCGTGAACTGCACGAGCTTGCCTGTTCTCGCACTCCACCAAAGCATCCACCAATCGGGAGAAAGAGAGACCGCCGGCCGAAAGAGACGCGGAGGAGATGATCCCTTCAAACTCCTGCGGAAGACCGGCAAGCATGACCTGCACCTTCTCCTCCTTCGAGATGCGAGATCCAGACGACTCTAGAAGAGCACATAGGTTTGTAATACGAGCAACATAGGATTTTATAGTGAGCGTACCTTTATTCAAGGAGTGAAGCTCATGACGAATCCTTGACTGTTTCGCATCTGTATCAGCCGCAAACAGCGTTGTTGCCATGTTCCAAATGTCACATACCGTGTGAGCATCCGTGAAAGATGGTAAAATCGTCGGGCTAACGGTGGAGAGGAGCCACGACGTGAGAAGCCGGTCTTGTTGTGTAAAGACCGAAGCAGAGGGATTTGGAACTAGATTTCCTTCATGAGTTTAAACAAAACGCGGTGGTGGAGGTGCGGTTTCGTCCAAGAAACCGGTAAGGTCATAGCCATCAGCAATCAACTTTACCTGCTTACGCCATTGAGCATACGTGCCATCATTAAGCTTAACGACCTCATGTCGAGGGAACGGATTTAAAACACGGTCACCGGTGAAGGTAGCCGAGCCAGGTTCAACGGAGGCGGAGTCAGCGGAGTTGGTGTTGGCCATGGATCCCAAGATCAATCGGTGACTGATACCATGTAAGGAACTAAGGTATGAAAAAGATTTGACAGAATAAGAAATAGCTCAACAGAATAACCTCTCTTCTTGAATTCTTCATTACTTGCTTCTGATACATTTGGTAATTGTATTTATAGAGAAATCTTCAGCTAACTACTCTTTAACTACTATTTAACAAACTTCAAGCTGAAAAACAACTTGACTACTGCCTTATTAACAAACTAACTACTACTCTAACAAGCATCTAGACTGCTGCTTTGAAATCCTTCAAACACTTCGGCCGAAAACATTCTTTATGCAAATCAGTCTGACCAAACAAAGAAGCCAATTCACCGTGTTGTTATTCGACTAGCTGCCATCGACAACCTGATGATGAAAAAACTCAATGTCGACACAAGCAAAAGCAAATAACCTGAGTGTCGATACAAGAAAAAGCAAATAACTAGTTTATGTCATTAGTATGAATCCATCAATAATGGAGATGGAGATTAACAGATGAGCTAAGCCTTACTTTGTAGCATGAAATAAATGCAAGTAGCTATGGATATTATGCTTGTCATTATAGCTCAAAGCTAATACAGATCATGTGTATTTTACAGCATCAATTTGTTCTCCTTGCATCCTCCTAATCATATTCCAATGACAAGAAAGTGCGTTTTTAAGATTAAAAGAATAACATTATTGCCCTTATTGTCTCATTTACTATCAACAGCACTACAAAACTTTGGACTTGTATTTCAAGGTGGTACAAAACTTTGGACTTGTATTTCAAGGTGGTATGTTATATTGAAATAAAAATCACCTACAAAGGAGAGTATGACGAGAGAAGTAATTCATCTAAGTTTGAGTCGAACAACAAAAATATTTAGCGTCATGATTCAAGACCAAATAAATAAGGGAAAAAATAGTCAACCATATTAATTAAAGACAAACTGACCTTGATGGAACATAATTAGGGGTTGAAGATGAAATTACTGCTATTTGTAATGATCACCGGAAATGGGCAAAATCAAGTGGCCTTTGCAAGGAAGATGATGATAATGAACCAAAGATTGTGGTAGACTTTGAGGGGAGCTTCTATCGTCGGTTAAAAAAAATTAGTAAAAGCTTTTACCAAATTTAAAATAAAAAATCATCTCTGGGCCAAATGCATGCCGCAACTTGATGGGTGTTGGTTATGAGGAGGATTCATCATTGTTGGGCTTTCAGCTCATTATCATCTATCCTCATCATCTTCATCATCTCCATCTTCGTCATCATCATCATTATCATCATCTTCATCTCTATCTCCATCTCCAATGTTATCTTTATCTTCATCTTCATCTTGTTTTTCCGTGCTAGACTGCATTTGCATCCTAGGTTGTCATCGTATATCATCAGTTGCATTAGTAGGTGGTTACGAAGATGATCCGCCTTTGAAGAATAGTGATTCCAATAGTGTTTGTGATACTATTGGTAGAGAAATATATGGTATCAAACTACCCGGTTGTGCATAGAATGTTAAAATTATAGGCGATCCTGGATACAATAGTGTTGTTGATGATATTGGCCTGTAATATGCTCTTGCAAATGGAGGTGGTGTAAAAATTATTCTTGGGGAAAGTGTTGATGCATGGTATGATGGTAAAATGGATGACAGGGTATATATCGATGATGGTGCAAAATTCAGTGCTTGTGTGAAAAACATGGGATTTTTAGTAAATGAACAACAAGAATATGAACCATACTGACCCAGAGGTGCATCCATTAATATATGATTTGGGGTTAGAGTTGATGATGATAAACTTGATGCATTTACTCCTAATCGGGGCCTCATATAGGGTTGTGTTAGCCTTCTACAATGAATTTGTCTACTCATTTCCTCTTCCGACAGTAGATATGACTTACCATTAAGTCTATATCATGTTATATAATCCGAAGACGTCACTAAACCCGGTCTGACAATTTGTTCGTGTATAGGTAGAAAATTATACCTGTATGCCTAGAAATCTAGATCAATCTTCATCGGTTCTCCCCCAAAAGTCAATCTTATGAAGTTCATCAAGGTTTTGAGGTAAGGGCTAGATATTTTGCACAAGGTCAAACTAGCGTATCACTTGATCAGATTCATACATCTTCACTATTGCAAAATCTATCAATGGCACTTTGACGTGTCAGATTTTACGATTCGTCAAAAATTCAGCTAAGATGCATTCTTCAATTCTTGAACCAGAGTATGACATCCTTTCAAACTGCATTATGAAATTATAGATTTCATTATGTCTCTAATAATAAATTTCAAATCTTTACATTATTATTATGTAATTGAAAAACTCAAAAACTAACTTCAGCTTCTGACCGTTGATCTAATAATAATCGGATATCTTGAAGCTCATTTGGCATACCCACATGGTTTGTGTCATTGTTCCACCTGTTCAAATAATATGTTATTCCAAAAATATAATAATGAAAACAATAATATGATAACTATATTATTAAATGAATCTTACCTAATTATGAGTGGAAACTGGTGAAGAAAGTTTACTCGGGGACGTAAAAATGGTAAATGGTGTAACAGCCCAAATTTCAGCAATGTCGAAAATAGTGGTTCGAGACCACCAAATCCGACAAATAAATTCTTAGATTACATTATTTAATAATTACGAGCCAAATGTAGCTTTTAAAAGATTTTTGAAATAATAGATTGTGCTTTATAAAGATTTATTTAGTCAAGAAATTGAGAAAAAGAGGTATCGAGATCTTGGTGTTATAAACCAAGCCATAAATATTTTATGAATATTTACGGAGTGTCAATAAGATAGTATTAAAATTTCGTTAGAAAATTTTGACGTTCGGGTGGTTACTTAAATAAAAAGGACTAAATTGAAAAAGGTGTAAAAGTTGCTAGAAGGATTAAATTAGCTCAATTGTCAAATGAGGAAGGACCTAAAGTGCAAATAAGCCCAAAGGAGATATTTTGGGCGGCAATAGCTGAGAAAAATCAGGAAATGGGTGAAATAAGGGCAAAATTGGAAAATTACCAAAATTAGTTAAATAAAAATAGGACCAAATTGGAATATATAGAATTATCATCATTTTTTTTCATATTCATCAGCTAAAAAACATCCATGGAAGAGGGTTCAAGCTGGTTTTCATACTCTAGCTTCATGTAAGTTTAATTCTTGCTTTCTCCTTGAAATTTCTAAGTTTTTGGACTTTTACAATTGGGTCAAACTTACTATGTCATTAGTTTTTGATTCCATGGCTAATTTTTAAAGTTGCTATGGATGAGTGCTAGAAGAATATGATGAATAAACATAGAATTGAAGCTTTAATTTTGATAAATGATGATTTTATCAAGTAAAATTGATGGAAATTGATTTTTGGACCTAATTGTGAAAGAGTTTGGAATTAAGGTCTAGTGCTAAAGTTCTAATTTCCAAGGGTTATGAAGTAGTTTAAAATAATAGAATAAAGTATTAATTGAGAAAAATTAGCTCAATTTAGGGGCTAATTGAGCAAGGATTGAATTGTATGAACTGTGAAATTTGGGGCAAAATGAAAACCAACATTTTGCACTAAAACAGTTTTGGGCAGCAGCAGTAGTCTAACTTTGAAAAATCACCAAAAATTTTATAAATTTAATTAGAAGATGAATAAAATATGAAATTAAATCTTATTGAGTTTAGTTTCTTATAGAAGAAACAGTGTAAGCAATGGAATTGTGAATCATGAGATATAATAAATTTTGTGAGACAAGGTCAGAATGATTTTGGGTTCCCCTGTCTTGACTTTGGAAAATCATCAAAAATTGGAGGAAAATAATTAGGGGTTAAAATTTATATGTTTAAAATCATAAATGAGTATATTTTCAATATAATCAAACGGGAACATTATCCAAATTCTTTATGATGAGATAATTAATTTTTAGTGAAGAAGGGTTGGAGCTGTCAGATAGCAGAACAGGGGTGACTTTAAAGAATAAAATGTACTTATTGAAAAAACCAAAAATTCTGTAAATTTTATGGTAAGAAGATATGTAAGTCTAGTTTCAGGGAAAATTAGTGGATCTTAATTTAGAGTTCTGTAGATTAAGATAAAAATAATTTAGTGACTATGACTCGGATGGGCAGCTTGAATATTCATATAAGTAAATAGTGAAAATTATAGATAATGTTACTTACAAGTGTGTTATTTATACTAAGGATGTAGATGGAGAGGAGGAGGAGGAAAAATATATGAATGACTTGTGTATAAATTGATCACATGCCCGATTATAATCGATAAATGTTAAATTAGAAATGATATAATGTTTTATTTTGAATATTTACTATGAAATTGTGATTATCGTTATGATATAAAAATTGAATTTGTAAGTTTGTGTGTAATAAATCAACATAATGTTTTTATGTTTTTAAATGTTTGATATCATGAGAAATGTATATTATCTCTATGAAATTGGTTAATGAGGTTTCGATGGAAGTATGATGATATTATATTATGTTGAAATCCCGGTTGAACCTTAGGAATAGAAAGGATACTGTTGTCACGACATGAGATTAAGAAGGTCCTGTGTAAGACTATGTCTGGGACACGGCCTCGTCACCAAATTGAGATCTCGTGTAAGACCATATCTGGGATATGGCATCGGCATCGAGTAGTAATCCCGTGTAAGACCACGTCTGGGACCTGGCTTCGGTATGAAGATCGTGTAAGGCCATGTCTGAGACATGGCATCGATATACGATCTCATATAAGACCATATCTAGGATATGGCGTCAACATCGATATGAGATCCCGTATAAGACCATATCTGGGATATGGCATCAGCATCGACACGTGATCCCATGTAAGACCATATCTGGGATATGGCTTTGGCATCCTATTACTTGCATGACAAATTATAGGTATCCTTAAGTATTCCAAGTGGTTCAACGGGAAATTGACTAAGTGAAAATACATGTGATCATGTAACGGATAAGTTTAATTGAATATGACTATGTGATGAATAAGTGATTTGTCAATTTAAATTGTGATTGGCAGGAAGAGTTAGTGAGTTGCATGTTTATGAATTGTTACACGTATTTGTCCAAAATACGAGGAAATAATGGTACTTGATACATGGAAATATGAGACTGTGATATATATAAAAACATGGAATATGTTGGATAAATGTTTTTATTCATAATTATAGAACTGTACACCTCAAGCGTACTATTTGTGTAAAGATGATGTTTCAAATGATTTGATAAGTAGAACTCAAATATGAAGTAGTTAGAAACCAAGACAAATTGTTATGAAAATGTATATGAAATACAGAGGTATGATTATTATATATGATATGAATACATAATGTGAAAAAAGTATAGGTATAAGAGGAATTTAATAAGAATTGAGCCCATATATGTTTCTTGTTATTTATATGAAGTGTACGACTAACAAATGGTAAAAAAGTATAAGGCTTGGTTGAATATTTTAAATTGGTTCTTGACTGTATTAAAATGTTGGTAAAGATAAAGGATCAAGTGAGTGAGAAATATGGCTTGGAAAATAGCCTAATTTTCGTCCACATGGGCGTGTGTCTAGGCCGTGTGTGACAAGCGGTCTACCCCATGGGCGTATGGTTCGGCTGTGTGTCCCTAGTCACACGGGCGTGTGACCCTTATATGCGAGAAAAAAATTAAAAGTCGCGAAAATTTTTCCTGAGGATCCGGTTTAGTCTTGACCCGATCTTAATTCATGATTTGGACCTTGAAGGTCCGTTAAAGGAAAATTTATAATTAGTCTCGGTATTTGAACGATAATGATTTCAAATTTTCTGTAAGTGTTCTGTACTCCTTGGTAATGCCTTGTAACCCTGTTTCGGCGACGAATATGAGTTGGGGGTGTTACAAACGGTACCATGCCTATGACTAAAGGAGTATACATCCACCAATATTAATTTTAGGTGTTATAGTGGCCTGACACACCTCTCGGTACAATGTAGCCAAGAAACCTGATCCCCAACTGAGTCGATCGGCTTCTTTTAGGTTAATTAGTTGTAGAAGCCACCTTAAATGTACCTTATTTCAAGATTTATCTGGCATTAGAAACCCCCGATCAACCTCAATATAAATGCTCGAGCGAATTGCTGTCTTTCAACCTCACTAAAAGAGTTGCTGAGATGTGAGAAATTATCTTCTAGCCATTTCATATATATACGACTACCACTAAACTTGTTTGGCACCTTGCCCAATAGTTGGTGGCAAATTAGCCTCCAATCCTCAACATGCACTAATCCTGTAGCGACTACCCCATGAACTAGCAGACTGAGTTGTAATGTCACATCTTTGAGTGTAATCGTACACTCATCGCACGAAAGATAAAATGTGTGTATTTGGAGTTTTCATCTCTCCAACAAAGCTCTGATAAGTGTGGGATGTGTGTAAGAATCTTGCATGTAACACCCCTAACTCGTATCTGTCGTCGGAACAGGGTTACGGAGCATTACCAAAAATTACAGATCATATTGTCGAAACCATTTTTAATTTTTTTTTAAAAACGGGGATCGACTTTAAAAACGAAAATGGAGTCGCCACCAATCTTTTTTCGAGGTGTGATCGGGTCACCTTGAAATTGATCATTTTAATAAAAAAAATTTTTGATTTATTAAAACAATGATTTTGGTCTATGAAATTCGAGAAAACGGGTTCGGGAGTCGGTTACGCACGAGGAAGGATTAGCACCCTCGTAACGCCCAAAATTGGTACCTAATTGATTAATTAATGTCTTAATGTCGAAAATTTGAGAAGATTTTAAAATACGATCCTTTTTATTTTAAAAAAAAATGTTTGAATAAATTGAAATGGATATTAAGACCCTTTTGTCCCGAAGTAATAAAATATCACATCCAGTACGTTAGGACACGACATTTTAAATCCTCGAAACTAAGCTTGTCTTTTGATTTTCAAAACTCATGCATTTAAATTTTAGAAGGATATTCGGTTATTTGGGTCAAGTGAAAAAAATCAAAACCCAGTAAGTTAGGGCACAATTTCTCAAAATTCCAAACATAGAATATTGTCTATACTTTTTTAGAAATCCTTACCTCAAGATAACAAGACGTCATATCCAATGAGTTAGGACACAACACCTCGAATTCCCGAGAATAAGCTTTTATTTGAAACTCATATGTTTTGATTTGAAATGGGTGCTCGATTGCTTAGATTCAACGAGGAAAATTGGAACCCAGTAAGTTAGGGCACAATCTTCTGGAAGCTCCCAAATACGAGCATTTGGGGGAAAATTATTGCAATATTGAAACAATGTATAAATAAAAACTTTGATAAAAAAACGACAATATTAAAATACAAATAAACAATTTATAAAACACATAATGGAAATTATTTAAATACTAACATCAATAATCAAAGACCAAATAAGTTATACACAAAACATCTTAAAAATAAAAGGTATATAAAATAGATAGTAATATATAAAAATTTGCAATTGTTAATATATGGAAAAAAAATTTAAACCAAATAATCAAACAATTTAAAATGGATGATTTATAAAACGAGTTTTTTTTTAAAATAAACAACATGTGTGACATTAAAAACAAATAAAGTATATAATTAATGGAAGAAAATAAAAGAATGATAAGAATGATTAAATGAATGAACAATATGTAAATAAGAAAGTTGACGAATAAATAAATGAATAAAAATAAAAAGAATAATTAATGATTAAGTAATTAAATGGATAAATAAAAAAAAGTAAAAAAAATGCCTAAGTCAACCTAATTCTTACAATATGAGGATTTAACGAAATTCCACCACCTAAATCCAACTCAAACGAGAGCAACTCAAAAAGAAACGAAGATGAATGATTAACAAAATAAAAACAAGCCCTAGAAAATAAGAACGCAAGAGAGAGAGAGATTTGTGTGAATGCTCTCAAGAATTTTTATTGCTCAAAACTCCCGTCCTTTACAATGAAGGGAGAGGCCTCTATTTATAGTTGAGCCTCCCTAAATCCAACGGTACAGATCAATTACATCAACGGCTAAGATTAAAAGGTATCTACAAATTAAATCTCTAAGATTACAAAATCATATCTTCTAAGATTACATATCATATCTAAGATTGCATATCCTTGAAGATTATGTTTCCATATACGTCAAGCTTGTAGATGGACCTTCAATCTTTTCAAGTAATGGGCCATTTCTATCGGGCCAAATGATATATTTTGGACTAGACTTGGACTTTGTTTTATTATTTTGGGTTTATTATTTTTTGTATGGGCCCGGGCTAAATTGGCCTATTGCAGCTGCCCCTCTTTGCTCATTGTCGTGTAACGAGAATGGAGCAAAGAATATAAAAGGACCAATTTTGCCCGGTCTTGTCGAGCCTTAACTTCTTGATCCTCATCTTCTTCAAGTAGTCTTTAGCCCAACTGCAACTTTAAGGAGATTGAATCTGTAGCTTTAATCTTATTCTACTGCAACTTTAGGGAGATAAGACTCGCTCTTGTAGATTTAATCCATCCTATCAGAATTTCGTGAAAGTGAGACTAGTATCTTTGATCTTGCTTCACTGCAATATTCGTAAAGACAAGATCTGCTGCTGTCTTGATGCTGCTCCACTGCAACTTCAGGGGAGGCAGCTAATATCTTCGATCCGCTTCCTACAACTTCGGGGAAGATAAGATCTGCTTGCTTTCATGCTCTCACGCAACTTCGTGGAGGCAGGCTAATATCTTCGATCCGCTTCCCGCAACTTCGTGAAGATAAGATCTCATTGTCTTCATGCCGCTCCGTTGCAAACTCGGGTGAGGCGAAGCTAATATCTTCGATCGCTTCCTGCAACTTCAGGAAGATAAGGTCTCATTGTCTTCGATCTACTCCACCGCAACTTCGGGGAGGCAGGCTAATATCTTCGATCTGCTTCCTCGTAACCTCAGGAAGATAAGATCTCGCTGTCTTCGCTTTGCTCACTGCAACTTCGGGGAGGCGAAGCTAATATCTTCGATCGCTTCTGCAACTTCAGGAAGATAAGATCTCGCTGCAACTCTCGTGAAGATAAGATCTGCTGTCTTGATCGCTCTACCGCAACTTCGTGGAGGCGGCTAATATCTTCGATCGCTTCCTGCAACTTCGTGAAGATAAGATCTCGCTTGTCTTCGATGCCGCTCACTGCAACTTCAGAAGATAAGATCTGTTGTCTTGATGCGCTCCACAGTAACCTTGGGAGGCAGGCTAATATCTTTGATCGCTTCCTGAACTTTAGGAAGATAAGATCTGCTGTCTTCGATGCTCGCTCCACAGCAACTTCAGGGAGGCAGGCTAATATCTTCGATCTGCTTCCTACAACTTCAGGAAGATAAGATCTGCTGTCTTCAGTCTGCTCCACTGCAACTTCAGGGAGGCAGGCGAAAAGCTTCAATCTACCCTACTACCTTATCCTACAGAGGACATAACCTGTAAAATGGGTATATGCTTATGTCAAATGATTAAGATGCCCTAATCGAAATGAATCAAATGCTCCTAATTAGACGCGCTATGATATATGAATGCAAAAATGTTATGAGCATGATTCCTACTTAAGGTGTCATCACTCATTTGTTCTTCATCCTCGTTCCTCTCGAAGTATCAATCATATTCTGCTCAAATAATTTTCCCCATGGTAATTCTGAGTCCACTCCACTTGAACCTTGGGACATAAAGTTTGTACATCCCACTGCAACTTCAAGGGAATAACATTTGGTTTCTTCCATCTATCCTGTTACCACTCAGAGGTATAGAATTTGTACCATCTTCAATCAATTTGATCTGTTACACCATTCCCTGGATGTAATGACCAGATGTATGTGCCTGAAATTTGCATGAATGCAGGGTACCATTTTTCTTTTCCCGAGAATGATCCCCTTTTACACTTGGGTTGACATTGCTCGTCATTTGTCGAGATGGTATCACCGACGAAATGTTTTATCCAAGAAGAATCCGAAGAGATAATCATCTTTCAATATTTCCAACCCTTAGGCTTGGTGAGTTCTAAACAATAGTCATGTTTCAAATTCTCGTATTATTTAGAAACTTCCAGAGTAATATGCGAAACTCCTTTTATGAAAGTATTATTAGTCCATTAATCGTTATTTCAATATAAAATGCTTGAAAAAGAACACAATAATGGACGAGAAAGAAATTAATCAGGAGCATAGCTCGAAACAAATAAGTTAATCAAAGATAACCAAGGCAATAAAAGAAAATTGATTGGGGTGTATCTTGAAAAGAATAAAGTAATCAAAGATAGCCAAGGCCATAAAAGAAAATTGATTGGGGTGTATCTTGAAAATAATAAAGTAATCAAAGATAGCAAATTCAAAATGGGTAAGGTAGAAGCTAGGTGCCCTAGATATCGCAGCCTGAGCTTCTCTGTACAAACTTTTTGAGGACCATTTTGAGCTTAATACGTGTTTAGAGGATCCGGAGTATTTTATCAATGCCCCAAGACGTAGCATACTTCTTCATTGTTAATTTAGGCATAGCAAGACTACCACATGCCCTATCTTTGATCAAAATTTGAGCCGCCTTTTTTGGGTTTTCGGCTCAAAACCCCTTTGGTCTCAAAGCGCCCTTTGCGGGTTTTCGCCTTGGCCTCTCCTCTTTTTTTTTTTTTGAATTTGATCTCAAGGCGCCCTTTGTGGGTTTTCACCTTGGCCTTTCCCATTTCAGGTAAAATACTTTTTGACTGAACCTGAATTCACCGAATTGGGCAAGTCTTCGCCATCCGTCTTGGTCAATATCAATGCTCCTCTAGAACAGGCCTTTTTTTTACTACATAAGGTCCTTCCCAGTTTGGCATCTGCTTTCCTCTGAAATCTTTTTGTATAAGAAAGATCTTTTTTAACATCAGGTTCCCCTCGTGGAATTCTCTAGGATGAACCTCTTTGTCGTAAGCTTGCATCATCTGACCGTGATGGATAACTTTTAACCTTTTCTTTGATTAGGTTCAATTGGCAAAAATGCTTCCATTCCATAAACCAATGGGTAAGATGTTGCCCCGGCAAAGGTCCTGGCCAACGTTCGATAATCACAGAGGATAAATGGTAACTTCTTTATGCCAATCTTTACAATTCTCTGTCATCTTTCCTACAATCCTTGTTTTGTTTTTTTTTTTTTGGCTGCCTTTGTTGCTCTATGATATGGCGTCTGATCTTTGAACAGACTACAAACTTTTGACATTGTCCTTTTTGGCATTCTTTGTCGGTGCTTGATCTTTTTTTTTATACTGTCGACCTTGTAAAATTGACTTGTGAAGCTACTTTCTCCTTCTTAGTGAAGTAATCGACGACCACCAAGATAAATCGACGTATACTAGAAATTTTGCCGAGATTGGCCTGCCCCACATAGAGAAAGTCTGTGAAGAAATTAATGTGGCATATGAATCTTGTCTCCTTAAATACGGCATAACTGATGCCATCCCCTTCTATGTAGATTAGCAGTACCCAAACCTCATGATTAGCTTGGCTATTGTAAAACCATTAGCATGTGTCCTTCTGACATCTTTATGGACCTCTTTTAAGATTTTAACGCACTCCACGCCTCTCAAAGAGCCTGCATGTCCTCGATATGATCGTGCAAAAACATCTTTGAATTCTTGAAAATAACTCAATGATGTCTCGCCTTATTTCTGTGGTGAGCTAGGCTACAATCTTCACCTCTTTTCTAGGCTCATAATATCTACTGACCCTTTGTAGAGTAGGGTCTGTTTTTCATCTTGTTCTACCATTCTTAACAAATCAGAAGATAGGTTACAATCTCTGTCATATTCAAAGTCCTGAGATCCCTCTAGACACATATCTTACTCGAAAGGAGACTCTGAGTAAGTAGCAGGGTTGCTCAGATCGTTGCTCAGACTCGAAGGAAGATTCCAAAGAATAAATGATTCAAAGAATGATTATTTGTATGGTCATGAATTAAGAATAAAAGAATACTTGAAAGAAAGTCCAAAGAACAAACAAAAGAAAAAAAAACTAAGAACAATTGTTTGTACAGTATGAAATGGAAAAAATAAAAGAATATTTGCTCAAAAAGATGCATTTTATTGAAATAAAAATTCCGGACACAAGCCTATTTCAAAAAAGGGTTCTTATTGCCTCTAGACTTAAGGCAACAAGCGTGTTTTGAATATTACTCTAGATTAGCTCTAAAAATACAGGGATCTCTTCCACAGTCCCATTATTCAAAACACTCCCAAGTATGCAAGGGCTTGGTAACTTCATTCCCCGGTTCCCTCTTCGCTTTTGACTTCTTTAAGGAGTCGTAACTTTAATGTCTCCTCCTTCAATTATCGTATTTACTGCCTCGTCAAAGTGATCAGGTTCTGATGAAACGTCGAACTTCACAATTCCCATTTTAATGAACCTTTCGACCAACTTTTTAAATGTAGTACAGTTTTCAATTGAGTGACCCGTTATTTCCTCGTGGTACTCGCATTGGGCATTCTCATTATACCATTTTGGGAACGGAGATTGCACGGGTTCCGAGTAGAATGGAGACTGATAAACTGAAATAGTAACATATTTTAATCTCACATTTAGCATACTTTTGGATGAATTATCCCTTATTTTATGTAAAAAGGTGCTCTTAATCCTTTCTTTTCATGTCTTATACTCAGGAAAGCACCAGGGGATGAAAAGAACGCAAATCGGGCTTAAAACGAGACAAATGGGCCAAAGTATGAAATCGACACGGCCTGGACCAAAGATCACACGGCCGCGCCTCATCAATGAAGTCCACACGGTCTGGTCACGATTTACACGGGCGTGTGCCATGGCCGTGCCCCTGCCGCGGCCAAGAGGAGTTTTTCTCAGATTTGGATGCTTGGAGGCAAAGAAACACACTCCAAACTCTAATTAAACCCCCAATTAGGAATTGCACTCAAATTAGGATACTTGGAGGCCAAGTAACACATCTCAAAGCCTATATAAACACCCTAGGGGGCAACTTAATCGGGGAGTTCGGCGAGGCCTTCTCGCCGGGCTTTTGTCGTATGGGTGAGCTAGGCCAAGGAGCCAAGCCGAAAAGGTCAGAGTTGTGGGAATCACTCGAAGATAGCTAGTTGATCCATCTCAAGAAGCCGGGATTCTACTCAAGACGGCGTATCTCTCCTTCAATTCCTTCAGGGAATTTTAGGGATTTCTTATGTTTTGTTTTATCTTTTCTCTTGAGATATTTTCTTATTTAGTTATGAACTAAACCCTTCGGATACCCGAATGGGATGAAACCTATGATGAATCTTGTTATTGTTTTCTGAATTATATGATAAATACTTAGTTTATTCTTAATTATGTAAGCTTAATCCAAATTTAATGTGCTTAGGTGGAGGAGGAATAGACCCTGCCTAAGAGTAGATCCAACATAATTAAGCGGAGTTGATCGCATGCCTAGAGATAGGGTGACGAGATTTTGTCGAATTAGGGTGAAACCTAATATGGGAATCCATAGATCGATTTACTGCTATTCTAGGGGGTTATTATAAGAGAACGAGAGTTCCACTAATTAACCTAGGATTAGACGTTATTCACCTCGAGAGAGGGTTTAATATATGTTAGGGAGTCTTACGGATCAAACTAAGTGAATAAATCGTATGGTTCAAAGTGTTAGATAACAAGTGAAGTCTAGGTGGATTCTTCCTAGGTATCATCTAAATCAACCGAGTTTTTCCCAAGTTATTTTCCAAATTCATTCTTCTTTGTCTTAGAGTCTTTAGTTTAGTAGTTAATTAATTTAGATTAGATAAACAATCTCTCTTTATTTTTAGGCTAGATAATAAAAATAAAGTTAGTATTAGTACTTTTAGTTCCTTTGGGTTCGATAATCCTGGTCTTGCCTAAGCTATACTATCGTCGATAGGTGCACTTGCCTCAATCGTTGTCAGAGTTAGTTTCCAGGTTCGATCATTCTTTTTATAAATTTTAAAGCTCTGATTCACAGCGACCAAGTTTTTGGCGCCGTTGCCGGGGAACTAAAATATTAAGAAAGCTCTATTTTTATTACTTTAGCCAATTTTTTTATTTTTTTTATTTTATTATTTTTTTTACTTTGCTAATTTTTCATCTATTTTACTTTTGGCAGATAATTTTAGTTTATAGAGAAGATGGCAATGAATAATTATCAGTGGCAAGCGATGAGGACAATTCCTACTAAAGCAGCCAGTGTCTTCAACCTCGACGTGGTCACCAAAGTTATCTAATCGATTAGAGATGATGAATAAAAAAATTTGATGGTTTGAATAGTCTCTCACGGTACACCTTTTTAAAATACAATATGATTCGAATTTAGGAGGCGTGGCGAATCTTGAGTACCCACTCTACGGATATGGCATGGAAAACGAGCAAGCTCACTATACGGGTAACTATTCTAGACCACAAAATAATTTTTATAATGACACTTACAATGCAGGTTGGAGGTACCATCCCAATTTCTCGTGGGGTGATCAAAATAGCCAAAGACCGGAATTTCCTCCAGATTTTCAACAACCACCTCACCAACAGGAAGTGGAGTCGAACATTGAAGAGATGCTGACAAAATTCATGGCAGCCACAGATACCCATCTCCAAGACACTGAGACAGCACTTAATGACCAACAAGCATCGATCAAAGGGATCAAGAACCATGTTGGGGAACTTACTGAGTCAGTTGGGGAACTTACTAAGTCAGTTATACAACTCGCTAAGCTGATCTCAGAACTACCACAAGAAAGCTTGCCAAGCAATACTGAAACTAACCCGAGAGAGCAAAATCAAGCCATTTACGATAATGAAGGGTTAGACGAACCAAACCCAAGGGAAGAACCTGTGGTAAGTGAAGGTAAGGTTGAAGTGTGCCATGATATACCAAAATCGGCAATTACAGAGTACCAACCTCGTGTGCCATATCCCGAAGCAATAAAGAAAGACCACACAGAGGAAGAATTCGGTGAACTCACACTTCGTGTAGACGACGAAACAATCACTCTTCAAGCTCTTGACTCAGCTAGGACATCGAGTAATAAAGGTACGAACATTAATTCTATTAATAACCATTTGGTTCAACCTTCTTTATAGGAAGCATCACGAAATCACCTAGCTGAGCTAGATCTTAGACCTCGTACCCATAAAGAAATAAGTTGCAACACCCCAAACCCGGTCAAAACGCTACGACCGAATCTGGCATGTCACAGGGGAGAAAACATTTATGAAAACCGAGTTATCGTCTTGAAGAGGAAAGGAAACCTTGGAATTTATAAAAACAGAGTTTGTATTGAGTGACTAGTTGAACCATTTTGAGATTTAGTTTGAAAAGCTGAGTTGTCTTGTTATCAATACTCGATTGCTAATTACCCAATTGTAAAATCTTGAAAATCACGCGAGTATTTAAGTTTTGAAAACATCCCTTTCATAATCTTTTAGGCATGCCTTAACGATCAAAGCAAAATTAAGAAAATTAACAAAATAAATAAATCCAAGTTAAAATTTAGATGGCCTTATTACATTACCCAAAATCTAACTTAAAGTAAAATAAATCAAAATAATCAAAATAAAAACCGAAATATCGTGCATGGCCACCTCGAGTCCACCTTGGCTCCATATCCACGATCTAAGGATTACTTGCAAAAATAACGGAAGGGGTGAGTCGCCGAGACTCAGAGGATAAATCCCTGTCCAATCGAACTTAGACTCTCCCACAGATTCATATGCAAAATATGTATGTCATTCAACCCAACCAACCTAGATATCCATCCGCATCTCCTGTGTCTACCCAACATTTGTGGCACCTAGCCACTGGTGGTACCTAACCACTGGTGACAAAAGTCACAATAATAGTATGTGGGGCCAACCCACTTGTGGTACCTAACCACTGGTGACAATCCCTAATATCAATACGTGGGGCCAACCCACTGTGGTACCAAACCACTGGGATGAGTCACAGAAATATATGTGGTACCTAACCACTGGTGGTTCCAAACCACTGAGACTTAGTCACAAAATGATAATATGTGGGGTCAACCCACTTGTGGTACCTAACCACTGGTGACAGTCTGAAAGATCATGTTTCCTTCCTCTTCATCTCATATCCCAAACTCATGTACAACAATTAATATGATATGATCATGCTTAACGATTAGTTGACATGGCACATTCAGGTTTTAACGTATGCATTTATTGATAGCAGAACATAATAGACTTACCCGGAATCCTCGCTTTTACCCACAAGGCTATTTTAGTGACCAAAATGTCACTTCGGCTTTCAGACATACTAGCAACTAATAAAATAACACATGAAGCGTGTGAGAGTTACCCACCTGATAACGCGTAACACAATACTTTCTACGTCGACACTATCGTTGACAGGCACTACCGCTATCTGCCTACTACTCTGCTCAGAAGCAGGCCCACAACCCGGTGGCCAATCTCGAACTGCTGACACTGCTCGCTTCTTAAACTTTGGGGCTGGGTTTACAGGTCCAACCCCCTTCCTAGGATCGCTAGATCGATAAAAGCTGAGGCTTTAGGCTTGATTCACAAGTCAAACGAATCCTGAAAGTCTCCAAGAAGAAAGCGACACCACTTCCACCTATATTCGACCAAGCATCCCACCATTAGGCCAATTAGCCATTTCGGCTTTGGCATGAAAACCCGAAAGAGTGATAACAAAAAAAGAGAAATCGCCCCTTACCTTAACCCACAGATTCATTCAACACCTAGGAAGAACCGACACCACACCACCCTAGAGAAGATTCGGCAAAGGCTAGAGTAAAAGAGAATCAGATAAAAAAAACCCGAAAATAGAAATGAAGATATTCAAATGGAGGCTTAGGGGTTTCGGCTTTTAGGGAAAAATGGAATAGGGAATGGAAGTTTGAGGTTTCAATTTTGAGAATAACAAATAGAGAAGGAAAAAGATGAAAAATAGCTTTCGGCTTTTAGGGAGATTGAGAGAAAATGCAAGAGAGAATGGATAGGAGATTCGGCTTTGGAAGAAGAAAGTATGGGGCAAGGGGTGTTCGGCTCTTACAAGAAATTGGAGATGAGAAGAGTGTTAGGGGGAGAAGAAATTGAGAGAAGAGAAAAGAAACAGAATGAAAGGAGGGTTCGATTCTAGCAGAAAAGAGATGAAGAGAAAGTAGGAACTTCAAATGCCAAAAATGCAAATGCCGAAAATGAGAAAAGAACTCCTACTTGGCTAGACAGAAATTCGGCACACTCTAGCCACACAAAAACCGATCCTTCCCCCTACTAAGAGTTTGAAATTCGGCCAACACTACCACCCCTTACTCAATCCCTTGTTTTTCTCCTTAAACCACTCCTGACCACTTATTTGAAACATTTTGAACACTCCAAGCTCTACTTTTTCCTCTCTGCCAACCATTCAAATTATTTGACTCAGTCCACTCCCCTATCCTGAGGTGTTTCAGTCGATTTCTGCCTCTGCTCCCCTTGACGCCAAAAAGAACTTCCAAAATGAACTCCTTACGACTCGAACTTGCTCCCTCTCCCCCTCTCTGTGGTGTCACTTACCAGCATCTTAAGTGGCACCTCCTTGCCACTCTGCCATCCCTTTTCTTGTGTCACCAATCGCAACCTAAAACCCTTTATGTCCTACTCCTATTCAGCTCACCCCTAGAGTGCCCAAAACAAAAATTTCCACTAAGGCTCCGGCTTACCCCTAAGTCATTCCTAGACCCTAAAGTACCCTAAACTAAGATGACAACATAGCATTCACATACCAACACGTAAAATGCAAAGGCCCTAATTCAGGATGTTACAGTTTTACCCCCTTAAAATAATTTCGGCCTCGAAATTACCTGATCAAAAGAGTTGAGGGTATTGCTGCCGCATAACATCCTCTGGCTCCCACATAGCTTCTTCTGATCCATGGTTTCGCCACAACACCTTCACCAAAGGAACCGATTTCCTACGCAATACTTTGACGTCCCGATCCAAGATCTGCACTGGTTCCTCCTCAAAAGATAATTCTGGGCTTACTTCAATTTCTTCTACTAGCACAACATGAGATGGATCTGAACGATAGCGTCTAAGCATAGAAACGTGAAATACGTCATGGATCTGACTCAACTCTGAAGGTAACTCGAGCTGATAGGCTACTGGTCCCACACGCTTCAACACCCGATAAGGCCCGATAAACCTGGGGCTTAACTTGCCCTTCCGACCAAATCTCAGCGCCTTCTTCCACGGCGACACCTTTAAGAAAACCTTGTCACCCACTGCAAATTCTATATCTTTCTGCTTAAGATCCGCATAGGACTTCTGCCTGTCCGAAGCCTCCTTCAACCGAGTTCGAATTAGCTTAACCTTGTCTTCCGTTTCAGCAACCAATTCTAGACCTAACAACTGATGCTCACCCAACTCTGTCTAACACGTAGGTGTGCGACACTTCCGACCATATAACGCTTCATACGGCGCCATCTGAATACTCGACTGGTAGCCATTGTTATACGTAAATTCCGCCAACGGTAGAAATTCTTCCCAACTACCCCTGAAGTCTAAGACACAGCCCCTTAACATATCCTCCAGAATCTGAATTACCCTCTCCGACTGCCCATCAGACTGTGGATGAAATGCTGTACTAAAATCCAACTTTGTACCCAAAGCCTGATGCAACGCCTTCCAAAATCTTGACGTAAATCTAGGATCTCTGTCCGAAATGATCGACACTGGCTCCCCATGCAACCTTACAATCTCCGCTATATATAATCCCGCCTACTTTTGAAGAGAGTAATCCACACGCACAGGTATGAAATGAGCGGACTTTGTCAAACGGTCAACAATCACCCAAATCGAGTCCTTCTTAGAAGGTGTGAGGGGTAGCCCACTAACAAAATCCATCGTAATCCTTTCCCATTTCCACTGCGGAATCTTCACCGGTTGCAACAATCCCGAAGGTAACTGATGTTCTGCCTTCACCTGCTGACACACGTCAAACACTTACCCACAAATTCGCCATACCTCACGCTTGGACTCCGGCCACCAAAATCGCTCCCACAAATCCTGTACATCTTACTACCTCGGGGTGCATAGCGTATGGACTGCTATGTGCTTCCTAAAGAATCTTCTGCCTTAACTCCACATCTTTTGGCATGCAAACCTTCCCCTGGAAACATAACACTCCATCGCTGTTCAAGCTATACCCCTCTAATCCACTATTCTGCATTTGCAAAAATCGAGCGCTCAAGACACCATCTGATAATTGTTTCTCTTTAACCTGATTCACCCATGTCGGCTTCACTTGCAGTTCCGCTAACAGACTTCCGTCATCATACAAACTAAGGTGGGCAAACATTGCTCTTAAGTCTGATATTACCTTCCGGCTCAACGCGTCTGCCACCATGTTAGCCTTTCCCGGATGGTACTCAATCGAGCAGTCATAATCCTTCAATAACTCAATCCACCTCCGCTGTCCTAAATTTAACTCCTTCTGAGTAAGGAGGTATTTCAAACTCTTATGATCCGTGTAAACAATAGACTTCTCCCCATACAAGTAATGTCTCCAAATTTTCAGGGCGAAAACCACTGCAGCCAACTCCAGATCATGCGTCGGATAATTCACTTCGTGAGGCCTCAACTGGCGAGAAGCATACGCTACTACTTTCCCCTCTTGCCTCAGCACACATCCTAACCCAGTATGTGACGCATCACAATAAACCGTAAACTCTTTCCCTGCTTCAGGCTGAATCAATACCGGAGCTTCTGTCAAAATCCTCTTTAACTTCTCAAAACTTTCTTGTTGTTTGTCAGACCACACAAACGAAACCCCTTTCATTAACAACTTGGTTAACGGTGCTGCAATCAAAGAAAACCCTTCCACAAACCTTCTGTAATACCCCGCTAAACCTAGAAAACTCCGAATCTCCGCCACAGACTTAGGTGGTTTCCAATCCAACACAGCTTCAATCTTCCGAGGTCCACCTAATCCTCTCACCGACACCACATGACCCAAAAGGTAACTTCCCTTAGCGAACTCGCACTTACTAAACTTTGCGAATAATCGCTTCTCCTCGAATTTGCAAAACCACACGAAAATGTGCATCATGCTCCTCCTCGGACTTCGAGTACACCGAATATCGTCTATAAACACTACGACGAACCGATCCGGATCGGGTTGAAAAACCCGATTCATCATATCCATAAACGCTGCTGGTGCGTTGGTCAATCCAAACGGCATCACCAAGAATTCGTAGTGACCATAACGGGTACGAAATGCCATCTTATGAATATCCACCTCCTTGACCTTAAGTGGTGATACCCCGACCGAGATCTATCTTGGAAAAGACCGATGCTCCTTAAGTTGGTCGAACAGTCGTCAATCATCCTCGACAACGGATACTTATTCTTGATCGTCAACTTATTCAACTGACGATAATCAATACACATTCTCATCGATCCGTCCTTCATCTTAACAAAAAGCACGGGTGCTCCCCAAGGCAATACACTCGACCGGATAAAACCCCGGTCTAACAACTCCTGAATCTGCGCATTCACTCCACTAACTCCTTCGGCGCCATTCTATATGAGGCAATAGAGACCGGCGCTGTTCCGGTAGAAGGTCAATACCAAACTCAACCTCGCGATCCGGAGGCAATCCCTAAGCTCTTACGGAAAAACATCGAAAAATTCCTTTACTGCTCGGACATCCCCACGCTTGATTCCTTAACCTCCAAAGCACAAACATAAGCCACAAACGCCTTTACATCCTTTCCTCACCATTTTCTACCTTCAAAGCGGATACCACATTAGATAGGTAGTTCCTTCTCTCATCTATCACCACCACCTCTTCACCCTTGATTCTCAACACCATGCGCTTGGCACACAAATCCAAACTTGCTTGATATTTCACTAACCAATCCATACCTAAGATCAAATCGAGCTCCCCAAATGGCAGCTCCATCAGATCAGCCGAAAACACTACCCCTTGCAGTTCTAAGGGTACATCCTTATACAGTTTATTCACTACTACAGAGTGTCCTAGAGGGCTAACTACAGTCATCTCCTTAGAAGAAGTCTCATAGGCTAAGTTCAGAGTTCCCGCTATAGTACTAGCAACATAAGAGTGCGTCGAACCAATATCAATCAAGGCAGTATAAGGTAACCCATAAATTAAGAACGTACCGGTTATGATGTCCGATGCGTCGCCCTCCTCTCGACGCCTAGCCGCATAGACCAACCCAGGCTGTCTTGCATCCGTATTCCCAGCACCTCTGCCCGGTGCTCCACGGCCTCGACCGAAACCATTACCCCCTCTGGCTGGACCACGACCCCTCTGCGGTTGCTGACCATCTCTTCTGTATTGTACACGTCCTTGACCCTCAGACTGTGTCCTAGTTGGCCTCCGCGGACAATCCCTTATCCGATGATCCAATGACCCACACTCGAAGCACCCTCTGTTACCTGTCCAACACTCTCCCGAATGAAACTTCTCGCATCGAGCACACTGTGGTGGCCACTGAGCAGCAGCAGGCTTCGCTACCTGACTCGACCCGCTAAACTTAGCCCTTTTCTGAAAACCCCCAGCAGACCCTGATGGCTCAAAACTCCTTTCATTCCTATTTCTGTCCTGATTCTATTTCTCAGACTGCTTCACCTCCTCAGCTATCTTGGCCTTTTCCACAAGAACGACAAATTCTCTCTCTCACTGTGGAGCAATCAACACCCGCAACTCATCTCTCAGCCCGTCCTCAAACCTAACACAGCGCTCATGGTCCGTAGCCACAACACCCCGGGCATAACGGCTTAACCGTAAGAACTCCGCCTCATATTCGAACACCGACTTACTCCCCTAAACCAAATTCAAAAACGCCTTACACTGCGCATCCACATAACTGGACTCGACGTACTTCTTCTGATATGCCGCTTTGAAGAAATCCCAGGTGATATCCTCTGCCATCGCACCATCCCTGACCGTGAGCCACCACTGATAGGATTCGTCCCGAAGAAGAGAAATGACCCCTTTCAACTTCTCCTCAGCCGTGAAGTCAAGATCATCCATTATGCGCTCAGTCGCCTCTAACCAGTATTCAGCTGCGTTAGGGGCTACACCAGAAATGCCCCTAAATACCTCCGCTCCATTAGCTCGGTCGTTCGAGACCGATTTTTGAGCCCTCAGACCCACGCCGCTCCAAAGAACTCTCTCGGGACCCGTAGCGTCGCATGAGACACCGCATCATCTCCACCCGTTTGATCCTGAAACTCTGCGCCCACAGCTAGCGGTGGCGGCACCTCATTCTCTGACCCATGGCCAGACCCTACTGGTTCCGATACAGTAATCCTACCCCTACCACGACGACGCACATTATGCTCACGTCCTCGAGTGTTCATGTCTAACGTTCATGATTTAATCTGATTTTAAGAATTTTACGAGTTAGCTTCTTTCCCACTATTTATTACGGCACAGTCTTATGAGTATATTATCAAAGTAGTTATTCTCGCAAATGCACACAGTCCTACAGGCTTCAGTCTCTAAGGTAAATTTCCTAATACTAACAACCACGTCACAAACAATTAAATCATACAATCAATAATTAGAAAACTTACCGTCGCAGATCGGTGTCGGTGACTCAGGTGCCATGCTTCCCAAAATCATGTATTTCATCAAAACCATTTTGCAAACCCTCTATTGAAAAATAATTTGAGCCTTATACCCAAAGCCGAGCTTTTGAACTTGGCTCTGATACCACAATTGTAACACCCCAAACCCGGTCAAAATGCTACGACCGAATCTGGCATGTCACAGGGGAGAAAACATTTATGAAAACCGAGTTATCGTCTTGAAGAGGAAAGGAAACCTTGGAATTTATAAAAATAGAGTTTGTATTGAGTGACTAGTTGAACCATTTTGAGATTTAGTTTGAAAATCTGAGTTGTCTTGTTATCAATACTCGATTTCTAATTACCCAATTGTAAAATCTTGAAAATCACGCGAGTATTTAAGTTTTGAAAACATCCCTTTCATAATCTTTTAGGCATGCCTTAACGATCAAAGCAAAATTAAGAGAATTAACAAAATAAATAAATCCAAGTTAAAATTTAGATGGCCTTATTACATTACCCAAAATCTAACTTAAAGTAAAATAAATCTGAAATAACTTAAATAAAAACCAAAATATCGTGCATGGCCACCTCGAGTCCACCTTGGCTCCATATCCGCAATCTAAGGATTACCTGCAAAAATAACGGAAGGGGTGAGTCGCCGAGACTCAGTGGGTAAATCCCTGTCCAATCGAACTTAGACTCTCCCACAGATTCATATGCAAAAAAGTATGTCATGCAACCCAACCAACCTAGATATCCATCCGCATCTCCTGTGTCTACCCAACATTTGTGGCACCTAGCCATAGGTGGTACCTAACCACTGGTGACAAAAGTCACAATAATAGTATGTAGGGCCAACCCACTTATGGTACCTAACCACTGGTGACAATCCCTAATATCAATACGTGGGGCCAACCCACTGTGGTACCAAACTCTTTCGGGACGAGTCACGAAATATATGTGGTACCTAACCACCGGTGGTTCCAAACCACCGAGACTTAGTCACAAAATGATAATATGTGGGGTCAACCCACTTGTGGTACCTAACCAATGGTGACAGTCTGAAAGATCATGTTTCCTTCCTCTTCATCTCATATCCCAAACTCATGTACAACAATTAATATGATATGATCATGCTTAACGATTAGTTGACATGGCACATTCAGGTTTTAACGTATGCATTTATTGATAGCAGAACATAATAGACTTACCCGGAATCCTCGCTTTTACCCACAAGGGTATTTTAGTGACCAAAATGTCACTTCGGCTTTCAGACATACTAGCAATTAATAAAATAACACATGAAGTGTGAGAGAGTTACCCACCTGATAACGCGTAACACAATACTTTCTACGTCGACACTATCGTTGACAGGCACTACCGCTATCTGCCTACTACTCTGCTCAGAAGTCGGCCCATAACCCGGTGGCCAATCTCGAACTGCTGACACTGCTCGCTTCTTAAACTTAGGGGCTGGGTTTACAGGTCCAACCCCCTTCCTAGGATCGCTAAGTCGATAAAAGCTGAGGCTTTAGGCTTGATTCACAAGTCAAACGAATCCTGAAAGTCTCCAAGAAGAAAGTGACACCACTTCCACCTATATTCGGCCAAGCATCCCACCATTAGGCCAATTAGCCATTTCGGCTTTAGCATGAAAACCCGAAAGTGTGATAACGAAATAAGAGAAATCGCCCCTTACCTTAACCCACAGATTCGTTCAACACCTAGGAAGAACCGATACCACACCACCCTAGAGAAGATTCAGCAAAGGCTAGAGTAAAAGAGAATCAGATAAAAAAACCCGAAAATAGAAATGAAGATATTCAAATAGAGGCTTAGGGGTTTCGGCTTTTAGGGAAAAAATGGAATAGGGAATGGAAGTTTGAGGTTTCGATTTTGAGAATAACAAATAGAGAAGGAAAAAGATGAAAAACAGGTTTTGGCTTTTAGGTAGATTGAGAGAAAACGCAAGAGAGAATGGCTAGGAGATTCGGCTTTGGAAAAAGAAAGAATGGGGCAAGGGGTGTTCGGCTCTTGTAAGAAATTGGAGATAAGAAGAGAGTTAGGGGGGTTTCGGCCCTAAGAAGAAATTGAGAGAAGAGAAAAGAAACATAATGAAAGGAGGGTTCGGTTCTAGCAGAAAAGAGATGAAGAGAAAGTAGGAACTTCAAATGCCAAAAATGCAAATGCCGAAAATGAGAAAAGAACTCCTACTTGGCTAGACAGAAATTTGGCACACTCTAGCCACACAAAAATCGATCCTTCCCCCTACTAAGAGTTTGAAATTCGGCCAACGCTACTACCCCTTACTCAATCCCTTGTTTTTCTCCTTAAACCACTCCTGACCGCTTATTTGAAACATTTTGAACACTCCAAGCTCTACTCTTTCCTCTCTGCCAACCATTCAAATTATTTGACTCAGTCCACTCCCCTATCTTGAGGTGTTTCAGTCGATTTCTGCCTCTGCTCCCCTTGACGCCAAAAAGAACTTCCAAAATGAACTCCTTGCGACTCGAACTTGCTCCCTCTCCCCTCTCTCAGTGGCGTCACTTACCAAAGATCTTAAGTGGCGCCTCCTTGCCACTCTGCCATCCCTTTTCTTGTGTCACCAATCGCAACCTAAAACCCCTTAAGTCCTACTCCTATTCAGCTCACCCCTAGAGTGCCCAAAACAAAAATTTCCACTAAGGCTCCGGCTTACCCCTAAGTCATTCCTAGACCCTAAAGTACCCTAAACTAACATGACAACATAGCATTCACATACCAACACGTAAAATGAAAAGGCCCTAATTCAGGATGTTACATAAGTCATGAAGAACTAAGGCTTCAGGTCGATGAACTAGACGAGTGGAAAGCACACTTTAAAGAGAAACTAGGAATACACGAAGTGAAACCGAAGGAAACCCCAGACTCGCTGATAGGAACAACAAATCACTTCAAAATAGGGGACCAGATATTGTTGAATAAGGAAGACCCTCGAATCACCAATTCAGACCTCAAGACAAACGAAGAAATCACTTTTGAGGTAATTAATGTCTTCCTATACGGTACAGTCGAGGTAAGTAATCCTAAATTCAACACTTTTGAGGTAAACATTACTCGACTTAAACTATTTATCAAAAACTGAATTGATAGCATGAGAAAGGATTTTCACCTCCCCAAACCACCATGACCATACGAATGAGAGGTAAAGTCTAGCTTAAGAATATAAACGAGCGCTTCTCGGGAGGCAACCCGAGCACTAACCCCATTAATTTTTTTTATTCTTCTTTTACTTTTATTTTTCCTTTTTAGCACCTAACTATAAACTAACCAAAGTGTTGATTTCCAGACCACACGACCTTACACACGGCTATGGCCGTGGCCGTGTGGCCACCACAAGAAGATACAAGGGCGAGGGCAACCACCAGATCCATAATTTTTATTTAACCACCTTCTTCCTTTTTCTTTTCCACTTGTTTTTCTTTTTTTTCATTATTTAATTTTAATTTTATTTCTTTTAATTTTCTTTTATTTTCTTTATTATTTTCTTCTTATTATTCATTCCATTTAGATTTAGCTTAGGATACAATAAAATCAGACCGGCTACTTTGAGGATTCAATTTCAAACGGTTCGAGACACTTCCCCCACGTTCACCTTTGTCAATTCCTATTCGGTTTCTTTTCATTGACTCCATCCAAAATTCAGGAAGTTTCACTTCTCTCCCTATCTTATGATTTTATTATTATATTGCTATTATCTATCTTTGTACATTGAGGGCAATGTACATCTTAAGTGTGGGGGGGTTAACTATAGTATTATTTGAAAATCCCTGAATTATGCCTTGTCTTAAACTAAGTTTCTCATATTATGATTAGAATGAAATTTCTGATGATTTATGATTTTTATTGATATATTTTAGATTAAGTCATTGATAATTGTGCATTGATAATTAAATTTTAAGAATACTAGAGAATCAGGCATGATAAGTCTATTTTTCAAGAACTAAATTTTTTTTAGGATGTCTACCTGAATTTAAATATTACTTTGAAGTTTGAAATTTACGAGGTTGACATCAAAACACCCATAATTTTTGTGAGATTTTGAGCCTTATAGAGCATAAATTCTTTTTCTTGCTCACTTTATTGATTATGAGTGTGTCAACATTGATTTGTTATTCTAGAACTTGCATCGATTATACATGTCGAGACCACATATTTGATTTGATATACAGAAATGATAAAGGCACCTAGGATTTAACCCACTTACTCCACTAAAAACCCACCTTCATAATTAACCCCTAGTGAACCCCTTTGATCCTAACAACCCTTTTTATTGACTCACCCACTAATATTAACCCAAAACCCTTTGTATATTTGTTATCACCCTTCTTTGACTCCCTTTTTGTTGAGATTTGATTTTGAGCAGTTGCCTAACTATGTTCTATATTTCAGTTGTTAAAGTTCTTTATTATTACTTGATTTGTTCTTAAAAAAAACGAAGTATATTCATTATTAGTTTTTATTAGTCATGTGATTAAGTGAGCTTATACGTTTGAATTCCAAATATTGAAGAAGAAGTTCGTATTATTAGTTTCAAAGTTTCAATTCATGTAATTATTTATTTATCAGTTCATTTTTTCTAGTTAGGTAATTTGTCAATTCAGTCTCGATTCTAACCTCTAATTCAGCCTTATTCCACACCTTTAACCCAAGCCCAGTACAACCCTTTCAAAGACCTTTTGATTTGTGTTTCATCTCATATTTTAGTGGTGGAGATTTGATTCTCATGCAAGCCTATGGGATTAACTCTTCATGTTTGACTTTTGAGTGCCTAATTTTGAACCTTAAACACTTTGAGTGATTTGAGTGAATCTTTAAGTGAGGATGTCAATCCTTGTCGATTTTAAATCAGAGGTAATTGTTTAGATGAAGGGAAACACCTATGTTTTGTGCTACAAATGTATGACTTAGACTGTTTGAATCTTTAGGACTCTTTGAGTTGAATTATCCATGTATGAATTATCTCTGAATTATGATGAAACACTATCAATGACTATTATGAATTGGAGGAAGTTCGTTTTAATTGTAAGTTGAGAATTTTGCTTGAGGACAAGCAAAAGCTTAAGTGTGGGGGTATTTAATAAACTGAAATAGTAACATATTTTAATCCCACATTTAGCATACTTTTGGATGAATTATCCCTTATTTTATGTAAAAAGGTGCTCTTAATCCTTTCTTTTCATGTCTTATACTCAGGAAAGCACCAGGGGATGAAAAGAACGCAAATTGGGCTTAAAACGAGACAAATGGGCCAAAGCATGAAATCGACACGGCCTAGACCAAAGATCACACGGTCGTGCCTCCTTAAAGATCTCAAACACGGCTTGGACCACGATTTACACAGCCGTGCCTCATCAACGAAGTCCACACGGTCTGGTCACGATTTACATGGGCGTGTGCCATGGCCGTGCCCCTGCCACGGCCAAGAGGAGTTTTACTCGGATTTGGATGCTTGGAGGCAAAGAAACACACTCTAAAGTCTAATTAAACCCCCAATTAGGAATTGCACTCAAATTAGGATACTTGGAGGCCAAGTAACACATCTCAAAGCCTATATAAACACCCTAGGGGGCAACTTAATCGGGGAGTTTGGCAGAAGCCTTCTGCCAGGCTTTTGTCAGGGCGGTGAGCTAGGCCAATTAGCCAAGCCGAAAAGGTCAGAGTTGTGGGAATCACTCGAAGATAGCCAGTTGATCCATCTCAAGAAGCCGGGATTTTACTCAAGACGGCGGATCTCTCCTTCAATTCCTTCAGAGAGTTTTAGGGATTTCTTATGTTTTGTTTTATCTTTTCTCTTGAGATATTTTCTTATTTAGTTATGAACTAAACCCTTCGGATACCCGAAGGGGATGAAACCTATTATGAATCTTGTTATTGTTTTCTGAATTAGATGATAAATACTTAGTTTGTTCTTAATTATGTGAGCTTAATCCAAATTTAATGTGCTTAGGTGGAGGAGGAATAGACCCTGCCTAAGAGTAGATCCAACATAATTAAGCGGAGTTGATCGCACGCCTAGAGATAGGGTGACGAGATTTTGCTGGATTAGGGTGAAACCTAATATGGGAATCCATAGATCGATTTACTGCTATTCTAGGGGGTTATTATAAGAGAACGAGAGTTCCACTAATTAACCTAGGGTTAGACGTTATTCGCCTCGAGAGAGGGTTTAATATATGTTAGGGAGTCTTACGGATCAAACTAAGTGAATAAATCGTATGGTTCAGTGTTAGATAACAAGTGAAGTCTAGGTGGATTCTTCCTAGGGTATCATCTAAATCAACTGAGTTTTTCCCAAGTTATTTTCCAAATTCATTCTTCTTTGTCTTAGAGTCTTTAGTTTAGTATTTAATTAATTTAGATTAGATAAACAATCTCTCTTTATTTTTAGGCTAGATAATAAAAAGAAAGTTAGTATTAGTACTTTTAGTTCCTTTGGGTTCGATAATCCGGTCTTGCCTAAGCTATACTACTGTTCGATAGGTGCACTTGCCTCAATCGTTGTCAGAGTTAGTTTCCAGGTTCGATCATTTTTTTTATAAATTTTAAAGCTCCGATTCATAGCGATTAGAGACACCACATGCGCATCAAAGAAATTCTGATACACCTCTTTGTATGTCATTGGGATGGGTGTGAACTGGAGCCTTTCTGCATTTGGCCTCAAGTTAGATTCCTGCTTTGAAGAGCTGTGATAGCTAGTGGTTACAGCCCTCGGCTGGCCTACGGTGACTGATTTGGGATGCATGCTCAAGATACTCACTTCATTTTCCTTGTTTTTCGGGGCTGATCTTTTGGTACTTTCTCCCGTGTCTATCCTCCCACTCCTTACCGCATTTTAAATCATCTCACCGGACATTACTATATCTGAAAAGCTTATGGTGGCGCTTTCCAATATATGGTTAATGAATGGGGCTTTTAGAGTATTGATGAAAAGCATCGTGGTTTCCTTTTCTAAAAGCGGCGGCTGAACTTGTATGGCAACTTCCCTCCATCTTTGTGCATACTGACTGAAGCTTTCATTTGATTTCTTCTCCATGTTTTGCAAGGTGATTCTGTCAGGTGTCATGTCTGTAACATGATTGTATTGTTTCATAAATGCTTGTGCTAGGTCTCTCTAGGAATTAATCCTAGCACGGCTCAATTGGTTGTACCACCTGGACGTTGCCCCCACCAAGCTATCTTGGAAACAATGGATCAACAGTTGATCGTTATTAACATACCCAGTCATCCATCTACAGAACATAGTAATATGGGCTTCAGGACATCTAGTCCCATTGTACTTCTCAAATTCTGGCATTTTGAACTTGTGAGGAAGCACCAAATCTGGAACCAAGCTCAAGTCTTTAGCATCAATTCCATGGTGATTATCAGCGTTTTCCAAGGCCTTGAACTTTTCTTCTAACCATCTACAACGGTCCTCTAACTGCCTTGGTAATTCAATTCTCGTCCCTTCCCTCTCTGCTATATCTAAATCAGGGATAACAGGATTAGCAGGGTTATCTCCTGGGTTAGATCCTAAACCAACTTGGAAATTCATGGGCACCCTAGTATCAGCTTGACCTTATTGAGGCCTAATTGTAACAGATAGCCTTCGATGATATGCTTCAGGTTGTGTTTGTGCATGCGGTGGGGTAAAACCCGAAGGATAATCCTTATTATCTTCTCCAGTATTAGTTATGGGACCTTTTCCCTTGTCCATTGCCCCATTCAGTAGCTTAGTCATTTGAGCCACCATATTTCTTTGGGCTTCCATCATTTGTTCCCTCATATCTTGTTGGATCTTTGCCAACTACTCTTGCAGCTGGTCTTGCATGTCTCTGAAACTGTTCGAGTCTTTGATCCATATTTTTTGTCTTAGCACGTGTACCGTAACGGTGTTTAGTTTCTAGATTAACTTTTCCTTCTCTCTCTCTCTCTGTAATAACTTCAACTAATTAGGGTCTTTCTATGGATTTAAATGCATATGATGCAATGTAATGCAAATGCATGAATGCAAAAAGGAATAGAGGCATTGATTCTGAATTCAATTCCATTAGAATAACTTTTCTAGAAAATAAATTCCTTTATATAAAAACGGATATTTATACAGCCTTTCCCTCATATTCCAAGCGAAGACATTGATCCCTTTCTTCTTATCTGGATATTAAGGTCCAATCTCGCGAACTTTCTAATAAATGTCTCTACTAGCTCTTTTTACTTGATCTGGGCCGAAACTCACTGCTCACTTATTTCCACAATGCTCATTAGCCTCTTCAAGAAAGCCGAGACGTGGTGATTCTCGAATAGTCTTTGTCAGCTTGAATCCTTGGGCAATAAAGTCTTGTATTTCTTCACGGACTATCAGTCTTCTCTTTTACATGGACCATATTCGGACGACCATATTATAATCCACTTTATCAAGAAATCTATTTTCTCATGAAAAATTCTTCTATTTAGCAATCGAATTTGAATCAACACCTCTTTTCTATGATGTGAATGCAATGCAACCAAAACAAAACAAAACATGTTAGCACAGGAGAAATAAACAACATAGAACACCTATTTGGGTGACTACTGGGGTTTGGCATGGTTCTACCTAGGGTAGGCTCCTAGGTCTCTCTATATGCGGTTTAGTTCTAAAGAAAAGGTACCTGAACCAGCAGATTCCTCAATCTTCACCCATTATAGGCTCAGACAGATCGAGTTCAGTTCAGAGGAATACATTTCCCTATGGCCATGCGAAAGTGAAAACCTCATGAAGACATAGGTACAGATGTATCCCGGAAGTAATCCACTAGCCCATGCGGAGGTGAAAACCTCACGAAGGCATAGTTTCTCACTCCCACTTAAAGGTGCGACCACAACAGTCATGCAATGCAATGTGTGCAAGAAAATAACAATCATATGCAATGACACAAATGTAACAAAAGGATCGTAATTTTCAAATCAAATTTTCAAATCGAATTTTCAAATTTCCGACAAAGGACAGAAAATAATCAATTTCACGGATTGACTTTCTTGGTATCCCCAGTGGAGTCGCCAAGCTGTCGAAACCATTTTTAATTTTTTTTTTAAAAATGGGGATCGACTTTAAAAACGAAAATGGAGTCGCCACCAATCTTTTTTCGAGGTGTGATCGGGTCACCTTGAAATTGATCATTTTAATAAAAAAAACATTTTGATTTATTAAAACAATAATTTTGGTCTACGAAATTCGAGAAGACGGGTTCGGGAGTCAGTTACGCACGAGGAAGGATTAGCACCCTCGTAACACCCAAAATTGGTACCTAATTGATTAATTATTGTCTTAATGTCGAAAATTTGAGAAAATTTTAAAATACGATCCTTTTTATTTAAAAAAAATGTTTGAATAAATTGAAATGGATGTTAAGACCCTTTTGTCCCGAAGTAATAAAATATCACATCCAGTACGTTAGGACACGACATTTTAAATCCTCGAAACTAAGCTTGTCTTTTGATTTTCAAAACTCATGTATTTAAATTTTAGAAGGATATTCGGTTATTTGGGTCAAGTGAAAAAATCGGAACCCAGTAAGTTAGGGCACAATTTCTCAAAATTCCAAACATAGAATATTGTCTATACTATTTTAGAAATCCTTACCTCAAGATAACAAGACGTCATATCCAATGAGTTAGGACACAACACCTCGAATTCCCGAGAATGAGCTTTTATTTGAAACTCATATGTTTTGATTTGAATTGGGTGCTCGATTACTTAGATTCAACGAGGAAAATTGGAACCCAGTAAGTTAGGGCACAATCTTCTCGAAGCTCTCAAATACGAGCATTTGGGGGAAAATTATTGCAATATTAAAACAATGTATAAATAAAAAATTTGATTAAAAAACGACAATATTAAAATACAAATAAACAATTTATAAAACACATAATGGCAATTATTTAAATACTAACATCAATAATCAAAGACCAAATAAGTTATACACAAAACATGTAATAGCCCGAATTAGACCCTAGTCGGAATAGTGGTTTCGAGACCATAAATTTGAGGTCGGAATAATATTCTAATATTATTTTTGGTGTCAATTATATGTGATATAGCCTGTGTGAAAATTCTGTGTGATAATTTTATCGACTGTGTGCCAAATTGTGAGAAATGACTTAATTGCATAAAGTGTAAAATGCTGTGTGCCGGTTGTTATATACTTAATTGTTGTTGGCTTTTTAAGGTGGAGGCCTTATTTTGTTAATAACCCATTTTTAAGATAGTGGATGGTTAAATGACTAGATAACCATAATGTAAATTTGTCTTATATGAAAAATAAAAGGGTAAAATTGGTATTAGATTATTAAGTTAATTTATAATAAAACAAAGCATCAAAATAAGCAATTTTCTATTCATCTTTGCACCGAATATTGAAGAAAGAAGAGAGGTTTAAGCTTTGGTAATTTCGGCTAGGAATTGGCTTGATTCAAGGTTAGATTTTGCTCGGTTTTATTAATTTCTAGGTTTTCGTAATCGTTGCTTTGTGCTCTACAAAACCCATGCTTAAATTTTACGAATTGATAATGTTTATGAAATGTGCCATTGATGAATGGTGAGCTTTGTGATGAGTGTTGGTGTTAAATGAAAGATATGTGTTTAATGAACATGTTTTGTTCTTGAATTTTTGATGAATTTAGCTAATTAGGGCTAAATTGAGAAAATAGCATTTTGAAGGTTTAAAATGTGAAATAAATGAAATGTGTGGGCTTGTATTAATATAGGGAGAATTCAGCTAGGCATGGGTGCAAGCTAATTATGTGTATTTGATAATTTTATGAATTAAGGACTAAAGTGTCGAAATGTGAAAATGTGAGGGCTATTTTGTAAAATGCCCTAAATATGTGTGTTTGGACTAAAATGAATGATTTGGTGATTGAATGGATTGAATTTGAATGTGTATAGACCAAGAAAGGACAGGTTCGGATCGAGATCGCCGCAAAGATAAAGTGCTCGATTAATCGACCGTTTCGATAGTTCGACATCCGAGGTAAGTTCGGATATAATACATGTTATTAAGATATGTTTTAGTATTATGGAATGAATAAGTATATGATTATGAGATTTGAGATGTTATGTGCAAAATTAAATTGGATGGCACTAAGTGTGCAGAATCGAAATCGAAACAGAGATGAATAGCACTGTGTGTGCAATGTTATGAAAGCTTCGGCTTATTGATTTGGCACTGTGTGTGCGATACCGAGATAACTCAGTTAAAAGAATAGGCACTAAGTGTGCAATGACGAATATGCTTCAATCATGTATATGGCCCTGGGTGCGCGATTAAATTAGACGAATATCAGAGGATGATCGACGAGTAATATTGAGCATTAAATAACTATGTGTTAGCTAAGGTATGTATTGAACCTTTGTGGTTGACGAGTTTATAGATAAAGCCATGAATGGATGAATGAGTATTTTAGCTATGGATGATATGGTATGAATATAAGAGAATTAAACTATGTGATGGTTTAATTATATACATTGGTTTGATCTGATGATATAATGGTATTGTATTTCGAACTTACTAAGCTTTGAAAGCTTACTGTGTGATTGTTTCTCTGTTTTATAGTGCCAGCAAAGCTAACTCGAATTCGGGAATCATCAGCATATCTATCACACTATCGGCAATCTAATTTGGTACTTTTAGAAAGATGTAAATAGATGAAATATTGCATGTATAGGCTAGAAGTTATGCTATGTTTTGGGAATGTTTAATCCTTGCCATGTGTGTTGGCTTGGAAGCGAAATGATGTTAACTTATGAATGAGTTATGTTTGTGATATGTGAAGTACATTTTAGTATGGCTTGGTGATAATGATATGTTTTTAAGTATGGTAAGATTAGTGAAGAATTAATGTCATAATAATATAATGATTTTGTGGATGAGTCATGCTTGATAATGTATGTGATTTGGTTGAGCAAGATGGTATATAAGTTGACATATTTAGTAATGAGGTTGTATGTGATGATATGATGATCACTTGTCATGAAATTGGTTGCTAAATTGTGTGTGGGATTATGCTTAAATGTGCTTGTAGGATTGACCTTTGTGTGGGTGGAAAATTGGCCTTGTAAATGGCCTATTTTGTCACACGGTTGTGGCACACGGGCGTGCCTAGTGACCGTGGGGGCTAAGTCGATGGTCGGGTTAAGAGTACACTGACCTTGACACACCTGGACGTGCTCGGTAGCCGTGTGATTTCAACAGGATCGACCATGGCCAAAGTACAAGGGCGTGCTTGGTGGCCGTGGAGCCAAGTCAGAATTGACCACGGCCAAGGTACACGGGCGTGCTTGGTGGCCGTAGAGTAAAGTCAGGTTTGAACACGGGGAAGACACACGGGGGTGTCCATCAGCCGTGGGAGGCACACGTCCTGCCCACACGGGCGTGTAACCCCTGAAACTTTGAAAAGTTTTAAATTTCTGAGAATTTCTGTATGTGTTCCGGTTTAGTCCCGACCCCTTTCTAACACGTGTTTAAGGTCTCGAAGACCTCCATAAGGGGCTATATACTTATGAATGATTATGTTTGATTGATGTTTGACTTTGTGTCGTGAAATTGTAATGAAACATTCTGATTGTCTGGTAATGCCTCTTAACTCTATTCAGGCGACGGTCTCGGGTTAGAGGTGTTACATTTTATTGGTATCAGAGCTACGATTTAGTCGATTCTCAGACTAACGTAGCGTGTGTGAGTCTAGCTATACATGCCATATATGAAATTGCGATAGTATGATGAATTCTGATAGTTATAAATGTGTTTTCGTATAGTAATGGATCCCGATCGAGCAGTTGCTGACGATATAGAGAGTAACGCGCCTGCTCCCGCTCAAGGGACACGCCACATCTAGGCCAAATGACGAGAGTGAGGAGGAGAGGCTAAGCAAGCCTTCTTCCGTATGATGAGTGAGTGGTTTTCGGAGTTCGTTCGAACGAATCTGACTGCTCCACAACCTTCACCCCCACAAGTTCCTGTTGTGGCACAAGTGATAGATCCGATTCGATTGAATAAACCTCCTGTGGATAAGATCCGAAAGTATGGGGCCAAAGAGTTTAGGGCCACAACTGACGACGATGTTGAGCGAGCTGATTTTTTGCTCGAGAACACAATTCAGGTATTTGATGAGATGTCGTTAACCCCTGATGAATGTATCAAGTGTGTAGTTTCTTTGTTGAGAGATACGACTTATAATTGGTGGAAAAAAATGACATCCGTGGTTCTGAGAGAGAGAACCACTTGGGATTTCTTTCAAGTTGAGTTTAGAAAGAAGTATATCAGTCAACGCTTCATTGATCGAAACGTAAAGAGTTCCTTGAATCTGAAACAAGGTCATTTGTCCGTTCTCGAATATGAGCGAGAATTCGTAAGATTGAGTCAATACGCGAGAATGTGTTTCAACCGGCTACTATGTGCAAACGCTTCATAGAGGATTGAATGAAGATATTAAATTGTTGGTTGGAATACTTGATATAAATGAATTTGTTGTGTTAGTTGAAAGAGCATGCAAAGTCGAGGAGCTTAGTAAAGAAAAGAAGAAAGCTGATTCTGAAGCTCGTGATGAAAGAAAAAGATCGATGAATAAGTTTTCTCAACCTTCGACGAAGATATTTAGAGATTCAAGCAATCGTTCAAATGCTTCGTTTGGACATCCAAGTAGAGATCGTTTCGAGACAAAGTCTTTGGTCCACGAACTCAAGCTCCGATTGAATCAAGTGTTGGCGGCGTTAAGAGTAACAAACCCGAGTGCGAGACAAAGTATGGAAGATGACATGTGGGAGAATGTCAAAAGTACAACAATATAGTTTGTTATAAATGTGGATCCCGAGATCATTTTATTCGAGATTGCCCAAAGATGGTCGAAGAGGAAAATGTTGTAATGAAAGACCGAGTAATGTGACCGCTAGAGGTAGACCACCCGAAACACCGAAAATGTGAGTGGAAGCCAAAGGGGACTACGACACACCTTGTGGTCGAGGCGAGAGCACTGCCCGAGCTTATGCTATACGTGCACGAGAGGAAGCATCATCTCCGCACGTCATCTCCTGTACTTTCACTTTATTTGATATCGATGTCATTGCATTGATAGATCCGGGATCTACTCATTCATATGTGTGTGTGAATCTAGTATCAAGTAAGACTCTACACTGTTGAGTCTCATCAATTTGTGATTAGAGTATCAAATCCCTTAGGCAAGTGTGTTTTGGTGGATAAGGTGTGCAATAATTGTCCATTGATGTTTCGGGATGTTTGTTTTCCAGTTAATTTGATATTACTACCATTCGATGAGTTTGACATAATTCTGGGTATGGATTGGCTTACTCTACATAATGCCATCGTGAATTGTAAAAGAAAGAGTATTGAGTTGAAAAGTCAGAATGGTGAGCTAGTTCGAATTGAATCCAATGATATGAAAGGATTACTAGCTGTTGTATCTGCGATGAAAGCTATGAACTATGTGAGAAAGGGTTGTGAAGCTTATTTGGCGTACGTGATTGATACAAAAGTGTTGGAAAAGAAAGTTGAATCTGTGCCTGTGGTATGTGAGTTTCCAGATGTGTTTCCTGAAGAGTTACCGGGATTACCTCCGATTTGAGAAGTCAAATTTGGTATTAAATTAGTGCCGGGGACCACTCCTATTTCGATAGCTCCGTATAGAATGGCACCAACAGAATTGAAAGAGTTAAAGTCTCGATTGCAGTGGGAGTTGGTCGATAGAGAGATTTGCACGACCGAGTTTCTCGCCCTGGGGTGCTCCTGTGTTATTCGTGAAAAAGAAAGACGGCAGGATGAGGATGTGTATTGATTACAAATAGTTGAGCAAAGTAATGATAAAGAACAAATATCCTTTGCCTCGTATTGATGATTTATTTGATCAGCTGAGAGGAGCTACAGTGTTTTCAAAGATAGATTTTAGATCAGGTTACTATAAGTTAAGAGTTAAAGAATCTGATGTGCCGAAAACTGCTTTCAGAACGAGGTACAGACATTACGAATTCTTAGTGATGCCTTTCGGACTAACAAATGCTCCTGCAGTGTTTATGGATCTGATGAATCGGATATTCAGACCGTATTTGGATCGCTTTGTAGTGGTGTTCATTGATGATATTTTGATTTATTCATGTGATGAGACGCAACATGCCGAGCATTTGAGAACTGTGCTACAAACTCTGCGTGAGAAACAGTTATATGCTAAGTTTAGTAAATGTGAATTTTGGTTGCGTGAAGTTGGTTTTCTGGGGCATATTGTGTCAGCTGTCGGGATACGAGTTGATCCTAGTAAAATCTCTGCTATATTAGAATGGAAGCCTCCGAGAAATGTGTCTGAAGTCCGTAGTTTTCTGGGACTAGCGGGAAATTATAGACGGTTTGTGAAAGGCTTCTCGATGATTACGACCCTGTTGACGAAGTTTCTACAGAAAGATGTTAGATTCGAGTGGTCAGAAAAATGCCATCAGAGTTTTGAATAATTGAAAGTGTTGTTGACAAAAGCACCAGTGTTGGTTCAACCTGAATCGGGCAAAGAATTCATAGTTTACAGTGATGCCTCGTTGAATGGTTTGGGCTGTGTGCTGATGCAAGAAGGTAAAGTCATTGCTTATGCTTCGAGGCAACTAAAGCCGCATGAAAAGAACTACCCAATGCACGACCTTGAATTGGCCGCGATTGTGTTCACATTAAAAATATGGCGTCATTATTTATTTGGTGAGAAGTGTCATATCTTTACAGATCACAAGAGTTTGAAGTACTTGATGACTCAGAAAGAATTGAATTTGCGACAGAGAAGATGGTTAGAGTTGTTGAAACATTACGAACTTGTGATAGATTACCACCCGGGTAAAGCTAATGTTGTAGCTGATGCTTTGAGTCGAAAGTCCATATGTGCTTTGCGAGCAATGAATGCTCAGAAAGATCTGTGTGATGATAGTGCGGTAATGGCGAGTTGAAAATAAAGCCGATGTTTGTACATCGATTTGTGATGCTCGTAAAAAAGTGATGTTGAAATGATGGCTAAACGAACTCAATGTGAATCGAATGCTGAATCAGAATTTTGAGTTGATAGTGATGATTGTTTGAGATTTAGAGATCGGATTTGTATTCCGAGAAATTCAGAGTTGATTCAAACGATTTTGAAAGAGGCTCATAATAGTCGATTAACTGTCCATCATGGGAGTACGAAAATGTAGAATGATCTGAAACAATTTTATTGGTGGCATGGTATGAAACGAGACATCTCTGACTTTGTGTCGAAATGTTTAATTTGTCAGCAAGTTAAAGTTGAACATCAAGTTCCGTCTGGATTATTGCAACCGATTATGATTCCTGAGTGGAAATGGGAAAGGATCACGATGGACTTTGTGTCGGGATTGCCTTTATCTCTGGGAAAGAAAGATGCAATTTGGGTGATAGTTGACAGATTGAAGAAATTAGCTCATTTTGTTCCGGTGAGAACAGATTATTCACTCGATAGATTGGCTGAAATGTATATTGCTGAGATTGTGAGATTGCACGGGGTGCCGCTATCTATTGTATTTGACAGAGATCCGAGACTTACCTCGCAATTTTGGAAGAAATTGCAAGAGGCTTTAGGCAAAAAATTATATTTCAGTACTGCGTTTCATCCGCAAACGGGTGGTCAGCCCGAGCAGATCATTCAGGTTCTTGAAGTTATGTTGAGATGCTGTATTCTTGAATTCAAAAGTGCGTGGGAAAAGCATTTACCGTTGATTGAGTTTGAGTACAACAATAGTTTTCAATCTAGCATTAAAATGGAACCATATGAGGCTCTCTACGGTCAAAAGTGTCGAACTCCATTGTATTGGACTGAGCTGAGTGAGAATAAGATTCACGGGGTTGATCTTATAAAAGAGACTGAGCAGAAAGTGAAAGTAATTCATGGCAGTTTGAAAGCGGCTTCAGATCGTCAGAAGTCTTATACAGATTTGAAACGAAAAGATATTGAATTTGAGGTGGGTGATAAAGTGTTTTTGAAAGTATCTCCGTGGAAGAAGATACTTCGATTTGGCCGGAAGGGCAAGCTGAGTCCGAGGTTCATTGGACCGTATGAGATTATTGAACGAGTTGGCTTGGTTGCTTACAGATTGATGTTGCCACCCGAGTTAGAAAAGATTCATAACGTGTTTCATGTGTCAATGCTTCGATGGTACAGATCAAACCCGTCTCATGTGATTGCTCCTACTGAGGTTGAGATCAAGTCAGACTTGTCGTATAGTGAAGAATCGATCCGAATTTTGGCACGAGAGACCAAAGAGTTGAGAAATAAGAAAATCTCTTTAGTGAAAGTATTGTGCCAAAAGCACGGAATTGAAGAGGCTACGTGGGAGCCTGAGAATGTTATGAGAGAGCAATATCCACAGCTATTCACCGGTAAGGTTTTCGGGGACGAAAATCCCTAAAGGGGGGAGAGTCGTAACAGCCCGAATTAGACCCTAGTTGGAATAGTGGTTTTGAGACCACAAATCTGAGGTCGGAATAATATTCTAATATTATTTTTGGTGTGAATTATATGTGATATAGCCTGTGTGAAAATTCTGTGTGATAATTTTATTGACTGTGTGTCAAATTGTGAGAAAGGACTTAATTGCATAAAGTGTAAAATGTTGTGTGCCGATTGTTATATACTTAATTGTTGTTGGCTTTTTAAGGTGGAGGCCTTATGTCATTAATAACCCATTTTAAGATAGTGGATGGTTAAATGACTAGATAACCATAATGTAAATTTGTCTTATATGACTAATAAAAGGGCAAAATTGGTATTAGATTATTAAGTTAATTTATAATAAAACAAAGCATCAAAATAAGCCATTTTTTATTCATCTTTGCACCGAATATTGAAGAAAGAAGAGAGGTTTTAAGCTTTGGTAATTTCGGCTAGGAATTGGCTTGATTCAAGGTTAGATTTTGCTCGGTTTTTATTAATTTCTACGTTTTCGTAATCGTTGCTTTGTGCTCTACAAAACCCATGCTTAAATTTTACGAATTGATAATGTTTATGAAATGTGCCATTGATGAAATAGTGAGCTTTGTGATTAGTGTTGGTGTTAAATGAAAGATATGTGTTTCATGAACATGTTTTGTTCTTGAATTTTTGATGAATTTAGCTAATTAGGGCTAAATTGAGAAAATAACATTTTGAAGGATTAAAATGTGAAATAAATGAAATGTGTGGGCTTGTATGAATATAGTGAGAATTCGGCTAGGCATGGGTGCAAGCTAATTATGTGTATTTGATGATTTTATGAATTAAGGACTAAAGTGTCAAAATGTGAAAATGTGAGGGCTATTTTGTAAAATGCCCTAAATATGTGTGTTTGGACTAAAATGAATGATTTGGTGATTGAATGGATTGAATTTGAATGTGTATATACCAAGAAAGGAGAGGTTCGGATCGAGATCGAGGCAAAGATAAAGTGCTCGATTAATCGATCGTTTTGATAGTTCGACATCCGAGGTAAGTTTGGATATAATACATGTTATTAAGAGATGTTATCTGCAAAATTAAATTGGATGGCACCAAGTGTGCGAAATCGAAATCGAAACAGAGATGAATAGCACTGTGTGTGCGATACCGAGATAAGTCGGTTAAAAGAATAGGCACTAAGTGTGCAATGACGAATATGCTTCAATCATGTATATGGCACTGGGTGTGCGATTAAATTAGACGAATATCAGAGGATGGTCGACGAGTAATATTGAGCATTAAATAACTATGTGTTAGCGAAGGTATGTATTGAACCTTTGTGGTTGACGAGTTTATAGATAAAGCCATGAATGGATGAATGAGTATTTTAGCTATGGATGATATGGTATGAATATAAGAGAATTGAACTATGTGATGGTTTAATTATATACATTGGTTTGATCTGATGATATAATGGTATTGTATTTCGAACTTACTAAGCTTTGAAAGCTTCTCAGGTGATTGTTTCTCTGTTTCTGATTGCCGCAAAGCTAGCTCGGATTCGAAATCGTCAGCATATCTATCACACTATCGGCAATCTAATTTGGTACTTTTGGAAAGATGTAAATAGATGAAATATGGCATGTATAGGCTAGAAGTTATGGTTTGTTTTGGGAATGTTTAATCCTTGCCATGTGAGTTTGCTTGGAAGCGAAATGATGTTAACTTATGAATGAGTTATGTTTATGATATGTGAAGTACATTTTGGTATGGCTTGGTGATAATGATATATTTTTAAGTATGGTAAGATTAGTGAAGAATTGATGTCATAATAATATAATGATTTTATGGATGAGTCATGCTTGATAATGTATGTGATTTGGTTGAGCAAGATGGTATATAAGTTGACATATTTAGTAATGAGGTTGTATGTGATGATATGATGACCACTTGTCATGAAATTGGTTGCTAAATTGTGTGTGGGATTATGCTTAAATGTGCTTGTAGGATTGACCCTTGTGTGGGTGGCAAATTGGCCTTGTAAATGGCCTATTTTGTCACACGGTTGTGGCACACGGGCGTGCCTAGTGACCGTGGGGGCTAAGTCAGTAGCTGGTTAAGAGTATACGGCCTTGACACACGGACGTACCTGCTAGCCGTGTGATTTCAACAGGATCGACCACGGCCAAAGTACAAGGGCGTGCTTGGTGGCCGTGGAGCCAAGTCGACTGACCACGGCCAAGGTACACGGCGTGCTTGGTGGCCGAGAGTAAAGTCGTTCGAACACGGGAAGACACACGGGGTGTCCATCACCGTGGAGGCACACGTCCCGCCCACACGGGCGTGTAACCCCAAACTTTGAAAAGTTTTAAATTTCGAGAATTTACAGATGTGTTCCGGTTTAGTCCCGACCCTTTCTAACACGTGTTTAAGGTCTCAAGACCTCCATAAGGGGCTATATACTTATGAATGATTATGTTTGATTGATGTTTGACTTTGTGTCGTGAAATTGTAATGAAACATTCGATTGTCCAGTAATGCCTCTTAACTCTATTCAAAGCGACGGTCTCGGGTTAGGGGTGTTATATTTTATTGGTATCGAGCTACGATTTAGTCGATTCTCGGACTAACGTAGCGTGTGTGTGTGAGTCTAGCTATACATGCCATATATGAAATTGCGATAGTATGATGAATTACGATAGTTATAAATGTGTTTTAGTATAGTAATGGATCCCGATCGAAAGCGATTCTTGTGATATAGAGAGTAACCCCGAAACTTTGAAAAGTTTTAAATTTCGAGAATTTCAGATGTGTTCCGGTTTGTCCCGACCCTTTCTAACACGTGTTTAAGGTCTCGAAGACCTCCATAAGGGACTATATACTTATGAATGATTATGTTTGATTGATATGTGACTTTGTGTCGTGAAATAGTAATGAAACGTTCTGATTGTTTGGCAATGCCTCTTAACTGTATTCCGGCGACGGTCTCGGGTTAGGGGTGTTACAAAACATTTTAAAAATAAATGGTATATAAAATAGATAGTAATATATAAAAATTTGCAGTTGATAATATATGGAAAAAATTAAAGCAAATAATCAAACAATTTAAAATGGATGATTTATAAAAACGAGTTTTTTTTTTAAATAAACAACATGTGTGACATTAAAAACAAATAAAGTATATAATTAATGGAAGAAAATAAAAGACTGATAAGAATGATTAAATGAATGAACATAAGTAAATAAGAAAGTTGACGAATAAATAAATGAATAAAAATAAAAAGAATAATTAATGATTAAGCAATTAAATGGATAGATAAAAAAAAAGTTAAAAAAAGCGCCTAAGTCAACCTAATTCTTACAATATGAGGATTCAACGAAATTCCACCACCTAAATCTAACTCAAACGAGAGCAACTCAAAAAGAAACGAAGATGAACGATTAACAAAATAAAAACAAGCCCCAGAAAATAAGAACGCAAGAGAGAGAGAGAGAGTGTAACACCCCAAACCCGGCCCAGACGTTACGGCCGAATCCGGCATGTCACATCAAACGATTGTATTCAATTACACGATCGTTTAAAAACCCTTCCTCGATTTAAGACTTTTTACCGTTTAAAAACCCAGAATTTCGTTACGTATCAAAACAAGATTTTCTTAAGGTTATTTTTTTCCTCGCAAACATGATATTGTTTTCAAAACATTTTTTGTAGTAGAAGATTGACTTTAAAAGTGTCGGAAACGTGATATTTGAAAACGGCAATTATTGTTTTTTTTTTAAAAACCGTGTTAAATTGTTTGGCAGTTCATAACTAAAAGAATCACCAATGAAAGTTAAAAGAAAATCCCAATGGCCATATTACATAAATTATTAACCTAGAAATAAAATAAAAATAAAATTAAGCCCAAAATTACTAAGTTTCGTTTATTAGCAAATCCGGCGTATGGCCACCTCCGAGTCCTCCGCAGCTCCAAATCCTCTAACGCTGGGGATTACCTGCACGGTTAAGAGAAAGGGGTGAGTTACGAGAACTCAGTGTGTAATCCCATATAACGGTCATAATCTGGGCCCGAGCCCATACGGTGTCAGTCTGGGCCTAAACCCTATTCGGTAACAAGCTGGGCCTAAGCCCCAATCATCTCAATGCAAGTGGATATGTACCCACCCCAATCCTATCCAACCGACTAACTCTCCACCCGTACCAACCAACACACCATGTGGGGACCATGTCAACCCACCCAACCAAAAGTCCCCAATAATGTAGTCAAGCTGCTAATAATGGTATATGCGGCTGAGCCACTAAATCGGTATGTAGCGATGCCACTCGAACGGTATGTGGCAGAGCCACTAGAACGGTACTTCCTCCAGTCAACAATCCCAACCCCATGCAATATGATATGAATGCAGTGTATCACAGTTATAAACAGATATATATAAAATCACATAAACGATATTTAGCTACCACCAAGGGTATAACGGTCATCTAGATATTTAGGGGTATAACGGTAACTTCACCTCTTGGGGGTATTTTGATAATTTACCCATCGAGGGTATTTCGGTAATTTACCCTCTAAGGGTATTTCGGTAATTTGTCATCCAACAGCCTTTCGGGAGGCCCATTGTCGCCTTGAGCGACACAGGTTCCCTTTTGGGTCACTACGGTGTAATTGGGCCTAAGTTCCAATTTCGGCACAAACGGGCCCACACGCTCGTGTGGCCCATTCAGCTCGTTTTCAGTCTCAGTTCTGCGAACTTCGCAGTTGTAGCAATCTTTTGGTACTTACCATCGGTTTCACTCATGTGGGCCCATTAACCCATTGGGCCCACTTAGCCCACTTTGGCTCAACAAGGCCCATTACAGCCTCAGTTTCACGAGAGCATTCATGACACTCTCAACGGTCTATCGCCACCACTAATGACTCGATTTATCACTACGAGCACTCGCATGCTCGAGTGATCTTGGTTTCTGTTACTCCACTTTTCGATATTTTGGCTTTTAGCCGATTCACGGAACAGTACCATAATAAACAGGCAAGGAGTGCGTTTACACACCTTGTTTACGATTGTGATTTGAAAACTTCCAAGGCACCTATGAAACATTTGATCAATAGTTAGTCTCTACCTCAGGTAAATCAAAATACTGATGTATTTAACTTTACAAGCCTTTCTTACCACGTGATACAACCTCCCTCAGTGCAACGGTAGTCGGCCCTATTCCGAGGTTAAAGAACACGAGTTCCTAGCATTAATCGATAAGAAGAACACGTTAGAACCACTACTCTAAAATAACTAAAGAAGCAGCCTTTCAGCCCCCGAAGAACCCAAACCGAAGATGAGAGGAAAACAACAAGTCTACATTCGGTTATAGCCACACTAACCAACCAATTGCAGAAGTTCGGAGACTAACAGAACGAAGAGGAGTACACGCTTAGGCCCTACTTCGGCAAGATAAGAATTGAATGGAAAAGAGAGGTTCGACACCAAGGGGTAATCCCCGTGAGAATAATGAAGGACAACGAAGAAAAGAGAGTGGAAGAGAGGAGGCTTATCAGTTCACGAATGGTCAAAAAGAATGTGAAGAGAAAAGAAAAATTGAGGAACGGAAGAAGAACTGCATTCGGCAGAGTCAAGACAGGAAAAAGAAGAAAAGAAGCGAATCCGAAATACTTGAGAACAAAATACCTCAAATGCAAAAACTCTCCAAAAGAACCCAAAGAAATTCGGCACACTCAAAAGCCAACAAAAGTTTCGGTTTCTACACTTACACCAAATGATTGAAAATTCTATCCAAGAGCCCTCTTCAGCCGAAATTCCCCTTAGCTAGACCCCCACTTTCGGCCAACACCTCCCACACCCATCAACTCCTTGATTTTCTCCCCTTTTTCCTCCTACAATTCCTCTCATTCATCCATTTGAACCGTTTGACCAATTCTCCAACTCCCATTGAAGAGTTTGATCCAAACTCTGCTTCCTTCCCTCTCAAGCAACAAAATAAAATTCTTTATTTGCCACCTGAGGGATTCGAACCCCTCCCCTCCTGGTTCTCTACTTGACGCCACACCACCACACCACATGCTCCACTTGTGTTAGTAAAACACACGCAATTTACTTAAGTCCTACTTCCCACAGGCCTCTCCCACTAAAGGGCCAAAAACTAAAATTTTTCCTAGGCTCAGACTCGAACCCAGGCCTCCCTAGAACCCCCAAATACACTCAAGTAACCAGCTGAGCAAGCACAACATGCAATTAAGCAAAAATTTACAACCCCTAACTTTTGGGATGTTACAATTCTACCCCCTTAAAGAAATTTCGGCCTCGAAATTTACCTGATTAGAAGAGATGAGGGTGCTGTTGTCGCATCGCCTCCTCAGGCTCCCACGTGGCTTCCTCTGAACCGTGATTACGCCACAACACTTTGAATAATGGAACAGATTTCCTTCTCAGCACCTTAACATCACGATCCACAATCTGCACCAGTTCTTCCTCAAAAGTCTGGTCAGGTCTAACCTCGATCTCTTCCACCGGCACTATATGAGAAGGATCTGAATGGTAGCGCCTCAACATAGAGACGTGGAATACATTATGGATACGACTTAACTCAGGAGGCAGTTCCAGCTGATAGGCGACCGGTCCCACACGCATTACTATCTGGTAAGGTCCGATAAATCTAGGGCTCAGCTTGCCCTTTCGCCCAAACCTCAGAATCTTCTTCCAAGGTGAGACTTTCAAGAAAACATAATCTCCCACCGAGTACTCAATCTCTTTACGCTTTAAATCAGCGTACGACTTCTGCTTGTCAGACGCTTCTTTTAACCGACCCCGGATCAACTTCACTTTCTCCTCAGTTTCAAAAATTAGCTCTGGACCTAATAGTCGTCGCTCACCCAATTCTGTCCAACAAGTAGGGGTACGACACCTACGACCATACAATGCCTCGTATGGTGCCATCTGAATACTAGATTGGTAACTGTTGTTGTAAGCAAATTCTTCCAACGACAAATAGTCTTCCCAACTACCTTTGAAATCAATCATACAGCTCATTAACATGTCTTCCAAAATATGAATTACCCTTTCCGACTGACCATCAGTCTGCGGATGAAACGCTATGCTGAAATCCAACCTCGTACCCAAGGCTTCGTGTAACACTCTCCAGAATCGCGATGTGAATCTGGGGTCCCTGTCCGAGATGATAGACACTGGTACCCCATGTAACCTCACAATTTCAGCCACATATAGCTTGGCCAACTTCTGCAACGAGTAGTCAGTGCGAACTGGTATGAAGTGGGCGGACTTAGTCAGTCGATCAACAATAACCCATATCGAATCCTTCTTAGTAGGCGTCAGGGGTAGCCCACTAACGAAATCCATGGTTATCCTCTCCCACTTTCAGAGTGGAATTTTCATAGGTTGCAGTAATCCAGAAGGTAGTTGATGCTCAGCCTTCACTTGCTGACATGTCAAACACGTACCTACAAGGTCGGTAATCTCACGCTTAAGCCCTGGCCACCAGTATAGTTCACGCAGATCTCGGTATAATTTGTTTCCACCGGGATGCATAGTGTATGGGCTACTATGCGCCTCCCGCAGAATCGACTGTCTTAACTCAGAGTCCCTCGATACACAAACTCTTCCACGGAAACATAATACTCCTTCACTATTCAGCTCAAAATCCACAGTCTCTCCGTTCTTCACCTGCTGAAAATGAGAAACCAACGACTCATCCAATAACTGCTTCTCTTTAATTTGATTAATCCAAGTCAATTTTACTTGCAGTTCCGCCAACAAAATATCATCCTCAAATAGACTAAGACGAGCAAACATTGCTCTTAGATCAGACACAACCTTACGGCTCAGTGCATCCGCTACCACGTTAGCTTTTCCCGGATGGTACTCAATCGAACAATCATAATCCTTAAGCAACTCTATCCATCTTCGTTGCCTAAGATTCACCTCCTTCTGGGTAAGAAGGTACTTAAGACTCTTATGGTCGGTATAGATGATCGACTTCTCCCCGTACAAGTAATGTCTCCAAATCTTTAGTGCGAACACTACCGCAGCTAATTCCAAGTCATGAGTGGGTAGTTCACCTCGTGCGGCCTAAGCTGACGAGATGCATACGCCACCACCTTCCCCTCCTGCATTAGCACACAACCCAAACCCGTGTGCGATGCATCACAGTAGACAACGAATTCTTTTCCAGCCTCTGGCTATATCAATACTGGGGCTTCAGTCAGAATCTTCTTCAATTTCTCAAAACTCTCCTGCTGTTTATCAGTCCAAACAAATGATACTCCCTTACGAAGTAGCTTAGTTAGGGGTGCAGCGATCAATGAAAACCCCTCAACGAACCGTCTGTAGTACCCAGCAAGACCTAGAAAACTTTAGATCTCAGATACTGACTTCGGTGGCTTCCAATCCAATACAGCCTCAAATTTTTGAGGATCAACCCTAATCCCCTCGGCAGACACGACATGACCCAAAAATGTCACCTCACGCAGCCAAAACTCGCACTTGCTGAATTTGGCATAAAGCTGCTTTTCTCTCGATATTGCGAGTACAATCTAAAGATGTGAGTCATGCTCCTCCTCGGTTCTTGAGTACACCAGAATATCATCTATAAACACCACCACGAACCGGTCTAGATAGGGTTTGAAGACCCAGTTCATCATATCTATGAAAGCAGCTGGTGCATTCGTTAACCCAAACGGCATGACCAAAAACTCGTAGTGTCCATAACGAGTCCTAAACACTGTCTGGAACACATCTGCCTCCTTAACCCTTAACTAATGGTACCCCAACCTTAGATCTATCTTAGAGAAAACCGAAGCTCCTCGCAGCTGATCAAATAGATCGTCTATCCTTGGTAGCGGGTACTTGTTCTTGATCGTTAGCTTGTTCAACTGATGGTAGTCAATACACATGCGCATTGACCCATCCTTCTTCTTCATGAACAGTATCGGTGCTCCCCACGATGACACACTCGGTCAGATGAATCCTCGATCCAGTAGCTCTTTGATTTGAGCCTTTAATTCAACCAGCTCCTTCGGTGCCATCCTGGAAGGGGCGATGGACACCGGAGTCGTCCCCGGTAGGAGCTCAATGCCGAATTTGACCTCACGGTTTCGAGGCAACCCCAGAAGCTCTTTTAGGGAATACATCCGGAAATTCCTTTACGATCCTGACATCCCCAACAGACAAACCCCTAGCATCAGACGTGCTGACATAAGCTAGGAACGCCTCGCAACCTTTGCGAACCAGCTTTTCGGCCCCTAATGCTGAGATTACGTTGGACAAATAGTCCCTTCTCTCTCCTACCACGATCACTTCCTCATCCTCTGAAGACTTTAATACCATACATTTCGCAGCGCAATCCAAATTCGCACAGTGTTTTACTAACCAGTCCATGCCCAGAATGAGATCAAACTCGCCAAACGGAAGTTCCATCAAATTCGCCAGAAAGACAACCCCTTGAACCTCTAGAGGCACATCTCTAAACAGCTTATTCACTACAACAGACTGTCCTAAAGGAATAATCACCGACATCTCTTTATCAGCAAGTTCGAATTGTATACCCAAAGTTCCAGACACAGTACATGTAACATACGAGTGCGTCGACCCAATATCAATTAAAGCAATACATGGTACATTATGAATGAGGAACGTACCAGTTATGATGTCAGGTGCGTCGCCATCCTCCCGACACCGAGCAGCATAAACCAACCCTGGCTGTCTCGCCTCTGTATTACCAGTACCTCTCCCCGGTGCTCCACGACCTCGTCCTAACCCATTTCCTCCTCTGGGTGGACCACGGCCCCTCGGTGGCTGCTGACCACCTCTCACTGGCTGCACATAGCCCTGACCGGCTGCTTGCGTCTGAACAGGCTCCTGAGTACAGTTTCTAAACTGATGATCCTTGGACCCACATCTGAAACACCCCCCGGTGCTTCTCTAACACTCTCCTGAATGAGGTCTCCTACACTCAACACAAGGTTGCGGTCACCTAGCAACAACTGGAACCCCAACTCGAGCTGACCCATCAAACCTAGGCCTCTTATGAAATCCACCTGAAGAACTTGAAGGCCCAAAATTCCTCTTATTCCTGCCCCTTTCCTTTTCACGGTTCTGACACTCAGAGCGTTTTACATCCTCGGCAATCTTTGCCTTTTCAATTAGGGCAGCAAAATCCCTCTCCCTCTGCGGGGCTATCAGTACTCGCAACTCATCTCGAAGACCATTCTCAAACCGTACGCAGTGCTCATACTTAGTCGCGACTATGCCCCGAGCATACCGGCTCAACCGTATAAATTCTACCGCGTATTCCGCTACCGATTTGTTCCCCTGTACCAGATTCAAAAATTCCTTTCTACGGGCGTCCACATAACTTGCCCCAACATATTTTCCCTGGAAGGCCGTCTTAAAGAAATCCCATGTTAATCGGTCGGCCTGTGTGCCTTCTCTCACGGTAAGCCACCATTGGTATGCCTCATCTCGCAGTAAAGACACTACTCCCTTCAGCTTTTGTTCCACTGTGCAGTCAAGGTCATCCATGATCCGCTCAACCGCCTCCAACCAATACTCCGCTACGTTTGGGGCTACACCAGAGATACCCCTAAAAATTTCTGCCCCGTTTGACCAAAGTCGCTCAGAAATTGACCCCCGGGCCACTGACCCAGTACTCGCTCCAACAACCCTTTCCAAAACCCGTAACATCGCTTGAGACAGAGCATCATCCCTACCGGCTCGGTCATGAGACCCCGTCTCAGTTACTGGTGATGCCGGCGCTTCCCTTTCAAGCATATGCCCTGACGCTGAAGACCCATCCCTAGCACCATGGCCTCTACCACGGCCTCGTGTACCCCTTCCGCGACCTCTTATACTCATATCGATGTAACATATTAATATGTTTAAGAGTTTTATGAATTAGCTTATAGTTCTCATGATTATTAACAGATGTTTTATGAAGAACAGTAATAAGAGTTGTTTTCGCAGATCGAGTATACTAAAGTTTCAGTCTCTTATAGACTTGGTTTCTACAACTAAGGAGTTCAGTAAACTACTACTATCCATAATAGTTTCTTAGTACAGTCATATCAGCATATAACAAAGTATAAGGTCAGGAAACTTATGAATTTGGTGCCGGAGACTCGGTGTGCCATACTTTTAGTAATGCTATCATTTCCCAAGTTAAAAATTTAAACAAAGTAGAAAAATTTTTGAAACCCATTCCACAGCCGAATTTTGCAACCTGGCTCTGATACCGCTAAATGTAACACCCCAAACCTGGCCCAGACGTTACGGCCAAATCTGCATGTCACATCAAACGATTGTATTCAACTACACGATCGTTTAAAAACCCTTCCGCGATTTAAGACTTTTTACCGTTTAAAAACCCAGAATTTTGTTACGTATCAAAATAAGATTTTCTTAAGGTTATTTTTTTCCTCGCAAACATGATATTATTTTCAAAACATTGTTTGTAGAAAAAGATTGACTTGAAAAGTTGCAGAAACGTGATATTTCAAAACTATAATTATTGTTGTTTTTTTTTTAAAAAAACTGTGTTAAATTGTTTGGCAATTCATAACTAAAAGAATTACCAATGAAAGTTAAAAGAAAATCCCAATGGCCATATTACATAAATTATTAACCCAGAAATAAAATAAAAATAAAAATAAGCCCAAAATTACTAAGTTCCGTTTATTAGCAAATCCGGCGTATGGCCACCTCTGAGTCCTCCGCAGCTCTAAATCCTCTAACGCTGGGGATTACCTGCACGATTAAGAGAAAGGGGTGAGTTATGAGAACACAATGTGTAATCCCCTATAACAGTCATAATCTGGGCCCGAGCCCATACGGTGTTGGTCTGGGCCTAAGCCCTATTCGGTAACAAGCTGGGCCTAAGCCCCAATCATCTCAATGCAAGTGGATATGTACCCACCCCAATCCTATCCAACCGACTAACTCTCCACCCGTACCAACCAACACACCATGTGAGGACCATGTCAACCCACCCAGCCAAAACTCTCCAATAATGAAGTCAAGCTGCTACTAACGGTATATGTGGCTGAGCCACTAAATCGGTATGTGGCGATGCCACTCGAACGGTATGTGGCAGAGCCACTAGAACGGTACTTCCTCCAGTCAACAATCCCAACCCCATGTAATATGATATGATTGCAATGTATCACAGTTATAAACAGTTATATATAAAACCACATAAATGATATTTAGCTACCACCAAGGGTATAACGGTCATCTAGATATTTAAGGGTATAACGGTAACTTCACCTCTTGGGAGTATTTTGGTAATTTACCCTCTAAGGGTATTTCGGTAATTTGTCATCCAACAGCCTTTCGAGAGGCCCATTGTCGCCTCGAGCGACACAGGTTCCTTTTTGGGTCACTACGGTGTAATTGGGCCTAAGTTCCAATTTTGGCCCAAACGGGCCCACACGCTCGTGTGGCCCATTAAGCTCGTTTTCGGTCTCAGTTCTGCGAACCTCACAGTCGCAGCAATCTTTCGGTACTTACCATCGATTTCACTCATGTGGGCCCGTTAACCTATTGGGCCCACTTAGCCCACTTCGGCTCAACAAGGCCCATTACAGCCTCAGTTTCACGAGAGCGTTCATGACACTCTCAACGGTCTATCGCCACCAGTAATGACTCGGTTTATCACTACGAGCTCTCGCATGCTTGAGTGATCTTGGTTGCCGTTACTTTGGCTTTTCGGTATTTCGGCTTTTAGCCGATTCATGGAACAGTACCATAATAAACAAGCAAGGAGTGCGTTTACACACCTTGTTTACAATTGTGATTTGAAAACTTCCAAGCCACCTATGAGACATTTGATCAATAGTTAGTCTCTACCTCAGGTAAATCAAAATACTAATGTATTTAACCTAACAAGCCTTTCTTACCACGTGATACAACCTCCCTCAGCGCAGCGGTGATCGGCCCTATTCTGAGGTTAAAGAACACGAGTTCCTAGCATTAATCGATAAGAAAAACACGTTAGAACCGCTACTCTAAAATAACTAAAGAAGAAGCCTTTCAGCCCCCGAAGAACCCAAACCGAAGATGAGAGGAAAACAACAAGCCTACATTCGGTTATAGCCACACTTACCAACCAATTGCAGAAGTTCGGAGACTAACAGAACGAAGAGGAGTACACGCTTAGGCCCTACTTCGGCCAGATAAGAACTGAATGGAAAAGAGAGGTTCAGCACCAAGGGGTAATCCCCGTGAGAATAATGAAGGACAACGAAGAAAAGAGAGTGGAAGAGAGGAGGCTTATCAGTTCACGAATGGTCAAAAAGAATGTGAAGAGAAAAGAAAAATTGAGGAACGGAAGAAGAACTGAATTCGGTAGAGTCAAGACAGGAAAAAGAAGAAAAGAAACGGATCCAAAATACTTGAGAACAAAATACCTCAAATGCAAAAACTCTCCAAAAGAACCCAAAGAAATTTGGCACACTCAAAAGCCAACAAAAGTTTCGGTTTCTACACTTACACCAAATGATCGAAAATGCTATCCAAGAGCCCTCTTCAGCCGAAATTCCCCTTAGCTAGACCCCCACTTTCGGCCAACACCTCTCACACCCATCAACTCCTTGATTTTCTCGCTTTTTTTCCTCCTACAATTCCTCTCCTTCATCTATTTGAACAGTTTGACCAATTCGCCAACTCCCATTGAAGAGTTTGATCCAAACTCTGCTTCCTTCCCTCTCAAGCCACAAAATAAAATTCTTTATTTGACACCTGAGGGATTTGAACCCCTCCCCTTCTGGTTCTCCACTTGACGCAACACCACCACACCACATGCTCCACTTGTGTTAGTAAAACACACGCAATTTACTTAAGTCCGACTTCCCACAGCCCTCTCCCTCTAAAGGGCCAAAAACTAAAATTTTTCCTAGGCTCAGACTCGAACCCAGGCCTTCCTAGAACCCCCAAATACACTCAAATAACCAGCTGAGCAAGCATAACATGCAATTAAGCAAAAATTTACAACCCCTAACTTTTGGGATGTTACAGAGAGATTTGTGTGAATACTCTCAAGAATTTTTATTGCTCAAAACTCCCGCCCTTTACAATGAAGGGAGAGGCCTCTATTTATAGTTGAGCCTCCCCAAATCCAACGGTACTGGTCAATTACATCAACGACTAAGATTAAAAGGTATCTACAAATTAAATCTCTAAGATTAAAAAATCATATCTTCTAAGATTGCATATCATATATAAGATTGCATATCCTTGAAGATTGTGTTTCCATATACGTCAAGCTTGTAGATGGACCTTCAATCTTTTCAAGTAATGGGCCATTCCGATCGGGCCAAATGATATATTTTAGACTGGACTTGAACTTTGTTTTATTATTTTGGGTTTATTATTTTTGTATGGGCCCGGGCTAAATTGGCCTATTACACATATAACATATATTTCACATTATATAGCATTCATATCAGAAATTAATCATGATGTCCCTTATATGAGCCCTCGAGGCCCAAAATATACATTTGAATCAAGTCAGGACTAAACCGGGTACTCAAAATTTTTTTCGAAAAACATCAAAATTTTGCCTAGGTGCAGGGGACACACACTTGTGTGGTCAGGCCATGTGGCTCACACGGTCAAGAGACACGCCCATGTCTTAAGCCGTGTGGGCATTCAAAATAGGGCACACGATCGTGTCCCAAACTGTGTGCAAATTTGGGAGCATTCTGACTTGGGTCACATGGTCAAGCCACACGCCCGTGTGCTAGGCCGTGTGAGCATATTGACTTGCATTAAATAGGTGCAGAGGTCACACGGCCAAGTCACACACCCGTGTGCCAGGCCGTGTGATCAATTTTGAGCATTCTGTTTTGAAATTTTTAAGCTGCAGGGGACACATGGCCAAAACACACGCCCATGTGCTAGGCCGTGTGTCACACACGGTTGAGACAGACGCCTGTGTCTCTGCCCGTGTTGACGAAAATAGGCCATTTTCAAGCCACATTTCTCACCCAAAATTTGCCTTCCACCTACATTAACACTTCAACACATTCACAAGCCAATACAAGACATTTAAATCAAGCCAAAATTAAGTCTTATGCATGACATATCATCATATATGATCAAGTATCTAACTTACCAAATTGATCAAAATCATATGTATGCTTATTTATATCAAACATACTAGCTCAATTCAATCATCAACATATCAATAGATTATCCATCACTCAAACATATCAAACACACAACAAGCATGATAAAATCACACATATATACACATCAAAATATGTCCAACTCAAGCCATTCCAATGGTTAATTACAACTCAAACATTTACATGCCAACATTGGCTAATTAACCTATACATGCCATTATAACCAAAATAATTTTTGTATTTATATAAAATGATTCGATGGATAGTGTGAGATATCTACGCCAAGCTTCCAATCCAACGAGCTTCTGAATTTCTATAAAACAGGGAAAATGAAACAAAGTAAGCTTTAAAGCTTAGTAAGTTTGTATAACATGAAATTTAACTTACCATTTATCATTTAAGGTAAGCAAACTAAATATCCTCAAACCAATTTAGCCAATTGCCTAACACATATCCTCAACCATCATGTTAGTCATGTATTTCATAGAAATATCAAGAAATGTCATTGGATTACCCCTTACGCCAAGTAAGAAGGACTCAGTTTGGGTGATTGTGGATCGTCTGACTAAGTCAGCTCATTTCATTCCGGTAAGGGTAGATTACTCACTTCAGAAGTTAGCTAAGTTGTATGTGGCGGAGATAGTAAGGTTGCATGGTGTACCAATGTCGATCATCTCAGACAGAGATCCTAGATTTATGTCGAGGTTTTGGAGAGCGTTACATCAAGCTTTGGGTACGCGGTTGGATTTTAGTACGGCATTTCATCCACGATCGACGCGTGACGGAAATAGTTATCTGATTTTAGAGGATATGTTGAGAGGTTGTGTTTTAGATTTGAGCGGTGGGAAGAGTTTTTTCCATTAGCTGAATTCGCATACAACAATAGTTATCAGGCAAGCATTAAGATGGCACCATATGAGGCGTTATATGGTAGGAAGTGTCGCACACCTACATGCTGGACAAAGAGTTGGGTGAGCGTCGGATGTTAGGACCGAGTTGGTTGTAGAGGCGAGGATAAGGTTAAGATAATTCAGCTCATCTCAAGGAAGCTTGGATAGGCGAAGTCGATCTGCCGATCTCAAGCGGAGGATATAGAGTTTTCCGTGGGTGACAAGGTTTTTCCAAGGTCTCACCATGGAAGAAAGTGTTAAGATTTGGGAGAAAAGGCAAGTTAAGTCCAAGGTTTATTGGGCCGTATAAGGTGTTGAGACGAGTGGGACCAATAGCCTATCAGCTCGAGTTGCCATCAGAGCTGAGTCAGATACATGATGTGTTCCATGTCTCCATGCTTAAACGCTATCGTTCTGATCCATCGCATGTCGTGGCGATGAGAGGAAATAGAGGTGAGTCCAGATCTGACGGTGGAAGAGGAACCAGTGCAGATTCTAGATCGAGATGTGAAAGTGTTGCGCAGGAAGTCAGTTCCATTAGTGAAGGTATTATGGCGGAACCATGGCGTAGAAGAAGCTACGTGGGAACCGGAGGATGTGATGAGACAGTAGTTTCCTCAACTCTTTTGATCAGGTAATTTCGAGGACGAAATTTTCTTAAGGGGGTAGAATGGTAACATCCTAAAAATTAGAATATCATCTTGTTATTTGTGTTGGCTCGGGTATGAATTTTGTGTGTTAGCATAGTCTTGAGAAGGCTTGATTTTATTTATGAAGCTAGAATAATTCTTAGTATTAAAATTTAGTGAAGTGGATTAGGTGAACTTGACACTTAAGTTAATTTAAGTGTTAAATTTAGCACATGAGGAGTTGTGGCAAGGTGGATAGGACGCATGAATGGTTGTTTGAGGGGAGTGGTTCGAATAGCATGGAGTGCATTTTGAAGACTTTATTTTTATGCACCTTTACATTAAGTGTCGGCCAAGCTTTACATATGGTAAGTTGGACTTTAATTTTTTTTTATGGCAAGTTGAATAATAGATTATGAAAGCTTGAACTTTGGGAAAGGAATCATATGGATTAAGGAAGGATAAGGGGGCATAAGGCTTGGATTAAGGATGAGTTTTTGGAAGCTTTTTAATGGCAATCTAGTCCATGTATGTGGACGGCATATTGATCCAGGGGGTTAACCGAATTTGTTGAAGGTTTGGTAGGTTGGTAGTTTGTTAGTAAAAACTTCCTAAGCATTTGAGCATTTTTTCTTTTTCTCCACAAACACTCTCCCTAGCCGAATGTGTTCTTGGCAATAAGGTAAAATTTTGTTTTGGTATTGGTATTATTCATTGTTTTGTGTCTAGCCAAAAAACCCTTTTGGAGCCATGCCAATTTCCCTAGTACACCATATTGAGTAAAACCAAAACCACCATTGTACTTGGCCGAACCTCTCTTGTTCTCATCCTTCTTTTTCATTCTTTTCATATTTGTTCAAAACCCACATTTCTTCTTTTACTTTCTTTTGCCGAATCCTCCTCCTCCTCCCCATTCTCTTTTCTTTCTTCCACTTTTGCTCAAAGTTGAAAGCATCCCTCTCCCATTCTATTTTTTTCGCTCCTTTCTCTTCTTTCTTCTATTGCCGAATCCTCTTTCTTCTATTTTCACTTTTCTTTTTCTTTCTCTTTATCCACTCTAGTCGAATTCATTTGATTGTCTTCTATCCACCATAGCCGAATCTTCTTTCTCTCTTCTGGTGTTATTTTGGCCGAATATCAACAAGGGTAGATTTTCTTTGGGTTCATCTATAATCGGTTTTGAAGATAGGTAAGTGTATTGGCCGAATTTCCTTATTCCTTTTCTTTTCTCTCTATCGTTTCTCATGAGGACAAAAGCCAAATTTTGAGCATTTGTTAGTAAGGTTCTAACCATAGGAACCGATTTTCTTCTAGACTCTTCGGGACTTTGGAAGCAATCGATCTAAGCCTCAATTCTCTGACAATCGATTTTGGTAAGTCAAGAGTAAGGATTTTGTTAGTTATACGATATTTCACCCTTCAAAATTTTGTGGTATGGCCGAATGGTCTATGTTATTAATCTAAGTATTGGCCGAATGTAGGACAAGGAGATCTAGTACGATAGATCGGGTCTTCGGGATTTAGTGATTTTGTTAGTGACAGGTGTGTATCTTACACACTTTATAATTCGGTAATATGTATTTATTTATATACTAATCATGTTATTAAAGTTGGAAATCTGAGATCTTGATATGATACCGTAAGGGTATGAGCAATGAATCGGGTAAGTCCGTTTCGATATGAATTTTGCAATATGATGCATGATGATATGAATTATGATATATTTGCTAAGTGAATTCTAATAAAGTATAATGGCATGATTTGTTTAAATGTTACATTGGTTTGGGTGATATGAGAGGAGGGGAAGGATTTGATATCCGTGTCTTTGGGACACCAGAGGTTTGGCACCTCCAAAGGTTTGGTACCACGCTTATTTCGTGTCTTTGGGACACCAAAGGTTTGGCACCTCATAGCGACTCATCCTAGTGGCTTAGTACCACAATGGATTGGCCCCACATTCGATATTATGGGATCGTCGCGGTGATTTGGTATCACACGTGGGTTGGCCCCACAACTTTATTATTCGTGACTTTGGGTCACCAAAGTGGTTTGGCACCACAATATTGGATATCGTGACTTTGGGTCACCAGTGGTTTAGCACCACCAGGTGGTTTGGTACCACACAGGTAGAAAAGGGAGTTATGGATGGCTAGGTTTGGGTGCATTATATTTATATACCGCTTGGTTATAAATTGTGTAAGTATGATGTATTAATCGGGGAATGGATATATGCACTTTGAGTCTTGGTGACTCACCTTCTCCTTATCTTTTCAGGTGATTCATAGATCGCGGATGAGGAGCCGGGTAGACTCGAGGTGGCCATGCATTAAATAAATTCGGTTCTATATGAACTTTGGTTTGGATACTTTACTTTATTTAAATTTGGTTCTATTTTTATTTTGGGTTTGTAATAAGGTCATTTAAATTACGTTTTTGGATTATTTATATGCTTTGGATTTATTCTAAACATGATTAAGTATATCACTTGATTAATTTAATAATATGAGCGCAAGGTTTTCTAAACTACAAGTCGTAATGGTTTTCAATCCCTACCATCGGGTAATACAAATCTCTTGTTAATAAATGGCAACTTAAGTGTTTTCGATAACTCATACTATTTTTCAAAAGTTAAGTTTCCAAATTTCAATTAGAAACGGTTTTTAAAATAATCGCTTGGGTTTCTTTAAAAATTATAAAAGGTTTTCTAATCTATGGATTTGCAACATAGTTTTAAAGATTTATTTACGAATTTCAAGTAAATTATTAGTTTTAAATGTATTATACACTGATTTCTACAAACATAGAACAACAAAGAGTTTTTCACTAAAATTTAATCGTTAACTCAATTTTTTAAAACGTTTTCCTTCGTGGCATGCCGGTTCGGTTGTGTCGTATTGACCGGTGCAGAGTGTTACAAATTGGTATCGAGCCAAGTTCAAAAGCTCTAGTGTGGCCCGAGGCCCAAAATGATTTAAAGTATGGTCTTAAAATGTTTTGTTTAAATTTATATGGTTGGAAAGGCATGGCACCGAGTCTTCTTGCACCGATCCGCCTGTAAGTATCTCAAACTGTTGCTTTTGATGATATGATTATAATGATGATGGCATGACCGTATAGTAATAGAAACTACTCTAGAGACCCAAAACTATAGGTTGAATGTACTCATAAAACAACCTCTTATTAAATTTTTTTCATAAAGCGTAGCTTTAAAGAAAGTGGAATAATGACTAATGCATAACACTTTTAAATCGGATAAGTCGAGACTTTGGACATGAGTACTCGAGGCCGGGTCATATTACTCGTGGACGCCAGTCGGTAGGATGGTCGTGGTGCGAGCCGGTGAGGTCCAGTCAGGATCCGAAAATGAGGTACCACCACCCCACCACCACGGTTGGAATTGAGTATCGAGGATCAAACGGGGGATGATGCAGTATCTTAGGCGATGCTGCGAGTTCTTGAGAGGGTAGCTGGAATAGGTGGAGGCGCGGGAGTTCGAAAATCCGTATCTGAGCGACTCCGAGCTAATGGAGCCGAGGTATTTCGAGGTGTTTCGGTGTGGCTCCCAAAGATCTGCAGAGTATTGGTTAGAGGCAACGGAGCGAATCATGGATGACTTGGATCTGAATGCTGAGGAAAAGTTGAAAGGGATAGTGTCGCTTCTTCGGGATGAGTCATATCAGTGGTGGCTCACGGTGCGGAATAGTACTGCAGCGGAGGATCTCACTTGGGATTATTTTAAGGCAGCGTATCAGAAGAAATATGTTGGGTCTAGTTACATTGATGCGCAGCGTAAGGCATTTCTGAGTTTGGTCCAGGGGAGTAAGTCCATATCAGAATATGAGGCAGAATTTTTAAGATTGAGCCGGTATGCTGGAGGTATCATGGCTTCAGAGCACGAGCGATGTGTCCGGTTCGAAGATGGATTGAGGGACGAGCTGAGATTGCTGATTGCTCCACATCGAGCGAGAGTTTGCCGCGCTAATTGAAAAGACTAAGATAGTTGAAGGGATAAAGGAATGCATGAAGCGAGTCACAACAGAATAAACATAAGAGAGGTTTTGGATCATCCGGGTCAGCCGGTAATTCTCAGAAGAGGGTTAGGCAGAGTGGGCTGAATCAATTTGGGAGGCCTGTTACTACTAATCAGGGACCAGCACAGTGTAACCGATGTAGAAAATTTCATTGGGGCGAATGTTGGGCCGAGGAGGAAAGGATGTTTTGACCGTGGCTCATTTGATCATCGTGTGAGGGACTATCCACGTAAGCTAGCCGAATCGATCCCGAGGTCAAGGTCGTGCTCGATTCGAGAAATGAGGGACCGTCACCATAGAGAGGTCGTGGTAATGGTAGAGGAGGTAATGGTTCTGGTCGAGGCCGCGGAGCATCGGGCAGAGGTGCAGGCAACACTGAGGCAAGATAGCCTGGTTTGGTGTATACAGCGAGGCATCGAGAGGAGGGCGACGCACCAGACGTCATAACCGGTATGTTCTTAATCTTTGGTGTACCATATACGGCTTTGATAGATGTGGGTTCAACACATTCGTATGTTGCTAGTAGCATAGTAGAGACTATGAATCTAGACTCTGAGACTACTTCTAGGAAGATGACAATACTTAGCCCTCTAGGTCACTCTGTAGAAGTAAATAAGCTGTATAGAGATGTACCCCTAGAACTCCAAGGGGTAATGTTTGTAGCTGATCTGATGGAATTACCGTTTGAGGAGTTTGATCTGATTCTTGGGATGGACTGGTTGGTCAAGTATCAAGCAAGTTTGGATTGCGCTGCTAAGCGCATGGTTTTGAAGTCAACTGAGAGCGAAGAGGTGGTTATGATAGGTAATAGAAGAGATTATCTATCCAACGTGGTATCTGCGTTGAAAGCTGTGAAGTTGGTCAGGAAGGGCTGTGAGGCATTTGTGGTTCATGTGTGTGCGTTGGAGGCTAAGGAGTCTCTCAGAGGGAACATCCGAGCGGTAAAGGAATATGTTGACGTATTTCGAGAAGAACTTCCGGGACTGCCTCCGGATCGTGAAGTTGAATTTGGTATAGATCTGTTACCCGGAACTGTGCCAGTGTCTATTGCTCCGTATAGGATGGCACCGAAGGAATTAGTGGAATTGAAGGCTCGAGTCGAGTTTTGGATCGAGGTTTTATCCGACCAAGTGTTTCGCCTTGGGAGCGCCGCGGTACTTTTGTCAAGAAGAAGGATGGTTCGATGCGGATGTGTATAGACTATCGCTTGATTGAATAAGTGACGATAAAAACAAGTATCCTTTGCCGAGGATAGATGACTTGTTTAATCGGCTTAAGAAGCGATGGTTTTCTCAAGATTGATTTAAGGTGCCGGTATCATCATTAAAGGTGAAAAAGGCTGATATCCATAAGACGACAATTCGCACTCGGTATGGGCACTACAAATTTTTGGTAATGCCATTTGGGTTGACTAACGCGCCGGCAGCATTCATGGACATGATGAATCGGGTATTCCAGCAGTTTCTGGATCAGTTTGTCGTAGTATTTATAGACGATATTTTGGTATACTCAAAGTCAGAGGAGGAGCATGATGCGCATTTGCGAGTAGTGTTGCAAATTCTAAGGGAAAATCAGCTTTATGCCAAATTTAGTAAGTGCGAGTTACGGCTTAGGAGGTGACTTTCTTGGGTCACGTAGTATCACCGAGGGATTAGAGTGGATCCTCGGAAGATTGAGGCGAGTGTTGGATTGGAAGCCGCCTAAGTCGGTGGCATGAAATTCGAGTTTTCTAGGTCTGGCGGGGTATTACCGAAGATTTGTAGAGGGATTTTCTTTAATCGCAGCACCTATGACCAAGTTATTGAGGAAAGGAGTTCCATTTGTGTGGACCGAGAAGCAGCAAGGAAGTTTCGACAAGTTGAAGAAGATTCTAATGAAGCTCCGGTTTTGATTCAACCTGGAGGCGGGCAAGGAATTCACGGTTTTCTGTGATGCATCACATACTGGTTTGGGATGTGTGTTGATGCAGGAAGGGAAGGTAGTGGCTTATGCATCTCGACAGTTGAGACCACATGAAGTTAACTATCCGACGCATGACTTGGAATTAGCTGCGAGTGGTTTTGCTTTGAAGATATGGAGACACTATTTGTATGGAGAGAAATCGATAGTCTACACGGATCACAAGAGTCTTAAGTATCTTTTGACTCGTAAGGATTTGAACTTGAGGCGGCGTAGATGGATTGAGTTGTTGAAGGACTACGACTGTTCGATTGAGTATCATCCGGGCAAGGCTAACATGGTGGCAGACGCGTTGAGCCGTAAAGTTGTTTCAGACTTAAGATCGATGTTTGTTCGTCTTAGCTTAAATGACGATGGGAGTCTTTTGGCAGAATTGCAAGTCAAGCCGACTTGGTTAGAGCAGATCAAAGAGAAACAGTTAGAGGATGAGGGTTTGAATGATCAGAGGTTGCAGGTTCAGAATGGTGGTTTAGAGGATTATAGTTTGTCCAGTGATGGAGTATTGTGTTTTCAAGGGAGAGCTTGTATGCCAAAGGATGTTGAGTTAAGGCAAAGGATTCTTCGGGACGCACATAGCAGCCCATACGCTATGCATCCTGGAGGTAGCAAGATCTATCGGGATTTAAGAGAGCAGTTTTGGTGGCAGTGCAGGCGGGAGGTAATGGCGAGTTTGTGGGTAAATGTCGGCGTGTCGCCAGGTCAAGGCGGAACATCGGTTGCCGTCGGGTTACTTCAGCCGATGAAGATTCCACAGTTGAAGTTGGAAAGGATCACTATGGACTTTGTCAGTGGATTACCCCTTACGCCAAGTAAGAAGGACTCAGTTTGGGTGATTGTGGATCGTCTGACTAAGTCAGCTCATTTCATTCCGGTAAGGGTAGATTACTCACTTCAGAAGTTAGCTAAGTTGTATGTGGCGGAGATAGTAAGGTTGCATGGTGTACCAATGTCGATCATCTCAGACAGAGATCCTAGATTTACGTCGAGGTTTTGGAGAGCGTTACATCAAGCTTTGGGTACGCGGTTGGATTTTAGTACGGCATTTCATCCACAAATCGGCGGGGCGATCGGAAAGAGTTATCTGATTTTAGAGGATATGTTGAGAGGTTGTGTTTTAGATTTCAGAGTCAGCTGGGAAGAGTTTTTGCCATTAGCTGAATTCGCATACAACAATAGTTATCAGGCAAGCATTAAGATGGCACCATATGAGGCGTTGTATGGTAGGAAGTGTCGCACACCTACATGCTGGACAGAGTTGGGTGAGCGTCAGATGTTAGGACCAGAGTTGGTTGCAGAGACTGAGGATAAGGTTAAGATGATTCAGGCTCGTCTTAAGAAAGCTTCGGATAGGCAGAAGTCATATGCCGATCTCAAGCGGAGGGATATAGAGTTTGCCGTGGGTGACAAGGTTTTTCTGAAGGTCTCACCATGGAAGAAAGTGTTAAGATTTGGGAGAAAAGGCAAGTTAAGTCCAAGGTTTATTGGGCCGTATAAGGTGTTGAGACGAGTGGGACCAGTAGCCTATCAGCTCGAGTTGCCATCAGAGCTGAGTCAGATACATGATGTGTTCCATGTCTCCATGCTTAGACGCTATCGTTACGATCCATCGCATGTCGTGGCGATGAGAGAAATAGAGGTGAGTCCAGATCTGACGGTGGAAGAGGAACCAGTGTAGATTCTAGATCGAGATGTGAAAGTGTTGCGTAGGAAGTCAGTTCCATTAGTGAAGGTATTATGGCGGAACCATGGCGTAGAAGAAGCTACGTGGGAACCAGGAGGATGTGATGAGACAATGAGCTTCCTCAACTCTTTTGATCGTGTAATTTTGAGGACGAAATTTTCTTAAGGGGTAGAATTGTAACATCCTAAAAATTAGAATATCATCTTGTTATTTGTGTTGGCTCTGGGTATGAATTTTGTGTGTTAGCATAGTCTTGAGAAGGCTTGATTTTATTTATGAAGCTAGAATAATTCTTAGTATTAAAATTTAGTGAAGTGGATTAGGTGAACTTGACACTTAAGTTAATTTAAGTGTTAAATTTAGCACATGAGGAGTTGTGGCAAGGTGGATAGGACGCATGAATGGTTGTTTGAGGGGAGTGGTTCGAATAGCATGGAGTGCATTTTGAAGACTTTATTTTTATGCACCTTTACATTAAGTGTCGGCCAAGCTTTACATATGGTAAGTTGGACTTTAATTTTTTTTATGGCAAGTTGAATAATAGATTATGAAAGCTTGAACTTTGGGAAAGGAAACATATAGATTAAGGAAGGATAAGGGGACATAAGGCTTGGATTAAGGATGAGGTTTTGGAAGCTTTTTAATGGCAATCTAGTCCATGTATGTGGACGGCATATTGGTCTAGGGGGGTTAACCGAATTTGTTGAAGGTTTGGTAGGTTGGTAGTTTGTTAGTAAAAACTTCCTAAGCATTTGAGCATTTTTTTATTTTCTCTCCACAAACACTCTCCCTAGCCGAATGTGTTCTTGGCAATAAGGTAAAATTTTGTTTTGGTATTGGTAATATTTATTGTTTTGTGTCTAGCCGAAAAACCCTTTTGGAGCCATGCCAATTTCCCTAGTACACCATATTGAGTAAAAACCGAAACCACCATTGTACTTGGCCGAACCTCTCTTGTTCTCATCCTTCTTTTTCATTCTTTTCATATTTGTTCAAAACCCACATTTCTTCTTTTACTTTCTTTTTGCCGAATCCTCCTCCTCCTCAATTCTCTTTTCTTTCTTCCACTTTTGCTCAAAGTTGAAAGCATCCCTCTCCCATTCTATTTTCTTCGCTCCATTCTCTTCTTTCTTCTATTGTCGAATCCTCTTTCTCCTATTTTCACTTTTCTTTTTCTTTCTCTTTATCCACTCTAGCCGAATTCATTTGATTGTCTTCTATCCACCATAGCCGAATCTTCTTTCTCTCTTCTGGTGTTATTTTGGTCGAATATCAACAAGGGTAGATTTTCTTTGGGTTCATCTATAATCGGTTTTGAAGATAGGTAAGTGTATTGGCCGAATTTCCTTATTCCTTTTCTTTTCTCTCTATCATTTCTCATGAGGACAAAAGCCAAATTTTGAGCATTTGTTAGTAAGGTTCTAACCATAGGAACCGATTTTCTTCTAGACTCTTCGGGACTTTGGAAGTAATCGATCTAAGCCTCAATTCTCTGACAATCGATTTTGGTAAGTCAAGAGTAAGGATTTTGTTAGTTATACGATATTTCACCCTTCGAAATTTTGTGGTATGGCCGAATGGTCTATGTTATTAATCTAAGTATTGGCCGAATGTAGGACAAGGAGATCTAGTGCGATAGATCGGGTCTTCGGGATTTAGTGATTTCGTTAGTGACAGGTGTGTATCTTACACACTTTATAATTCGGTAATATATATTTATTTATATACTAATCATGTTATTAAAGTTGGAAACTGTGAGATCTTGATATGATACCGTAAGGGTATGAGCAATGAATAGGGTAAGTCCGTTTCGATATGACTTTTGCAATATGATGCATGATGATATGAATTATGATATATTTGCTAAGTGAATTCTAATAAAGTATAATGGCATGATTTGTTTAAATGTTACATTGGTTTGGGTGATATGAGAGGAGGGGAAGGATTTGATATCCGTGTCTTTGGGACACCGAGGTTTGGCACCTCCAAAGTGGTTTGGTACCACGCTTATTTCGTGTCTTTGGGACACCAGAGGTTTGGCACCTCATAGCGACTCATCCTAGTGGCTTAGTACCACAAAGGGGTTGGCCCCACATTCGATATTATGGGATCGTCGCGGTGATTTGGTATCACACGTGGGTTGGCCCCACAACTTTATTATTCGTGACTTTGGGTCACCAAAGTGGTTTGGCACCACAATATTGGATATCGTGACTTTGGGTCACCAGTGGTTTGGCACCACCAGTGGTTTGGTACCACACGGGGTAGAAAAGGGAGTTATGGATGGCTAAGTTTGGGTGCATTATATTTATATACTGCTTGGTTATAAATTGTGTAAGTATGATGTATTAATCGGGGAAAGGATATATGCACTGAGTCTTGGTGGCACACCTTCTCCCTTATCTTTTCAGGTGATTCATAGATCGCGGATGAGGAGCCGGGTAGACTCGAGGTGGCCATGCATTAAATAAATTCAGTTCTATATGAACTTTGGTTTGGATACTTTACTTTATTTAAATTTGGTTCTATTTTTATTTTGGGTTTGTAATAAGGTCATTTAAATTACGTTTTTGGATTATTTATATGCTTTGGATTTATTCTAAACATGATTAAGTATATCACTTGATTAATTTAATAATATGAGCGCAAGGTTTTCTAAACTACAAGTCGTAATGGTTTTCAATCCCTACCATCGGGTAATACAAATCTCTTGTTAATAAATGGCAACTTAAGTGTTTTCGATAACTCATACTATTTTTCAAAAGTTAAGTTTCCAAATTTCAATTAGAAATGGTTTTTAAAATAATCGCTTGGGTTTCTTTAAAAATTATAAAAGGTTTTCTAATCTATGGATTTGCAACATAGTTTTAAAGATTTATTTACGGAATTTCGAAGTAAATTATTAGTTTTAAATGTATTATACACCTGATTTCTACAAACATAGAACAACAAAGAGTTTTTCACTAAAATTTAATCGTTAACTCAATTTTTTAAAACGTTTTCCTTCGTGGCATGCCAGATTCAATTGTGTCGTATTGACCGGGTCTGGGGTGTTACAGATGATATTTTGTTTTATTTTATTATTTATCATCTTTTTATCTTTTACTTTCCAATTTCATCCTTTTCTTTAATGAATTTTCTGATGATGACTAATCATACTTATCTACTAACTCCACTAATTGGTCTATTTGCCATATAAGGACCTAAAATTTTGAATTCCAAAGCTATTTGATCCCTTTAGCTACTATAATTCAACTTTTGCACTTTCTACAATTTGGTCCTTTACATCAAATTAAACATGAAATCGGTAAAATTTCTTTACGAAATTTTCATATGACATTTCTATCATAATGCAGACCACAAAATAATATTAAAATAATTTTCCTATATTGATAGATGCAAACAACTTAATTCTATTATTAAAAATTTTAAACACTTTAAAAATGTAAATTACCTTATGTTAATTACTTGGAGATATTTGAGATGATGAAAATCAAGGCACGAAATAGATTTTGAGATAGAATAATATTTTGTAATCTATTTAGGAATTGAGATAGAAAATTGAGAGGAAATGAATTTTGAGAATGAAAATTAAATTTGGTATTGATTGAATGGAGTGAGAAAACATTAAATTTGGTTTGGATATATATAGAGGATTTTAGGGACTTTGGAGAAATTTTTCTTTTTTTCTTTCATCATTGAAATTAAATATTTTCATTTAAAATTTATTTAACCATTGGGCCAACAGTTAAAAATCAAGAGCCCTGGATTTTTAATTGTTGACATCCAATGATTTGAATTTAAAAAAAAATATGTTGGGTAAAAACACACTTCATTGGATTTTCTTTTAGTGAAAATGTGTCTAGTAGGGTGCGTTTTCGCCCATGTAGCATTGCGTTCTTGCGAACCAAATACTCAAATTTCTAGAGAAAAAAAAAACACAAATTTCTAACCATATGCTCAATTCTTAAAACAATGTAAAAATTGTAAAAGAAAAATCGTTAATGAAAATTTTTAAAAATCATAAAATTTTAAGTTTTTTTTTTTGCATTCTAAATTTTAAAATTTTTAATTAACATTTTTTTAAGAAATTTTACAAAGTTGAGTTCCCAATAATATTCTCTAACAACTACCAAAACCATAAACTATATATGATACATGACAAAGCATCCCCTAAATTACAATATATCTCATATATAACAACATTCTCTAACAACTACCAAAACCAAACTATTTACTCAAATTCCTAATGAAAAACACAATTTTCTAACGAAATACTCAAAATCCTATCGGAAACCCCACTTTGTAAAAATTCTTTAAAAAATGTAAAAAAATTGTTAAATAAAAATTGTAATATTTATAATGCCAAAAAAATAATTTTATAATTTTTATGATTTATACTTAACAATTTTTACAATTTTTTAAGAATTTTTACAAAGTTAGGTTTCCGATAGGACTTTGAGTATTTGGTTAGAAAATTGTGTTTTTAGTAGGAATTTGATTAAATAGTTGATGGTTTTTGTAGTTGTTAGAAGCTTATAGGAATAATTGATTAAAATTTTTTTGTTTTATCAAAGCTCATGAGAAGTTCATACTAAGAAGCTCACCCAAGAATAAAAAGTATGCTCTTGGTAGCACGTTTGGTTTTATTTTATCTTTTGGTATTCTTGTGTTTTTTTTTTTTTGACGTCTTTTTTAAGTTTTCTTTACGTTAGTCCTGGCGAGAAGACAATATGGAGAAGCAAATGGAAGGCTTTAAATCTTGAAGATGAAGAAGATGTTAGAATTTCGTTGCCAATAGATCAAGAGGCACAAAAATCGACTTACAAGTTATGTTTGGTTGGTTATTTCTTAACAGCTTGTATTGTTCATTTCCCGGCTATGAAAAACACTATGGAAAATCTTTGGCATCCCTTAAGGGGAGTACTGATATCAGATTTGGGAGAAAAAAGTTTATTTTCAAGTTTTTCCATGAGATGGATATCAAGTGTGTAATGGAAGGGGCCTCATAGACTTTCAATAACCACATGTTGCTTCATCATTGTTTAGAGAATAATGAAGACCTGATGCAAGTTCCTCTGGTATTTTCACCTTTTAGATTCGTGTTTATGATCTTCCCTCCGGTTTCTTTTTGAAAAGTGTGGCAAAACAACTGGGAAAATTTGTTGGATGTTTTGCGAAGTACGATGTGAAACCTCTGAGTAGAGGATTCATGAGTTTCTTGCATTCTAGAGTAGAGGTGGATACCAAGAAGCCATTGAAAAGAAGAAAGAAGATCATGTTATCCTAATCAAATTCAACTTATGTCTTCTTTTGATATGAGAGGTTGACTTTATTTTTTTTTCTTTGCGGGCGATTGGGACATAATGATAAATTTTGCCTTGTCCAATTAACAAAAGGGGATGAGGATTTGGAGCTGGGATGGAACTCAAATTTGAAAGCGTAATCTAGAAGAGTTGTGGTTGAGAATAGTGTCTGGCTTCGGAAGGTAGGGGATGACGAATTTTGGGAAAGAAATCTAAAAAGCCATGATTTGGGGAGAAATCAAGGGAAGGATGTTAGGAGAGATTTAAGGAAGAAAATAAATCCAATCTTGGGATTTAATTTGGAGTGATTTCCTAAAAAAATGGTAATAAATTCCATGGGATCTTCTAGTGGTGTTGGCCAATTTGAAATGGACCATGATCTTGAGGAAAGCCCTGTTGCACAGTTGGACAAAACGAAAAGGCCCATGATAGTCTTTTTGGACTCTAGAATTTTGGGAATGAAAGATTCACTAGGGACCACGACTGAACAACAGAATGTTTGTTCCCTTCTAATATTGGCGGCGACCAGGAGGCCTGCTAACCTAGAACCATGAAAATGATAAGTTGGAATGTCCGCGGATTGGGGAGTATGAAGGCGATTCGAAGACTTCAGCACATGCTAAAGATCTACAATCTCCAAATTGTCTTCTTAATAGAGATTAAGCTGAATAGTGTTCGAATGGAGAGGGTCCAAAAGCGATGTATATTTTCTAATGGAATTGATGTTTCAACAAATAGAATGAGAGGTGGGCTTAGTTTAGCTTGGAACGAAAATGAATTGGTTCAGCTGCGAAGTTATTCTCAGAATCACATTGATGCTGAAACTTTTATGGATGACAATGGTAGTAAATGGAGATTAACCGGATTCTATGGTATCCCAGATGTGCGCTTCAGAGAGGAAGGGTGGAATTTATTACGAAGTTTAAGTCGAAATTAAGACTTATCGTGGCTTCTATGTGAAGATTCAATGAAAATTTGTATTCTTTCGAGAAATCTGGTGGGGTGCCAAGAGATGAAAGATGGATGGAATGTTTTTGGAGAATGCTTGATGATAGTCGATTAATGGATGTAGGGTATGCTGGACCTCAATTCACTTGGGAAAGAGGTAACCTTCCTGAAACTAATATTCGAGAACGACTTGATAGGGGTGGCCAATGTTGAGTGGTTTGATTTGTTCCCAGATTTCTTAATTAACCACTTACCGCATTCTTTTTCAATCACTCTTCTAATCAAAACTGATCGAGAGAATCAGCAGAGAAGTCGAAAGAATTTTAATAATGAATCGTGGTGGGTCTTGGAGGAATCCTGTGAAGAGAAAGTAAGGTGTATTTGGGAGTTGAATTCTGGTTCTGTTCTAGAGAAACTTGAAGCGCTTTTAGTTAGGCTAAAAAGATAGGCAAAGGGTATAAAAAGCAAGCGAACTGAAGTTTCTAAAGGCTTGCAAGATAAGTTGGGTCAGTTGCTAGAACTTGACAGGGATGATGATACATTGGCTGAGATAATCAATATAAAAATCCATCTTAATATGGAGATTGAGAAGGAAGAAGCTTATTGGGAGCAAAGAGATAGGAAAAATTGGTTAAAAATGGGAGATAGAAACACCAAATTCTTTCACAGTTTCGAGTCCCAAAGAAGACGTTCAAATCGTATCTGGAAGCTAGTGGATGAAGTAGGTAATGTAGCCACGTCAGAAACTGAATTGCAAGAATTTGCACGTAAATACTTTACTGATACTTTTGCTTCAAGAGGAGTGGGTAATATGGAACACATTCTGTCAGGAGCGGATACTTGTATAACAACAGAAATGAATCAGATGCTATTGGCAAATTATATAGATGATGAGGTGGTTTCAACAATGAAATCAATGGGTCCAACAAAAACTACTGGTTCTAACGGATTCCCAGTGCTATTTTTCCAAAATTTTTTGAATATTGTTGGAAGAGATGTAAGTGAATTCTACTTGCGAGTTCTAAATGGAGGTACGAATATGGAATAGTTTAATGCTACTAATATTATGCTTATTCCTAAAATTGCTCAGTCGTTGAATGTGAATAATTTTAGGCTCATAAGTCTTTATACGGTTCTATATAAAGTCATTTCTAAAACTGTTGCGAATCGATTCCAACAACTTTTAGATTTTTTCATTGACGAGGCCCAAAGTGCGTTTGTCCCAGGGCGTATGATAACTGATAATGTCCTTCTTGCTTTTGAAGTCTTACACTCTTTTAAGCAAAAAACAAAAAAGTGGGGAAAAGGTTCTTTCGCCTTGAAATTAGATATGAGCAAAGCCTACGATCGAGTTGAATAGGTTTTTTTTTACAACATATGATGCTGAAGATGGGTTTTGATAGAGTTTGAGTGAATTTTATTATAAAGTGTATTGGATCGATTTCGTACTCCATTATGATTAAAAAAAAGGGACATAAATTCTTCCCGACAAGAGGGCTAAGACAAGGGGGGCCATTAAGCCCCTATCTATTTCTGATTTGCAGTGAAAGTTTGTCTTCCTTAATGAAATTGGCAAAAAAGGGAAGGAGAGTTGGGAGGTGTCAAAGTAAGCAGACGGGGACCAAAAATTTCACATCTCTTGTTTGTTGATGACTGTACTATTTTTGGGGAGGCTTCAAATAGGGGGTGAATGTTCTTAAATGACTACTCCAAGAGTATGAGGAAGTTTTGGGTCAATGTATAAATTATGAAAAATCAACTATTTTCTATAGTTTGAATACTTCTCAGCAGACTAAACAAGCAATAGCGCAAATTTTACATGTTCATGTTTCTACAAACCTGGAAAAGTATTTGGGGCTTCCTAATTTGGTTGGTAGGGAGAAGAAAGAGGCCTTTCAACTGCTCAAGGATCGGATGAGATGTGAAATTGATAACTGGAGCACCAGGTTTCTATCTCAAGGAGGTAAAGAAATTTTTATAAAATTAATTTTATAGGCCATTTTGACTTATACGATAGCTTGTTTCTTTACTTCCAATATCTCTTTGTAATGAAATGGAAGACATAATTGCGAAGTTTTGGTGGCAAAAAGGGCATGGGAAGAGAGGTATTCATTGGTGTGAATGGAGAAAATTGTGCGATTTAAAGGAAAATGGTGGTCTTAGGTTTCAATGTTTAGCAAAACTCAATATTTCGTTACTTGCAAAATAAGGATGGCTATTAATTAATTATTCGAATTTTTTGTTAGCTCATACGTTAAAAGCTAAATACTATCTTGAAATTGACTTTCTTAATACAGGATTAGGGAGAATACCTTCATATACTTGGCGAAGTATTTGAGCTTCAAAAGGAATTCTCCAGGATGGAATGTGTTGGCGAGTGGGAACATGTAATAAAATCTCAATTACAGAGGCTGCTTGGGTTCCAGGCTCCGTTAATTACAAAGTAAAAATGAGTGAGCATATCCCAGATTCAATGATGGTGGTAGATTTAATTGAAAGAGATTCAAGGCAGTGGAATAAAGGGCTAATTCATAATACCTTTCCTGATATTGATGTTGAAAATTTTTTAAGAATTCCTTTGGCGAGGGTTGCACATGAGGATTTTTAGGTGTGGAAAGGAGAGGCCTTTAGTGACTATTCTATCCGTAGTGCTTACAAATTTCTTCTACAACAATCAATGGACCCTAACCATCTACTTGAATAGAAAACATACAGACAATTTTACAAAAAAATTATGGGGCCTACAACTGCCCACCAAATTGAAAATTACATTCTCGAGATGCTTTAAGAATTATATCCATACTCTATGCAATTTATATTACAAGTGGTTATCAAATGAAACTATTTTTCCTAAATGTGCAGATTCAGAAGAGACTTTAGAGCATGCTTTTAGGGGCTGCCCTATGATCAAGGAGATTTGGCAACAATTACAATGTGCAAGCCTAGTTCAATTAAAAATCTATGTTTTCTGGACTAGGTTACCTGGTTCTTTGAAAATAATTCCTCGTGAATGTCGTCTATTTTTCTGCACAATTTGGGCGATATAGACCGATAGTAATAAATGGGTACATGAAAGACAACAAAAGACTAGGTTAGGAATTGCACATTCTGTTAAAGTGTATATCAGAGAACTGGATGGTCTGGACACAATACTACTTGTTAAATGTACGAGGGATATGAGATGGAAGCCACCATATAATCCTTTTTGCCAAAATCAACTTCGTTGCAGCTTACAAAACAACAAATAAGATGTCCTGTTCAGGGCTAGTGATTCGGGGTGCAAATGGAAGAGTCTTGGGTTCTAGAACCGTTCTTAATGAAAACATACCTTCAATTTTTGCAGTAGAGGCCCCCTGGCTTATGTTCAAGGTCTTCAAATGGGATTGGATTTAGGTTTAACTACCTTGGAGATAGAAGGTGATACCTTGTCTATCATCAAAAAAGCACAACGGAGGGATAATGACAAACCGAAAATCCATGCCTACATAAAAGGCTGTCAATGGCTTAGTAGGAGTTTTCAAATATGCAAGTTCAAATACGGGACGATTAAAAGATGGAGTGGCTCATCTACTTGTGACAGAGGGTTTGAGACAAAAGGAACAGTGGAATATGAGCAGAGGAGTACCTGTTTTTGCAAAAGAGGAGGTCGAGAGAGAACGATTGTGTAGCTTGCCAATCTGATAGGTGAGTAATCTATCATGCAAATTGGAGAGATGAGGGATCTGAAGAGATGGAGGAAGCAGATGAATAGTTCTTGAAACTTTGAAAAGAGAAATAATTAAATTTGGAAGCTTTTTCTGTTCGTGTTTTCAGGAGTCGTGCAAATATTAATTGTACCTTTTACAATTTGGAGGCTTGCTTTTTGCCTTTTATTGGGTTGTATTGTGTTTGGTGTTCTAATAATAATATCCAGCAGATTATTTCAAAAAAGAAGCTCACCCAAGAATTTCCTGACTTTGGGTTAAGTTAAGCATGAAGAAGATGAAGAAAAATAAAGGAAAGAGAATGGAAAGGAAAAAAAATGAATGAAAGAATAAAGAAGGAAATAATTAAAAGATTAAGTGTGAAATAGATGAGTTTAATAATAGAATGATTTTTTTGGTTAATTCTTTTAACATCAATGATCAACTTGACAAAAAAATATTTAGAGTAGTTAAAATAAAAATGGATCTATATAGTTTATTCTAAAAAAAAAATTCACTTCCCAAAATTTAGAATTTTGAGGCGGCTAATTGTAAATGCTAAGTTTCAGGGTTCGCCCAACTGTCATTATTTACCCATGTAACACCCTTTACCCGGGTTCTACGCCGAACCGGGCCGAGGCATTACCGAACTCAAACCACTTGATCGCCACTTAGGCTCGTCGTAACTACTCTCAAGTCATCTCAACAACCTCATTCTCGACTTACAAGGCCTCACTCATACACACGAGGGCTCTCGAGACTAAACCTAACTTTTTCCAATCTTAAAATTTTTCTCTTATATACAGGTCTCACACGCCCGTGCAAGATTAGACACGCCCGTGCATGGACACACACGCCCATGTCCCTAAACCGTGCCTAAAACCCCAACATTCTTCCAATGCCCCACGGCCAAGGCACACGCCCGTGCTTACCACCCGTGGTGCACACTAACTACTTTAACACGGCCTAGATTCTAGACACACGCCCGTGTGGCTAGCCCGTGGCCAACACTGATTAATCCCACACGCCCTAGGCACACGCCCGTGTGACTAGTCCGTGGTCTATTCTGACTTCAGATATTAACATGTAGGGGACACACGGCCAATGCACACGCCCGTGGGCTGACCGTGGGTCACACATGGCCTAGACACACGCCCGTGTGTCTATCCATATGGCCAAGAACAAAGCTATTTGATAAGCTCTTCTCACCCTTATAGCTTACACAACATGCACCCATACAACACATCCATAATCAACTCAAATTGAAGTGCAATCTCACATAGAAAACTACATCTTTCTTTCCTATAATGTAATAGCCAACAACCATGGCATTATACAAAATAAGCTATCCATATAGAGGCCAACACATCTTAGCCATTTACAACAAAATTCACTAACTTGTCTAGCCCCTATACATGCCATATACAAAACATTAAGTTTCATGTACCAAAGTGTGTCTTTGATATGTGGGTCATCTTCTCGATGATCCTCGTATCTCGATTCAACACTTTTAATCTATAAGACAAGGGAAAAGAAAAAGAGTAAGCTTTGAGCTTAGTAAGTTTACACATAAACAATTAAGCAACATAGTATAAGCTAAGCAACAATTAGCATTATACCAACATAAGTAATTCACAACTATGCTTACTCTTTCTATCCCTTACCACATTTCCAACACATCATGAGTCACATACTCATAACCATCTAAATGCACCCTGCATTCAATGTCACATTTACACAATATACAACACATCATTATTTCTCAATAATTCATCCACACAGCTAATTAACTTAATAATACATCCACACAACTATTTTACTCAATAATGCAATCACATGGCTAATCCACACGCTTAACCCACACACGAAGAAATGTCTCGGTGGTTTCGCACTTAGCACACCAGAGTCGATTAATAAGGTGGTATCGCACTTAGCCTACCACAAAGGTAATCATAGGGGTTTCTCACTTAGCCCACTAAACGATATACCTAACGATAGCATTGCACATAGCCAGCTCATCGTCAATATGCATTAGGATGGTACCGCACTTAGCCTACCATCTAGCATTATCACTACACATTCACATGTCTACTTACTCAATTAAACATCCATTCACAATTCTACTACATTCATTCTACTTGAACCACATAGGTTCTCAATCAATCTCGAACAAGCTACACACTAGCTATCATCAATAAATTGTAAGTATGAATGCATTGTTTATGCATAGACTTACCTCGATACTCAAAAGTATAGAAATATGCAATTTAGTCCACCACATTGCTTTTGCCTCGGTTACGATCTGGGCTTCGTCTTTCTTGATCTATAATGAATAAATCAGCTTATTCAATACACACATTGACTAATTTGACCCACATTTCATACTTTATCAAAATTACTATTTTGCCCCTAAACTTTCTCATATTTACACTTTAGCCCCAAAGGCTCGTAAAGTGATTTTTATTCAACTTTCTAGTCTTTCATGCTTAGCCGAACCACTTATTCAACTAAAGCTATCATCAATTCTCACTAAAACACACATGTATGACCAAACTTAAGATTTTCACAATCAAGTCCCTACATGCATTTTCATGGAAAATCACTTAGCAAAAGATGTTTCTACTACATCAAGCTTTCATATTCTTCCATAAAACATCAAAACACATGCATGTCATACATATGTACATTTTTGAACATCCATAATAGCTCACCAAATAGCTAAAAATAGCTTACTCATGCTACTAGGACTTCAAAAATAAGAAAAATATCAAAAACCGGGCTTAGGAGCACTTACTAGCAAGCTTGAAAATTGAAAGAGCCCTAACAATGGCTATTGGAATTTTCTATGACTTGGGGGGGAAGATGAGCATGATTTTGTCATCTTTTCTCATTTTTAATCACTTATTTGTTAAATGACTAAAATGCCCTTTTTGATAAACTTTCTAATTTAACTCATCCATGCCCATTTTTTTCCAAAAACTAAAAATTGGGAAAATTGCTCAGGACCTCTAATTAATAATCTAAAGCTATTTCACACATATAGCTTCTAGAAACACACATTTTGCAACTTTTTCAATTTAGTCCTTTTGGACAATTCAACCACAATTTCACAAAATTGCTTCATGAAACTTTCACACTAGCATGCATATAAGGCATAAACCTCAATAACTCATTTATAACCCTCAGATTTGTGGTCTCGCTCCACTATTCTGACTAGGCCCTAAACCGGGATGTTACAACTCTCCCCCTTTAGAGAATTTTGCCCCCAAAAATCTTACCAGTAAAGAGGTTTGGATGTTGCTCTCTCATAGCTTCTTCCGTTTCCCACGTAGCCTATTCCACACCATGTTTTTGCCATAACACTTTCACTAGTTCTATGCTCTTATTTCTCAACTGTTTCACTTCTCGAACCAAGATCTTAATCGGCTCCTCTTCATAAGACATATCCGGTCTTATCTCAATTTCCATCGAAGGAATCACATGTGAAGGATCGAAGCAATACCGTCGTAACATTGACACATGGAACACATTATGAATCTTTTCCAACTCTACCGCCAAAGCCAATCGGTACGCTACAGGCCCAATTCTGTCTGTAATCTCATACGGCCCTATGAATCTTAGACTCAATTTCCCTTTTCGTCCAAATCTCATAATCTTCTTCCATGGGGACACTTTCAAAAACACTTTGTCGCCCACTTCAAACTCAATTTCTTTTCTTTTCAAATTCGCGTACGACTTCTGTCGCTCTGAAGCAGCTCTCAGACTATTATGGATTACTTTCACCTTCTCTTCGTTTTCTTTCACTAGATCGACCCCATGGATCCGCTTCTCACTAAGTTCAGTCCAATACAAAGGAGTCCGACACTTACGACCATACAAAGCCTCATACGGTGCCATCTGTATACTCGACTGATAACTGTTGTTATAGGCGAATTCAACCAAAGGTAGATATCTCTCCCAACTACCTTCGAATTCTAACACATAGCATCGAAGCATATCTTCTAGAACTTGAATCACTCTTTCAGACTGACCATCGGTTTGCGGATGGAATGCAGTGCTGAAATTTAATCTCGTACCCATGGCCTCTTGCAACTTCTTCCAAAATCTCAAAGTAAACCTCGGATCTCTATCCGATATTATAGACATAGGTACACCATGCAATCTCACTATCTCTGCCACATACAACTCAGCTAACTTATCCAGTGAATAATCAACACGTACTGGAATAAAGTGAGCTGACTTCGTCAATTTATCCACAACAACCCACATAGCATCTCTCTTTCTGAGTCATCGGTAACCCTGCTACAAAATCCATGGTAATCCGATCCCACTTCCATTCGGTACCATTCATCGGGTGAAGCAATCCCAAGGCACTTGATGCTCGGCTTTCACTTGTTGACAAATTAAACACTTTGTCACAAACTCAAAATATCTCTTTTCATACCCGTCCACCAATACAACTTCCTCAAGTCGTTGTACATTTTCGCATCTTGCCGGATGTAATGACAAACATCCACCGTGGGCCTCATGCAAAACTTTTCGAATCAACTCCTCATCTTTAGGAACACAAATTCATCACGATACATCAAACAACCATTCAAATCCACTCAAAATCGTAATCACTTTCTCGATCCGCACTTAGCTATCTTAGCTTGCATCTCATCATCATTTTTCTCGAGCCTCACATATTTGTTGAACAAATAGCAGCTTAGCTCTCAACTCTGCCAAAATAGCACCATCGTCAGACAATGCTAAACTCGTGCTCATAACTCTTAGAGCATACAAGGATTTCCTACTCAGGGCATCCGCAACCACATTCGCTTTTCGGGTGGTAGTCAATGACTAACTCATAGTCTTTCAACAACTCAAGCCACCGTCTCTGTCTCATATTCAGATCCTTCTGATCCATCAAATACTTTAAACTCTTGTGATCTGTAAAGATTCGGCAGTTCTCACCATATAAGTAATGTCGCCAAATCTTTAACGCAAAAACAATTGCAGCAAACTCTAAATCATGAGTCGGATAATTCTTCTCGTGTGGCTTTAACTGCCTCGAGGCGTAAGCGACTACCTTACCCTCTTGCATCAACATGCAACCGAGACCATTAAATGACGCATCACTGTAAACCACGAACTCTTTCCCCAATTACGTTTGAACCAAAATCGGTGCCTCGGTCAACATTGTTTCGATCTCTCAAGCTCATGACATATCTCAGTCCATTCAAACTTGACATCTTTATGCAATAGTTTCATCATCGGGGTGGCAATCACAGAGAAACCCTTTACGAAACATCTGTAATATCCTGCTAATCCCAAGAAACTTCTGATTTCTGACACGTTCCTCGATGGTTTCCAATCCACAACAGCCGATATCTTACTCGGGTCAACTCTGACACCATCACCTGACACCATGTGTCCTAGGAATCCAACCTCTCGGAGCCAAAACTCACTCTTGCTAAACTTAGCATACAACTGCTTATCTCTCAAAGTTTGCAAAACAATTCTCAAATTCTCTTCATGATAGTTCTCATCCCGAGAATAGATCAATATGTCGTCAATGAAGACAACTACAAACTTGTCCACATACGGTCTGAAAACACGATTCATCATATCCATAAAAATCGTAGGTGCATTCGTCAAACCAAACGACATAACCAAAAACTCATAATGGCCATACCTTGTCCGAAATGCAGTTTTCAACATATCTTGCTCTTTCACTCTGAGCTGATAATAACCAGACCTCAAGTCTATCTTGGAGAACATTGTAGCTCCCTTTAGTTGATCAAAAAGATCATCAATCCTTGGTAAAGGATACTTATTCTTTACCGTCACCTTGTTCAGTTGTCTATAGTCTATACACAACCTCATAGACCCATCTTTCTTCTTCACGAATAATACCAGAGCACCCCACGACGAGTAGCTCGGTCTTGCAAAACCCTTATCTGTCAACTCTTGCAACTGAACCTTCAGTTCTTTCAACTCTACAAGTGCCATTCTATATGGAGCAATTGAAATAGGTGCCGTTCCTGGAACCAACTCAATTCCAAACTCGACCTCTCTCACTGGAGGTAATTCGGGTAACTCTTCCGGAAATACATCTGGATACTCACATACCACTGGCACTGTTCCAAACTCTACTCCAACCTCTCGAGTATTCAACACAAAAGCAAGATAGGACTCACATCCTTTTCTCAAACATTTCTTAGCCACTAGGGAAGACATCATCACTGGTAGACTATCCGATCCACCAGATTCAACCCGAACCACATCTCCACTCTCACATTCCAATTCAATAAACTTACTACCACAGTTCACTAAGACATTATGGGTAGTCAACCAATCCATGCCTTGGATTAAATCAAACTCATCAAACGGCAACAACATAAGGTTTGCCGGAAAACAATGATTCTCAATCAATAAAGGACAATTCTTACACACTCTGTCCACTAACACATGCTTTCCTAACGGGTTTGACACCTTAACCACTATGTCCGTAGACTCAACGGTCATACTCAAACTAGATGCTAATCTCATGCAAATATAAGAATGAGTAGACCCTAGATCTATTAAAGCAATAACAAAGGTGTCATAGAGAGAAAAAGTACTCGTTATCACATCAGGGGAGGATGCTTCTTCGCGAGCGCTAATAGCATACGTCCTTGCAGGTGCCCGACCCTCTGGTCTCACAGCAGAATCTCTAGGCGCACCTCTACCACTAGCCCCACTTCTTGGGTTCCTTGGTGGTCTACCCCTCGTAGACACATCACTAGGTCTCGACTCTTGCCTCTCTTCCTTATCATCCTCTCTGGACGATTCACGGATAGAGTGGTCAGGGGAACCACACTTATAACATTTTCGAATATTTCCCCAACACTCTCCAGTGTGATACCTACCACAACTTGGACACTCCGGTTTACTCTTTGTATTGCCCACACTTTTCATCGAGGGAGCTTGGACTCTCGAACTAGAGCGAGTATTGCCCAAGTCTCGATGCGAATAACCCACTGGTGCTGTCGTCCGAGGATTCACTTCCTTAGATCTTTTCGACTGGGCTTGGTATGACTTGCCCATTGGCCTCTTTCTAGGATCTCGGGCTTCACTCAAAGCCCTCCTCTTTTCTGAACTCAGCTCTTCGGCCTTACTTGCCCTTTCAATTAATACCACAAATTCTTTCAACTCCAAAATGCCCACTAGGAGTTTGATGTCCTCATTCACCCATCTTCGAACCTCTTACACAAGATGGTCTCGGTCGATACATTCTTGAGTGTATTTGCTAAGCCTAACAAACTCACGCTCATATTTCGCCATCGTCATTCTTCCTTGTTTCAACTCAAGGAATTCCTTCATTTTTCGATCAAGAAACCTCTGCTTATATACTTCTTCCGGAACTCTTCCGAGAAAGAAGTCCCACGCCACCGCTTCTCTCGGGACCACTAGCGTCAACGTCTTCCACCAATGGTATGCCGAATCTCTCAAAGAAGGATACGACACACTTTAAACTCTCTTCAGCGTATATGAGAGTTCATCAAACACCCTCATCGAGTTCTCCAACCGAACTCCGCCCTCTCTGATCATCATCTACCTTAGCTCTAAACTCCTCACCCCAGTGCTTCCTAATCTTATCCACCGGGGCTTCGATATCCTCACTACATCCATACCTTGAGGAGCCACCGGATTTGGCCGAGGTATAGGAGGAGGAGGTGGAGGAGGTTGAGCATTAGGTTCGCTCGAACATAATCCGAGTACCAATTGCTCATCATCTGGAGAAAGGCTTCTCGTGCCTCTTCCCCTTGACCCCTGACCTCGGGTCCACTTTCAACGGGCGCGATTCCTTGCGCAGGAGCCGGTGCGTTACTAGCTGCTTCATTAGCAGTCAATGGATTGGAATCCATATTCTATATAAAACAAGATTTAAAATCATCAGAAACTACCACACTATCATTGTACACTTATGGCATGTATAGCTAGACTCTTACACCCACTACGGTAGTCCTACAACTGACTAAACCATAGCTCTGATACCACTAAATGTAACACCCCTTACCCGGGTTCTACGCCAGAACCGGGCCTGAGGCATTACCGAACTCAAACCACTTGATCGCCACTTAGGCTCGTCATAACTACTCTCTTAAGTCATCTCAACAACCTTATTTTCGACTTACGAGGCCTCACTCATACACACGAGGGCTCTCGAGACTAAACCGGAACTTTTTCCAATCTTAAAATTTTTCTCTTATATACAGGTCTCACACGCCCGTGCATGGACACACACGCCCATGTCCCCAAATCGTGCCTAAAACCCCAGCATTCTGCCAATGTCCCACGGCCAAGGCACACGCCTTTGCTTACCACCCGTGGTGCATACTGACTACTTTAACACGGCCTAGATTCTAGACACACGCCCATGTGGCTAGCCCGTGGCCAACACTGATTAATCCCACACGCCCTAGGCACACGCCCGTGTGACTAGTCCGTGGTCTATTCTGACTTCAAATACTAACATGCAGGGGACACACGGCCAAAGCACACGCCCATGGGCTGACCGTGGGTCACACATGGCCTAGACACACGGCCGTGTGTCCATCCACATGGCCAAGAACAAAGCTATTTGCTAAGCTCTTCTCACCCTTATAGCTTACACAACATGCACTCATACAACACATCCATAATCAACTCAAATTGAAGTGCAATCTCACATAGAAAACTACATCTTTCTTTCCTATAATGTAATAGCCAACAACCATGGCATTATACAAAATAAGCTATCTATCTAAAGGCCAACACATCTTAGCCATTTACAACAAAATTCACTAACTTGTCTAGCCCCTATACATGCCATATACAAAACATTAAGTTTCATGTACCAAAGTGTGCAGATATGTGGGCTGTCTTTTGATGATCCTCGTATCTCGATTCAACGCTTTTAATCTATAAGACAAGGGAAAAGAAAGAGAGTAAGCTTTGAGCTTAGTAAGTTTACACATAAAAGCAACATAGTATAAGCTAAGCAACAATTAGCATTATACCAACATAAGTAATTCACAACTATGCTTACTCTTTCTATCCCTTACCAAATTTCTAACACATCATGAGTCACATACTCATAACCATCGAAATGCACCCCTGCATTCAATGTCACATTTACACAATATACAACACATCATTATTTCTCAATAATTCATCCACACAGCTAATTAACTTAAGAATACATCCACACAGCTATTTTACTCAATAATGCAATCACATGGCTAATCCACACAGTTAACCCACACAGTAAATGTCTCGGTGGTTTCGCACTTAGCACACCACAGTCGATTAATAAGGTGGTATCGCACTTAGCCTACCACAAAGGTAATCATAGGGGTTTCTCACTTAGCCCACTAAACGATATACCTAACGATAGCATCGTACATAGCCAGCTCATCGTCAATATGCATTAGGATGGTACTGCACTTAGCCTACCATCTAGCATTATCACTACACATTCACATGTCTACTTACTCAATTAAACATCCATTCACAATTCTACTACATTCATTCTACTTGAACCACATAGGTTCTCAATCAATCTCGAACAAGCTACACACTAGCTATCATCAATAAATTGTAAGTATGAATGCATTGTTTATGCATAGACTTACCTCGATACTCAAAAGTATAGAAATATGCAATTTAGTCCACCACATTGCTTTTGCCTCGGTTACGATCTGGGCTTCGCCTTTCTTGATCTATAATGAATAAATCAGCTTATTCAATACATACATTGACTAAATTGACCCACATTTCATACTTTAGCAAAATTACTATTTTGCCCCTAAACTTTCTCATATTTACACTTTAGCCCCAAAGGCTCGTAAAGTGATTTTTATTCAACTTTCTAGTCTTTCATGCTTAGCCGAACCACTTATTCAACTAAAGCTATCATCAATTCTCACTAAAACACACATGTATGACCAAACTTAAGATTTTCACAATCAAGTCCCTACATGCATTTTCATGGAAAATCAATTAGCAAAAGATGGTTCTACTACATCAAGCTTTCATATTCTTCCATAAAACATCAAAATACATGCATGTCATACATATGTACATTTTTAACATCCATAATAGCTCACCAAATAGCTAAAAATAGCTTACTCATGCTACTAGGACTTCAAAAATACGAAGAATATCAAAAACCGGGCTTAGGAGCACTTACTAGCAAGCTTGAAAAATTGAAAGAGCCCTAACAATGGCTATTGGAATTTTCGGCAGCTTGGGGGAGAAGATGAGCATGATTTTTCCATCTTTTCTCCTTTTAATCACTTATTTGTTAAATGACTAAAATGCCCTTTTTGATAAACTTTCTAATTTAACTCATCCATGCCCATTTTTGTCCAAAAACTAAAAATTGGGAAAATTGCTCATTAAGGACCTCTAATTAATAATCTAAAGCTATTTCACACATATAGCTTCTAGAAACACACGTTTTGAAACTTTTGCAATTTAGTCTTTTTGGACAATTCAACCACAATTTCACAAAATTGCTTCATGAAACTTTCACACTAGCATGCATATAAGGCATAAACCTCAATAACTCATTTATAACCCTCGAATTTGTGGTCTCGCACCACTATTCCGACTAGGCCCTAAATCGGGATGTTACAACCCAAATCTATAATATTGAGTTGTCAACCTAATCCAAGATAAACAACACAATATTTCAATTTAAACAACGGAGTACACTGTCAGCTGAATAACAAAACACTTGTCTTTTCAATATGCTTCTACCTCAAGGTAAAAATTAAAGGAAACATTATTCAAAAAAAAAATTAAAAAATAAGAAAAAGAAGCAACAACTCCAATTTGAAATGCGATTCCACAATCTTTTCACTACCATGTGGAATACATATATTCTAACTATTTAACATATGGTGGTAATGATTATAGAGATGGCAAAATCTAAACTGTTTGATGGATTTTGTATTGATCTGCCTTGAATAGAGCGGAATTGTTTTTGAAAAGTGGATGGATTTAATATTATTGACCCCTCCTTGCTCCATTGTCATTCCTAAGTGATACGGAATAGGAATAACATGGAGCTCATTTTTTCATCTAACAGAAGCACCAAAAGCTTTAGTAATGTCTAGATCCTCATTTTTCATTCCATTAGGGAGTTTTCAATCAAAATGGGATAGTAATTTTGCAAGGGAAAGCTCGAAAACAGCCATACCATATGACATGTCAGGATTTTAGATACTACACTATTTCATAAGAACAGAGAACAATTTTAGAGAAATGAGTTTTACTGAGAAAATTACTTAGATATTCAGCCTCTGCTATAGACCGAGAAACAACTTGTTGTTTCTTAGAACACCATGAGACAGGTGTATGACAAAAGTAGACACAATAGCCTGTCGTAGAACGGCGGTCATCAAAATTAAGACCCCAGTTGCCATCAGCATAACCAACTAAAGATAGTCTGTCGGATCGACGAAAAACCATCCCATGATTAATAGTGCCATGTAAATACCTCAAGATACGTTTTAATGCTATCAGATGAACTGTAGTAGGTGCATGCATGAATTGACACACACGATTTACTGCATAAGCAATATCCGGCCGAGTTAAGACCACATATTGAAGAGCACCGGTAAGACTTCTGTATTCAGTAGGGCCAGCAAGCCGGTCACCCTCATCTTTAGGCAAAGCAGATGAACAAACCATTGGCGTATGAACACTCTTTGCATTAGCCAAAGAACTCCTGTCAAGAAGGTCCTGAATGTATTTGTGCTGGCACAAGTGGAGACTTCTAGTAGATGACCGACTGACTTCAATACCTAAAAAAATAATGGAGGTCGCCCATATCCTTTAGAGAAAATTTGTTATGTAGCTACTTAACAAAATAGTTTATTTCATTAGTCGAACTTCCAGTAATAATAATATCATCCACATAGACCAAAACATAGATGATAGACCTGGTTGAAACTTTAACAAACAAGGACGCATCAAATTTAGATAAGACAAAACCAGTAGAGACAAGGAACTGTTTCAATTTGTCAAACCAGGCACGGGGAGCTTGCCGTAATCCGTACAATGCCTTTGTCAGACGACACACCAACGGCTCACCAATTGGTCCATATTGAATATAGCTTGGAGGTTGATGCATGAACACTTCGTCAGTGAGGTCTCCATTTAAAAAGGTATTGTTTACATTGACTTGACGGAGTTGCCAACCATTGGATATAGCAATAGATAATATGGTTCGGGTAGTAGCAGGTTTGACCACCGGACTAAATGTTTCCTTGAAGTCACATCCAGGTACCTGTGAACATCCTTTGCTACCAACCGTGCCTTTCGTCGATCAATCTACCCATCAGGATTCTTCTTGATTTTGAAAAGCCATTTGCACCCAATCGCTTTTCGACCAGGAGGTAGAGGAACAAGTTCCCAGGTAGAGTTAGCCATTAAAGCATCAAATTCAGCTTGAACTGTGAGTTTCCACTCTTTATGAGGAAGAGATTCTTCAACAAAGCGTGGCTCAAAATCTACAGGTTCTACTGACAAAGCCTTGGGTTTAAAAGTTCCTGCCTTAGACCGAGTAACCATTGTAATAGCCCAAATTTCAGCGATGTCGGAAATAGTGGTTCGAGACCACCAAATCTGACAAATGAACTCGTAGATTATATTATTTAATATTTACGAGCCAAATGTAGCTTTTAAAAGGTTTTTGAAATAGTAAATTGTGTTTTATAAATATTTATTTGGTCAAGAAATTGAGAAAAAGAGGTATCGAGATCTCGGTGTTATAAACCGAGTCATAAATATTTTTATGAATATTTACGGAATGCCAATAAGGTAGTATTAAAATTTTGTTAGAAAATTTTGACGTTTGGGTGGTTAATTAAATAAAAAGACTAAATTGAAAAAGATGTAAAAGTTGCTAGAAGGATTAAATAGCTTAATTGTCAAATGAGGAAGGACCTAAAGTGTAAATAAGCCCAAAAGAGATTTTTTGGGCGGCAATAGCTGAGAAAAATCAGGAAATGGGTGAAATAAGGGCAAAATTAGAAAATTGCCAAAATTAGCTAAATAAAAATGAGACCAAATTGGAATATCTAGAATTCTCTTCATTTCTCTTCATTTTCATTAGCTAAAAAACAGCCATGGAAGAGGGTTCAAGCTGGTTTTCATACTTTAGCTTCATGTAAGTTTAATTCTTGCTTTCTCCTTGAAATTTATATGTCTTTGGACTTTTACAATTGGGTCCAACTTACTATGTCATTAGTTTTTGATTCTATGGCTAATTTTTAAAGTTTCTATGGATGAGTGCTGGAATCATATGATGAATAAACATATAATTGAAGCTTTAATTTTGATTTATGATGATTTTATCAAGTAAAATTGATGGAAATTGGTTTTAGGACCTAATTGTGAAAGAGTTTGGAATTAAGGTCTAATGCTAAAGTTCTGATTTTCAAGGGTTATGAAGTAGTTTAAAATGATATAATAAAGTATTAATTGATAAAAATTAGCCCAATTGTGGGGTTAATTGGACAAGGACTGAATTGTATGAACTGTGAAATTTGGGGCAAAATGGAAATCAACACTTTGCACTAAAACAGTTTTAGACAGCAGCAGTAGTCTAACTTTGAAAAATCACAAAAAATTTTAGAAATCGAATTATAGGATAAATAAAATATGGAACTAAATCTTATTAAGTCTAGTTTCTTATAGAAGAAACAATGTAAGCAATGAAATTGTAAATCATGAGATATAATAGGTTTTGTGAGACAATGTCAGAATGATTTCGGATTCCCCTATTTTGACTTTGGAAAATCATAAAAAATTGGAGAAAAATAATTAGAAGCTTAAATTTATATGTTTAAAATACTGAATTAGTCTATTTTCAATAGAAACAAACAGAAACATCATTTGAATTCTGTACAAGGAGATAATTAATTTTTAGTGAACAAGGGTCGGAACTGTCAGACAACAGAATAGGGATGACTTTAAAGAATAAACTGTACTTATTGGCTAAATAAAAAATTCTGAAACTTTTATGGTAAGAAGATATGTGAGTCTAGTTTTAGATAAAATTATCAGATCTTAATTTGGAGTTCTTTAGTTTAAGATAAAAATAATTTAGTGATTGTGACATGGATGAATAGCTTGAATATTCACATAAATAAATAGTGAAAAAAATTATAGATATTGTTACTTACAAATATGTTATTTATACTAAGGATGTGGAATGGAGAGGAGGAGGAGGAAAATATATGAATGACTTATGTATAAATTGATCACATGCCCGATTATAATCGATAAAGGTTGAATTAGAAATGATATAATGTTTTATTTCAAATATTTATTATGAAACTAAGATTATTGTTATGGTATAAAAATCGAATTGTAAGTTCGTGTAACTTGAATTATATTCTTAAATGCTTGAAATATATTTTTATTGATGTGAATATGATTTGGATGTTTATTGTATGATAATTGATGAAGTATTGATATTCTTGATGAAAAGGGAAAATAAATCCCGGTTGAATGAAAGGAAAATTCGATGGATCTCTGAAAAGGAATTGACGGTAAAAAGGATCTAGCCCGGACGGGTGATCCTATCCTGATATAGCCCTCTCGAAGAATATGTGGAAAATGGATTTAGCTTGACGGGTAATCTGAATTAGGGTCTGAATTTAGCTTTGGTCGTAATTCGGATCCAAGCTCATTAGAGTAATTGTCGTTGCAGGGGATTTAGCCTAGACTGGTAATCCCGACAATACTTTATGAGTTTATATTACAGGGGATTTATCCTGGACTGGTAATCCCACTGTAAGGATAAGGTTTGTGGGAGTGTGCTCTCTGAAATAGAAATGTGCGCACATGAATATGAATTGACGGACCCGGATTTGTACACTAAAGTGTACCCCTGAAAATCCATCGAAATTCCGAGAAATTCAACGGGATAAATATGGAAAAATAACAAGGGAATGGAAATCATGGTATTGATGAGCTCATCAATCATGGTATATATTATGTGATATAAGGAAATACGATTTGATGAGACATGAACATAGAACTTGGTTGATGAATGAGTTCATTTGTGATTATATATTTGTACACCCTTGAGTGTATTATCCGTATGAATTGGTATTCCAAATGAGTTAATGAGAAGAGTTATAATATGAAATAATTTGAATTCTAAATGAAATATTATGAAAACGTATTTGAAATACATTGGTATGTTATTTGAGTTCATAATGTGGAAAGTAAATATGTGTAGAAATATGAGATGATGATACCTGTACATGGAATTTATTGGTGGATACGTACATCCAAATTTAAATGATAGATTTTAGTGAACATTTAAATTGGGCTCAATAAGTGATTTGTCAATTTAAATTGTGATTGGCAGGAAGAGTTAGTGAATTGTATGTTTATGAATTGTTACACGTATTTGTCGAAATACGAGGAAATGATGGTAATTGATACATGGAAATATGAGACTATGATATATATAAAAACATTACATATGTTTGATAATTGTGTTTATTCATAATTATAGAATTGTGCACCTCAAGTGCACTATATGTGTAAAGATGATGTTTCAAATGATTTGATAAGTAAAACTCCAATATGAAGTAGTTTGAAACCAAGACAAATTGTTTTAAAAATGTACATGAAATACAGAGGTATGATTGTTATATGTTATATGAATACATAATGTGAAAAAGTATAAGTACAAGAGAAATTTAATGAGAATTGAGCCCATATATGTTTCTTGTTAATTATATGAAGTGTGTGACTAACAAATGGTATTAAGTATAAGGCTCGGCTGAATATCTTAAATTGGTTTTTGTATGTATTAAATGTGGGTGAAGAATAAGGATCAAATGAGTGAGAAATATGGTTTGGAAAATAGCATTATTTGTGAAAATTAACTTTACCACACGGCCTAGCAACACGGGCGTGTACTAAGGCCGTGTGACCCGAGTTCCTTCATAGATGCAAGTCAGAGAGTTACACGCCTCAGATACACGGCCATGTGAGCCACACGGCCATGCCACACGGTAGTGTCCCCAGTCACACTGGCGTGGGACCCTTATAAATGAAATAAATTTTGGGATTTTGCAAAAAATTTCATACGATTCTGATTTAGTCCTGACCCGATCCTAATGCTTGATTTGGACCTCGAGGGTCCGTTAAAGAAACTTTTATAATCAATTTCGGTATTTGAGCGATAAATGGTTTAAATTGTCTATAAGTGTTCCGTACTCCTCGGTAATGCCTCGTACTTTATTCCGGCAATGGATACGGGTAGGGGTGTTACAACCATAGTGTGAGTATTTCCTAGAGGAATAGAAGGAATATTTGTAGACACAGTAGTTGGATCGGACGTGTAACACCTCTCACCCGTATTCAATGCCGGAATAGGGTTACGGAGCATTACCAAACTTATTAAATAATTACACATACATTTCACATACAATTAATCAATTCAAATACAATTCATTCACAACCAATCATATTGTCCCTACTACAAGCCTACGAGGCCCAAAACAAGCATTCGGTGCGGTTCGGGACTAAACCGAGAACTTTGTAAACTTTTAGAATACTTAGAAAATTTTCTTGAAAACAAGGGACACACGCTCGTATGGCCCGACCGTATGTCTCACACGGCCAAAGACACGCCCGTGTCACCAGCCGTGTGGACATTCGAAATGGGATCACATGGCCGTGTCCTAGCCCGTGTCCTAGCCCGAGTCCGACCTCGTGTAACTCTCTAACTTGGGTCACATGGCCAACACAAGCACGTGTACCAGGCCGTGTGCTAGGTCGTGCCAAACCTGTAGGGTATACTGACTTATGCCACACGGCCAAGTCACACGCCCGTGTGTGAGGCTATGGAGCATACTGATTTGATTTCTAATTCAACACCAGGGGACACATGGCCGTGTAACTTGACCATGCATCACACACGACTGAGACACACGCCCGTGTCTCTGCCCGTGTGGACAGAAATAGGCTATTTACCAAGCAATTTTTCCACCCAAACTTGTGCACACCTACACCAAACTCAATGGCACAAAAGCATAGCATATATGGGTATTCAAACCAACTAAATCAACCTTAATTCATGCCAATTCAATACCATTATCCACGATACAAACAAGTCACAAAATAGGCCATTGCAATATACAAAATTCACATATACAATTCAACTAGTTAAACATTCCCAAACATGCATCATTATGCTCAAATTCACAAGCATATATATTCTCTAATATCAACCATTTGACATTCACAATACCAACTATCAATAAACATCACAAAACCAACCTCAATCACATAGCATAGGCCATATGCACACACACACACACACACATATATATATATAACCAATTCAACCAAGTTAAGCCAACTCTCATGGCTATATATACCAACCAAAACATAAGCATTTACAAGCCAATACAAATGGCACAACTCATTACCAAACTACATATCAAAATGACCATAATCCTATACATGCCATATGACCAAAACATAGTTTCAAAAGTACCAAAGTGATAGTTGGATAGTGTGACGAAGTCTCTGACGATCTCTGAATCTGAGCTAGCTTTGAAATCACTATAAAACACGGTAAAATAAACAAAGTAAGCTATAAAGCTTAGTAAGCTCGTATGAAAATAAGTATAATTGCCAAATCAATCACAAGTTAAAGAATATAAGTAATACATTCAATTTTAAAATTTGCACATTGCCATGATTATTGATATCATGTATAAATTCATCAACTTACTTACTTTACAAATAACTTATCGATTATCACTTACTTGCCAAACTTATCACCAGTACCTGAATTGATCCATATCATTGTTTTCATTCCCGTACCATAATCTTTTCCCGTTAAACCATTTGAAATAATATCGAATACTCTGGAATCTCGCACCGAAGTGCCACATGCATAGCCAATGCTATCTAAATCACATACCACATATATGCTCACTCTCGAGCTATCAACAGGCCTACTCACACATGTTGTGGGTCAAGACGTAGCTACGCGGTGCTGCTCACACAAGCTGTCAAGTAACCGCAACACATGCCGTTAAACTCGGCCACCGGTAGGACATACAGGACCAACACCTGGATCACATAATCACAATAACCCCTAATGACATGTCACTAGTATCCTATCTATTCCTAAGGTTCAACCGGGATTTTCAATGTCGAATCATCGTCGAATCATTATCGAATCATTTTCGAGCATGTCCGTAGTCTCGTGTTAATAGTTTATGCAATATCAAAGCATTTAAAATATATTTACAATGAAAATTATTACATACGAACTTACCTCGGACTCAAAAATGGCTAAATTGGTCGATTAGTCGAGTACTTTGTTTTTCCCCCGATCTACATTCGAATTTCACTTTTCTTGATCTATATGTAATCAAAATCAGCTTATTTATTTATGTCTCTATTCAATTTAGTCCAAAATTCACATTAAGGCACTTTTACACATTTGCCCCTAATGTTTCACATTTTTACAATTTAGTCATTATTTCATAAAAATAAAAATTCATGCAATTCAACCAAAAACCATGCTAGCCGAATTACAATTAGTTCCCTAGCACCCCATATCTTTCATTTATTTCACATTTTAACCACAAAGTTTCCACATTTCATAATTTAATCCCTAATTTGCATTTTCTCTAAAAATCACTTAACAAAACTTGTATAACTATCATCAAACATTCATAATCTATCATTAAACATCAAAATACTCATGTATTCATAAATGGAAACATCTAAGATCTTTAACAGTGTAGCAAAATAGTCCCTGGGCCAGCTAGACCTAGTTGCAACGATATCAAAAACATAGAAATCATTAAAAACCGAACAAAAATGGACTTACATGCTCAAGAAGACAAGGCCGAATGATTCAAACTCTTTTCATGGTTTTTCTATGCCATAGATTCGGCTAGGAAGATGATGAATGAATAAAAATTACCTTTTGTTTTATTAAATCATCTTTTAATTATCTATTTATCAATTTAACCTTAATGTATAACATTTAAAATTCACCTAACCATGTCCGTCTTTGTCCACTCATGTTTCAAATGGTGTAATTACAACATAAGGACCTCTAATTTAATATTCCATAGCTATTAGACACCTTTAGCTAATAGAACATAAGTTTTACATTTTACGCGATTTAGTCCTTTTTATCAAATTAAGCATTCAAACGATAAAATTTCTAAACGAAACTTTCACACAATCATTCTATCATGCTGTAAAGATTAAAATAATAATAAAATAAATATTTTGAATTTGGATTTTTGGTCCCAAAACCATTGTTCTGATTTGACTAAAAATTGGCGTTACAACTCTCCTCCCCTTAGGGATTTTCGTCCACGAAAATCTTACCAGCAAAGAAGTTAGGGTACTGTTTTATCATAGCTTCCTCGGGTTCCCACGTAGCCTCTTCGACACCATGTCGTTGCCACAAAAAATTTACGAAAGCTATGCGTTTATTTCTCAATTATTTAACCTCTCGAGTTAAAATTTTGATTGGTTCTTCATTGTACGTCATATCAGGTTGAATCTCAATATCTGTTGGAGAAATTACGTATGATGTATCTGGTCTATATCGACGCAACATCGACACATAAAACACATTATGGATCTTTTCTAATTCTGATGGTAAAGCTAGCCGATATGCCACTGGTCTTATTCTTTCAATGATCTTATACGACCCAATAAATCGCGGACTCAACTTGCATTTGCGACCAAATCTAAGGATTTTCTTCCACGGAGAAACTTTTGGAAATACTTTGTCACTGATCTGAAATTCAATGTCTTTACATTTCAAATCTGCGTACGATTTCTATCGATCTGAAGCTACTTTTAAACTGTCACGAATTACTTTCACTTTTTCTTTAGTCTCTTAGATCAAATCAACCCCGTGAATCTTTTTCTCACTCAGCTCGGTCCAATATAACAGAGTCCGACATTTGTGACCATACAAATCTTCATACAGTGCCATCTTTATACTCGATTGAAAACTGTTGTTATAAGTAAATTCAACTAACGACAAATATTTTTCCCAGTTTCCTTCAAATTCTAAAACACAACAACGAAGCATATCTTCGAGAATCTGAATTACTCTCTCAAACTGACCTTCATTTTGCGGATGAAATGCAGTACTAAAGTTCAACCGCATACCCAGAGCTTCTTGCAATTTCTTCCAAAATCGCGATGTAAACCTTGGATCTCTATCCAAAATAATTAAAACTTGCACCCTATGCAATCTAACGATATCAGATATGCACAATTCAACCAATTTATCAAATGAATAATTTGTACGTACCGGAATGAAATGTGCTAATTTCGTTAGTCGATCAACGACAACCCAAATAGCATTTTTCTTTTTCGGAGACAGAGGCAAACCCAATACGAAATCCATCGTAACTCTATCCCATTTCCATTCTTGTCTCATCATCGGTTGTAGCAATCCCGAAGGCACTTAATGTTCAGCTCTAACTTGCTGACAAATCAAATATCTTGATACAAACTCTGAAATGTCTCATTTCATACCCAAACACCAATACAATTATTTCAAATCATTGTACATTTTGGTACTTCTCGGGTGAACAGATAGACTACCACTGTGTGCTTCATGTAGAATTTTCTGAATAAGTTCAAAATTCTTTGGTACGCAAATTCTGTCTGGGAACATTAAACAATCGTCGGATCCGATCTAATAGTCTGAATCACTAATCATGTAACAACCCGATTACGACCCTAACTGGAACGGTGGTTTCGGGACCACGAATCCGGGTTAGAAAAATATTTTAATAATTTATTTGATATCTATGTTATGTGTTTGAACATGTGCTAAAATATTGTTGGTTAATTTGTTTGCTTGAGTGTTTAATTTAAGTGAAAGGACTAAATCGAGTAAGTGGGAAAAAATAGTTATTATGAAATTTAGAGGCTAAATTGAATGGTCTTCTTTTTGCATTGGTATTGAAGTTGCAATTTGACCATTATGAGAGTATAGTGGACGGCAAAGGCACTAAGTTTATAATATATGATTATTTTATATGTTAAAAATCAAAACAATGATAAAATATATATAATATGAGTATTATAATAAAAACATAAAACTAGTGGGTGGGTGTTCATCTTTATTTTTCTCTTGTTATTACCGAAACCTAAAGGAAGAAGAAGAACCATAGCTTTCAACATTTTCGGCATTTGCATGTTCAAATAAGGTGAGTGATTGAACTTAGTTTTTGATAATTTTAACATTTTTAAGGTTGTAGCCATGTAATTTAGTTAGCCCATACCCAAATTTTTGATTTAGTTGTATAATTTGAGTGTTGCCATGGATGGAAATTTGGTATTTGTGTGGTTAATGATAGAATATGATATAAGCATGCTAGATTAACAATATTTTCTTTAGAATTTTTGATGGAGTTTAGTATAAGGGTGAATTCATAAAAAGAAATTTTTTGGAAGGACTAAATAGCAAGAAAAATGGAAGAAATGAGTTGATATAGGGACTATGAATATTCGACCCTTAATAGGTGTGGTTGAATTCTTGATATTTTGTGTTTTGAGCTATAAGGACTAAATTGTAAACATTGTAAATGTCGGGGGTAAAATGGTAAAATTGCACAATTATGTATTTTTGGATTAAATTGAATGAAAATGTATTTGAATGAGTTCAATTTGGAATTATTTAGATCAAGAACAAAAGGAAACGAGTTTGGATCGGGGGAAGGCGAAGTTGAACGAATAGCTGGGAAACTCTAATTCATCGACTCTCGAGGTAAGTTTATATGTAATCGGGTTTAATTGATTTATTTCTAAAATAAAATGCATATGATTAGATGAATTAATGGATTAAATTTTTAAAATGTCGAATGAGAAATGGGAGCTTTTAAGTATGTTAGCCGAATGTGGTTTATTGGATACCACTATATATGTATATCCATCGATTAATTGAATTAAGTATCTTTAATCCATTTTGCCGAATGTAATATTGAATGGGGTGAATTATTGATAAATTAGCCGAATGTAAGGTTGGTGAATGTATAATAGTATAAGTGTCGATTCATTGAGTAATGTGAGTTTGTGATTGAATAAGGTGGTAGCTAGATGTGAATTTAAAAAGAGAGATGTTTGTTTTGAAAAGGTGGATGTAAACGTATAAATATACATATATTTTTGTTGTGCCGAATGCAATGGAATGATATAAGGAAATTGAGTTGTCATAGGACAATCGTATCTTTGTGTAAATATGTATGAGAATGGAATTATAAGTGTTGCATAAACAAAGAAAGGTTCGGATAATGGCACTATGTGTGCGAGATTAAACACCGAGCACTGTGTGTACGATATCGGTGGAATGGCACTATGTGTGCGAGATTAAACACCGAGTACCGTGTGTGTGATATCGGTGGAATGGCACTATGTGTGCGGGAAGCGTGTAATGGCACTAAGTGTGCGATACAATACCGAAAGGTGGCCCTACGTGTGCGAATTATCAAGTAACGGCACTAAGTGTGCGATACGTTACATGAGTTGCACTGTGTGTGCGGAATATTGGACCTCTCAAAAACATGAATCAATGAATGGAGATGACCATATGAGACATGTAAGTAAATAATGCATGGAAAGTTAATAACTTGGTGCTAAAGAGGTAAGTAGTTCTTGTATTCTAAATTATAGAAATGTAAAGTATTTATTAATTTTTGAGTTTGATCGAAATGGGTATAGAGTATTTGAATATTCGGTTTGGAGATTCCATTGAATATGACATTGTTGTATGGTATTATGTTATATGAAATGCTGATACGGACTAGTGAAGGATTAAGTTAAATTGATTAAAGTTGTATATTGAATCATTATATATATATATATCCCCTTTTGCTTATAACTTACTAAGCTAAGTTAGCTTACTGTACGTGTGTTTGTGTGATTATTGTTTAGATCTTGAAAGCTAGCTCGTGCTCGGGAATCTTCGTCAAAGTCATCCGCACTATCACCTAACTTCGGTATTCTATAAGTTATACCCTTTTTGAAAACATATGGCATGTATAGGCAATACTCCTTTGGATTTTGTTTGAACGATATGTATATAAATGTATATGCCATGCGAAAATGGCTATGTCTTTATGTTTGGGTTGGTTTAATCATATTGAAGTATGGAATTATTATTTGAATAGATTGTTTATATTGATATATATATATATATTATAAGTCTAGTTAGAAAGTTATCTCATAATAAGTTGTATGTGAACTTTAAGCTTATGGAATATATTGAATATAACATATAAGATATTGAGTTGATAAAAAATATTGTTTTTAGTATAATTATTTGAATGTATCAATGTGACTAGATATAAATGAAATAGATTATATTTGGTGTATGTGTCTATTAAAAGGGGTACATTAATGAACAAATTGATGGGTACTCATTTGTAAATATTCGGCCATGACTTGTTTTGGTTTAGAACTTAAATTTTTCTCTAGAATGATATGGTATGTTCGGTCTTGTGATTTAAATGATTAAATCGTTGATGTAATGTCTTATTAAAATGTTCTTATGATGGAATATATGTGTATATGCGCATATGTATTAAATTATTGCCGATTGTGACAAGAGATTATGAGAGAAATGAGATTGTTAGAAATTTAGGTTTAGGGTATCTTTGAATGTAAATTAGTGGATGGGATAATGATATGATCGTATGTGGTATTGAAATGAATGAATGAGCATTATGTTCTCACTCGATCTTTATTTTCAAATGACCAAATCTATAATGAATTGCTAGTTGAACGAAATCGGTTTTAAATGATGCTAATGATATTATTTAGTGGTAGCTTACCTGATTTTAATAGCATGAATAAATTTTGTATTGATTATTAACATGACTTTATCTAAATGTGTGGACTTGTGATTTGGATATGTAATGCCCGTAACCCTAAGCCGGCGACGGACTCGGGTTAGGGGTGTTACATTTGATTTGGTATCAGAGCTACGGTTTAGTCGGTTCTCGGACAAACGTAGCGCGTGTGAGTCTAGCTATACATGCCATATTTTATAATGTGATAGTATGATGACTTCTGACAGTGAAATGTGATTATTTCTTCTTTATAGTAAATGGATCCTGATCCCGAGAGAGCTTTAGCTGACGATGTTGAGAGCGTGGCGCCTGCTCCCGCGCAAGGGACCGCGCTGGAGGAATCTCGACCAGCTACGAGTAATCCTGATGAGGGGGCTAGACCAGACTTCTATAGTATGATGAATGATTGGTTTAATTAATATATTCGGGCCAATCCGGCTGTTCAACAACCCTTGAATCCGAATACTCCCCCTGTAGTACCGGTGGTACCTCCGATCGTTAATCTTGAGAGAGCAAGTAAGCCTCCGGTTGACCGAATTAGAAAACACGGGGCTCAAGAGTTTAGAGTCGAGGATGATGATGATGCAGAGCGAGCTAAATTTTGGCTCAATAATACTATTCGTGTTTTCGATGAGCTATCGTGCACACCTGATGAGTTGTAACACCCCAAACCCGGCCCATGCAGTATGACCAGATCTGGCATGTCACATGAAGAAAACGAGTAAAGAACTTGTGATTCTTACTAAAGATGTTGTTATTAGGTTAAAATTTAAGAAAACAAATTTGATTAGAAATATTTGATAAAAATACTACTAATTTTGAAAGGTTGATTGAAAAATCGATAATCGAACTAGTGATCTTTTAAAACCGTGACTTTTGAAAATATTATTGATAACTTGCAGGAAAAATCCAAGTTAAATTATTTGTACATATTTATTATGAAATCCGTTTGTTGATAGATTTTAAGAAAAACCGTTGTTTATGATTTTAAAAAATCCCCGTTTAAAACAATTCAAGAAAGATATTAAGTATGTCTAAATATAAAGCAGAATAAAACATATTCCAGAGGCATTATTACAACTTTAAAACCCAAAATAGTAAAAGTAACTAAATAAAACAGAAAAGAAGTTTACTAATGTTCGAAAACATTATTTCCAAAGTATGGCCTCCACCGAGTCATCCATGGGCCCAAGTCCTCACTCATCGATCATTACACGCAAGGATTAAGAGAATGGGGTGAGTTACTAGAACTCAAAGTGTATAATCCCTTTTACCGTCATCCACTGGGTTTGAACCCATAATAGCATAACCTTGGGCCTAAGCCCATTTTACATAGCAAGATATAAATGAAAAATATGCAAACCAACCCATCCATCCATCACACCCATGACCGGCCAGTCACACTGTGGGGATCAAGTCAACCCACCTCGCCGCTCACACCAATTTGCAATCGAATCGCTATTTATATAATATTTTTGTGGTCAAGCCACCAAAATCATTTTGAGCACAATATTAAACAATTTGTGGCAATGCCACCAGACTACATTGCTATCTCCATACAATTTTTCCCATCCCATGCAAAATGTAAAAAGAATGCAACATACATAATAAAATAAAATATCCACATATATATATATATATAACCACCATTAATCTAGTGAATCATTTCGGTGAACCATCCCATTAAAGCAATTTAATAATTTGGCCCACTAAGGCATTCTAGCAAATCGGCCCATTGGGGCATTTTGGTAAATCAGCCCATAGGGGCATTTTCGTAATTTAGTAAATTAATACCGATTTTGACAGATCTTTAGAAATAGTGTTGAATAAGCAAGTCACTCGATTTATGCCATATCACAGTTATTAGATTTGTAATCGACAACGATCTATTTTCTAACATAATAGTGAATCACGAATTTACGGGATTTCGGTGTGAGATTACACACCTGATTACGGTAAGAACTAAACCTTCTTGATCGTCGGCACCTATGACACCATAACATTTGATTAACCAACCAAAGAGATTTTCTTAATCCAAATCTAAATCAACGATCTAAAAATGCTTACCCTTAGAATCGTGAACAACCATAATTTGCCTATTCTCACCGGATGATGGTCCACAACCCGGTGGGAAATCCCGAACTGCCGATACCGCCCTACATTTGAACTTGGGAGTAGAGATTGCAAGTCCACTCCCTATTTACCCTCCTATCGATTTTCCTTTAGTATCGCTACCATTTGCCTCCATTGGAAAAATCTCGGTTAGAATAATACTACGATGAGAGAAAGTCTAAGGAGAGTGTCTCGGCTTACCACTACTTCTGAAGGACCAACGAGTAGAGAAAAACGAGTGGTTTAGTTCCTAAAATAATCGGTTAGTCAACTTCTGATCCGATTAACAAAATAACCGAGTAGAAAGATATCGAATGAACTATGAAGAAACTCCTTACCTTAACGATGATGAATCCGATTCCCACCGATTGAGCTTATGGCTACGGATGAGACAAGGATATAAGTTTCAACTTTCCTACTATAATACTACAATGGAAAGAGAACACGATGTGAGAGTGTAGGAGAGAGTGATGATTTGGTTTAGAGAACCATCCAATGATAAGGGGTACATATTCGGCCATGAAGAAAAGAAAATGAAAAGATGGGAATGAAACCACTTACCGTTTTGGTCAAAGAAGAGAGTGCCCAACACGAAAGAAAAAGAAATAATGAAGAAGAGATTAAGTGCTATAAGGTTCGGCTATTTAGAGAGAAAAGGACAAGGAATATTCGACCATCAAGTATTATTGACTAATGAAAAAGAGGAAGATTGGGGAATGGTGAGAAAGAAAAGAAAAGAAAAGCAAACTATGAAAAGATGAGAAAAACAAGAGAAAGTATTCCTTAAGGTCACAGTTTTAGGCAAGAAAAGAAGTACCAAATGGTCAAAAGAAAAGGACTTTCAAATGGGACAAAAACTTCTCAAACTGCCTAAGAAAATTCAGCAACCAAAGGGAAGAGATTGGAAAAGAGAGCACCAAAAATGTTAAAAAGAAAAAGAAAGCCTTTCATGCACAAACTTGCAAAATGACCAAAAGAATTTTGGCTCCCATTTTCTCCCTACTAAAATCGTGTACCACCTTTACCAAAAAGATGGGTGTTGACCCAAAATTCTTTCCCAAGCTCCTTCCAAAAATTCGGCCAACATATCCTCTTTTTTCCACAATTCCTTTACTTCTTTCCTTATTTTCTCCTTGATCTCCTCCTTACCTTCCTCCATAGTGTTCTTTCCATCAATAAAAAGTCTTCCTTTCCTTCTTTAAAGCTTGGCCGACACTTACCATCAATTACTTGAATAGCACAAAAAAATTAATCCAAAAATTTGCATTAGGTGGGATTCGAACTCCACCCCTTAAGCCCCTTCATGTGACGCCACACCACTCTGCTACTAGCTCCACTTGTGCTAGAAAAATACACATTTATTCACTTAAGTCTTGACGACACTTTCCTTCTCTCCTTTAAGTGCTTAAACACAAAATTTTACTAAGGCCCAACTCAACCCAAGCCTTCTTAGGACCCCCTAAACATACACAATTAACACTCTTAACTAGCCTATCGCATGATATAATGTAAAACATAAAATCCCCAAATTTCAAGATGTTACATGAGTGCACAAGTGTGCCATATCATTATTACGGATTCCTCCTACTATTGGTGGAATACTCTTGTATCAGTTATTCCGAAGGAGAGAGTTACCTGGGACTTCTTTCAGACAGAATTTCATAAGAAATACATAAGTCAGCGCTTCATAGACTCTAAACGTAAAAAATTTCTCGAGCTCAAGCGGTGGTCGTGCGGCCCGTATCCGAATCTGAGTGCAAGTTTGTGAGACTTAGTCGCTACGCTTGTGAATTGTTTCATCTGAGGTTTTGCTATGTGCCGGAGATTCGAAGATGGTTTAAATGAAGATATAAAGCTTCTGGTTGGCATCCTTGAAATAAACGAGTTCGTAGTACTGGTTGAACGAGCTTGTAAAGCTGAAGAGCTAGGAAAAGAAAAGCGGAAAGCTGTGTTTGAAGCTAAAGATTTTCGAAAGAGATCTGCGGGTAAATTTTCTCAAATGTCAACAAAGAAGTTCAAGAATGATTGTAGCCGGTTTAAACCTAACACCAGAATCTCTATACGAGAACGACCACCAGTAAGTTCTCGGGCTACATCAGTTGCTAGTGTTGGCAATACCCGACCGGGTAAGCCAGAGTGTCGGCGATCACGGTGAGATGACATTTCGGTGAGTCTTTGGGTAAATTTAATAATCGCACTTGTTACAAGTGTGGTTCACAGGACCATTTCATTCGGGATTGCACGGAGACAGCTGAAAAGGGCGTTATTCAGAGCGCGAGACCGAGCAGCACTACAGCTAGAGGTAGACCATCTTGTAATGTGGGAGGTAAGAGTGGTGCTCAGAGGGGAACTTCAGGATCGACTATTCGATCGGAGGCGTGCATCGGCTAGAGCTTATGCCATTCGTGCGGAGAGGAGGCTTCATCTCCGATGTCATTACGGGTATTTTCACTCTCTTTGATACTAGTGTAATCGCTCACGATTGATCCGGTTCAACTCATTCGTATGTGTGTGAAACATTAGTATCCACAAGACTCTACCGTTGAGTCTCACGAGTTTGTGATTTGGGTTTTGAACCCCACAGGTCGGTGTGTGCTAGTTGATAGAGTGTGCAAGAAATGCCCTTTAATGATTCGAGACTCATGTTTTTCGGCCGATTTGATGTTGCTACCATTTGACGGGTTCGATATTATCCTTGGTAAGGATTAGTTAACTGTACATGACGCAGTAGTGAATTGCAGACGAAAGACTATTGATTTGAGGTGCCAGAATAATGAGATAATTCGAATTGAATCTGCGGATTTAAATAGGCTACCAGCTGTGATATCTTCAATGTTGGCACGACAGTATCTAAGAAAGGGTTGCGAAGCTTATCTTGCGTATATGATTGTGACAAGAAGGTAATCGAAAAGAGGATTGAATCAGCACTCAGGTTGTTTGTGAGTATCCGGATGTGTTTCCGAGGAATTACCGGATTGCCACCTGTTCGGGAGGTAGAGTTTGGTATTGAGCTAGTGCCAGGGACAACTCTAATTTTGATAGCTCCGTATAGAATTGCATCGACTGAATTAAAAGAGTTGAAGGTTCAGTTGCAAGAATTGTGAGATAGAGGTTTTGCTCGACCAAGTTTCTCACCTTGGGGTGCGCCGGTCCTATTAGTGAAAAAGGACGGAACTTTGAGAATGTGCATCGATTATCTACAACTTAATAAAGTGACGGTAAAGAATAAATATCTGTTGCCGCGTATCGATGATTTATTTGATCGACTTAAGGGAGCTTCGTTATTTTCAAAAATCGATTTGAGGTCGAGTTACTATCACCGCGAGTTAGAGACTCGGATGTACCAAAGACTACTTTTCGGATGAGATACGGTCACTATGAGTTTTTAGTGATGCCATTCGGACTCACTAATGCCCCTGCTGTCTTCATGGATTTGATGAATCAGGTATTCAGACCGTATCTAGATCGGTTTGTGGTTGTATTTATAGATGACATTACGATCTATTCGCGTGATTTAAACCGAGCATGCTTGAGCATTTGAGGTCAGTGTTACTGATTTTTGCGTGATAAGCGGTTGTATCGAAAATTTAGCAAATGTGAGTTTTGGTTGAATGAAGTTAGCTTCCTAGGGCATGTTGTATCAGCATCGGGCATTCAGGTTGACTCGAGTAAAGTTTCAGCTATACTTGATTGGAAACCTCCGCGAAATATTTCTGAGGTTCGTAGCTTTTTGGGACTTGCGGATATTATAGACGCTTCATGAAAGGGTTTTCTATGATAGCAGCCCCGATGACAAAACTATTACAAAGACGTTAAATTCGAGTGGTTAGAAAGGTGCCAGAAGAGTTTTGATCAGCTAAAGACCTTGTTAACGGAAGCTCCGGTGCTTGTTCAACCAGAGTAGGGTAAGGAGTTCGTTATTTTTAGCGATGCATCCTTAAATGGGCTGGGCTGTGTTTTGATGCAAGAGGGTAAAGTTGTAGCCTACGCTTCGAGACAGTTGAAACCGCACGAGAGGAATTATTCGACGCACGACCTTGAGTTGGCCGCTATAGTTTTTGCTTTAAAAATTTAGCGTCACTATCTATTTGGTGAAAAATGCCACGTCTATTCGGATCACAAGAGTCTAAAGTACTTAATGACTCACAAGGATCTGAATTTGAACAGCGACGATGGTTGGAATTGCTGAAAGACTATGAACTTGTGATTGATTATCACCCGGGAAAGGCTAATGTGGTTACTGATGCACTTAGCCGGAAGTCACTATTTGCTTTTGATAAACCATAAAAGTAACATATTTTAGGCCCACGTTTAGCATGCTTTTGGATGACTTAAGCCTTGAATTATGTAATTTGGTGCTCTTAATCCTTTGTTTTCATGTTTCATACCCAGGAGAGCACCGGATGATGAAAAGAATGGAAAACGGGCCCAAAAAGAGTAAATGGGCCATATCCACGAAATCCACACGGCACGGGCCCCCAAGACCACACGCAGTAGTGCCTCATTATGGACTTCAACACGGCTGGCCACGATTCACACAGGCGTGTGCCATGGCGTGCCTCGCCACGCGACCAAGAGGAGTTTTACTCGGTTTGGATACTTGGAGGCAAAGAAACACATTCAAAGTCTAATTAAACACCCAAATAGGAACTTCACTCAGATTTGGATACTTGGAGGCCAAGTAAGGCATCTCCAAGCCTATATAAATATCCTAGGGGGCAACTTAAGGGGGAGAGTTCGACAGAGCCCTCTGTCGGGGCGGTGAGCTAGGCCAAGGAGCCGAGCTGAAATAGTCAGATTTGTGGGAAACACTCGAAGATAGCCAGTTGATCCATCTCAAGAAGTCAGAACTCTACTCAAGACGGTGGATCTCTCCTTCAATTCCTTCAAGGGGTTTTAGGGATTTCTTATGTTTTGTTTTATCTTTTCTTCTGAGATGTTTTCTTTTATTGTTATGAACTAAACCCTCAGATACCTGAGGGGGATAAAACTTAGATGAATCTTGTTATCGTTTGTTGAACTATATGATAAATATTTGACTTGTTCTTAATTATGTGTTCTTAATTCTTGTGTTGATATTTTCGGGATATTGATTCAGGTTTGATGTACTTAGGTGGAGGAGCAAAAGTCCCTGCATAAGAGTAGATCTAACATAATTAAGCGGAGTTGATCGCGCGCCTAGAGATAGGGTGACGAGATTTTGCCTGATTAGGGTGAAACCTAATATGGGAGTCCATAGATCGAGTTAATGCAATTCTAGGGGTTTTAATTAGAAAGAGATTTCAATTAATCAACCTAGGGTTAGACGTTATTCGCTTCGAGAGAGGGTTTAATATACATTATGGAGTCTTACGGATCAAGTCAAGTGAATAAATCATCCGTTTGAGTTAGATAACAAGTGAAGTCTAGGTGGATTCTTCCTAAGGGTATCGTCTTAATCAACCGAGTTTTTCCAACGGTATTTCCCCAATTCATTCTTTTTGTCTTTGCGTCTTTAGCTTAGTAGTTAGTTAAATTTAGATTAAAAAAACAACTTCACTTATTTTAGGCTAGATAATAAAAAGAAAGTTAGTATTAGTACTTTTGGTTCCTTTGGGTTCGAAAATCCGGTCTTGCCTAAGCTATACTACTGTTCGATAGGTGCACTTGCCTCAAATCGTTGTCATAGTTAGTTTCCAGGTTCGATCATTCTTTTTATAAATTTTAAGACTTTGACATCGCGAAAACAACGATCAAGTTTTTGGCGCCGTTGCCGTGGAACTAAAATATTAAGAAAGCTCAATTTTTATTACTTTAGCCATTATTATTATTATTATTTTTTTTTACTTTGCTAAATTTCTTTTATTTAATTTTAGCAGATAGAGGAGATGGCACTGAATAACTATCAGTGGCAAGTTATGAGGACAAAGCCAACAAAAGTAGCCGATATCTACAACCTCGACCCAATAACCGGGCTATCAAACCAGCTTAGAGATGTTAAATAAAAGTTTGATGATTTGTGTTCTTCGCAGATACATCCAGATTATGCGATCTGAAACAAGCGGAGGCGTGGCGAATCTTGAGTACCAACCCTACGTATATGGCATAGAAGAACGAACAAGTCCACTATATGGGTAACTATTCTAGACCTCAAAATAATTTTTATAGTAACACTTATAATGCAAGTTGGAGGTACCATCCCAATTTCTTGTGGGATGATCAAATTAGCCAAAGATCGAAACTTCCTCCAAATTTTCAACAACCACCTCACCAACAGGGAAGAGGAGTCGAACCTTGAGGAGATCTTGACAAAATTCATGGTAGCTACTGATATACCGTCTCCAAGACACTTTGAGACCACCCTTAAGAATCAACAGGCATCAATCAAAGGGATCGAGAGCCAAGTTGGGGAACTTACTACGATAGTTGGACAACTTACTAACACAGTTGGACAACTGGCAAAGATAATCTCAGAACAACTACAAGAAATCTTACCAAACAACACTGAAACTAACCCAAAAGAGCAAATTCAAGCCGTAATAGCTCATGACAGTGAAAGGTTAGTGGAATCTGACCCAAGGCAAGAGCCTGTGGTAAGTGAAGGTAAGGTTGAGGTAAGCCATGATTTACCAAACCCGGTGATTACAGAGTACCAACCTCGTGTGCCATACCCTATGCGACAAAGAAAGACCACACAGGAGGAACAACTCGGTAAGCCTCTTAAACTTTCAAAGAAATTTCATATTAACTTGTCGTTTCTAGAAGCTCTTTTGCGAATACGGATCCTAGACCTCGTGTTGATAAAGAAGAAATTCATGAGGAACGGCTTTGGATCGATGAACTAGACGAATGGAAGACACACTTCAAGGAGAGACTAAAAACACACGAAGAAAAACGAGGCAACTCCACGACTTTAACTTAATAATGGGACAACCCGACTTAAGATAGGAGATCGGTACTCAAAATCTTCCCGATGGAACTACGAGGTAACACATTATAATTTCGACACTTTTGAGGAAAACAATTACTCGACTTAAATTATTTATCAAAAACTGAATTGATCGCATGAGAAAGGATTTTTACCTCCTCAAACCACCACGATAATGCGAATGAGAGGTAAGTCTAGCTCAAGACTTTAAACGAGCGCTTCTCGGGAGGCAACCCGAGCACTAACCCTACTAATTATTTTAGTTTGATTTCTTTTCATATTTAGGCGCTAGGGTTTTCATACCCACACGGCCTTGCACACGGCCGTGGCCGTGGCCATGTGGGCACCATAGGTAGGTAAAGGCGTGGCCATAGACGTGTGGCAACAGGACAAAATTTTTCCCAAAACACGAGTCAAGCGTCTCTATTTAAACCCCATTCTTCCTTTTTCTTTTCCAATTGTCTTTCTTCTTTCACCTTCCATTATTTACTTTTATTTTTATTTTTATTTTTATTTCTTTTATTTTTATTTTATTTTCTTTATTATTTTCTTCTTATTCTTCATGCCATTTAGATTTAGCTTAGGATACAATAAAATCGGGCCGGCTACTTCGAGGATTCAAATTCAAATGGTTCAAGGCGCTCCCCCATGTTCACCTTTTCCAATTCCTATCCGGTTTCTTTTTATTGACTCCATCCAAAATTCAGGAAGTTTCACCTCTCTCCCTATCTTATGATTTTATTATTATTTTTCTATTATCTATCTTTGTACATTGAGGGCAATGTACATCTTAAGTGTGGGGGGGTTAACTATAGTATCATTTGAAAATCCCTGAATTATGTATTGTCTTAAAGTAAGTTTCTCATATTATGATTAGAATAAAAATTTCCCTGATTTATGATTTTTGTTAATGTGTCTTGGATTAAGTCATTGATAATTGTGCATTGATGATTAAATTTGAAGGATACTAGAGAATCAAGCATGATAAGTCTATTTTTCAGAATTAAAAATTTTTGCTAGGTTGTCTACCTGAATTTGAATATTACTTTGAAATTTGAAATTTACAAGGATGACATCAAAATACCCATAATTTTTTGTGAGATTTTGAGCCTTATAAGAGCATATATCCTTTTTCATGCTCACTTCTTGATTATGAGTGTGTCAACATTGAACTGTTATTCTAGAACTTGCATCGATTATACATGTTGAGACCACATCTTTGATTTGATATACGTAAATGATAAAGGCACCTAGGATTTAACCCACTTAGTCCATAAAAAGCCTACCTTCATAATTAACCTCTAGTGAACCCTTTTGATCCTAACAACCCTTTTTATTGACTCACCAACTAATATTAACCCAAAACCCTTTGTATTTGTTATCACCATCCTTTTTGACTACCCTTTTTGTCGAGATTTGATTTTGAGCAATTGCCTAACTATGTTCTATATTTCAGTTGTTAAAGTACTTTCTTATTATTGTAAATATTTGTGACTTGTTCTAAAAAAAACATCGAAGTATATTCAGTATTAGTATGATGAAAAGCGAGCTTATACAGTTAAAGTCTATTTATTGAAGAAGAAGCTCGTATTATTAGTTTCAAAGTTTCAATTGATGTAATTACTTTTATTCAGTTCATTGTTTCTAGTTAGGTAATTTTTCAGGTCAATCTCGATTCTAACCCTCTAATTCAGCCTTTATCCACACCTTAACCCAAGCCCTGTTACAATCCTTTCAAAGACCTTTTGATTTGTGCATCATCTCATATTACAGTGGTGGAGATTTGATTCTCATGCAAGCCTATGGGATTAAATTTTCAAGTTTGACATTGGAGTGCTTAATTCTGAACCTTAAACACTTCGAGTGATTTGAGTGAATCTTTTGTGAGAATGTCAATCCTTGTAGGTTTTGGATCAGAGGTAATTATTTAGATGAGGGGAAACACCTGTGTTTTGTGCTACAAATGTATGACTTATATTATTTGAATCTTTAGGACTCTTTGAGTTAAATTATCCATGTATAAATTATCTATGAATTATGATGAGACATTGTTGATAGAAATATTGAATCATGGAAAGTTCGTTTTAATTGTAAGTTGAGAATTTTGCTTGAGGACAAGCAAAAGCTTAAGTGTGGGGGTATGTGATAAACCGTAAAAGTAACATATTTTAGGCCCACGTTTAGCATGCTTTTAGATGATTTAAGCCTTGAATTATGTAATTTGGTGCTCTTAATCCTTTGTTTTCATGTTTTATACCCAAGAGAGCACCGGATGATGAAAAGAACGTAAAACGGGCCTAAAACAGAGTAAATGGGCCATATCACAAAATCCACAGGGCCTGGGCCCAAGACCACACGACCGTGCCTCATTATGGACTTCAACACGGCTCGCCACGATTTGCACGGGCGTGTGCAGCATGGCATGAGCCCTTCGCCGCGGCCAAGAGGAGTTTTACTCGAATTTGGATACTTGGAGGCAAAGAAACACATTCCAAAGTCTAATTAAACACCCAAATAGGAACTTCACTCATTTGGATACTTGGAGGCCAAGTAAGGCATCTCCAAGCCTATATAAACATCCTAGGGGGCAACTTAAGGGGAGAGTTCGTCGATGCAGCCCTCTGTCGGGGAGGTGAGCTAGGCCAAGGAGCCGAGTGAAATAGTCGATTTGTGGGAAACACTCAAGATAGCCAGTTGATCCATCTCAAGAAGTCGAAATTCTACTCAAGATTTGCGGATCTCCCTTCAATTCCTTCAGGGGTTTTAGGGATTTCTTATGTTTTGTTTTATCTTTTCTTCCGAGATGTTTTCTTTTATTGTTATGAACTAAACCCTCGATACCCGAGGGGATGAAACTTAGATGAATCTTGTTATCGTTTGTCTTTGAACTATATGATAAATATTTGACTTGTTCATAATTATGTGTTCTTAATTCTTGTGTTGATATTTCCGGGATATTGATTCGGAGTTTGATGTGCTTAGGTGGAGGAGCAAAGTCCTGCTTAAGAGTAGATCTAGCATAATTAAGCGGAGTTGATCGCGCTAAAGATAGGGTGATTTAGATTTTGCCAGTTAGGGTGAAACCTAATATGGGAGTCCATAGATCGAAAGTTAATGCAATTCTAGGGTTTTAATTAGAAAGAGATTTCAATTAATCAACCTAGGGTTAGACGTTATTCGCTTTGAGAGAGGGTTTAATATACATTAGGGAGTCTTACGGATCAAGTCAAGTGAATAAATCGTCTGCAGTTCGTGAGTTAGATAACAAGTGAAGTCTAGGTGGATTCTTCCTAAGGGTATCGTCTTAATCAACCGAGTTTTTCCAACGGTATTTCCCCAATTCATTCTTTTTTCTTTGCGTCTTTAGCTTAGTAGTTAGTTAAATTTAGATTAAAAAAACAACTTCACTTATTTTATGCTAGATAATAAAAATAAAGTTAGTATTAGTACTTTTGGTTCCTTTGGGTTCGACAATCCGGTCTTGCCTAAGCTATACTACTGTTCGATAGATGCGCTTGCCTCAAATCATTGTCATAGTTAGTTTCCAGGTTCGATCATTCTTTTTATAAATTTTAAGACTTTGACATCGCGAAAACAACGATCAGCTTTACGTGCAATGGATGTGGATATAGCTATGACTGATGATGGTGGGATTATCGCAAAATTGAAAGCGAGACCATTGTTCATACAACAAATCCGCGAAGCTCAAGAGGTGGATAATGATTTAATAGCAAAAATGAGTCAATGTGGTACGGGTAATGATTCAGATTTTCAGGTAGATGTTGAGGGATGTCTACGGTTTAAGAATCGGATGTGTGTGCCTAAGAATCTTGAGTTGATTCGAATGATCTGTGACGAAGCTCATAATTGTAGATTTTCGATTCATCCAGGTAGTACGAAAATGTACAACGACCTGAGACAACATTATTGGTGTCATGGAATGAAGTGAGACATTTCAGACTATGTGTCGAAGTGTTTAATATGTCAACAAGTGAAAGCTGAGCATCAGGTGCCATTGGGACTACTCCAACCGATTATGATACCTGAATGGAAGTGGGATCGAGTCACGATGGATTTCGTATCGGGTTTACCGTTGACACCGTGTAAGAAAGATTCAATCTGGGTTATTGTTGATAGATTGATGAAATCGGCCCATTTTATTCCGGTACGTATGGATTTCTCACTGGATGAGTTAGCTGAGTGGTACATATCGCAGATCGTACGAATGCACGGAGTACCTATTTCTATTGTTTCGGATAGAGATCCGAGGTTTACATCGTGGTTTTGGAAGAAACTGCAGGATGCTCTAGGTACCAAGTTGCATTTCAATACTGCTTTTCACCCTCAGTCGGATGGTTAATCCGAACGTGTTATTCAGATACTCGAGGATATGTTGAGATGTTGCGTTCTTGAGTTTGAGGGTACGTGGGAACGATACTTGCCGTTGATTGAATTTGCGTACAATAACAGTTTTCAATCGAGTATCAAAATGGCGCCTTACGAAGCTTTGTACGGTCGAAAATGTCATACACCTTTGTATTGGACCAAATTAAGTAAAAGCAAGATACACGGGGTTGCTTTAATCAGAGAGGCTGAGCAGAAAGTAAAAGTAATTCAAGAAAGTCTAAAAGCCGCTTCAAATCGTCAGAAGTCGTATGCAGATTTGAAACGCAAAGATATAGAATTTCAGGTGGGCGACCGAGTGTTTTTGAAAGTTTCGCCATGGAAAAAGATACTTAGATTTGGTCGTAAAGGAAAGCTGAGTCCGAGATTTATTGGACCGTACGAAGTTATTGAGCGTATCGGGCCGGTTGCGTATAGACTTATGTTGCCATCTGAGCTAGACAAGATTCACAATGTTTTTCATGTATCGATGCTTTGACGATACCGATCCGATCCTTCTCATGTGATCAGTCCAACAGAGATTGAAATTCAACCCGATTTGACTTATAAGGAATTACCGATTCACATCTTAGCTCGTGAAGTGAAAGAGTTGCGAAATAAGAAAATCTCGTTGGTTAAAGTTATGTGGCATAAGTACGGAGTTGAGGAAGCGACTTGGGAAACCGAGGAATCAAAGAAAGAATTCTACCCACAATTATTCAACGGTAAGATTTTCGGGGACGAAAATCTCTTAAGGGGGAGAGTTGTAACAGCCCGATTACGACCCTAATCGAAACGGTGGTTTCGAGACCACAAATCCAGGTTAGAAAAATATTTTAATAATTTATTTGATATATATGTTATGTGTTTGAACATGTGCTAAAATATTGTTGGTTGATTTGTTTTCTTGGGTGTTTAATTTAAGTGAAAGGACTAAATCGAGTAAGTGGAAAAAAAATAGTCATTATGAAATTTAGAGGCTAAATTGAATGGTGTTCTTTTGCATGGGTATTGAAGTTGCAATTTGACCATTATGAGTATATAGTGACTGGCAAAGGCACTAAGTTTATAATATATGATTATTTTATATGTTAAAAATCAAAAGAATGATAAAATATATATAATATGAGTATTATAATAAAAACATAAAACTAGTGGGTGGGTGTTCATCATTATTTTTCTCTTGTTATTGCCGAAACCTAAAGGAAGAAGAAGAACCATAGCTTTCAACATTTTCGGCATTTGCATGTTCAAATAAGGTGAGTGATTGAACTTAGTTTTTGATAATTTTAACATTTTTGAGGTTGTTGCCATGTAATTTAGTTAGCCCATACTCGAATTTTTGATTTAGTTGTATAATTTGAGTGTTGCCATGGATGCAAATTTGGTGTTTGTGTGGTTAATGATAGAATATGATATAAGCATGCTAGATTAACAAGATTTTCTTTAGAATTTTTTGATGGAGTTTAGTATAAGGGTGAATTCATAAAAAGAAAATTTTTGGAAGGACTAAATAGCAAGAAAAATGGAAGAAATGAGTTGATATAGGGACTATGAATATTCGACCCTTAATAGGTGTGGTTGAATTCTTGATATTTTGTGTTTTGAGCTATAAGGACTAAATTGTAAACATTGTAAATGTTGGGGGTAAAATGGTAAAATTGCACAATTATGTATTTTTGGATTAAATTGAATGAAAATGTATTTGAATGAGTTCAATTTGGAATTATTTAGATCAAGAACAAAAGGAAACGGGTTTGGATCGGGGGAAGACGAAGTTGAACGAATAGCCGGGAAACTCTAATTCATCGACTCTCGAGGTAAGTTTATAAGTAATCGGGTTTAATTGATTTATCTCTAAAATAAAATGCATATGATTAGATGAATTAATGGATTAAATTTTTAAAATGTCGAATGAGAAATGGGAGCTTTTAAGTATGTTAGCCGAATGTGGTTTATTGGATACCACTATATATGTATATCCATCGATTAATTGAATTAAGTATCTTTAATCCATTTTGCCGAATGTAATATTGAATGGGGTGAATTATTGATAAATTAGCCGAATGTAAGGTTGGTGAACGTATAATAGTATAAGTGTCGATTCATTGAGTAATGTGAGTTTGTGATTGAATAAGGTGGTAGCTAGATGTGAATTTAAAAAGAGAGATGTTTGTTTTGAAAAGGTGGATGTAAACGTATAAATATACATATATTTTTGTTGTGCCGAATGCTATGGAATGATATAAGGAAATTGAGCTGTCATAGGACAATCGTATCTTTGTGTAAATATGTATGAGAATGGAATTATAAGTGTTGCATAAACAAAGAAAGGTTCGGATAATGGCACTATGTGTGCGAGATTAAACACCGAGCACTGTGTGTACGATATCGGTGGAATGGCACTATGTGTGCGAGATTAAACACCGAGTACTGTGTGTGTGATATCGGTGGAATGGCACTATGTGTGCGGGAAGCGTGTAATGGCACTAAGTGTGCGATACATTACCGAAAGGTGGCACTACGTGTGCGAATTATCAAATAACGGCACTAAGTATGCGAGCACGTTACATGAGTTGCACTTGTGTGTGCGGAATATCGGACCTCTCAAAAACATGAATCAATGAATGGAGATGACCATATGAGACATGTAAGTAAATAATGCATGGAAAGTTAATAACTTGGTGCTAAAGAGGTAAGTAGTTCTTGTATTCTAAATTATAGAAATGTAAAGTATTTTTTAATTTTTGAGTTTGATCGAAATGGGTATAGAGTATTTGAATATTCGGTTTGGAGATTCCATTGAATATGACATTGTTGTATGGTATTATGTTATATGAAATGCTGATACGGACTAGTGAAGGATTAAGTTAAATTGATTGAAGTTGTATATTGAATCACTATATATATATATCCCCTTTTGCTTATAACTTACTAAGCTAAGTTAGCTTACCGTACGTGTGTTTGTGTGATTATGGTTTAGATCTTGAAAGCTAGCTTGTGCTCGGGAATCTTCGTCAAAGTCATCCGCACTATCACCTAACTTCGGTATTCTATAAGTTTTACCCTTTTTGAAAACATATGGCATGTATAGGCAATATTCCTTTGGATTTTGTTTGAACGATATGTATACAAATGTATATGCCATGCGAAAATGGCTATGTCTTTATGTTTGGGTTGGTTTAATCATATTGAAGTATGGAATTATTATTTGAGTAGATTGTTTATATTGATATATATATATATATTATAAGTCTAGTTAGAAAGTTATCTCATAATAAGTTGTATGTGAACTTTAAGCTTATGGAATATATTGAATATAACATATAAGATATTGAGTTGATAAAAATTATTGTTTTTAGTATAATTATTTGAATGTATCAATGTGACTAGATATAAATGAAATAGATTATATTTGGTGTATGTGTCTATTAAAAAGGGTACATTAATGAACAAATTGATGGGTACTCATTTGTAAATATTCGGCCATGACTTGTTTTGGTTTAGAACTTAAATTTTTTCTCTAGAATGATATGGTATGTTCGGTCTTGTGATTTAAATGATTAAATCATTGATGTAATGTCTTATTAAAATGTTCTTATGATGGAATATATGTGTATATGCGCATATGTATTAAATTATTGCCAATTGTGACAAGAGAGTATGAGAGAAATGAGATGGTTAGAAATTTAGGTTTAGGGTATCTTTGAATGTAAATTAGTGGATGGGATAATGATATGATCGTATGTGGTATTGAAATGAATGAATGAGCATTATGTTCTCACTCGGTCTTTATTTTCAAATGACCAAATTTATAATGAATTGCTAGTTGAACGGAATCGGTTTTAAATGATGCTAATGATATTATTTAGTGGTAGCTTACTTGATTTTAATAGCATGAATAAATTTTGTATTGATTATTAACATGACTTTATCTGAATGTGTGGACTTGTGATTTGGATATGTAATGCTCGTAACCCTAAGCCGGCGACAGACTCGGGTTAGGGGTGTTACAAATCGACTCACATTGCATTCTTTTAGCTTGTAACTCATTATCACACTTTTGAGCTTTACAAATTTGCTGAAGAAAAACCAGTTTAGCTTTGAACTCTGCTAGAATCGAACCATCATCGGATAAGGTTAGCTGAGCATTCATTACTCTCAAAGAAAATAGAGATTTTCTACTCAGAGCATCCCTGAGTGCGTTCGCTTTACCAGGATGATAATCAATTACCAACTCATAGTCTTTCAACAGCTCGAGCCATCTTCGTTGTCGCAAATTCAAATATTCCTAAGTCATTATATATTTCAAACTCTTGTGATCTGTAAAGATATGACACTTCTCACTGTATAAATAATGTCACCAAATTTTCAATGCAAATACAATAGCAGCCAATTCTAAATCGTGCGTCAGATAATTCTTTTCATGCAGCTTTAATTGTCTGGAGGCATAAGCTATAAATTTTCCTTCTTGCATCAAAACGCAACCCAAACCATTCAATGATGCATCGCTGTAAATCACAAATTCTTTACCCGACTCAGGTTGAACCAAAACCGGTGCTTCTGTTAGTAATGCTTCCAACTGGTCAAATCTCTGTTGACATTTCTCGAAACCACTCAAACTTTACATCTTTCTGTAACAATCTAGTCATCGGTATAGCAATCATCGAGAATCTTTTTACAAAACGTCGATAATAACCGGCTAACCCCAGAAAGCTTCTGACTTCGGATACATTCTTTGATGGTTTCCAATCAACAATGGCTGAAATCTTGCTCAGATCAACTCGTATACCTTCAGCTGAAACAATATGTCCCAAAAATCCAACCTCTCGAAGCCAAAACTTGCATTTACTGAATTTAGCAAATAGTTGCTTATCTCTCAAGGTTTGTAGCACAATCCTCAAATGCTCGGCATGCTTGGACTCATCTCGAGAATAGATCAGGATGTCGTCAATGAACACAACAACGAATCTGTCTAAATACGGTTTAAAAATCTGATTCATCAAATCCATAAAGACTGCAGGAGCATTAGTCAATCCGATTTTTGGCACATCTGAACCTTTAACTCGCAACTGATAATAGCCAGACCGTAGATCAATCTTTGAAAACACTGTTGCTCCTTTGAACTAATCAAATAAATCATCTATTCTTGGCAACCGATACTTGTTCTTTATCGTAAATTTATTGAGCTGACGATAGTCAATACACATTCTGATTGATTCTTCTTTCTTCTTTACGAACAATACTGGCGCACCCCAGGGCGAAAAACTAGGTCGTACAAAACCTCTATCCGTTAATTCTTGCAACTAAGCTTTCAACTCTTTCAATTCTGTCGGAGCCATTCTGTATGGAGCTATATATATCGGTGATGTTCCCGGTACTAATTCAATAGCAAATTCGACCTCTCTGATCAGTGGTAACCTCAGTAATTCTTCTAGAAACATATCCAGAAACTCATAAACTATCGGCACTGATTCAATCTTCGATTCAAACACTTTTGTATCCAAAACATAAGCTAGGTAAGCATCACAACCTATTCTCACATATCTCTGAGCTGACATAGACGAAATTACAACAGGCAACCCACTTAACTCATTTGATTCAATTGTAAGAATTTCACAATAGCATCTGCAGAGTCAACCAATCCATACCCAGAATTACATCGAACTCATCAAATGGTAAAAGCATCAAATCAGCCAAAAAACAGTAACCCCGTATCATTAAAGGACAGTTCTTGCAAACTTTATCAACTAGAACATACTTGCCTAAGGGGTTCAATACTTTAATCACAAATTTAGTAGATTCAACAGGCAAACTCTTACTAGACACTAAATTCATACAAATATATGAATGAGTCGATCCAGGATCAATCAAAGTAATCACATTAGTGTCGTAAAGAAAAAATGTACTGGTGATAACATTGGGTGACGACGCCTCTTTGCGAGCGCGAATAGCATAAGCTCTAGCAGGTGCTCTCACTTCAGATCTCATAGTCAAATCTTTTGTCGCGCCTCTACTACTGGTCACATTTCCTGCATTTGTCGGTGGCCTCCCTCTAGTAGCTGTGTTACTCGGTCTTACATTCTGAAACTTATCTTTCTCAGTTAATTCAGGGCAATCTCGTATGAAATGGTATTGCGAACCACATTTAAAACATGTCCGATCATTCATTCTACATTCACCAGGATGTCATCTTTCGCATCATTGACATTCAGGTCTATTGTTTCTCACACTGCCAACACTCGATAGTGATGTAGCTTGAGCTTTAGGACTTGAGTATTGTTTTCCACGATCTCTGTTCAAATACCCGATTGAAGCATTTGGACGAGTATACAAATCTCTAGATTTCTTTGACAAATATTGATATGGCTTATTCATCGATCTTTTTCTCGAGTCTCTAGCCTCTAAATCTACTTTTCTCTTTTATTTGCTAAGCTCCTTGGCTTTGCAAACTCTATCAACCAAGACAACAAATTCTTTGAATTCTAGAATCCCAACTAGAAGTTTAAATCCTCGTTCAACCCACTAACGAACCGTTTGCACATGATTTCTTCAGTAGAAACATACTCCGGAGCATACTTACTTAATCTTACAAATTCTCTTAAGTACTCGATCACAGTCATACGGCCCTGTTTCAATTCTAGAAACTCTTTGTGCTTTTGATCAAGAAACCGCTGACTTATATATTTCTTCCCGAACTCATTCTGAAAGAATTCCCATGTGACTTTTTCTCTCGGTACCACTGATACTAGAGTATACTACCACTGATACGCAGTGTCCCTCAATAACGAAATGGCACATTTTAAACACTCAACTGGCGTGCACGAAAGTTCATCGAATACCCGAATAGTATTCTCAAGCCAAAATTTAGCTCTCTCGGGATCATCATCAACAATAGCTCTAAACTCTTTAGCCCTGTATTTTTGGATCTTATCAACTGGCGACTTAATTAATCGTAGAAGTTCCACACCTTGAGGAGCTACGAGAACCGGTTGAGGATTAGGTGGGGGTGGAGGTTGTTGAGCAGCCGAATTTGTTCGAACAAACTCCGTGAACCACTCGTTCATCATTTGGAAAAAGGCTTCTTTAGCCTCTCCTCTGTGACTACTCGATACAGGTCTAAATTTAGACGGCGCTACCCCTTGAGCGGGAGCTGGTGCATTACTCTTGACATCATCAGCTACAGCTCGATTGGGATCCATTTACTATACAAAAATACATTTTAAATTGTCAGGAGTCATCACACTATCACAAGTTATATAAGGCATGTATAGCTAGACTCTCTCACACGCTACGTTAGTCCTAGAATCAACTAAATCGTAGCTCTGATACTAATAAATGTAACACCCCTCACCTGTATTCAACGCCGAAATAGGGTTACGAAGCATTACCAGACTTATTAAATAATTACACATAAATTTCACATACAATTAATCAATTCAAATACAATTCATTCACAACCAATCATATTGTCCCTAGTACGAGCCTACGAGGCCCAAAATAAGTATTCGGTGCGATTTGGGACTAAATCGATAACTTTGTAAACTTTTAGAATACTTAGAAATTTTTCTCAAAAACAGGGGACACACGCCTGTATGGCCCGACCGTGTGTGCCACATGGCCAAAGACATGCCCGTGTCACCAGCCGTGTGGACATTAGAAATGGGATCACATAGCCGTGTCCCAGCCCGTGTCTAACCCCATGTAACTCTCTGACTTTGGCCACACGACTAACACACACACCTATGTGGCTAACCCGTGTGCCCTAAAAATGGCCACACACGCCCGTGTACCAGGCCGTGTGCTAGACCATGCCAAACCTGTAGGGTATACTGACTTATGCCACACGGCCAAGTCACACGCCCATGTGTGAGGCCGTGTGGAGTATACTAACTTGATTTCTAATTCAACACCAGAGGACACACGGCCGTGTAACCTGGCCGTGCGTCACACACGGCTGAGACACACGCCCATCTCTCTTCTTGATCGCTGTAAATCAGAGTTTTAAAATTTATAAAAGAATGATCGAACCTGGAAACTAACTCTGACAACGATTAAAGGCAAGTGCACCTATCGAACAGTAGTATAGTTTAGGCAAGACTGGATTATCGAACCCAAAGGAACTAAAAGTACTAATACTAACTTTCTTTTTATTATTTAGCCTAAAATAAGTGAAGTTGTTTATTAATATAAATTAATTAACTACTAAACTAAAGACTCTAAGACAAAGAAGAATGAATTTGGAATATAACTTGGGAAAAACTCAGTTGATTTAGACGATACCCTAGGAAGAATCCACCTAGACTTCACTTGTTATCTAACCTTGAACCATATGATTTATTTACTTAGTTTGATCCGTAAGACTCCCTAACGTATATTAAACCCTCTCTCGAGGCGAATAATGTCTAACCCTAGGTTAATTAGTGGAACTCTCGTTCTCTTATAATAACCCCCTAGAATAGCAGTAAATCGATCTATGGATTCCCATATTAGGTTTCACCCTAATCTGGCAAAATCTCGTCACCCTATCTCTAGGCATGCGATCAACTCCGCTTAATTATGTTGGATCTACTCTTAGGTAGGGTATATTCCTCCTCCACATAAGCACATTAAATTTTGATTAAGCTCACATAATTAAGAACAAACTAAGTATTTATCATATAATTCAAATAATCAAATAACAAGATTCATCATAGGTTTCATCTCTTCTGAATCCAGAAGGTTTAGTTCATAACAATAAAGGAAAACATCTCAAGAGAAAAGATAAAACAAAAAATAAGAAATTCTTAAAACCCCCTGAAGGAATTGAAGAGGAGATCCTCCGTCTTGAGTATAACTCTGGCTTCTTGAGATGAATCAACTTGCTATCCCTGAGTGAATCCCCACAAATCTACCTTCTCTGGCCTAGCACGACGCCCCTATACGATGGCTTTGGGCTCCCCTTTTCAGGTCATACTTAGGGTGTATTTATAGGCTTTTGAAATACATTTCTTCCTCCCTAGGTATCCTTTCCCGAATGAAATTGCTCTTCTCCATGGCAGAGGCACGGCCATGGCGCACGCCCATGTAAATCGTGGACAGGCCGTGTTCGGATTCCTTTAATGAGACACGGCCGTGTGAGTCAGGGTTAGACCGTGTTCTAGATGATCAGTGAGGCACGGCTGTGTGATCTTTGGTCCAGGCCGTGTCGATTTCATGCTTTGGCCCATTTGTCCCATTTTAAGCCCGTTTTGCGTTCTTTTCATCCCCTAGTGCTTTCCTGAGTATATATCATGAAAAGAAAGGATTAAGAGCACCAAATTACATAAAATAAGGGATAATTCATCCAAAAGCATACTAAATGTGGGCCTAAAATATGTTAGCATTTCGGTTTATCAAATACCCCCACCCTTAAGCTTTTGCTTGTCCTCAAGCAAAATTCTCAACTTACAATTAAAACGAACTTCCCTCAATTTATAATAGTCATTGATAGTGTTTCATCATAATTCAGAGATAATTTGTACATGGATAAATCAACTCAAAGTGTCCTAAAAATTCAAACAGTATAAGTTATAGATTTTGTAGCACGAAAATATAGGTGTCTCCCCTTATCTAAATAATTACCTTTTAATTTGAAATCGACAAGGATTGACATCCTCACAAAAGATTCACTCAAATCACTCAAAGTGTTTAAGGTTCAAAATTTAGGCACTCAAAAGTCAAACATGAAGAGTTAATCCCATAGGCTTGCATGAAAATCAAATCTCCACCACTGAAATATGAGATGAAACACAAATCAAAAGGTCTTTGTTAGGGTTGTAACGGGGCTAGGGTTAAGGTGTGGAATAAGGCTGAATTAAAGGGTTAGAATCGAGATTGAATTGACAAATCACCTAACTAAGAACTAATGAACTAATAATAATAATCACATCAATTGAAAACTAATAATACTAATAATACGAGCTTCTTCTTCGATATTTGGAATTTAAATAAATGTATAAGCTCATTTAATCTCATAACTAATAATGAATATACATCATTTTTTTAACATCATAAATACATAATAAATACATTTTAAAGGATAGGTTACTGAAAAAATCATAATTAGGCAACTAATCAAATTAAATCTCGATATAAGGGAAGTTAAAAAGAATGGTGATAACAAAAACAAAGGGTTTCTGGGTTAATATTAGCAGTTATGTCAATAAAAAGGGTTGTTAGGATTAAAAGGGGTTCACTAGGGGTTAATTTGTAAAGGTAGGCTTTTAATGGAGTAAGTGGGTTAGATCCTAGGTGCCTTTATCATCTCTGTGTATCAAATCAAAAAAATGTGGTCTCGACATGTATAATCGATGCAAGTTCTAGAATAACAAATCAGTGTTGACATACTCATAATCAATAAAGTGAGCAAGAAAAAGAATATATGCTCTATAAGGCTCAAAAACAAAAATTATGGGTATTTTGATGTCAACCTCGTAAAATTCAAACTTCAAAGTAATATTTAAACTTAGTTCGACAACCTAGAAATTTTTTTTTAATTCAAAAAAAATAGACTTATCATGCTTGATTCTCTAGTATTCTTCAAATTTAATTATCAATGCACAATTATCAATGACTTAATCTAAAACATATCAATAAAAATCATAAATCATCAGAAATTTCATCCTAATTAGTAATATGAGTAATTTACTTTCAAACAAGACTAAACTCAGGGATTTGAGAATAATGCAAAATGTTTGGTACCTAATTTTAGAAATTTGAGAATAATGAAAAAAATTAGGCACCTTTTTAGGTTGTTCACCCCCCCACACTTAAGATGTACATTGCCCTCAATGTACAAAGATAGATAATATCATTATAAAATCATAAGATATGGGAAGAAGTGAAACTCCTTGAATTTTCGGATGGCTCCGTGAGAGGAGATTGTGTCTTTGGTGGTGGTGATGGGCCGTCTGGATGACGAACCTGCGCTAGATGAAGAAATTGGGAGGCTCATGTAGGATTAGCCAAGACATCTAGAGTAATATTATACTAATAATGTAATTAAAGACAAGAAAGATAAAGAGAAGGAGACTAAGAAGAAAACTAAAATTAAAAGAAAAGATAAATGGACTGGGAGGTCCTTATTGTTGGGTGTGATTTCTAAGGCTGAGGTTATGGTGGTGGTGGTGGCATGATTCCCAAGCAGCTTTTAGAACCTAAAAACAAGAAACTAAAACAAAATAAACTAAATTAAGTAGAAGAGAAGTAAAGATAAAGAAAATAAAGGAGAAGATAAAAATAAAAGAACAGATAATTGGTCTCAAAGACCCTTGGCTTGTTGTTTGGATGAAGCTGCCGGCATGAACTCAGGTGAATCGGTCTCCTTTGAGGAGATTGGCCTTTTACGCTTCTTTGCCATGGATATGATTTTGTTATAGCTCAAAAGTCTGAGGATTTATTAGGAAAAGGAAAAAAAACAAAAGGGAGAAAAGAAAGAAAGGAAGAAGAAGAAGAGTAGGTAAGGAGAGAAAGGAGAAGGGCATGGTATTTAAATAGAATCTCAAGTCTTGCAATTTACCACGCCCGTGGGTTGAGGGTGTGTCGATTCACACGGCCGCATCGCAGGTCGTGTTCCTAGGCGTGTTGGTTACCCCACGCTCGTGTCTAGCCTATGTTCGAAAAGTTAGTATGTTGGCACGGGTTTAAGGCACGGGCGTGTTCTGCCCGTGGTTGGAAAGTCAGTAGCTTCACGTGGTTATGGGGCACGGCCGTGCCCCTTTGTCGGTGCCCGTGGTGTAGTGGTTGGATCCGTAATGTCGAAAAGTGGTTGGAACTAATTTGCACGGCCTCTGCTATGTCAGTACGGGGATTCTTATGGTCCACACGGCCACAGCCACGACCGTGTGCAAGGCCGTGTGTCCTAGAATTCTGCACCCCTTGCTAGTTTATAACTAAGTGTTCAGAAAGAAAAGAAGAAAATAAAAATAAATTTAAAGCGAAATATGAGAATAAATTATGTTAGTGCTCGGGTTGCCTCCCGAGAAGCGCTCGTTTATAGTCTTAAGCTAGACTCTCCTCTCATTTGCATTGTCAGGGTGGTTTGAGGAGTTGGAAGTCCTTCCACATACTATCATTTGCGACTTCGTGAAAAAATTTAAGTTGAGATGCGTTTATAGTAAAAGTACCAAAAATAGGATTACTTACCTCGACTGTTCCGTGTGGGAAAACACTGGTTACCCTAAAAGATATTTCTTTGTTTGTGCTAGGGTCTGGAGGAGATATTTGAGGATTTGCCTAATCTAACAGTACTTGGTCCCCTATTTTGAAGCGGTTTGTTGTTCCTATTAGCTCTTTTGGGGGCTCCTTCGGTTTTTTCTCGTGTGGTTCAGGTTCTTCGTCGTGTATCCCTAATTTCTCCTTGAAGTGTGTCTTCCACTCGTCTAGATCATCGAACTGAATCCCTCGATCTTCATGAGTTATTTCTTTGTTGGCATGGGGTTTAGGATCGAGTTTCATTGTATTCTTTGGTGGTGCTTCTTGAAAATAAGGGTTAACCGAATGGTTATCAGTGAGAATTTACGTTCTCACCTTGATTACTCGATGTTCTAGCCGAGTAGAGAGCCTTGATGGTGATTGTTTCATTACCTACACAAAGTATGAGTTCTCCTGCATCAACATCAATTTTAGTCTGGCGATCGCTAAAAGGGTCTTCCTAAAATTAGGGGATCGAATTATCCTCATCCATGTCTAAGACAACAAAGTCTCTTGGGAAAGCGAATCATCAATTTTTACAAGAACATCTTCGATAATACCCTAGGAATTCTAACGAGTTTTATCGGCTAATTGAATGCTCATCCTTGTTTGTTTGGGTTTCTAGACCTAATTGTTTAAACAATTTATAAGGCATGACATTTATGCTTGCCCCTAAATCGGCTAATGCATTATCAGCAGTTAGTCTACCAATTAAACATGGAATTGTAAAATTCCACTGGATCTTTTAGCTTTTGTGGTAGCCTATTTTGGAGAATTGCTTTGAGCACTTTGCGTTAAGTTCCACATGTGACGACTCGTCTAACTTCCGTTTGTTTGTCGGAAGCTCTTTTAAAAATTTCCTAGAATCGCATCTGCGAAAGAGCTTCAAGTAATGGTAAGTTAATATGTAATTTCTTTAAAAGTTTAAGAAACTTACCGAATCGTTCTTCCGTGTCGTCTCTCTTCTTAATGCCTCGGGGTAAGGTACGCGAGGTTGGTACTCCTTGATTACCGGTTTGGCTTGTCTTGTGTTACCTCAACTTTACCTTTTTCTACCTCGTTTCCTTATGTTGGACTAGGTTCGTCTACTTCTTCGCTTTCTTGAGCTGTTATGGCTTGGATTTGCTCCTTTGGATTAATTTCAGTATTACTCAGTAGACGCCCTTGCGGTCATTCAGATAATAGCTTTGCAATTTCTCCGACTGACTGGGTAATTTCCCCGATTGCCTTTGTAAGTCCTCCAACTTGGTTCTCGATCGTTTTGATCGATGTTTGTTGGGTTTCGAGTGTTGCTTCAGTTTTTCGAAAACGGGCTTCTGTGGATGCTATGAATTTGTTCAACGTTTCTTCAAGATTCGGCTTATTTTCTTGTGGATAGGGCTGATTTTGGAAATTTTGAGGAGGTTGTTGTCTTTGATTTCCTTGTCCTCCCCACGAAAAATTTGGGTGGTTCCTCCAACCTGGATTATAATTATTACTGCATGGGTTATTATTAGATCTGAAATTTCTACCTATATAGTTCATCTGTTCGCTCTCTGTGCTCGGTTGGTAGGGTGGGTACTCAGGATTCACCACAGTTCCACTTGCGTCATACTACATGACTGGATGTACCTTCGAAGAACACAAACTATCAATCTTCTTATTCATCAACTCTACCTGATTTGATAGCATGGTTACTGCGTCGAGGTTGTAAACTCCGGCTGTTTTTTGTTGGCCTTGTTCTTGTAACTTGCCACTGATAGTTATTCAACGACATCTCTTCTATAAATTCGTAGGCTGCCTCAGGAGTTCTATTGTTCAAAGTTCCACCGGTGGCTGAATCAATTAATTGCCTCGTTGAAGGATTCACACCATTATAAAAAGTTTGGACTTGGAGCCACAAGGGTAAACCATGGTGTCGAAACCTTCTCAAGAGATCCTTATATCTCTCCCATGCATCGTATAGTGTTTCTAAATCCATCTGCACAAAAGAAGAGATATCATTACATAATTTGGCCGTTTTGGCCGGTGGGAAATATTTTAATAAAAATTTTTCGGTCATTTTTTCCCATGTAGTGATTGACCCTCGTGGTAACGATTTTAACCACTATTTATCTTTATTCTTTAGTGAAAAGGGAAATAACCGAAGTCGTATCGCATCATCAGAAACGCAATTTATTTTGAAGGTATCACATAATTCTAAAAAATTAGCTATATGAGCGTTTGGATCTTCGTCCTGTAAACCATCAAATTGAACAAACTGTTGAATCATTTGTATAGTGTTAGGCTTTAATTCAAAATTATTAACAGTTATAGCAGGCCTAACAATACTTGATTCGGCTCCTGTCAAATGCGGTTTAGCATAATCAAACATAGTACGAGGAGCATTATTTTCTCCCACATCTTGTGGAGGAAGATTATTTTCGTCCATCCCTTCAGTAGGATTGGATCTGTCTTCTCGCTCTCCTTGGTAATTTAGGGCTCGCCTAATTTCTCTGTGATTTTTTCGAGCGGTAGCTTCAATATCACTGTCGTATTCTAAAGGTCCTCTCGGGTTCCTTCTAGTCATAAACTAGAGGTACCTGCGAGGAAAAGAAAGAAAGAAAGTTTAGCAAATTTAAAATTAAAACTAAAAATAAAAATAAATTACGAAAAATAAAAATAATGGCTAAAGTAATAAAAATAGAGTTTTCTTAATATTTTAGTTCCCCAGCAACGGCGCCAAAAAACTTGATCGCTGTAAATCAGAGTTTTAAAATTTATAAAAGAATGATCGAACCTGGAAACTAACTCTGACAACGATTAAAGGCAAGTGCACCTATCGAAAAGTAGTATAGTTTAGGCAAGACTGGATTATTGAACCCAAAGGAACTAAAAGTACTAATACTAACTTTCTTTTTATTATTTAGCCTAAAATAAGTGAAGTTGTTTATTAATCTAAATTAATTAACTACTAAACTAAAGACTCTAAGACAAAGAAGAATGAATTTGGAAAATAACTTGGGAAAAACTCAGTTGATTTAGACGATACCCTAGGAAGAATCCACCTAGACTTCACTTGTTATCTAACCTTGAACCATATGATTTATTTACTTAGTTTGATCCGTAAGACTCCCTAACGTATATTAAACCCTCTCTCGAGGTGAATAAAGTCTAACCCTAGGTTAATTAGTGAAACTCTCGTTCTCTTATAATAACCCCCTAGAATAGCAGTAAATCGATCTATGGATTTCCATATTAGGTTTCACCCTAATTCGGCAAAATCTCGTCACCCTATCTCTAGGCGTGCGATCAACTCCGCTTAATTATGTTGGATCTACTCTTAGGCAGGGTCTATTCCTCCTCCACCTAAGCACATTAAATTTGGATTAAGCTCACATAATTAAGAACAAACTAAGTATTTATCATATAATTCAGAAAACAATAACAAGATTCATCATAGGTTTCATCCCCTTCTATCCAAGAAGGTTTAGTTCATAACAATAAAGGAAAACATCTCAAGAGAAAAGATAAAACAAAACATAAGAAATCCCTAAAACCCCCTGAAGGAATTGAAGAGGAGATCCTCCGTCTTGAGTATAACTCTAGCTTCTTGAGATGAATCAACTAGCTATCCCTAAGTGATTCCCCACAAATCTACCTTCTCTGGCCTAGCACGACGCCCCTAGACGATGGCTTTGGGCTCCCCTTTTCAAGTCATACTTAGGGTGTATTTATAGGCTTTTGAAATACGTTTCTTTCTCCCAAAGTATCCTTTCCCGAATGAAATTGCTCTTCTCCACGGCAGAGGCACGGCCATGGCGCACGCCCGTGTAAATCGTGGACAGGCCGTGTTCGGATTCCTTTAATGAGACACGGCCGTGTGAGTCGGGGTTAGACTGTATTCTAGATGATCAGTGAGGCACGACCGTGTGATCTTTGGTCCAAGCCGTGTCGATTTCATGCTTTGGCCCATTTGTCGCGTTTTAAGCCCGTTTTGTGTTCTTTTCATCTCCTGGTGCTTTCCTGAGTATATATCATGAAAAGAAAGGATTAAGAGCACCAAGTTACATAAAATAAGGGATAATTCATCCAAAAGCATACTAAATGTAGGCCTAAAATATGTTACTATTTCGGTTTATCACTGCTCGTGTGGACCGAAATAGGCTATTTACCATGCCATTTTGCCACCCAAACTTGTACACACCTACACCAAACTCAATAGCATAAAAGCATAGCATATACGGGCATTCAAACCAACTAAATCAACCTTAATTCATGCCAATTCAATACCATTATCCACAATACACACAAGTCACAAAATAGGCCATTGTAATATACCAAATTTACATATACAATTCAACTAGTTAAACATTCCCAAGCATGCATCATTATGCTCAAATTCACAAGCATATATATTCTCTAATATCAACCATTTGACATCCACAATACCAACTATCAATAAACATCACAAAACCAACCTCAATCACATAGCATAGGCCATATGCACACACACACACACACACACACACACACACACATATATATAACCAAATCAACCGAGTTAAGCCAACTCTCATGGCTATATATACCAACCAAAACATAATCATTTACAAGCCAATACAAATGGCACAACTCAATACCAAACTACATATCAAAATTAACATAATTATATACATGCCATATGACCAAAACTTAGTTTCAAAAGTTCCAAAGTGATAGTTGGATAGTGTGACGAAGTCTCCGACGATCTCCGAATCCAAGCTAGCTTTGAAATCACTATAAAACACTGTAAAATAAACAAAGTAAGCTATAAAGCTTAGTATGATCGTATGAAAATAAGTATAATTGCAAAATCAATCACAATTTAAAGAATATAAGTAATACATTCAATTCAACAATTTTCACATTGCCATAATTATTGATATCATGTATAAATTCATCAACTTACTTACTTTACAAATAACTTATCGATTATCACTTACTTGCAAAACTTATCACCTGTACCTGAATTGATCCATATCATTGTTTTCATCCTTGTACCATAATCTTTTCCCATTGAACCATTCGAAATAATATCGGATACTCTGGAATCTCGCACCGAAGTGCCACATGCATATCCAATGCTATTTAAATCACATATCACATATATGCTCACTTTCGAGCTATCAACAGGCCTGATCACACAAGCTGTGGGTCAAGACGTTGCTACACGGTGCTACTCACACAAGCTGTCAAGTAATCGCAACACAAGCCGGTAAACTCAGCCACCGGTAGGACATACAGGACTAGCACCCGGATCACACGAAAAGGGGCTTTATAGATTTCGCATCTAATTCAATTTTGGGAATATGAAAATATCTTTCATGAATTATTAGAACCCAACCCCTAATGACATGTCACTAGCATCCTATCTAAGCCACCGGTAGGACATACAGGACTAGCACGCAGATCACATAATCACAATAACCCCTAATGACATGTCACTAGTATCCTATCTATTCCTAAGGTACAACTGGGATTTCCAATGTCGAATCATCGTCGAATCATTGTCGAACATGTCCGTAGTCTTGTGTTACAGTTTATGCAATATCAAAGCATTTAAAATATATTTACAACGAAAATTATTTTATACGAACTTACCTCGGACGCAAAACGGCTAAATTGGTCGATTAGTCGAGTACTTTGTTTTTCCCCCGATCTACATTCGAAGTTCACTTTTCTTGATCTATATGTAATCAAAATCAGCTTATTTGATTATCTCTCTATTCAATTTAGTCCAAAATTTACATTAAGGCACTTTTACACATTTGCAGCTGATGTTTCACATTTTTATAATTTAGTCCTTATTTCATAAAAACACAAATTCATGCAATTCAACCGAAAACGATGCTATCCGAATTACAATTAGGTCCCTAGTAGCCCATATCTTCCATTTATTTCACATTTTAACCACAAATTTTCCACATTTCACAATTTAATCCCTAATTTGCATTTTCACTAAAAATCACTTAACAAAACTTGTATAACTATCATCAAACATTCATGATCTATCATTAAACATCAAAATACTCATGTATTCATCAATGTAAACATCTAAAATCTTTAACAGTTTAGCAAAATAGTCCCTGGGCCAACTAGACCTAGTTGCAACAATCTCAAAAACATAGAAATCATTAAAAACCGAACAAAAATGGACTTACATGCTCAAGAAGACAAGGCCGAATGCTTCAAACTCTTTTCATGGTTTTTTTATGCCCTATATTCGGCTAGGAAGATGATGAATGAATAAAAATTACCTTTTGTTTTATTAAATCATCTTTTAATTATCTATTTACGAATTTAACCTTAATGTATAACATTTAAAATTCACCTAACCATGTCCATCTTTGTCCACTCATATTTCAAATGGTGTAATTACAACAGAAGGACCTCTACTTTAATATTCCATAGCTATTAGACACCTTTAGCTATTAGAACATAAGTTTTACATTTTACGCGATTTAGTTCTTTTTATCAAATTAAGCATTCAAACGATAAAATTTCTAAACGAAACTTTCACACAATCATTCTATCATGCTGTAAAGGTTAAATAATAATATAATTATTTCAAATTCAAATTTGCGGTCCCAAAACCACTGTTCTGATTTGACTAAAAATGGGTTGTTACAGGAAAGGACTAGTTTCAACGGATGTAATTGCAAGACGATGCTCCCCACGATCAATGTAACACCCCAAACCCGGCCCACAAGCCCTGACCGGATCTGGTATGTCACTGCGGAAAAAAAAACGTTCGAAAATATTTTTGACTTAAAGTTGAAATAATAAATTTAATGTTTTTAGAAATAAACTTAAGTTGTTACCAAATTCCCGGATTAAAACTTTAGCATATTTATAAATATTTTAGGAAATAAAGTCATTTGTAACTAATAATTAAATTGTCAATCCATAATAAACATAATAATAAAATTACTTGGTAAAGATACTTAAAACCTTTAGGGCCTTATTACAACTCAATTAAATAAAATAAGAATAAAATAAAAAAAATAATCCAAGGTTTATGTAAACTAAGTTTATCATTGCATGGCCACCTCGAGTCCCTCCGGCTCCTCATCCGCGATCTACGAGTCACCTGAAAAAGTTAAGGGAGAAGGTGAGTCACCAAGACTCAATGTGTAACCCTTCCCCTAAGTTAATGCAACATACTTACACAAATCATAACTAAGTATGGCATGCACCCAACCTAGCCATCCATCACTCCTTTTCTACCCCGTGTGGTACCAAACCACTGGTGGTGCCAAACCACTGGTGACCCAAAGTCACGATATCCATCAATATTGTGGTGCCAAACCACTGGTGACTCGAAGTCACGAATAATAGCTTGTGGGGCCAACCCACGTGTGATACCAAATCACCGGCGTCAAATCCCGTTATGTCAATCGTGGGGCCAACCCACTTTGGTGCTAAGCCACCGGGACGAGGCGCTATGAGGTGCCAAACCTCTGGTGACTTAAAGTCATGAAACGTGGTACCAAACCACTGGTGTCCAAAGACATGGATATCACTTCCCCCTCCACTCATATCACCCTCAATAATATGCATATAAAGATCATGCCAATCATGCTTAAATATTAATATATACTGAATTTATCATAGGTCATACTTTCACATGTATTACATATACCAAATATGTCATGCATCAACATGCATCATATAGCATAGCTCATATTTAAAACAGACTTACCCGAATTCTTGTTCATACCCTTACGGTATCAAATCCAGATCTACAACTCGGTTTAACACATACAATTTATTAACAATTTTATTAGCTATGAAGTGTGTAAGTACACACTGCATACTAACACGAGTCCTAGATCCCAAGATCCGATCTATCATGCTATATCCCTTGACCCTATATTCGGCCAACATCTCGATTAGTGACATAGGCCTATTCGGCTATAATAACTAAATCCAGAAGGCTCATTTGTGGTACTTACCTTGCCTATCGAAATCCCAAATTATCACTTGGGCCTTGAGTAGTCGAAATCCCTACACACCATATGTCAGATTTGGCTTTAATACATAAATCCATATTCAAGGCCCTTAGCCGAAACTACATGTCACCTTACCTTTATAATGAACCGATTGAATAACTTGCACCAAAAGAAATCAACGACACCTCCCCTATGCTACCAGAGAGATTCGCCCACGGAGAAGGATTATTCGACTTAAGAAAATAACAAGAAAAGAATAGTTGTCGGGGAAAGGTAATTCAAAAAGACATAAAAAGGAGAAGAAGAAACTAGCATACCACTTTCGGCTTTTGAAAGAATCGGCTCCAAGGTAAATCGGCTATGGCTCCTCAATTGTAGTAGAAATATTCGGCAATGGCAACTTTAAGAGAGGTTTCGGTTTAGGCAAAGATATTTCGACTATGGTGTTCTTTAAGGTCCCAAGCAAAGAAAAGTCAAAGAAAGCTCATAAGATTCGGCTAAGCTTTACCAATGGTGATCGAAGGAATTAAGGTTGAGAGAAGGAAAAAGAATACGAAGAGAGAATGAAAAGAATTCGGCAATAAGTCTAAAGGAGGACAAAAAGATGGATACTCCTAAAAAGATAATTTCGGCACCTATTTTTCCTCTCCCAAACTCATTCAAAAATAATTTGAATTAAGCCAATCTTTATCTCTTATCCTATCATTTAAATTGAATAAAATAACCCACATTTATCTACCTATTTAAACTAATAAAATAAAATAAATAAAGCCATATTTATCCTACCTTCATCTATGTAATAGAGTTTTAATAGGATTAACCAAGCCTTTATCTTCATCCAAAGAAGTCCACATGCATGTCCACCACCTTTCCAATCTAACGCAAAATAAAAATAAAATACTCCCATGCCATCACCCAGACTCGAACCCCTCACCTCCTGAAGCCCCCTTGCACCCTAGCACCCCAAGCCACTTTGCCAATTAATTTCTTATGTCCTAAACTTCTCAAAATTTCTTTTAAGGCCTCCCTGCCTAGTTTCCCCTTTTTACCTAAAAATCCAATATTTTCCAAAGTTTTTCCCCTTCACCCAAAGTTCTCAAAAACTCCTAAAATATATCCCAACACACTTAAAGCCTACTAATACTTGAGTTATGCTCCAAACGCATAACCCCTAATCTAGGATGTTCTGAGCTTCTACCCTCCTTAAAAATAATTTCGTCCTCGAAATTACTTACTAACGAATAATCGTACATCTTAACTCACCACACTTTTCTTATGCCTTTGCGCACTCTGATCTTAATAAAACCATCATACTTCCTAGGCACAATCTCTAAGTTCATAATCAAAGTTCCCTACACTTCACTAGCAACATAAGAACGAACTAACTTAACCACAAATAAGACAATTGAGGGTATTCCGGAAATAAAAAACTTACCCGTTGTCACATCTGGCACATCTTCCTCCTCGCGACGGCCAACTGCATAAACCAACCTTGGTTGCCTTGCCTCTGCACCTTCAGCACCTCGGCCACGCCCGTTACCATTTCTATTACCCCTAGCTGCACCTCGACCCCTCTGTGTGGTTGCCGGCCATCCCTCCTGAATTGACCACGTCCTTGATCCTCCGCTTGGGTCCTAGCCAACTTCCGCGGACAATCCCTTACTCGGTGCTCCATTGATCCACACTCAAAGCACCCTCTACTTCCAACCAACATTCTCCCGAGTGGGATTTCCATCTAGCACACTCGAGGTGGCCATCGAAAGGAGCTTTGCGGCTCTTTCTCGATTCCCAAATCTAGCCCTCTTACGTACATCATCGCCCGATCCGACGATCCAAAGCCTCTCTTACGCTTGTTCCTTTCGTGGTTCCGTCTTACGGACTCCTTGATCCTTCGGCTACCTTAGCCTTTTCCACTAGGATGAAAACTCACGCTCTGTTGTGGAGCAATCAAGCAACCTTAGATCATCCTAAAGTCCGTCCTCAAAGCGGACACGGCGTTAGTGTGCTCGTTGACACAATTCCTCGAGCATAGCGGCTCGGTCTTAAAAATTCTGCTTCATACTCAAACACAGACTTATTCCCTTGAACCAACCTCAGAAATGCTTTCCTCTGCGCATCAATGTAGCTGGTCCCCACATACTTCTTCTGGTATGCTGCTTTGAAATACTCCCAAGTAAGGTCATCCATGCGCACACCATCCCGAACCGTGAGCCACCACCGGTATGACTTATCCCTAAGGAGCGACACCACTCCTTTCGGCTTCTCCTCAGCCGTCAGATCTAGATCATCCATGATCCTCTCAGTTGATTCCAACCAATACTCCATCGTACTGGGTGCCACACCTGATACACCCCGGAACACCTCAGCTCTATTGGCTCGGAGTCGTTCGGGTACAGATTTCCGAGGTCCCATACCTCCACCTGTTCCAGCCACCATCTCAAGGACTCGCAAAGATACCGCGATATCGCCTCACCCCGTCCGATCCTGCTGCTCAACACCAAAAGTTGGGGGTGGTGGTGGCGGTGGTATCTCATTATCAGACCCTTGACCCGACCTAACGGGTTCTGACACGGTCATTCTTCCTCTACCACGTCCACGATGGCCACATCCTCTAGAACTCATTTCTAATGATTGCGCTTTAATCTGATTAAGAAATTTTTATGGATTAGTACTTGTTTCACTTGGTTATTCGCGAAGAAATTTTATAAAGAGAGTTTAATAGGGATTCTTTCGATCATTCAAAGTTTCGAGTTTCCTATCCTAATTAACAGAAAAGTTCATCCATTCCATAGTATCTCCCATACACTTTTCACTCTTCTGACATTTACGTCAGTTCTCACATCCCAGGTATATTTTCGTCATTTGCCCTACAGGGGTATTTTCGTAATTTGTCAAAATAGGGTTCCTCGGTAACTTGTCAACAAGGGTATTTTGGTCATTTTGAAATTCCGGGGACATTTCGAAATTTGAAATTCTGGGGGCATTTCGATAATTTACCAGGGTAAATAAATCCAGGGTGTTTCAAAAGTTGTAAAACTTGGGTTTTTTTTTTTGAGAATTTGTTTTCCAAATTGACAGTGTTGCAAAAATTTTGAAAATCAGGGTCATTTTGGTAATTTTGTAAGTTAGGGGCAATTTCGTAATTTTCCAAAATCATGGCATTTTGATGTTTGCAAAACAGAAGTTTCCAATATTTTTGTAAAGTAGAAATATTTTAACAAAAATCGAGGGTATTTTCTCAAAATCTTAAAACTAAAGGCATTTTAGAAATTTACAACACAGGGCATTTTTGTAGTTTTTCCACTAAGGGTATTTTTGTAATTTTCATAAATCGAAAATTTTTCGGAAAAATTTTGTAAAAATAGTTCTCACAAATTAAAAAGGTAATTTTAAGAGTTTTAAAACTAGGGTTTTTATAAAAACACGGCTAGTTCCCTTTTGGGTTTTAGTTATTGTGTTTAGCCTATGACCGGGTCCTCTTGGTTAGGGTGAACCGAAGCTACGCACTGGTAGGATTCTGCGAAGAGGAGGTGAGTCACTAGGGATCGCTTAAGTACCGAGTCTTCCTGATCCAATCCTAGACATGCGCACAGGGGGGTTACCACACCCTAACTCCGGTGACTTAATCATGGGTTTGTTTAATTAGGCATTTAAAATCTTATGTGATTGTTGGGGTAACTAGTCCTAGGGTTCAAATACCTATCATACTATCTACGTTCCATTCCTATTCCTCTACAGGATAATAATTCACACAGTAGTTAGAAGTACTTACCTGGGCGGATTGGTGCCGGAGACTCGATGCCATGCTGTTCAAAACAAAAAAAAACCATTTTCATAATATTTCACAGAGGCCTACCAAAAACATTTTGTCCTCTGGCCCCCACAAATGAGAGTTTTGAACTGGCTCGATACCAATTGTAACACCCCAAACCCATTACAAGCCACGGCCGGATCTCGTATGTCATCATGCGGAAAAAAGCGTTCGGAAATATTTTTGACTTAAAGTTGAAATAATAAATTTATTATTTTTAGAAATAAACTTAAGTTGTTACCAAATTCCCGGATTAAAACTTTAGCATATTTATAAATATTTTAGGAAATAAAGTCATTTGTAACTAATAATTAAATTGTCAATCCATAATAAACATAATAATAAAATTACTTGGTAAAGATACTTAAAACCTTTAGGGCCTTATTACAACTCAATTAAATGAAATAAGAATAAAATAAAAAAATAATCCAAGGTTTATGTAAACTAAGTTTATCATTGCATGGCCACCTCGAGTCCCTCGGCTCCTCATCCGCGATCTACGAGTCACCTGAAAAGTTAAGGAGAAGGTGAGTCACCAAGACTCAATGTGTAACCCTTCCCTAGGTTAATGCAACGACTTACACAAATCATAACTAAGTATGGCATGCACCCAACCTAGCCATCCATCACTCCTTTTCTACCCCGTGTGGTACCAAACCACCGGTGGTGCCAAACCACCGTGACCCAAAGTCACGATATCCATCAATATTGTGGTGCCAAACCACCGGTGACTCGAAGTCACGAATAATAGCTTGTGGGGCCAACCCACGTGTGATACCAAATCACCGGGCGTCAATCCCGTTATGTCAATCGTGGGGCCAACCCACCGTGGTGCTAAGCCACCGGGACGAGGCTATATGAGGTGCCAAACCTCTGGTGACTTAAAGTCACGAAACGTGGTACCAAACCACCGTGTCCAAAGACACGGATATCACTTCCCCTCCACTCATATCACCCTCAATAATATGCATATAAAGATCATGCCAATCATGCTTAAATATTAATATATACTGAATTTATCATAGGTCATACTTTCACATGTATTACATATACCAAATATGTCATGCATCAACATGCATCATATAGCATAGCTCATATTTAAACAGACTTACCCGAATTCTTGTTCATACCCTTACGGTATCAAATCCAGATCTACAATTCCGGTTTAACACATACAATTTATTAACAATTTTATTAGCTATGAAGTGTGTAAGTACACACCTGTTACTAACACGAGTCCTAGATCCCGAAGATCCGATCTACTGTGCTATATCCCTTGACCCTATATTCGGCCAACATCTCAGTTAGTGACATAGGCCTATTCGGCTATAATAACTAAATCCCGAAGGCTCATTTGTGGTACTTACCTTGCCTATCAAAATCCCGAAATTGTCACTTGGGCCTTGAGTAGTCGAAATCCCTACACACCATATGTCGATTTGGCTTTAATACATAAATCCATATTCAAGGGCCCTAAGCCGAAACTACATGTCACCTTACCTTTATAATGAACCGATTGAATAACTTGCACCAAAAGAAATCAACGACACCTCCCCCCTATGCTACCAGAGAGATTCGGCCACGGAGAAGGATTATTCGGCAAGAAAATAACAAGAAAAGAATAGTTGTCGGGAAAGGTAATTCAAAAAGACATAAAAAGGAGAAGAAGAAACTAGCATACCACTTTCGGCTTTTGAAAGAATCGGCTCCAAGGTAAATCGGCTATGGCTCCTTAATTGTAGTAGAAATATTCGGCAATGGCAACTTTAAGAGAGGTTTCGGTTTAAGCAAAGATATTTCACTATGGTGTTCTTTAAGGTCCCAAGCAAAGAAAAGTCAAAGAAAGCTCATA